>CM062232.1:6791346-7991346 GCA_031216185.1 Syzygium aqueum
ATATCTCTTAAACACTCTCGTTGAACAATATTAGGTGAAAAGAGGAGTTCCCTCTATATTGGAAAACTATGAGGTGAACATGACCAATGAACTAATGCTCCGTGATGTCAAGTCACGCTTTCCACTGCGAAACCATATCATTGTATCGCTTTTCTAGTTCTATAATTCAGTTCGAACCAGACGGAACTTTGAGAAGCACCGAGCTCGAGAGCATTTCTATAGCTTCCCGAGAAACTCTTTGGAATTAATTATTTATTATAAAAAATTGAAAAAGTCCATGACAATAACTCATCATAGTCAAACTGAAGTGCACAAAGAAAAGGAAGAAACTTGGGAAGTCTCAAATTCTGCAACATGGATGCAAGATCAGTTTTCATAAGCAATGTGCTTCAGTATGGATGCGCAGTCAATTTTAGTGATAATTGCTTCATTTCACAAGTGTAAAGATAGAGAATCCAAACTATATAGTTTATGCACTGATTGGTGAAATATTAATATGGCACGGCTTATTATTTTTGGCGTGAGGTATGGGATAGTGGGGCTTGGCAGGACAAAATGGTCATGCCAAATCCAACAGTTGACATTAATTTTCTTTTATCCAATGGCTGAGATCGTGCACATAACTTCGAGCCCATTACTACTTATTATTTTTGTTACATCGATTTTTGTCAGTTAAATCTGTGTATCCGTGCAACTACTCTTCTTTCCAGAATAGTAGATAATGGTTGAAAGGATATTGTGGAAACTTGAATCATGTGCATAATACATCCCATGTTTATCACGAGTGGTTCAGGACAATCGATTACGAATCCTACGATGACATTCATATCATTAAAGTCTGAATCAGATCAAAGAAAAAGTCTGAAAATAGGACAAAGAGATTGCTCGATGATCGAGGTAAAGATGCTTGACTGTGTGTAGCTGAAACAAAATGAGAAAAGATGTCACGCCCCCCATCGAGCACGTGACATCCCTCTAGCTCGGTTGGATTAGTGTGATGTCCTAGGAAATGTCGCCGATCCAACGATCCCATCAGAGTTTAATCGCGGCGGAAACAATAATATAATCCCAGTCATGGTGGTGGTTAGGCTAGGATTCCCCTGACTCCGGCTTAGTCAAAGAGCCGACCCGGGTTGCGTGGGATACAATCGTGGTGGGTACTCAATGACACCATGAAAGAAAATTTCGGGACCGAGGAGGGCGACCCGTACCACATGGTTTTGGTCGGGGTATCCACTATCTCAGTACCATCCTAAACCTATGCCGCCAAGGTCCGGCAGAGGGTAGTGTGTACGGTGTAGTGTAAATGTAAGGCATGCATAGCAGGTTATATCAAACAGCGCTTCGTGCATAAATTAAACTATACATTCAACCACATCCCTGCAAAACAAGGGTTAACAATCATGCCTCCCCTTAAACCTCCCATTCTGCAAGAACATTTAACATCTAAAAAGTTAGGGACGTACCTGGGATCCTCGCTGCCAAACAAAAATTATTTTGAAAATGAAAAATTGGCCTAAGTCCACTAAGAGTTTTAACTCAATATCCCCAGCGGAGTCGCCAAGCTGTCGCGACCTAAAAAATTTTGTCAATTTCTCGGGCTAATGGATTATTAAGACTAATCTTAACTCGGGCCCTCCCAAGCCCTACCAATTCGTAACTTAGGGTTTAAGTCTTTAACGTGCAAATATTTTCATGCTTGGAGTCGCCACTAATCAATTTATGGTAGGTTGATTAGAAACCTAAATAAAACATAGGGAGATATGTTTTATTTCTACGAACCAGAGATTCTAAGCCCGGGGACTTGATTACGCTAGATCTAGTTTAACGCCCTTTCGATACCTTTTCTTTTCAAAAATGGTTTGGCAGGCAGTTTGGATCCATTTTAACTTAATTACTAACATGTGAGGTATTCATGCGGGAGCGCAAACCACCAATTTAACACCCAAGAAAGCGTTAAATAAATTGCAAGCTTGGAAGAATGACTTACCTCGAACCAACGCAAGCATCTGCATTGTTAGCTAGAAAATCACATCAATCAACCCTAATATGATTTCTAATTAACAAGGCAATTCACTCAATTTCTTTTTTTTTGGATTTTCACTTATTTAAATGAAATCTAGTTTACATGCAATGACGTGCAAATATGACATGCGAATTAATGCAACCTAGCATATAAACTATATGACATGCGACGACGTGACCTAATTCTAATGACGGGCAAAAGATTTATTTTTTGGTATTTTTCTGATGAAATTCGGAATAAAAATATGCCTAAAATTAACGTGCAACCTAATGACTTCTCTTTTTGGTATTTTCTATTAAAATTCGAAATTTAAAATTGCCTAAGTTAACATGCAACTTATGATGACTTAATCTAACCTAACATGACTTATTTTTGGGAATTTTTATGAAAAGTCGGAATAAAAAAATAACCTAAATAATCTATTAAGATTAGAATATTACCTAATTTAAACTAGGAAATAGATTTTCTCAAGTCCTAATTTAAATTAAATAATTACTCTATCTTCTAGATATATTTAGGATTCCCTAAACATGCAAAACTCTAATTCAAATCTAATTGATATTTTTTTGAATTTTCTGTTTATTTAAAAAAGGAAAGCAATTAAATAAATAAGGATAGCAACCATATTCAAAACGTCCACACGATCCGCCAGATTTGTTTCAAACTCGGATTAGGCACAAAAATCGAACTATCGATCATATCTATAGGGTTATAGATATCGACGGAAAGTCGATCATTCAAATTTGGAAAGCGGATAAAAATCATTATCGTATCCAAGTGGTTATGGATAGGATAATAATTTTCTGTATCACCGCGTATCGGACCTTAGGGATAAGGTCGGATAGTCATCCGGATACGTTGCTAAATTAGGAAAATTTCCTAATTTTGAATATTTTTAAATATCGCGAATATCGTAAACATTATCCTAAGATATCTAATTATTCACACGATATTCACGAAATATTCAAACATGCAAATAAGGAAATTGAGTATTTTTGAAAATTTACCGGATAATAATCTTACCTAATTTGCGGATAACTTTCCAAATTCGAATCGACTAGGGATCGGGTTCGACTTTGCGGATCGGGATTGGTACAACCGGCGACAACGGGATCGACGAAACGGCACGGTGGGGCTCACGGCAACATTGTTCTGGTGGTGGCGGCGTGGGCTGCTTTGCCGGCGACGGCGCCGGTGTGGCTAGGCTCGGTTCACAACGAGGAAGACGAGCAGCGGCAGGAGGCGGCTGAGTCTCAGCGGTTGTGCAGGGCGACGACGGTGAGGGGAGCTCCAGTCAGTGGCTGCACGAGCAGGGACCGCACGGTGCAGTGTCGGTCAGCAACCAGCGGCGACGTCAGTGTGGGTGATCTCCGTGTGGCTGCTGTGGCGTCCGGCAAGGCTACGGCAAGGCTGCAGTGGCAATGTTGAGCCCCGGGCAACAACGGCGAAGCGGCTGCTTCGGGAGGACGTGCGGTGTTCGGCGGAAAGAAGCAATGTCGGCGTGGCGGGGGGAAGCGTCGGCGTGGCCGTGGACGCGGCAGCTCCGACGTAGCTAGGGGAGCGTCGGCGGCGAGGTGCCTGGCGATGTCCAGCAGAGACACAGCAAGGGCGGCGCCGACGGTCTTGAGTGGCTGAGGTTCAGCTCTCCGGTGGAAGGACGGCGGGGCTGTTCCGGTGACGGCGACTGATGGCGGGAACGGCTGTCGGTGAAGCTCCGGCAGCAGGAGGCGGGAGGCGGCGGCGCGTGCGAAGGGGGGGCACGGTGGTGGCGCGGTTCACCGGTCTTCTCCCTCTCTCAAAAATTTCAGACCTGAATTATGTGTTGTCCCTTAATTCTGACCTAATAATGTGTGTATTTAATACTAACCTAGGTCAATTAGATGGGCTCTAGAGTCCTAATGGGCTTGGACTTGGGCTTGGGCTCTAATTAACATTTAAATGGGCTGAATTAACTTGGGCTGAATTAAGCTCAAAACATAATGGGCTGAATTAAGCTCAAATTAAAACGACCGAGCCCGTTCGACTTGTAATTCCCGGCCCTTGCATTCTCGAGCGAGCCGAGTTCCATTCGATGAAATTTAAGCTCATTCGCCAACGCCAATTCGATGCAAAAAAAATGCAATTAAATTAGAATGAACCTAAACTACATGTTATGCAATTTTAATATTTTTGTTTAGGGGTTAAAAATTTAATCCCTAATTTTTATGCAAATTATAACTAAATGGTCGGTAAAATTTAGGTGTGAACACGCCTACTCCATCAAATTAGGCATCAAAACCACGGACGGGGCTAAACTCATCCATCTCCTCCCTAAACATCCAGGCAATGTAGATATGAGCCTGCCAAAGAGGTAGCCCTATATCTACCCATACTACTGAAGCATGCTTAACCCGCGTCAAATTATTGTCTATCGGGTACTCTACAACATCATGGTCGGTGTGTATAGGAATCCCAAAACGCTACGGCGGCAGTGGCGGAAGGTTCATGGCTCAGGCGGGGGCTCTGAAATTGTTGATTGAAACAACTATGAAACACTTCTCAATAAGTTCACAACCTAAGCCCCACCTAGGCTACCACATATTCCAAACAAGTCCAGACACCAAATCAAGCAACACACAAACAACATCCACACAATCGTACTTACCTGGCTCTCAGTACACGCAATCTGCACATTAGTCTTAAATGCACAATCACGACATTCAAACCACATATACATTCCAAACCATTCTCATGCTCAAAAGCACATGTCGATCACAAAACATTTTCGAATTCCGTACTTCACACTCGTTCACACACCACCACATCATTTTCATTTAACTCGCCACGTCGTACCATCTCGTGCTCAATCATTTTCCTCAGCCCGCGTAAATACGCATCAGGCCTACATGATTGCGGGCATGCCTTAGGTCCGATCCCATTCTCACTTTCTTTCTTCAGCCCGCGTAAACACACATCAGGCCTACATGATCGCGACCCGAGTATAACACGCCTTGGCCCGATCCCACAGCCGTATCACGATCCACATAAACACGTCTCAGGCCTGTTCAATTCCCCGCGTAAACACGCCTTAGGGATTTAGTGATCACACGAATATACTCACAAACATATTTTATCTGTACCCCGCATTAACACGCCTTAGGGCCTTTTAGTGATCACGCGCACATCGCATGCCTCAAATCTCACACGTGCACATATTCGGGCATTAATTAAATGCACACAAATGCACCCAAACTAACCAATTCAATTCAACCACATAAACCCAAACAACCATCACACAACACATCATTTTTCACCACCAAATCAACACGCAATAATCCCGGCACTGCACGGTAATTCCACACAATTACGAGCCGCATCAAATAGCCAAATCTACGCATTCAACAGAATTTTCCAGCATCTAAATCAACAATTTCCAGCCCTTAATTGGCCTCTAAATTACCACCAAAATACCACAATTTCATCCCTAAGGCCCCTAATCCAAATCAGCCCCTAAAACCACACTAATCTGCGTTTAAATGGGATCAATAATACCCGATATATTAGGCAAGAGTTAGATTGTAACTTACTTGGAATTTCCAAGCAAGATCAACCTATCCGAGGTTGATTATGTGGCTGGAACGCGGCGGCTACGGCGGCGACCGTGCGGCGGTGGTGATCGGCGAGACAGCGACGGCGGCGGCTTTGGCCGGTCACTCTCGGCCATGGTGAGAGAGAGAGTGAGCCGAGAGGGAGGGGGACGGCGGCGTGAGGGCAGAGGGGGTTCGGTTTGGTGGCGAGAGGAGTGGCGACGGGCGGACAGTGGCCCGGACGGCGGCGGCGCAGCAAGGGGGAGAGGGTGGCGTTCGGTGGGGGAGGGGAGAGGGTTGCCGAGAGAGTGAGGGAGAGAATGAGAAGAGAGAGAGAGAGAGAGAGAGAATTTTGGTCTTAAAAACCAATAATTTGACCCTTTATTGTGAAATGACCATCTTGCCCCTCTCTCTACTTTTCAATCAACGGCCAAGATTTGTTCTTATCCTGAGATTGATGGTCGAGATCGATTCTTTTCCAAAAATATCCGAGTGTAATTTGGGGATTTTACAAAAATTTAAGGGCAAAATTGTCCAAAAATTGTCATGTCTAAACTTAGGGTGAAATGACCAAAATGCTCTTCCCCATTTACACTTGGCCTTAACAATCTCCCAGGGGTAAAAAGGTCATTTTCCATCCTTCGTCGAAATTCAGTTTTTCTGAAGGATTCGGACAATTCCAATGCTAAACATTCTAATAACAACGTTGTCCAAATGTTCTGTCGTGACTTCATAATTTCCAATGCCCAAATTGGTCTCTAATTAATAACTGAATTTTATATAACGTAACTTGAGCGTGTCTCAGACTAACAGGCGGCTTTTGAGGAAATTCGCATATTCGACCCGTGACTGATACTAAATCAAGTCACGTGCAAGTTCATTCAGATTGTAACAACCTCGGTTGTCACATAATCGTGAGGATCGATCGCTAGTTCCGACAGGCATGATCGTTCGGTATAGGTTCTGAATCATTCTCCAACTCACCTCGTGGTCAAACAGAATCACCATTGATCCACTCGTATGATGGTGACGAATCGGCCCATAACTATCCTAAGATCGGCCTACATTGGCTCAAAATGTCACCTCGACAATTCTATGGTCGAAAGTCGGTTCACAATCGAATTTCTTTAGTTGCACGAATTTAAATCCCTAATTAGCCTTTCCCTAACGGTTAGTATCCCAGAAATGATAAGTTTCGGGCAAGATCTAACTATAACTACGTTCATAAAACTATTCATTTCATAAATCCCAAATGGGCAAATTTTTAGAATGTCACAAAAGAAGTAATGAAGTTTGAGGAACGTGCAAATGCTATTTTCCAACCAAAGAGTTTATCAGACAAAAGAATACAGATGGACCTCACTTTTGCAGGCATAGTTCAATCATGGGATTGTGGTAATAATGCATGGTTGCGTTCTTGGAAGTAGTAACTTTAATAATCAAATCATTCGCCATGTAATGCTTATTATTAATAAGAACTCATATTTTCAAGTGCCCGGCCATTTGTAAAATATGTGATTGAATTAAACGCCAATTAAAAGATCACAATGGGAGAAAAACTATGGCTTATAAAATTATAAGCGACATCACCAAACTCTTGTGATTGCAGTTCAGACTTCGTAGAGAGCAAGACAAATGTAATCTAGTCCTCGTCTTGTTGACAAGATGTAATGGATCTTCAGTTTCGTCGAGCACAATTTGTTTGAATGCCTCAGAGTTGCAATTCAATTTTTTCCCCCACTATGTCCCTTGAAGAATGCAATGAGAATTGTCTGCCCGTATGCATATTTGAACAAGCAAAGTATGAATATGAAGACCATAATATAAGCACATAGAATGAGAGAACACAGCAATATGTATATTCATGGCACTTGACATTATTTGCTAGTTTCAGAAGTTATAACCTGCAACTTTTAACTATATGATAGGGTGCATAATCTGAAAGTGATCTATCTTAGCCTGTCAAAATTTATGCTCTTAGACTATGCATCAAGTACATAATATAATCTCAAGTCTTAGCAACAGGTATAAGGTATAAAGCAAACAAAGTGATACAAGGCAATCTTTCCATGAATATCTTCATATAAGATGGCCGCACCACCACATTGAAAAATGGACGCTCCGATTCAAATTTGTTGGCTAATTGAATCCTACCAAGAATAATACATTTGGAAATGATTGATCAAACATGTGATAGTCCGACCAACTTATTCACATCACTTTTATAAATCAATTTTATAAATTAATTCTTATAGTTGTAGTATTATTCTTTCTTGATAATACTCAAACGATATGTGTGTAAAAGAATTAAAAAAATTTATCTTAATTGGTGCCTGGCGAGACATAGGCTTACTCTAAACTCTAGACTGAGGAGACATTACAATTTCAAAAATAGTAGTACTCGAAAAAGACGAGCTATATCGACCGAAATAATTGTAAAAATAAGAAAAATAGAAAAGATCAACTTTACCTTGACTATAAGCATGGCTTGCCATCAAAGCCAAATTTTTTAAGGAAAAAAATGGTTTGTTAATTGCATGAACCCAGTCTTCTTGAGCCCAAATGATCTCACTTTTTATATTTCGTGATTTTCACTCGAGACCCAAGTGATACGCATTGAAACCCAAATATCTCCCAAATATCACTCTATCTAATTATTTTAATAGCATGGAGTTTTTAACATGTTGAAATAGAGTTTCATGATGAAGGGAGAACATAAAATTAGACGATCAAAATTGACAGGTGCAAATTTTCAATTTACATGAGAAATTACGAAATGTATGAGGTTAAGATTGTGTCGTGATCAATATAGAGACATGCATAAGGATGTTTTATTTTCATCAAAGTTTGAGGTATTGGTGTTTTACTATCGTTGGGAAAATTGCACGGTCGGTATTAAACGTATTGTAAAGAATGTAATCGAGTCGTAAATCTCTCAATTGAACTAATTTAGTCTTAGCTTCTTTGAGAAAAAGTATAATCAAGTCCTCTCGATTAAGTTTCACCTGATTTATTGGACGTGTCATCCTAATCATGGCTAATTGTCCTACGTGTAAGGGCGAAGGTGTGACGTGGACAAAAATTACATGAAACAACGTTATTTGTTCTTAGATAAATGGCGTGGTTGCTTGGTCGAGCGACTAAAGCCTCTAATTACCAATGAAAAAGTAATAGTAGATCCAACCACATATTTACTAAATGTGGACATGAGTAGGAGCGGGGACACCTCATTTATCTAATGTCTAGTCAAATTATTGCATCTTGTGGACCTAAGCAACGTAAGTAACTTTTTTCCATTGACAAAGCACTATCGATTGGGAATCCTATGAAGATATTCGAGATAAGTACAGCACAAGTGCCATAACTTTTGTACGGAGGACACTTAAGTGCCATAACTTTTTTTTGGCTCACTTAAGTGCCATAACTTTCACAAAAATGATCACTCAAGTGCCACTTTCGAGCTGATCGTGAGGGCCCGAAATCGTGGCTTTTTCGATCGAACGGTGACCTTCCCGGTGAAGCAAGCACCATCAGCTTGAAGAGGGGGTGTCGATGAATCATTCCATGGCCTCCGTTCGTCTCGAAATTTTCGTTTTAGCCTCCGTTGACGAAGGTAAAAATGCTTCGTAGTCACACAAATCGGCTCAATAAATGTGTGACTACGAAGCAATTTTGCCTTCGTCAATAGAGGTTAAAACGGAAATTTTCAGACGAACGGAGGCCATAGAATGATTGACCGACACCCCCTCTTCAATATGGTGGTGCTCGCCTTTCCGGAAAGGTCACCGTTTGGCTGAAAAAGCCGTGGTTTCAGGCCCTCACGACCAACCCCTCTGACAAGCTGGTCGTGAGGGCCCAAAATCGCGGCTTTTCCGGTCAAACGGCGACCTTCCCGATGAGGCGAGCACTACCAGCTTGAAGTGGGGGTGTCGGTGAATCATTCCATGGCCTCTGTTCGTCTTGAAATTTCCGTTTTAGCCTCCGTTGACGAAGGTAAAAATGCTTCATAGTCACACAAATCGGCTCGATAAATTGTGTGACTACGAAGCATTTTTACCTTCATCAACAGAGGCTAAAACGGAAATTTCAAGACGAACGGAGCCCATGGAATGATTCACCGACACCCCCTCTTTAAGCTGGTGGTGCTCGCCTCGCCGAGAAGATCACCATTCGATCGGAAAAGCCTCAATTTCGGGCCCTCACGATCAGCTCGAAAGTTGCACTTTTGTGATCATTTTTTTGAAAGTTATGGCACTCAAGTGAGCCAAAAAAAAGTTATGACACTTAAGTATCCATTGTACAAAAGTTATGGCACTTGCGCTGTACTTATCCCAAGATATTCATATCATTATAGTATGAAAAAGGACAAATAGATTGTCCGGTGACCGAGGCAAAGATGCTTGACAATAAGACACTGAAGGGAAGTGAACAAAAGGAGCGAAGAGTGACTCCAGGAACACAGGCCACCATGAAGTGGGGGGTGGAAATTGCTTTACGGAGAACTTTGGGCCGATTATAATCCGGGAGATATATAGTCCAATTTACTTTGTCGATTCTCCTTGGATGAGCTAAAGACATAGAAGGGGTTCAAAAGGGGGCTTTTTCTGGTTTGTGGCCCAATTCACATAGCTCATCGAAAGATAAAATTTTCGTTTTGAGTCTATCAAAGCGTATCAAGCCCATCGGCTCCAGCCCAGTTTATCCACCAATTAGGTCGTAGAAGCTGCATCCCCTCTAGCCGGTGATCCTATCTGCTAAAGATCTGCTTGAAATCTTGGAATCCCATCGTTTCCGACGCTATTCATCGTTGTACGCCACCACTCATCAACGCCATTGGTCGTTGTACGCCCATTAACCGGAAATGACATTGGGTCAATTTTCCAATTAGAGGAAATTCAAATAGAAATTGAAAGACCTATCGAAATTAAAATATTTCTTCAAAGTTGAAGTTGCGAGAAATAAAAGTGGAATTTTCCTTTCACAAATGACATCAAAACATTATTCATTCAAGCAAGAACATACTGCGGACAAGAAACTCACACGATTTCCAAAAGCGAATTTCAAGCCGCGTATAGCACATATGAGCAATGTAGAGACAAAAATACTTTCCCTAACAATAATAGGGAAACGGACAAATATGTGCAACAACAATAAGAAACGAATGAATCGAGATCAAGTCGGATTCAAGAATGATACTCAACATAAACTAATAGCATGGGAATGGGTAAGCATGTCGTTAGAAGACACAGCAATGTGGTCATCTCATCCAATCGTGTATCAATAAAAGCAATCCAACTCCTAGAATGACTAGGAATAGTACCTCAAATCGGCCTCCGCTCTAAGGATATCTAGGAGGGATCGGGCGACAGGAGCCTAGTGGTGGCTCGACGGCGGCCAGTAGATGGCAAGTGGATGGAGTTGCTTCTGTGAGAGAAATTGGTGTATTCCCCCAACTATTGATGGAGTCGAGAAAAAAAAATAGAGAGGAAAAAACTACAAAAAAAAACCTGAAATTATATCCACCGCGACATTTTTACGCTACACTTGTAAATGTGTCACACATGTCACAGGTTTTGGGTTTTCTAATGTCAACAGAAAAAGTTTGTTACAATGGACATAATTTTGGATTTTAAAAAGTCAAGTAAATTTATCATAATGAATATAATTCGAAATTTTGGGTGTTTTTTTTTAAAAGAAGAAAATTTGTGGGTCGTCGAATGATTCTTCCTTTTTTTTATTCTGGTCGTTTTCTCTTCAAGGTCCTCGCCGCCGCCCATCTTCACGCTTCGGCCTATTGTCTCGGGTGATGACGACTCTCGATTTGGCCTCGGATTCTGTCGTCGCCGGTTGATGAGGCGGCGCCGGACCGGTGGGAGTGGCCACCGGTCAATCGGATGAAGCTCTTGTGAACACCAGCCCACATCCCCCTCCCCCTTTGCGTGCGGCTTAGACGGGGCGAAACGATGGACGCAAAGCTAACGGCGGCGATGGAATCCGAAAGGCGGCGAACAAGCCGAAAATCTAGCGAAAGGTTCAATCGCATACGAAACGACCTGATGGTACAGCGGCGGCGGTAGCGGCATGGAAGAGAGAGAGGAGAAAAGGTAAAATGGAGGAAGACTTGGTGGAAAATGAGGATGGAGAGAGAGAGAGAGAGAGAGAGATACAGAGAAATGGCTCGACTCCAATGGAATGAAGGGGGGGATTGATCCCTCTAGCTGACGATGATTCACTGCAACCGCCGATGGGAAGCACCGCCCAGCCATTCGTCTAGATCGAGCTCTCTGCCGTTCGTTGCTTCCAGCAATCACCGAATGTGCTGCGTTCTCTGAGCAGAAGGCGTTCGGTGAATTGCCGGTTCCTCGTGACAATCAGGCAATGACCGTCAATGAACAGTCAGGCCGTTTCGTCTCCGATTGAACTCTGGAATCAATTTCAATATACTCCAACTTTGCCTGCTGATTTTTGTTTCGTTTTGTTTTCTAAAATTCTCTTCACTGTCTTCTGAAATTCCATTGCGGTCGATTGCATTGTGGAGGAGGAATCGAGTTTGCGTGGAAGGTATTCGATGGAATGACGAAACCGGACTCTGTTTCGAAGAATACCTGAGAGAGAGAGAGAGAGAGAGAGAGAGAGAGAGAGGATCAGTGGGCTTTATCTGGCGGTGAGAGCAAGTTCAAGTCCGAGAGCGCGGGATGTTGTCGATTCTAAGATGAAAAGCCACTGCCAGAGGCGGCTCGGATGCTATGTGGTTGGGAGAGAGAGGTTGCGGAACAGTTGTGTTCGTTACAGGGTTATGCTATTGTGGCAAAAGAGATGACTGTGAGAGAGGCTCCAAAATGCCGCGCCTGATGAGGAATTGTCTGTAATGAATCAGCCCCCAAAGCCGCCCACATTCCCCGAATCATAATGAATCCCTCTTAGCACACCCCCCCTCCTTGCCGCGCTTTCTTCTCCAATTAGGATTTGCTCTCTCCTCCTCTCCGCTCCCTCCTTGATCTTCCGCCCGAATGCCGTCGACAAGAAACTCTCCTCCCCCTCCTCGCCGTTCTCATCGAAACCATCCTCTCCGCTTCTTAAACCCCAAACCCACACCAGCGCCAGCCCCCAAGCCCGGCCTATCCTCGTACATGGCAGCAGACTCGTCATCCTCATTCTCCCTACTCGAATTCTCATCAATCTCTCTGTTCGGCATGACCGTGCCGGTGGACACGAAATTCACGGGTTTCAACAGATCGGCCTTACCTAGGAGGTCCTTGTTCTTCCTCCACTTTCTCTTGGAGGACTTGTCATAGTCCGAATCGGAGTCCCCCGATGGGAAGACGCCGTAGAGCACGTCCTCCTTGGTCTGCGCCCGCTTCTCCCTCTGCCGCCGGTAGTAGAACTCCCCGTCGATCCATTGCCAGTCGTCGTAATCGTTGTCCATCCCGAACCTCTCCATCTCCTGGTCCTCCTCCATCTTCCACAATCCCGGTTAAACCGAATCGAAGCAAGGAGCCTAGGGTTCGGGGGGCTTCGGGTGCGGGGAGAGAGAGGGGGGCGGCGTTGACGCCGGACACCGAGGTGACTGACGGCGGTCGGAGGCAGAGATGGGCGGTGCAGCTTGGCTCGAGGGTGGAGAGAGAGATCGAGAAGAAGCAATAGTGACCGATGCAAGAAGAAACACTGAGAAATGGAAAACCTAATGGATCTTCTTCTTCCGTTTTCAATTTCTCAGATGTTAACAATTATTCTTGAATTTTTTATAATTCCCTATTTTACTTTAAGGAGAGGAAATTTATTTATCGTGATTTTTTTTTAATTTATGTTGGTAACATGTTGATAATCGGGACTGAAATTGGGTAAATTTTCCAATTATAGACTTAAGAAGATTGAAAAAAAACATTTCTTTAGGAATTTAAGTCACGAGAAATAAAAACAGAACTTTCCTTTAACAGTAGGAAGTATATGTTGGATATTGTAAAGGATGGGGGAATGGCACGACGCAAGCTTAATAATTTTCCCAATTAAGCTCAAAACTTGAAATTATCGAGGATTTTGTTTTTTATTTGTACTTCAAGCCAATTTATGAAAAAATCGAAGGTATCGTCAGATAGCAATTCAAAATTAAAAGGGTACGTCACAACAAAAAAATTGTAACAAAAACCCCGTTGTCAGCAAAGCATACCAAATATTTGTAGCCTTCGCATTGAAAACTGACTTGTTTAGAACCTATACAGTAGGCAAGGCAAGAATGCAATGAAGGTTCGTATAAGGTTAGAACTATAAGCTAAGCACCCAAACCAGAGAAAGCAAGAAGAGGACTAGGTGGAATCCTCATTTAAATATAGGGATACAAGAGAGTATGGTTTGCAAAGACGTCAATCAATTTGTACATTTTAAGGAAGAGATTCCTCTTTTGGTCTCTCAATCCAGGGATAACTTTTCATCGTTACTTAAAAAGTGAAAAATCATAAGTAATTCCCACTCTTCACCTCTCTCCGCTTTCTAAATGTAAATAGTTAATTGTCGAAAAAAAGCAATAAAAAGGTACCGGCATCTTTTTATCGAGGGACTATATATCATTTTAAAATTTTTAATAGATGTCGATAACTGAATCTAACGGAAATGGCACTCGCAGTGTGCGTTGGGTCTAGTTATCTTTACGAGAGTGGTTTAGAATTAAGACTTTGAGAATTTGGTCTTATGTTTATGAATGTACAAGTTTAGGTCATTGAATCCAATTTAAAGTGATAATTTTATCTTTAAGTTTTTGTTTCTGCTGTTTCACTTTATTGATCTTAAATTGACGTGACTTGGTGACTGCTTGGGAACTTCTTTGGCCAATACTTTGGAAAAATCGCAAATGATAACCTTAATATTATCACGTATCTTGTCGACACCTGAATTTTTGTCGACAATTCAAGCATCTGTCCCTGTGAAAGTACAAAAACAGAGAATAGAAAAAAAATAACAAAAAGAGAGAAAAAGAATAGATAAATAAATATATAATAAACTAATTAGAAAAACGATGACTGTTTAAAAGGGGGCCAACTCACATATCTCCCAGAAGAAAAAAAATTTGTTTTAAGGCCATCAAAGCGTATCAAGCCCGTCGTTGGCTCCAGCCCATTTTATCCACCAATTATTAGGCTGTAGAAGCTGTAGCCCCTCTAACCCCCAACACCACCCTACATACTAAAAGCCACGACCCATTCCCAGCTGAAGACCCGCTTGAAATCTTTGGAATCCCGTCATTTCCGACGCCAATCTTCTTTGCACGCCCATCAACCGGAAATCACGTTGGGTTAAATTTTCCAATATGAGGCAATTCAAATAGAAATCTCAAATCGAAATACCTATGGAAAATTATCTTCTTTGTACGCCCTTCAACCGAAAATCACGTTAGGTTAAATTTTCCAATATGAGGCAATTCAAATAGAAATCTCAAATCGAAATACCTATGGAAAATTAAAAATGTTTCTTCGGGTTGAAGTTATGAGAAATAAATGGGGATCTTTCCTTTCACAAATTGTAAGGACCTGGGTCCCACTCGCAAGATATTATCCGCTTTAGACATTAAGTCCTCACGGATTTGTTCCTCGAGGGGCAGCCCATACTACCCCAGAAAAGGCCTCTTACAAGTTAAGGTTTCTCAAGCCTTTATAAGCAAGCCCAAGGCTCCCTCCCTAGGCGATGTGGGACAGGAGACATGCCCCCTTGCCATCCTAGAAGCCTGCCGAAAGCCACTCTTTGTCCAGGCCCTTTTGGCCCCGGCGACCACTCTCCGCCCTCGTCGGATCGGGTCGTTACACAAATAACATCAAACAATGTTGCTTCGAGCGAGAACAGACCGCGAACAGCAGGCGCGCCCGATTTACAAAAACGAATTTCAAGCCACAAATACCACAGAGCAATCTAGAGAAGAAAATGCATTCCCTAACAGTAATAGGGAAATGAACACATATAAGCAACAACAATAAGAGGCGAATGAATCGAGATCAAATTGGCTTAAAGAATGATACTCAACAAGCGAAACCTCAACAGAAACTAAATAGCATGGGAATGACTAAGCATGACATTAGAAGGTATGGCAACGCGGTCATCTCATCCAATCGTGTATCAATAAAAACAATCCAGCTCCTAGAATGACTAGGAATACTACCTCAAATTGGCCTCCACTCCGAGGATATCTAGGAGGGATAGAAAATGTTTGTCACACAGTAGACATAATTTAGAATTTTAAAAAGTTGAGTAAATTTCTCACAATGAATATAATTTGAAATTTTTTGCATTTTAAAAAAAATAATTTGTGAGTCGTTTGGATGAATCTCCCCTTTTGTTTACTCTCGTCGTTTTCTCTTCAAGCTCCTCGCCGCCGCCTATCTTCACGCTCCAGCCTATCTTCTCGAGCGACGGCGACTCTCGATTTGGCCTCGGATTCTGTAATATTTGCCTCTTTTTTTGACTAGGTCAAAAGACTTAGGTTGAAAAGAAAAAAAAAGAAGAAAAGAAAAGTCAAAAAGTGAAGATAAAAGGAAGAAAGAGAAGTTGATCGGGGAAAACAAAAGACAAAACAGAGAAGAAGAAAAGGAGAAAGGAGAGGAGAAAGGGAAGAAGAGAAAGGGAGGGTTTGTGCGTGCGGGTCCTCGCCGAGCCGTTCCGACTACGTAACGCAATGACTAGTAAGTACTCGCAACCCTCGTTAGTCCTATCGGAGTAATTTTTCGATTAGGGTTCGGAAATAAGAGTTATGTGAATTTGAGTTGCGTAGTCCAAGTTTTTGGGTTGTCAAGTCTTAAATGTTCATGAAAATGAAAGATTATGGTGTTGTGGGGCTGTGCGTTTTGACGGATATCGATTTGGAGTTACGGTTTGTCCGGAATCAAATTTTCAAGTTGAGAGCATAATCTGGAATTTCGTGAACAGTACTTTCCAAGGCTTTTTATTGTCATTTTTGGGCTTTTGTTTGGGTTAGTTGTGCTGGGACATTCATAGTATGCTAGATGAGCTTCGTTTTGACTATAAGAGCGTGCAAAACGGAGTCCGGTGGAGGAAGTTATGGCGTGTGGAAATTTGGCGCGCGAGTTGTTCGTTGTGGTTGGCATTAGATTTTTTTCCATTGAGCAAGCCGTCGTAGGCACGTGGGTGTCGGGTTATTGGCTAGTTAGCCTTAGCTTTTTCGAGTCGCGCATTAGGGGGAAATATTACTCGGTTTTGATTCGTTTTTCGTATGTTTGATAGGATTTTGGAACCGTCGGCTCGAGTAACACTTATGGGTTAGTTTTTGGATTTCCAGGTGAGGGACATTATATCTTCTATGAATTTACAAATTCATATTTTGATAATGAGATATAATTTTTAATAAAATGGAGCATGTTTTCTGCATAAATTGGATTGATCATTTGCTACCTTTTGTCGATTGTGAAATGAGTTAAAAAGTTTTATGACGTCATTGAAATGAAGCTTTTGTGAATGCTTATATTAAAGGTTTTGTGAAGTGGATTATCTGAGGGCTATTTTTGTTGCGAAATGTTTTGTGATATGGACTTATTGGTGTTGATTATGGATTTCTGGATTGAGTTATAAGTTCCTGCTGCTCGTTTTCCTATGTTGAGAACCCGTTGAGGGGAGAGTATGCATACTGTCAGGATATCCTTCTGGGCCGAACCGCCGGCTTATAATAGGTGGTAGACCTAGCTAAGAGGGGTAAACTTGGTCGCCTTTATCACGGCGTTAAACTTGACCATAGTTTGATGACGAGCATGAGATTGGTTGATGGATGAACCATCAACGTGTTATGTGATGAGATTAGTCAATGGATAGACCATTGATGATTGGCTATTGTTGTTAAGTGAGTTTTTATTGAGTAATTTGATATGGATGACTTTTATTGAAAAGTTATCATACCTTTGAGATATTTTTTGCTATATTGTACTTTGAGTTTGAGTTATGAGTTGTGATATTTTTGATATTATCGCATAGTGATTGTTCGATCCGCTTAGAAGAAAAATGTTACTCACTGAGCCGTGGTAGCTCACCCCTTATCTTACATACCTTTCAGGTTCTTCTGCTGGCTGCTAGTAGGGCGTGAGCGGGCGTTAGTCGGAGGATTTCTTTTGATTGTGGAATTTTTTGGTACGTTGTACACAGTGACGTTGAGCTATTGGAATAGCTTTTTTTTTGTTGGATTTGTATATATCCTTTTGATGGTTTTAGAAAGCTCTGATGTTATTCGGGTTTTGTTTAAGTTGAGGTTGTGTCCTTTGGGTGAAAGGACGGCCGTGTTATGATCCCGTTTGGTTGTGTTCGGGGTGTGACAAATTCCGTCGCCGCCGGTTGATGAGGCGGCGCCGGACCGGTGGGAGTGGCCACCGGTCAATCGGATGAAGCTCTTGTGAGCACCGGCGCACATCCCCCTCCCCCTTTGCGCGCGGCTTAGATGGGGCGAAACCATGGACGCAAAGCTGACGGCGGCGATGGAATCCGAAGGGCGGCGAACAAGCCGAAAATCTACCGAAAGGTTCAATCGCATACGAAACGACCTGATGGTACAGCAGCCGCGGTAGCGGCATGGGAGAGAGAGGAGAAAAGGAAAAATGGAGGAAGACTTGGTGGAAAATGAGGATGGACGGAGAGAAATGGAGAGAGAGAGAGAGAGAGAGAGAGAGAGAGAGAGATGACTCGACTCCAGTGGAATGATGGTACGAGCTCTGTGCCGTTCGTTGCTTCCAGCCCCCACCGAATGTGCTGCGTCCTCTGAGCAGAAGGCGTTCGGTGAATTGCGCAAGAAAGAAACAGAGGGTGAGACGATTTTGATTTTGAAACAACAAACAGAGTGAGGTACGCCTAGAGAAATCTCCACTGACAGCCGGCTCCTCGTGACAATCAGGCGATGACGGAATTTCTCGATCAATTACCCGGTCGTTTCATCTCCGATTGAACTCTAGAAATATTTTAGATTCATCCCAAATTTGTCTGTTGACTTCTGTTTCGGCTTTGTTTTCTCCCGTTCTCTCGCGGTATTCCGAATTTCCATTGGCGTCGGTTGCACTGTGGGGCAGGAATCGAGTTCGCAAGGAAGGTGTTCGATGGAATGACGAAGCCGGACTCTGTTCTGAAGAATACCTTTTCAAGAGAGAGGGAATCAGCGAGCTTTATCTGGCGGCGAGAGCAAGTTCAAGTTCGAGAGCACAAGATGTCAATTCTCATACGAAAACCAGAGGCTCAGATGCTGTGTAGTGTTGAGAGAGGTTGCGGAAGAGTTGTGCTGCAGCGACGCGGTTACAGAGTTATGCTACTGCGGTGAAAGAGATGACTGTGAGAGATGCTCTGAATACAACGCTTGATAAGGAAATGCCTGCAGATACTAGATTCAATCTAATGGGTGAGGAGGTCGGAGAATACCAAGGAGCCTTTCAAGGTGTCTTAAAGGTTCTTTTGCAGAAGTATGGGCCTGAGAGGGTTGTTGATGCTCCTATCACAGAGGCTGGTTTCACTGGAGTTGAAGTCGAGCCTACAAGGTGTCTTTAGTTTCAAGAGGAGCTGCAGCAGGAGTTGGTGCCCGACGCTCCCAAGCCCTGCGAGGACTTCGCCATCCCATCTGGAGGAAGCTTTACCGGATCCGGTCTCGTTAAATCACTCGTCACCCTCAGGATCTATCGAACACGAGAATCGTCCATGGCGTACGAAATGAGAGTTGCTCATGAACTGTGAAACATCTCTGGTATGTTCCTCCAACCAAAATTCTTCCTCATCCTCTTGCTTTTCAGATTTGTCGTCACTAATTTCTAATGCAGTGGGTTAGTTGCTTTATTTGAATGCGTTGTTGTCGGGGAGTGGATAGTTGGCATGGTCGCAAATTTTATTGGTGTTTACTCAAGTCTCCTTTTCAGTTGCTATCATTACGGTATCAGCATAAAGCACAGAAAGATGAGGTATACATGATATGAAGCGTCACGTCTCCTTCGTCCTTTTCCTGCCTTCTTTTGTTCGAAAGGGTAAGCAATCATTTGCAAATTCTGGACATACTCGTCTTGATATGAAGTAGTAATTGCTTTTGCTATTCAATGACACTCTTCGCCCTCATAAACTTTGATTGTTAACCTATTGTTGCGTAGCTTAACCACTATTCTCTAAATTGTTGTTCCATTCGGTAACGAGGGTGATTGGTCGATGATTCGGTCTTGTTGAATTCGATCTGTTAATCATGTGCTCTGCTGTTCTAGCGGTTGAATGAATTTTTATTTGGATCTGCTTTGCTTCATGGTTATTGGTATCAATCTTATATGTTGTTTCAATGTGTAATAGTGCAGTGTAGGAAAATGGTGAACTCCTGGAGCTCACTCCTGGGCAACATCGTTGATTATGGGCCCTTTGCTGCATTTGTTTCTCTTATATACATGTATTTAGTGACAGCAGATTAGAGCATGCAGACTCTCTGGAAATACAAATCATGGAGATCTGAGGAAGTATCTTCGTGGATATTTCGACACTACATGGAGGAAAAAGCACAGTTATGTAAAGATACCCGAGTCATGAGTAGTCGATAAGCCATCAGAGGTATTATTTGTGATTGTTGTCTAACAAGCAGCTGTAACTGATGTCTTTCTCTTGCGAATGCCCGCCAATCGGCAGAGAAGGATAGATACTACGTCCCTCTGGCCGGTCCAAGGCTCCTAATGAGCTTCACTGCCCACGGATATGTCCGAATATTGAAGAGATGATATTTGTTTGTTTTCCTGAATATGTTGCTTGGTGAATCCAATCGGAGCACCTTGGACATGTACATGTTTTGAACGGCTTATACTTGAAAATTGTTAAATTGAACATGTACATGTTTTGAGATACAACAGCGATGATTTAAGCTCCAGATCTTAGTGGGCTATTGGTAAGACATCGCAAGATCACCAGTTTGAAAAAGGGCTGCTCCGAATCAACATCACTGGCCAATTCAGGAGATGGGAGAGGCCTTGAAAGTGTAGGACCATGAAAATCCGGGTTAGAATGGCTCACTCTGCATGTAGAATGCTCGATCACACCTGTAGTGAAACACAAGAACAAAACTAGACGGTGGTGTGAACATCTCTTTAATCGACTGGCTATGAAAAGATTTCTCATAGATTGGAAATTACTGTTATCATGAAAATCAAAATTCAGTTAATTTGATGGAATAAGTGCTAAATGCTCTTCATATCAGAAGAAACTAATAAACTACAAGTTGCACTGACATGCAAAAATACTTGCATGAATCTTCAAGAATTTGAAAAGAGATGAAGAAAAGAATGTGATGTAAGTAGAAATTGACCTGGTAAATCCACTGGTTGCTCAAGGAAAGTCTAATTGACATTATGACACTTCATTAGTTCTATATGTCAGGTTGAGCCACTAAAATACTTAAAGAAGCACCAAATATAAGAGTTTCTTCTAAAATGGAAGTTACGGAATTGAGACTAGCGCACAAAAGAAGAAAACTTAAATAGTAAAAGAGTCTACTTTTCATTGATTCCCAACTACTGAACAAAGGAGGCATAATTAGGAGTCCTGAGTTCAGATCAACGATATAAATGGCTTAGAGTAAGACTTCCCTATGTTCATCTTAATCAATGTGAATCGGCTCCTTACCAGCTACTGAAAAAGGACACACGGAACACAACATCATCCCTATCAATGAGCTCAAACACAGATCTTTCCCATACACATATGAGTTTCTCTTGCAAAAACAGGCCAACCAGCAGAGAAGAATACCCACGTTTCATGCGTGTAGCTTAAGAGCTTCTCCGGACACGATTTTTCTGAAAACCTAAGAGTCGCCATTTCCTTGTTTTCTTGAATATGTTGCTTTGCAAATCGACCAGGAACGTCCGGCATATATCCACATGTGTGGAAAAACCACTGTATGCTAAAAGGAGGACATCACATAAAGCATACACTAATGTGGAAAAAAGCAGATGATGTAGATTCATACCCATATTTGCTAGTTCAGGAGTTCTAAGCAACAGCCTTAATAGTCTCATGAAAGTCATCGATCTTAACCTGCAATCTAAAGCATTCTTGAAGAAGTGGCTGTCCATTAATAGCTATTTTCAATTAGGTCACCATTCAAGTGAGTGCCCGTTCTTTCACTTGGATGTAAATAGACCGGCTTGTGGAGAATATCCAAGGGAGTCCCGACCCGATTACTATCTTATTCATTTTTTCCTGGTTCCACGTTATTCCATCATTAGGATTGCCCCCAGACACTTTGAGAAAAATAACATGTCATATGGTTACCCATACAAACCAAATCAACTTGGTAAAACATAATATCAAGGCATGATTTATAGCAATCGTAATTAAACTTCAGACATGCCAGTGATAAATTAGGCTCAAGATCTCACCACTTTACTCTTGTGATCTTGCTGTATCACCACTTTGAAAAAGGGATGTTCCGAAGTGAGGGGCTTTGGAGGTGTAGGACCACGAAAAACCGGCTTAGAATGGTCTGGCTTTGGAGATGTCCAATTTTATGTTTAGATTGTTCATTCCTACGCTAAACTAAAAATGAGAACTTTATTAGTCTTTAGTATAAGTGTTTCTTCAATAGACTTACCATGAAAGGATCTCTGCAGAGATTGGAAATTATGATTATCATAACAATCAAAATTGAGACAATTTAACGGAATATATGTTACAAGTGTCCTCAACTAACAAGAGACAAACTAACTAGAATTTATTTCGTAGCAATCAAACCACAAAAGTTTTATTAAAACGATTTTGAGTGTATTTTTAAATTAAAAAAAAGAAAAAGAAAGTGTACTTGTTAGTGATGCAGCACAACAAAACATGGTAGGCATAATTGTAGACCCAGAACTCAAGTCACGCCATAACCAGCCGAAAGTGACGCTTCGAGTACTCATTTCAAACAATGCAAATCAAGTGTTTACTGATACCACTCAAAATGGAGAGTTTGAACGCAATATATCATCCCTATCAATTAGCTCGAACACGCAAAACATTTCTTGCAAGCATGAGTTTCTCTCAGGAATGCACTTCAACCAGAAGAAAGGATAGAGACATGGCCCCTCTGACGCGTCTGCAGCTCCTAACGAGCTTCACCGACCATGATCTGTCGGAATACTTAAGAGTTGCTCTTTTGCTTTTCCTGAATATGTTGCTTGATGAATCCTCCGTGACACTCCGCGCTTGTACATGATTGAACAGCCACGCTATGAAAGAGCTTGACGATAGTGATGGTGGAGACGGTGAGCTTGAGAGAAAATAATAATGGAGCAAGGCTTTATTGAAAAAATGAAGATGGACAGAGAGATGAGGATCACCTTCTCACCGCGTCGCCTATCTCCCAAGGGATCGTCCTTCATTGTTTAGCCACCACGACGGTCGAACTTGACCACTGGAGTTTCCTGGTCGTTGAACGTGCTGCGTCCTCTGAGGAGAAGGTGTTGGGTGAATCGCGCAATAGAGAAACAGAGGGTGAGACGATTTTGAAACAACAAACAGAGGAAGATACGCCTAGAGAAATCTCCTCAGCTCCTCGCGACATTCAGGCGATGACGGAATTCGTCGATCAACAGTCACGCTTACCAGGTCGTTCCATCTCCGATTGAACTCTAGAGTTCATTCCGATACATTCCAACTTTGTCTTTTGATTCATGTTTCGCTTTTGTTTTCTCCCATCCTCTTGCCGTCTTCTAGAAATTCCATTGCTGTTGGTTGCACTGTGGAGGAGGTATCGAGTTCGCAAGGAAGGAGCTCGATGGAATGACGAAGCTGGTCTCAAAGACTACCTGTTCAAGAGACACAGAGAATCGGCGAGCTTTACCTGGTGGTGGGAGCAAGTTCAAGTTCGAGAGCGCAAGATTCTAAGACGAAAAGCCACTGCCGGAGGCTCGGATGCTGTGTCGTCGAGAGAGAGGTTGTGGAAGCATTGTTGCCACAGGGGCATGGTTACAGAGTTATTGTTAATGTAGATGAAACAAACCAGTCTTCATAATTTTCTGATTTCACAGAGAGAGATGGAATAGAAGACAAAAAAACTTTAACTTCAACTAAAAAAAAACAGTCAAGAACAAGCTTAATAGAAAACCTATTTTGAACTACACACATACGTGCAGAAAACGGACTTGTTCCACTTCCTAGAAAATAGCTACCAAACTAACTGCCTAACTATTCAAACTTGTCTTAAAAAAAACAGAAAAGACTAAAACGACAAGAAAAAACAACAGCAGCACTGGGACACAGCTCCAACAAACTCCTCCTTGGATCAGTTGCTGCTGCAAACTCCAATTTTCTCCCTTAACAGCTCAAATCTTTCAACTTGAAGTGGCTTTGTGAACATGTCTGCAAGCTGATCTTCTGATCTACAGTAAACCAACTTAACTTCACCACTTTGTTGCACTTCACGCAGAAAGAAGAATTTGATCTTAAAATGCTTGGTTTTGCCATGGAAAACTGGATTCTGTGATATTGCTAAAGCAGCCTGATTGTCCGCATAAACTTCAATGCAATCACAAGAACTCAACCACAGATCCTTCATTATCTTCTTTAGCCACAAAACTTGATTTGCAGCTGCAGTAGTTGTTATAAACTCAGCCTCTGCAGTGGACTGAGCTACAATCTCTTGCTTTTTGGAACACCAAGAGAAACAAGCAGAACCAAGAGTGAAGCAGTACCCAGATGTACTCTTCATGTCATCTACTGAGCCAGCCCAGTCACTATCAGAAAAACCCTGCAACTTAAACTTCTGGCATTTCCTAAACTTCATACCAAAGAACAGTGTTCCTTTGATGTATCTCAAGACCCTTTTTGCAGCGACCAAATGTAACTGACTAGGACTACTCATGAACCTGGATAAAACACTCACAGCAAATAAAATATCTGGTCTAGTTGCTGTGAGATACATGAGACATCCAATTAAGCTTCTATACATTGAAGCATCTACCGCTTTTGTTCCATCATTCTTTTGCAGCTTCTCCTTAGCAGTCATAGGAGTGCTAACACTTCTACAATCTTCCATCTGAAACTTCTTCAAAATTTCCTTCATGTATTTCTTTTGGCAAATGAAAATCTCATGTGAAGTTTGTTTGATTTCCAGACCTAGGAAATAAGCCATCTTTCCCAAGTCTGACATCTCAAAAGCTGCAAATAGACCTTGCTTCACCCTCTCTATCAATTCCACATCAGTCCCTGTCACCAACAAATCATCTACATAGAGTGACAGAATTACAATGCTGTGATTCACCTTCTTGACATAAAGAGTGAACTCACTCAAGCTTCTTACAAAGCCAAAATCCTGCAAATATCTATCTATCTTTCCATACCAAGCTCTTGGAGCCTGCTTCAGTCCATATAGAGCTTTCCTCAATTTGTATACCTTTTCTTCTTGCCCTTTGGCACTGAAGCCTTCAGGTTGTTCAACGAAAATCTCCTTTTCGAGCTCTCCATTCAGAAATGCAGACTTGACATCTAGCTGAAATATAGGCCACCCCTTTTCTGCTGCAACAGCTAATAGTAGCCTGATAGTATCAAGTCTTGCAACAGGCGCAAAAGTTTCAGAATAATCTACTCCCCATATCTGAGCATAGCCTTTTACAACTAGTCTAGCTTTGTGTTTATTGACAGAACCATCAGGATTAAGTTTTGTTCTGAACACCCACTTAACCCCAATCACATTCTTGTCAGATGGTCTGTCAACAAGCTCCCATGTGTGGTTTTTCTGAATCATTGTCAACTCATCCTGCATTGCTGCAATCCACTTCTGATCCTTCTTAGCTTGCATAAAGTTAGCTGGTTCAAGCACTGCCACATTGCTTCTTTCATAAACTTCAGCAAGTGACCTTGTGCCTCTTACTGGCATATCATCCAGAGTATCTTCCAATCCATTCACAACTTCATCAACCTGCACAGTTGTTGCAGGTTGTTGTTCTGCAGATTTCTTCTGTTCTGCATTCTTTTCTTCCATCCAATTCCACTCATCTTCCTCTAGAAAAATAACATCTCTACTCACAGTCACCTTCCCTGTCATAGGCTGAAAAATCCTAAAAGCCTTTGAATGTAGACTGTATCCAATGAAGACTCCAGGCTCAGCTCTTTGATCCAGCTTGTCCCTCTTGACCTGAGGAACATGCGTATAACACAAACACCCAAAAACTTTTAAATTCTTTACATAAGGTTTAACACCATACCAGGCTTCAAAAGGTGTTGACCTCTCTAAGGCCTTTGTGGGTAATCTGTTCAACAAGAAAACTGCAGAACTAGCTGCCTCAGCCCAGAACTTCTTAGGTAACATCTTCTCCTGCATCATACATTTGGCCATTTCCATAATGCTTCTGTTTTTCCTCTCACTGACCCCATTCTGTTGAGGTGAATAGGGGGCAGTGAATTGCTGCATAATGCCTGCTTCCTCACAGTTTAACTTAAACTTGTGAGCAGTATACTCAGAACCATTATCAGACCTGAGCATTTTGATTTTCTTCCCACTCTGATTCTCAACTAAGGCTTTGAACTTCACAAACACATCAGCAACTTCAGACTTGGCTTGCAAAAAGTAAATCCAGCTCATCCTAGTCATGTCATCTGTGAAAGTAATGAAATACCTGCTACCATTGAGAGATGACTCAGACATAGGTCCACATAAGTCTATGTGGACTAATTGCAGCTTCTCACATGCTCTCCAACCTCCTCCTTTGAAAGGAAATCTGGCTTGCTTGCCAAGAAGACAAGTTCTGCACTGTGGAAATTCCTCCTCCAAACTTGGCAAGCCATATGCCAAGCTATTCCTCTACATAAACAACATGTTTTTCCTGTGAACATGTCCAAGTCTTTTATGCCATAGCTCTGCATTTTCTTCTTTGCACTTCAAAGCCATTTGTTGCATTTCCTGTGGCTTGAATAGGAAGCACTTGTCCTTCATTGGCATTCTCAACACTTCCTTGCTATTTGCATTATCAATAAGGCATTCCTTTCCTTCAAACTTCATCTTATAGCCCCTCTCAACTAATTGACCAACACTCAACAGATTCTGGTCAATTTTTGGCACAAAGAGAACATCTCTGATCAGCTTTTCCTCCTGATTTCCTTCAATAGCCACTGTACCCTTCCCTTGCACTTCGATATACTGTCCATTGCCAATTCTGACTTTGGACCTGACTGACCTGTCTAGACTCCTAAACAGCTTCAAATTGCCAGTCATATGATTGGTACAGTCACTATCCACCAGCCAGGCATCATTCTCAACAGGAGAACCAGAATAGGAAGCCACAAACAAGCATTCTTCCTCAGTCTCATTCACTACTATCTGTGCTTCTCCTGCTTGCTGGTGATTGTTCTCTTTGCAGATTGCTTCCATGTGACCCATCTTGTGACATCTTCTGCACTTAGCATCAGGCCTCCTCCAGCATCTAAAGGATTGATGAGTAGTTCCACCACAGTGTTGACAAGGCTTCTTGTTCTTCTTCCATTTGCCAAACCCACTAGAACTTCCTTCTTTCGCTGCAAACTTGGAGTCACCTGCATTTCCTTTTGACTGATTCCATTTCTTCCCTTTGCCTCCATCATTGAACTTCAATTTAGCTTGCAGTGCACCCTCTACAGGCTCTTCTCTTCTCGTTAGTCTTCTTTGCTCCTGTGCCTGCAGGGCACTTAACAATTCTGCAAGCTTTATGTCAGCTAAATCTCTTGTATTTTCCAGAGAAGCTATGGTGGCTTCAAACTTCTCTGGAAGAGACACCAGGATCTTCTGAACCAGCCTTTCATCCTTCAAGTCAGTCCCTAAAACTCTGATCTTTTCAGCTATCCCAATTAGCCTATCAGAGTATTCCTTCACTGACTCTGAATCCTTCATTTGCTGTCACTCAAACTCCCTTAAGAGGTTCAGCACCTTCATGCTTCTTATCTTCTCATCTCCCTCGTATTCATCCTTCAAGCAATCCCATATTGCCTTTGCAGAATCACATCTCATGATCCTTGTGAAGATAAGGGGTGAGACAGCAGCATACAGGCAAGACTTTGCCTTGGCCTTTCTTGTGGTTCTCTCTTTATGGAACTTTATCTGATTCAAGGTCGGATTGTTTGGAAGTGGATCAATTTCATAATCATTCTCCACAGCCTCCCATAGATCATGACCCTCCAAGAATGCTGTCATCTTGACAGCCCAAGCTTGATAATTTTCCCCAGTAAAGACTGGAGAAGCCATTGCAGAGAATCCACTTGATCCTGCCTCCATCAGCTTTGTCTTTATAGGCTCGCTTACCCTCACTTCACAGTCCCTTAAGATCCCACAGATGCTCTGATACCAAATTGTTAATGTAGATGAAACAAACCAGCCTTCACAATTTTCTGATTTCGCAGAGAGAGATGGAATAGAAGACCAAAAAATCTTTAACTTCAACTCAAAAAAAACAGTCAAGAACAAGCTTAATAGAAAACCTATTTTGAACTACACACATACGTGCAGAAAACTGACTTGTTCCACTTCCTAGAAAATAGCTACCAAACTAGCTGCCTAACTATTCAAACTTGTCTTAAAAAAAACAGAAAAGACTAAAACGACAAGGAAAAACAACAGCAGCACTGGGACACGGCTCCAACAGTTATGCTACCGCAGCGAAAGAGACGGACTGTGAGAGAGGATCTGAATACAGCGCTTGATGAGGAAATGCCTGCAGATCCAGAAGTCAGTCTTTCTAATGGGTGGTGAGGAGGCCGAAGAATACCAAGGAGCCTTACAAGGTGTCTTAAAGGTTTTTTTTTTTTTCCGGACAAGTATGGACCTGAGAGGGTTGTTGATTCTCCAATCACAGGGGCTGGTTTCGCTGGAGTTGAAGTCGGCGCTGCTTTCTGTGGTCTCAGGCCTGTCGTGGAGTTCATGACATTCAATTTCGCTATGCAGGCATCCCCCATCCCACCCGGAGGAAGCTTTGCGGATCCGGCCTCGTTAAATCACTCATCACCCTCAGGATCTATGGGACACGAGAATCGTCCACCGCGTACGAAATGAGAGTTGCTCATGAACTGTGCAACATCTCGGGTACGTTCCTCCAACCAAAGTACTTCCTCATCCTCTGCTTTTTCAGATTTGCAGTCACTAGTTTCTTAATGCAGTGTGTTGGTTGCATTATTTGAATGCGTTGTCGTTAAGGAGTGGATAGTTTGCGTGGTCACAGATTTAATTGGTGTTTGCTCAAGTCTCCTTTTCAGTTGCTATTATTATGGTGTCAACATAAGCACAGAAGTATGAGATATACATGACACATATGCTCAATATAATATCTTAGGCGCAAGATGGGACCATTGTTATTACTCTGATTAACTCAGCTTGTAATGTTTGGTATTAGCCTCAGCAAGCTTCATGTCTCCTTCGTCCTTTTCCTGCCTTCTTGTCTTTAAAAGGGTAAGCAATCATTCGCAAATTCTGGACATGGTCGTCCTGTTATGAAGTAGCAATTGCTTTTGCTATTCAATGACTCTTTGCCCTCATAAACTTTGATTGGTGACCCATTGTTATTCCATTTGGTAACGAGGGTAATCACTCGTTGATTCAGTCTCGTTGAATTCAATTTGTTAATTATGTGCTCCAATGTTCTAGGAGTCGAATAAATTTTTATGTGAATCTGCTTTGCTTCATGGTTATTAGCATGAATATTTTGTGTTGATTCATTCTGTTATAGGGCATTGTAGGAAATTGGCGAACTCCTAAAGCTCACTCCTTGGCAACGTCGCCATTGATTATAGACCATTTGCTGCATTTCTTTCTCTTGTACATGTATTTAGTGACGGCAGATTAGCATAAAGACCCTTTGGAAATACAAATCATGGAGATCCGTAAGCATCTTTGTGGGATTTTCCACACTACATGAGGGCAAAGAAAACCACATAGTCATGTAGAGATATCGTAGTTGATAAGCCATCAGATATTATTTGTGATGATGTCAATCAATAAGCTGTTGCTGCAAAGAATGCAGGCCTTCAGGTGACTACAGGGGCGTCTATCGGGCCAATTCTGAAGAAATTCATAACCGGACCCATATACTTTGTTCAATGTGAATGCATTTTGTCTAAAGTATCTTACGCGGAGAAATCCAAAAACAAGACTTTGCCAATTTCAATGCTTTTGTTTAGGGGTTCATCCTATCATTGTGGTTGAATTTGATTCCTGATTTTCGATGAAAAGAATGTGAAGGCGAAAATTTAGGTGTCAACAATTGATAAGGCAAGAGACTATTAATCCTTTTTTCCCTGTTAAACAATGAGGAAGACATTGGTATGAAAATTTCTTTAATTGACTAATTATGAAAAGATGTAGCATAGATTAGAAATTGCTCTGCCGTACATATCAAGATTCAGTTAATATGACAAAATGAAATCTGATTGTTCTTCACATGATAAGAAACTAATAAACTTCAATTTGCGCCAACATGTGAAAAGGCTTAACACAAAATCTTCAAGAATTCTACAAGAGAACGGAAAGAATCTAATGTAAGTCCACATTGAGTTTGTAAAAACATGGGTTGTGCCTGGTATATGGCTTAAGGGAAGTATATTCGATGTTTCTACACTATTCAGTTCCAAAGGTCGGGTTGAGCCCCCAGAAACCTTAAAGAAGCACCTAATTTTAGAGATTCTTTCCAAAATGGAAGATATAGAATCGACATTAGCAATCATGCCTGCATTGTGACTATCAACACTAGGATCAAGGAAAGCTGTCGTACACATTCAGGACCATTCCATTCATTAGAACAAAACTCATGCTTTTATCCATTTTGCCGAATTGGAAGTAGATTTCAGCCTAGCAATTTTGAAGTTCTGTTTTCACCAAAAGTGAGCTAAAGCGATGCTTCCTCTGCATCCTACTGCATAGTATTATTCACCCAAGTCTTATCAGTGGATCTGAAGATAGATACTCTAAACACGATATTGGCCCTTTTGATAGAGCTCGAACACATGCGTCTTACACCTTCAGAGAAGTTTCTCTCATGAATGCAGCCCAACCGGCAGATTACTTTCCATAATATTCGTGGTTTATGAGCTTCAACGGCCATGATCTGTCTTGAAATATGAGAGCCATGGTCTGTGGGCTTTTCGTAATGTGCGTCTTTGGAAATGAACTGCGAACTCTTTGCTCAAGTAGACACTTCGCAATTTTGTCATCAGAAAAAAGAAAACAACCAATGATTTATGAGGAAGTACGAGGATCCTTTTCAAAGAATGTGAAGGATAACAACAGAAACTATTGACATGATGCATGATTAAAATTAGAGTTAACATAGTCTAGCGACTCTCTTTGATTTATATCCAAGAGTTGTCATTGTCATGAGGATCTTACCACATTGCTTTTCTTCATATATATTCACCGAACGATTCACGTGCTCACGGGCAATGGACAACATTACATACCTATAATTGTTTGCTCATGACATCATTACCGGTTCACTCGTCGTCCAAGCGCTTGGACCAATTGAACCACAAACTGGCAACCTAACTGGTTCTCTAATCGGCCCAAGTTTGAAAGCATCAGTGCAAAGCTCAATCCCTGCATAAAACAAGTAAATATGACTATCTTATATGAATTGAGTTGTAATGCACGAATTACTTTTACCCCTTAACAAAAGATGATAGCAAGTGATTATACCTAATAGAGGTTCGGCTATTATAGAATTACTGTCGCGGATGCTCCTCTCTCACTCCTTGAGCATACGAGATGCAAGAAAACCTTCGTAATGCTCCGAATGAGATTGATGCTTAACCTCCACGTCCTACATTACTCCTGTCGTTGCTCTAGTTGGAGCTATGACCAATGCTTGACCTTTCCCTTATAAAATTCGTAACCAACGGTAAGTCTTTGCTTTGGCATCGCACAAACTTTAATTTAAGATGCTAATAAATCTTAGTCAAGAGGGAAAAGAGTTAACATCTACCGCTTCATTTAGTTTACATTTAACAATGAAAAATAGTGCTATAACACCGGAAAAAAAGGGAAAAATGAGAAAGGGCTCCACCAACAAAGATAAAAGATCACACGAAGAAACAGCGAATTTAGAATTATATTGAGTATGCACTAAATCGAAAGAGGAACCTTAACTCTAATAATCAACCTATCCTCCACAAAAACAAGAGAAACAATCTTTCTAGCTTATTTGACTAAAAAGGGCCATGCCCAGGAATATCATCTCCTCCATCGCCCTTTCCATCCTAACCTTCGATATGCAGGGTGACATCCGTCCACCATCACCTTCAGCGTCACTTCTAATCACATTGCAGCATCGCTAGAGGCATATAATGAGCTCCCAAGCACTTGTTCATTTCCTTTCTCTGCAGTGGACACTTTGTCACCTTTGTCATAGATGTCCCTAAGTTTCATGTGCTTGATAACACGCCATTCATCTATGACATGAAAACTTTCTTTACCTGCGATGCTAAGCGAAAAGGTTTGTCAACTGCATTGTCACCTGATAATGTTTTTTGGTTTTTTGAAAAAGATTTTTGATCCGTTCATTTGAAATATTCTATATTGAATAGAGAATTTTCAGTCCCCTGCTCTACCAGCTGAGCTATCCCGACCATTCCTTACACATCATCCTCATTTTACTAGATGACTTGGTTCTATGTCAATTAAAAAGACGAAAGGGCTAGAAAAAGTCATACAATAACTGTCCTAGCTCTACCGTATCTTTTGTTTCATTTCTTCTAGAACAATCACAAACACTTTTTTGATTATGGATCTACTACCAGAAATTCAATGCGTAATCTTAGCATTCAATGTAAGCTCCAATAGAAATATATTGGAAAGGAAAAATACTTTGAAGATTAACATGTTCCCATACAATAGTTAGGAATTCTTGACGGTATCGAGCTGGAACAACCTCTACTTCTTGAATACCATGATTTAGCGCTAAAGAATTTCCCGCCGCTACCATATAGTATTCATCTCTACTTGTATTTTATACATTGGAAGAATCCATTTTGTTATTAATAAACTAGGAAAAGAATAACTGAAAGAAAGGAAATCAATTAGTTATTCATGAAAGTTTCATTTATTCAATGACTAGAATTAGACGAGGATATATAGCTCGGTGACGTAGAACAAAAATTCGTTTATTTGCATAAAGCTTTTGGGGGGCTCGTTCAAGACTTACTCGAACAATTATTCAACAGAAAATAAGATCTTTGGTTTCGTCTCATCGAGATAGAGATAGGAAAAAGAGAGATTTTCGTCGTTTGTGGATCACTCATTCATGCTTTTCCTGGAGGTCTGGAGAAAGCCGCAATCAATAGGATTTTCCTAATCCTCCTTTCCCGAAGGGAAGAACGTGAAATTCTTTTTCATTTCCACAAGGACCAGGAGATTGGATCTAGCCATAAGAAGAATGCTTGGATGATAAACAACTCTGTATCAAATGCAAAAAATATTGCAAGGGTAAGGCCGAAATATCTTTTCTGCTGCTTCTATTTACGTTAAGTCAAACAAATTTAAATAACACAACCTTATATGCTCTTAGGAACTTAGTCGAGTGTGGCATGCTATCAAGAGGTCATAGGACTGTGTCAGGTTTGAGACGAGATCTAATCGCCACAATCAAAAGAAAATCATTTCAGTGTCATCTCGAATAAACCTCAAAAGAAATGAAATCTATCAACCATGGTATTTGTTTATAAAGCAAAAACCAGAAAAATGCAGTGCAAAATACTTTTAGCTATACAGTAGCAGTTCGGTTTGTCGCATGCAGTTTAAGATATCATGGTTTTTATGAGCCCAAGAAGAAATCTAGTGGCAACATTTGAAAGCAAATTACTCAACATTGTCTCCAGTGAGTTTGCTAAGAATTTTCTTTTGATAAGCAAAAGAAATTTATTGCAAAATGGCATCAAGCAGATGCTAGCCCGCGTAACAAATCATGAACGCAATTCATGTTATGAGGTATAAAATGCACATTGGTAATGTCATTTCCACCAACCAAAAACTGTGGAAAGCCATCTATGATTCCAACTAAAAACCAGTCTTCCTATTTTCAAATTTCTTTCTTCCAAACAAATCAGCAAGCTAAAGAAATTAATCAACCATAAACACAGCCCAACATAAACAAAGAGTCATTTGAACTACTTAACGTTTGATGCTGGGTTCTAAAATCCAACAAAAGGAAGTTCTCTAGTAGAACCCAAAAACATGAGTTTGCTATAGTTTCATGGAGATTTTGATTGCAAGACCTATGGAAGAGGCAATCAGATAGAAAGCAAATGAAAGTATGTTGAGAAAGGCAGTTTTAGATATCGTGCACCTGAATATCCATGCACAGCGATGAACAAGGCATTACTGCAGGGTGAGCCCGGAATCTAATTTTGAACAACAAGAGAGAGAATGTTGATCATCGCATCAGCAAAAAGGCTATGTTCTCCATGATAGCTACTACGCAATCATCTCGTTGACCCAACAATTGAGATTCAAATGCAGGGTTGCAAGTTCAACTTCAGAATAGCAGATTAGTATTGCAGAACTCATTACGTCGGATCAATAACTGAGAATGAATTGGTCACCATACATAGACTGCTTCTGATGTCCTTGCTGGCACCAAGGCAGGCTGAGAGTTGCCAAAAGCATTACCTGCACATTTTTAAATCATTGATTTCGGAAGTTCCAGTGGCAATGCTTAGGACTGTCGAGGAAATAGATGGATCACTCTTCCATTGGTTAACTTGATTTATAGATGTAAGCAAGAGTCGACTAATTAAACGTGTACAGCAAATACTCGAACCTTTTTACTTGTGAAGAAGAATACTGGAAAGCAAGTTATCTTGACAGCTGGAACAAGAACATATGACCTTAAAATGAATCACGAGGCTTGTATTTATTGTCGATTTCATATATATCCATGAAGGAGCTGTCTCCAACTGCAATATCCTCCAATTCACTAATGGCTTCTTCTTGGTCAAGCTGCATAGGGATGCCTTCATCCTCAGAGCTACCCTCGAGAAAAACATTATCTTCCATATCCGATATGTCAGTAAAAGTTTCTATCTTTTTCTTCCTCCCTCTATATCTAGTAAGGCTTAGGACCTTTTCCTTCCACAGAACCAGCGGACATTTCTGAATCAGCTCTGCACCTTCATAAGCTCCTGTCAAGAACACAGTAAACCTCTTCCCCCTCTCAGAGACATAGAAAATGCCAAGATGCTTCAACAAGAGTCTCATCAGCTTCTGAGGCATCACGAATTCTCATCGAAAGTGGGTGAGGTGATCAGTTACCAACCTCTTTTCCATTGTGAAGCTGAGTAGCTCATGCATCACCGCAATGGCCCTCTTATCAAATTCTTTTGATCCAGCTTGGAGGCCACGTGCATCAGCATAAGGAGATAAGTAAGATCTTTTCTGAAAGTGCTCAATCAACCCTCCATATCTATAGATTTTATTGTAACAGGCAGGAAACTTCAAGGGAAAAGATAGGGAAAGCAACCCTGGAGCATGAGAGGCAGATTCCGATACCCCCAATACGGCTTTCTCCAACTCTGTGATAGCCCAAGCAGGATTCCACTCGACGAGCTCAAGATAATCAACTTCATCTGGAGATTTAACCACTTTGAAGTGCTGCGGATACTCGTGTACCCACTTGCTCCTAAAATCAACTGGCAAACCAAACTCTTCTCCTGAAATGAGCAATTTTGTCCAATGGAAGCCATTTATCGACTGACATCATCAACATCCTAATCACGTATTCGGCCGCCATGCCAGAGTGTTCCCTAATCAATCTCTCCTCTTCCTCTAAGAGGTCTTCAGCTTCTTTAGTATTTCCACACCACAATACCCCCTTCTGATCCTTATACAACTCAAACAGTTCTGGTTAATTCCGAATGAAATCCACAATACTGTGTGGCTTGGGAAAATTAATTTGTTTCCGGTATTGATCCACCGACCTCACAGGGATTATCATCTCGGGTTCCTTCTTCAACGCTTCCGTCAGAACCAACACCTTGGACACCACTTTATGCTTCTCGGTGGCGATTTCGAGATCATGGACCCTCTTGTTCTTGCTCCTATCTTGCACTCTCTTGCTCGTGGTCACGAATCTACGCTGCGACCAGGTAAGTAAAACCTCGCCAAAACTCCAATTTCCTCTCAGGGTAGGCAGACGCACTAGCGAGGTGACAATGCATCCAAACTCTCTTGCCGCACTCCATTCGGTCGAGGAAGCTACGTTTTTAACAGTGAATCGAAGATGGGTCATCTCAAGACGCTAATGCCTTGCTCCAAGTTCAAGAAACAAGCCCAAGAAAAGCGAATGCCTCTCACTCGGGACGGCGTTAAACAGCTTGCGTGCAAGGGAAAGAGGGAAAACAAGACCCCAAAACGAAAACATTCGAGAAGACCACCGTGAATGCACGATCACCACCTCCTTGAGTTCCCTCGATCAGCACCAGTTACGGTTGGATTTCAGGTGTGGTTTGTGCGGAGAACGAAGAAGAAGCGAGGCGAGAAGGAGAGAGCCAAGGGGCGGGAGTTCTGGTTTTCGCGAGAAACGTTGGCATTCCTCTCTTATTATTACGGTTTTGCCCACAAGCTTAATAAGAAGTTATGGTTAATATCACGAAAATCTAAACTAGTACACATATCATAAATTTACCTTTCGTTAATCTTTGTTAAATTTTATTATAAAATTACTGAGTTGGTAGACACGTGATATTTAACGGGTGTATTGATTTGGGGTTAAATCCTCCGTACCGGTTTGTAATTTTTTGTGGTATTAATCCAATTTAACGGAAATTAATAGAAGGTAAATTTGTCACAAATATACTGATTTAGGGTTTTTGGTAGTCAAAAAATTAATTTGGGATAATTTTTTTACAAAGATATCAGTTTTGAGTTTTTCATGGTATTAACCCAAAAAATAAAGACATATCGGCTTTTGTTTTGCTTTTAAGCTAGTTTTCCATTTCTCGTTGTAATTAAAATGATTTTTTTGAATTTTAAATAATTAAAAGAGCTCGAGAGTGTTACAAATGGTTATATTCACGTGTGTACAAAAAAATGAGGCGTTTGAGATTACCCAAAAAATATGGTGTAAATTCAAAATGAAGTTTAGTAAAAAAATAAATTGAATCATGTGAAACCAAACATTAATATCATGTAATTCGTAAATAGTTAAATCTCTTCTCATTACATATAAGTCTAAAAAGTTACGTAAGAGAATAAGTTTTTTTAGGAAAAGATATGTAAGAGATTACTAATGATTTTTACTATCAAGCCTGATTTGCATATTTAGGAAATTGGAGCAGGAAGGGCCCAATACTATATAAGAATCAAATTTCAAACATTAAAACGATAAATCAAGCGTGCTCCATGCTTGTCACCCTTTAACGAAATTACTAAGTCGCTAGTGCTAGGAAATGTGTCGGCCGAGGCAAGCACGGCCCAATCTGACATGACCCGTGCCTGTTACTGGCTTAATTGTTGTTTCGTATTCTCATATGACTCCAAAGCCATGGGTGTGGAGTTTGAGCATGATGGAGTTCAACAAGGCATATGTCATAATGCATAATCAATTTTTTCCTCTTCGACAAAGAATTTTATTTGATTGACACTCTGAGCAAATTATAAATCGAGCAAATTGATATGAGTATGAAACCAAATTCCGTTTACTCAGACTGACTGTTGGTCTATGATAAATTGAATTGGAGTTATTTGAAGCAAAAAAAAAACAAACTGAATTTTCTCTCTTGCACTTATAAAAACGGATCTCTTAAATTCATTAACTCAATTAAATCTTTTTCTCTTAAAAAAAAGAGAAAAAAATGAACTCAATCTTTCAAGCCATTACTCAACTCGAATTAATTCGATCAAATTGAGCTTCTCGCCTTCCTATATAAACACGCTCTAATTTTTGATCGTGTCGTATCCGCACTTTTTTTTTAAAACTCTCTTCTTCTTCTTCTTCACTGAGCAAACCAACTTGTAATCAAACACAAACACAGAGAAATTTGAAGCTCTCACATTGCTGGACTAGGGTAAGTATAAAATTGAGCCAGATCAAATCGAGTTATTCAATGCGAAATAAAAAAAAATCAAACTCAATTCATTCTATCCCTCTTCAAGAATGGCTATTATAAATTCTTAAAATTCATAAGACCCATTAAACCTCAATTTATAAGACCTATTTCGGAATAATAAAACTCAATTAAACATCTTTTTCTTAAAAAAGAAAAAGAGAAAAGAAAAATAAGGCAAGAGCCCCCCTTCTCGCTTCCCGCCTCTCTCCCTCTCTGTCTCTATATACGATTCCCTCCCATTTTCTGTCGTTTCCCATCCTCAAAAATTTCGACAGTCTCTCCTTCTCCGCAAAGCAAAACAACTTCATCGCCGATCCTCACGCTCCATCGTCGAGGATGATTTCATTTCTCTGGTGAGTTTTGTGAGCTCCGGCAGACTTCGATTCGTCTCCTCTTTCGCGATTTGATCGTCGAGGATGATTTCTGAGCTCCGGCTCGTGTTTCTCATTGATCTGCACAGCCGACGGAGAGCAGAGCTAGCTGCAGCTCGCGGAAAGAGAAGACGTCGTCGACGACGGGGACGACAACGTGATCGGAACGATCAGCGAAGTAAGTGACAGCGAAACAGAGCGCGGGCGACTGCTCTCTGCTCGTGTCATCGATTCGTCATGAGTTTTGGTGGCGTCGTGTTTAGGCCTGCGGGGCGAAGATTCGGGTTTGGTTCTTAGATGATGATGATCGTTATATTCTGAATAGCTAGTAGGCGATTATTGACTTCGCTAATTTTGTTTGGATTCAATTTCGTTCACCTGATGCTCTCGTCGTTGAAGTGAACTTTGTAGTCGACCTAGCTTGTTCGGTCTCCGTTCTGAAGTCGAAATAGAATGCGAATCGTTCGACGCATCTGTAGCTGTAAATCTCTGTGATTATTTTTTGTTAAGTGACTCCGAATACTGCTCAGCGGATTAGCTCGATTTTGGTTTGGTTGCTCAGTTTAGCTCGATTTTCCTGGAACATCACTGCGAATCCATTCATATTTTTACATCTTGACCATTCCAGTGAATCCGTCGTGTGATTTTCCGTGCATAAGATAGAGTAATTTTCGCTACTGTTCAAACATGATATGTCTGATTCACCTCTTTGACGTACATCTTCTGATCATACAAGAGCAATTCAGCTTTTGTTTATGTTAGGTGACATTCAAATTGCACGTGTGTTTTCCACGTATTTGTGACGCATATGAATTAATAACGAGTATCCTAAGCTAAATTCGTCAATAATCACTATTGGAACACTAGATTGTCATTGATCTAGGAAATGCTTTCTTCTTGACATTCTACGTCCACCAAGGTATGGTTAACACGATGGTGTGTCGTTCTCACATTCTTTCTCTGAACTATGCTCATGTTTTTGTTTGCAGTTATTTCTCAGCGATAAATGCCGGAGATGTGATACAGGATGCAGGAATCTACGCTTGCAATGGCTCGATGACACATACAAAGAAGGTATCTTTGGATCTTCAGTTCCGAAAATTAAGTGGAGGTGTGATTTCCTTTGTCTTTGTTTTGTTTTTTTTTTTTGCAGCACTTAACTGGAGCAAAAGATGACAAGATATGCGAAGCAGCTGAAAATATAGTGGCAAGGCTTAAAGTTTATTATCCTGAGATGGCGGCTGCAATCAATTGGATTTTCTATATGCATCTCGCATTAACTTCCCTCTGTTTCCAGCAGAATTTTGGTTTTATCACTGGAATTGAAGCTATGCTCAGAGTAAGTTCTTAATTCTGCAAACTTCGAGCTAAAATGGTTCGGAAGACCTGAATGAGTCATTGGCCCTTGAAATAAAGCCTGCAAATTAGCAAATGGACTGTAGAAAGCTGCACTTGCTCTAAACATTATTGACCTCACAGCACAAATACTTTTTTTGTTTTCGGTAAGGACAGCACAAATACTTTTAATGTCTTCGTTTCGAGAGAAAGTTGATCGTTCACATCACAACTGGAATCCAAGCCCTCGATGAGCTATTAGGCGGTAATCGACTTTCTTTTGCAGATTGTGTATATTATTCTTCATGCCTTTCAACAAAAACAACTTTCCCTGGTTTGGCAATGTTAAACAGGTGGTATTGAAACTCAGGCAATTACAGAAGCATTTGGCGAATTTGGGTGAAAAGCACAGTCCAGTAACGTTACCTTTGATGAACTTTTAGTTGCTTTTGTTAGTTGGCTTTCTCAGAAAATGCTGCTAACGTCGCTTCAGGTCTGGGAAAACACAGCTTGCACATACTCTTTGTGTTACTACTCAGGTTGGTGTGAACTGCATATTAGGTTTCCGTCATACACTTCTGTTGCATTTTCCTAGATGAACAACGCAAATAGTAACATAGTGATGGAACTTCTAGTAAAGAATACAGCTGTGGGTGATCTTGGCATCAGAACGTGTGTATTAGGTGATTCTGGAAGTATGGCACTGTCATTTTCTGTAATCTGCAGTCAGTATACTAGAATGCATGACATGCAGTGGTTCAAACCAAGAAGCAAAAAGGCCAGGAGAGCGTACTAGGTCATAGCCGACCTTAATCATTGTCAGACTTGGACTTGGGTTAATCATCAGTCGAATGGGATGGTTGAAGTCCTCTACTTTATTTGCAAATCCTACAACAGTGTTTTCCCCTCTTCACTCTTTATTTATGATTTGTGGATTCCATGATCCTCACAATTTTTCCAGCTGCCAACTCACATGAGGGGGGAATGGCAAGTTTGCGCACATTGACACGCAAGGAACTTTGTATCCTATTATAATCTGTCTGTATTTTTCTTGACCTCGACAAAGTTGCTTATGTTTTTTGTCCATGTAAGTGCATGTGCACTTTCTTAACTTGGTACACCTGCAGTTGCTGTCATCGAATCGTATCAATTGCCGATAGATTTGGCATGGATCCTGGTGCAATCCTTGATAATGTAAGCTAGGCTTTCTATACTGGTGGAAACTTTTCCTTCTTTTCTGGCTAGTGTACTTGCTATAATCTAGTCTTTTCATGAATTTCAGATCATTTATGCCTATGCCTATACTTATGAGCATCAATACGACTTCCTTCTTAGTTTGGCTGCCAAAATGACTGAAGAATCATTTGAGTTAGTGGTAAGACTGTACTCAAGAATCAAACTGCATTCATTTTGTGAGGTGGAAATGGTTGACCTTAGGTGAGTAATATCTTTCAGATTGTGGATTCAGTGATCGCTCTCTTTTGAGCGCATATTATTAGAAGGGAAGAATTTGCAACGAGCCAGGTCCATTGAAACCCTCATATAATGTGAGTTGTGATTTTTCAGCTCATCTTGTTTGACACTAATAGATTTAGAATTGCAGCAAAAATTCGCACAAATGCTCTTGGGCTTGCTTAAGATAGCTGAGGAATTTAATGTGGCAGTGTACATAACCAATCAAGGTACCACATCACATTTCATTTCTCCCACATAGTCGTGTATCCATTAAAAGTTGTTATCCAATTTAGCCCTTTGATGGTTGCGCGCTGAAAAATAGCAATTTGGGGATAGCACTAAGCTCATGTTAGTTAATGTAAATCTCGAGAACCAGCTATTTGGTGTAAACAGGCGAGTAGTTAGGAAAAAGATGATTTTTGATGACTTTGTCTTTGATTTTTGTTTCAGTTGTAGATGATCCAGGCGGTGATGTGTTCATATCAGGCTCATGCAGCCACAATTAGGCTGATGTTTAGGAAAGGCAATGGTGGGCAGCGTCTGCAAGGTGTTTAAGGCCCCAAACCTACCCGAAGCTGAAGCTATATCCTTTTTGCACCAGATCTTCCTCTAGTTATATACTTTATTGAAATTTACGAGATCATAATGCAGAGACTAAGTAAAATATCTACAAGTCTATATCAAATTCTGCGAGAAAGTCAATACTGAGTCTACATATAGATAGGTAGAGACCTGATTTAAGCATGATGCTCACAGTAAACTCGATGTTGTATGGAGATCCATGAACACGTTGAATACCAAATTTGTGCAGAGTAATTAAACATAAAGAAGTGGATATCAAGAATTTTTCTAAGCCCGATTGGTAGATTAGCTGTGCAACCTGTGCTTTGTAGACGGCACATGTATCAAAACCATCACTTTTGTCAGAAATTTTAGCAAGAGCTCTTATGTCAATAAGATGAGACTGAGATTTATTCCATCAATGTTGAACTTGACAGACACGTTTTTCGAATAAGGACAGGGGGCATAGCCGATGCAACAGACTGAAGAGGTCTCTCCAACCTAGATGGCCAGGCCAAGTGCTTTTTTTTTTTAATGATAATCTGCAATTTGATATTAGTCATCGTATTGACAGCTTCCTCTATCTTCCTTCATATTGAGTTTGTATTAGCATGCGTCAAGTTCCTTTCGACTGCTTAAAAATTGCACGAGAGGTTGCCGCTTTAGCCTTAGTATCAAACATGCTATCAGTCTTTTATTAAAGTTAAGATGACCTTTCACAAGGCATCGTGTAAACTTGATCTCCATATGAGAACCAGCATGCTCCAAGTTATCTTGGTTGGCATTTGTCCTCGTACAACAATGTTGTCCCGGCCTAATTTACTAGTAGAGATAACAATTACACAATAGCCATCTAAGTAAAAAAAAATGACATTGAATAGATTCTCTGCATGATGGCTAAATGAAATGCTAGAAAGATATTGCACATAGCATGATCAGGTTTTGTAAAGGCTTGGTTCTATAAGCCACTTATACAGCTGGATAAAACAATGTTATCTCACATTCTCCACATAGAGCAACCGACCATTAGAGTTGAAAATTGTCAAATGTATGAGAAACGGTGACTGGGTCAGAAGCAACAGAAGGCCATTCAATACCTAATGGCCTGGCCGAAAAAGGGCCACAAACCATACGACTTGGTAGTGCGAGGACTAGTTCGCAGCACTCCCAACTCTAGGCATACTGGACTCCTTAGTTTACGCATCCACTTTGAATGTGGCGCCGCACACTTGGCCAAAGCTGTCCATCCTAGGAACCAGCTTCACCTCATTCGGTGGGTGCTCGTAACTCCTCAAACCTCTGGAGCTGGTAAAGAAGCATCCTGAGTTAAAAAGAAGGCAACATTAAAAGTTGAACGGTTTGGCACTCGAAAACCATTGGAAGAGCAACATTCTAGGTGAAAATGCACATGTCAAAACATGCATACAGGTAAAGAACACCATTTTAACCTTACATTATAAATTTAGGTTTGGAACCAAGTTTTCCAATATGTTGTTACCCAACAACATAACATTCTCCTCTGAGCTCCGCTTAATATCAGCAGAGCTCAGCCATCCTTACTTTTCATGTTCCAATGCTCGGAGGAAACTCCAGTGACGCTGCATTAATGATCTGTGAAAATAATTACCTTTAGGAAATGGTGCAACAGTTTCCCATAGCCCTTCTTCACGACTTCTACATTGTCCAAGAGAACAAGATTGCCTTTGGAATCACTTCCCCGGAAGAAAGGGAAACTTCTGTCAACATCCTGTATGATTAAGAGGACATAAAGGATTAGAAAGATCGCAGGTGGAGGGAGAGATAGAGAATTTTCAGAATGAAACCATGAAAATCATTATTACTTACAACCACCAGAAAAGTGGTTATTGGAGGGCCGTCGAAGAGCAAAAATGCAAACTTTCCGGTGACGTCTCTCACAACTTGTTCAGAAGGGTACGGCCTCTGATCTCCCGGAGTTCTATAAGCTTCTATGACGATAATGACCTCATTCATGGTCTTGTTCAATCCATATTGCTGCTTGAGAAGGGTAACTTCCTCAGGGTGTCCTTGAAACAAGCCGAAGATGTCATCCACAACAGTAAACAATCCTGTCACAGAGGGTAACACGTCAAACATCTATAAAATAACTAGAAGAAGGAAAGCTTCTTATTTTGAATATTGACCTGAACATACTGAAAGAGATTGTTCTTATTTAGATCATATTCACTAGAAGATAATTCAGAACATATCAGGGCACCAAATAAATTAACAGCTCTTTTTTGCGTTTTGTTAAATAGGAACAAATGACTCATATAATTGACTGCATTAGTCCGACCTCAGCAGCGTTCACACGTGATCCTCCCAAGAGATTTTGCCAATACAGATCACCAAGGTATCTGCAAAACAACCACAATGAATGAGCTGGGGCACAAGAAAAAGATGTTGGGCAGAGAACACACAACTGCTGAAAATGCAGAGGAATATGGTTGTGGAACGCTATGATTGTTGGTGATTCTCATGCACAGCATAGTGCATTTTCATTCACAATTTGTTTGGTAAGTCACTCAAGTGCAAAAATAAGCAAACTTTTTGGGCATCAAGCAGAGTTGAAAATATGTCATCAAGAGGCAGCACTGTGAGCATTTCGTCCTACAGTCTATTGTCCAACATAACAGAGCTGATCCAACCCAATGAGAACACCCTCCCCAATGTCAATTTGGGAAACATCTCCATGAGAAAATATCAATTTGTGTTACGCATCAAATTGAGAGAGCAGAATCGAAATTGATGCCTCTAAAACCAAAAACTTACACGAAAGCATAAAAACTTACTGTACATCGAAGGATGAATCCCGGCATTTGAACAAATGAAAGCAAAAGAAAGAAAAAAGTTGGAACCAGCCATTTTTTTTTTTATTTTTTTGGTTTTTGGTTTCTTTTTTTTTTTGTTTTATCACCCAATACTAAGAAAAAGGCAAGCGCCTTCGTGGCTCACCGGCCGCAGGTGAAGCGGCCCTCATCCACATTAGTAATGTCATTTCGACACCACCAAAAGCTGGAGAAAGCCATCTATCATTCAAGCTAAAAAAACGAGTCTTCCTATCTTCAAAGGCTCTCCTATTTCTTTCTTCCAAACAAACCAGTAAGCTAATGAAATAAATCAACCATAAATACGGCCCAACATAAACAAAGAGTAATAATAACTACTTACCATTTGATGTTGGGTTCTAAAGTCTAACAAAAGAGAATTCTCTAGTAGAACCCAAAAACATGAGTGTGCCATTGTTTCATAAAGATTTTGAACAGAAATTGCAAGGCTTATGGTAGAAAGCAAATGAAAGTATGTTGCAAAAGACAATTTAAGATATTTTGAACCTGCATATCCATGCAAAGCAATGAGCAAGGCATCTCTGCAGGGTGAGCTTGGAATCCAATTTGTAACGACAAGAGAGAGAATGTTGATCATCATAATGGCAGATAGGCTTTGTTCTCCATGATAGCTCCTGCTAAATCATCTCTTTGACCCAACATTTGAGATTCAAATGCAGGGTGGCGAGTTCATCTTCAAAATAGACTGCTTCTGATTGATAACTGAGATTGAACTGAGATTGAACTGGCCATCGTATATAAACTGCTTCTGATGTCCTTGCTTGCATCAAAGATGAGCTGAGAGTTGCCTAAACCATTATCTGCACATTCTTTCTGAATCATTGGGGCAAAATTTAGGACTAATGAGGAATGAGCTGGATCAGTCTGCTATTGGTTTAGTCTACAGATGTAAATGAGAGTTTGTCTAATTAAATCTATACAGCAGATACTCAAAACTTTGAACTTGTGAAGAAAGCGTGAAAAAGCAAGTTATCTTAACAGCTCCAACAAGAACATTGGACCTTAAATTGAATCACGAGGCTTGTATGCAATGTCAATTTCACCTATATCCATGAAGGAGCTGTCTCCACCTGCAATATCCTCCAATTTACTGATGGCTTCTTCTTGGTCAAGCTGCATAGGGATGCCTTCATCCTCAGAGCTACCCTCAAGCACATCATTATCTTCCATATCCGATAAGTCTAAAAGTTTCCATCTTTTTCTTCCTCCCTCTGTAACCAGTAAGGCTTAGGACTTTTCCTTCCAAATAAGCAGCGGGCATTTCTGAATCAGCTACGCACCTTCATAAGCTCCTGTCAAGAACACTCTAAACCTCTTCCCCACTCTCAAAGATGTAGAAAATGCCAAAATGCTTCAACAGGAGTTTCATGAGCTTCTGAGGCATCACGAATTCTCATAGAAAGCGGATGAGATAATCGGTGACCAACCTCTTTTCCATTGTGAAGCTGAGTAGCTCATGCATCTTTGCAATGGCCCTCTTATCGAATTCTTTCTATCCAGCTGGGAGGCCACATGCATCAGCATAAGGAGATAAGTAAGACCTTTTCTGAAAGTGCTCAATCTTAATTTTGTCAGAAATTTTTTTCTAAGCAGGACTGGTAGATTAGCTTTGCAGTCCGTGCTATGTAGACGATGCATATCTATCAAGACCATCACTTAATTTTGTCAAAAAATTTGGCAAGAGCTCATCTGTCAATAGGATGAAACTGAAACTTATTCCATCTATGTTGAACCTGACAAACACACGTTTTCAGAGAACACCAGGAGGCATAGCCGATGCAAAGGACTCAAGACGTCTCTCCAACCAGGAAGGAAGGCCAGGCGAAGTGCTTTTTTTGTTAGTCTGCAATTTGATATTAGTTATCATATTGACTGCTTCCTCTATCTTCTTTCATATTAAGTTTGTATCGGCATGTGTCAAGTTCCCTTTGACTGCTTAAAAATTGCATGAGAGGTTGCCACTTTTCTTAATATCTAACATGCTATCATTGTCTGTTATTAAAGTTCAGTCATGAGAACCAGCATGCTCCAAGTTATCTTTGTATACATTTGTCCTCATATAACAATATCCTTCCAGTCTAATTTACTCGTAGAGATAACAGTCACACAATAGACTTCTAAGCAAAAAAACATGACATTGAATAAACTCTGCATGATGGCTCAATGGAATGCCAGAAAGATAATATTGCACATAGCATGATCAGGTTCTGTAAAGGCTTCGTTTTATAAACGACACATACAGCTGTATAAAACAATGTCATCTCAAACTCTCAACATAGAGCAACCGACCCATTAGAGCTGAAAATTGTCAATGTATGAGATAGAGTGACTGGGTTATAAGCAACAGAAGGCCATTCAATACCCAGGACTAGTTCGCAGAACTCCCAACTCTAGGCATGCTGGACTCCTTCTTAGTCTGTGCATTCACTTTGAATGTAGCGCAGCACAAAAGGCCAGAACCGGCTTCATCTCATTCAGTGGGTTCTCATAACTCCTCAAACCTCCAGAGCTAGTAAAGAAGCATCCTGAGTTGAAAAAGAAGGCAACAGTTTTAACAAAAACCAATGGAAGAGCAACATTGTAGGTGAAAATGCACATGTCAAAACATGCATACAGATAAAGAATACCATTTAAACCTTAGATTATAAAATTAGGTTCGAAACCAATTTTTCCAATATGTTGTTACCCAACAACATATCATTCTCCTCTGAACTCTACTTAATATCAGCGGAGCTCATCCATCCTTACATTTCATGTTCCAACGCATGGAGGAAACTCCAATGACGCTGCATCAACAATCCGTGAAAATAATTACCTTTAGGAAATGGTGGGAAAGATTTCCCACGGCCCTTCTTCTCAACTTCTGCATCGTCCGAAAGAACAAGATTGCCTTCAGAATCACTTCCCCAGAAGAAAGGAACGCTTCCTTCAACATCCTGCATGATTCAGAGAACAGAAAGAATTGGATAGATAGCAGGGGGAGGGAGAGATAGAGATAGATAATCCCCAGAATGAAACCATGAAAATTATTATTACTTACAGCCGCCAGAAAAGTGGTTTTCGGAGAACCGTGGAAGAGCACAGTGGCAATCATTTCGGTGATGTCTCTCACAACTTGATCAGCAGGGTAAGGCCTCCGATCTCTCGGAGTTCTATAAGCTTCTATGACGATAATGACCTCATTGGCAGTCTTGTTCAATCCATATTGCTGCTTGAGAAGAGCAACATCCTCTGTGTCCTTGAAACAAGCAGAAGATGTCATCCACTACACGTCATATATATACAATAACCATTACTGGAAGAAAGAAAGCTTCTTATTTTGAATATCGACCTGAAAATGTTGAAAGAGATTATTCTTATTTACAAATATCACTGAAGATAATTCAGAACATATCGGTGCACCAAATAAAGATTAAAAGCTTGAATGAGCACGTCAACCGCATCCAAATCCTGCAGTTTGGGATAGTAAAAAACGCAGAATCATACTCATCAATCCTTAGACAAGAAACTAGCAATTTACAAAGATAATACTTTAGTAGTCAATGGTCGATAAAGCAGAACTTAAAGTCCACATTTATAAACAAAGAGATTTCCACGTAAATTATGTGCGAAGCCCAATACTGCCTATAGGCACAGATATCTGAACCACTTGGTATTATAAATTTCTGTAATACAAAGACACTGATCAGGCTAGCATAACTATTCTATTCCCAATATTTTGCAAGTTGGAACAATTACATTGGTTTCTATTCCATTATAAGTTAGATGCATGGTGAAGGAGGCTCCCTAAAGCTGTGATCACTGATTGGTTCTACTGTATTTTCAATGTAAAAAAGACCAGGTTCCAATAAGTTCAATTAGTGCAAGACAATAACAAGCTAACTGAAATAGTAATATAAGTCACAAGGCGGAGAAAAATGAGTTAACTTACCAGATGATTGGATGGCTCATCAAGCAAAATGCAACTCTGCTTTTCTGACCACCTATTTATATGGTCAAAGCACCATGTTATATTTGCAATAACATCCAAAAAGCCTCGGAGAAAGTACAGAGTGAACCACAATTCAGATTACAAATTAACTAACCTCTAATGGAGCTTCACAATGTCATACGAAAATTGCTTCAACAAAAAATTTACAGATCCAACAGTAGCAGAGAGGGAGGAGATGTATCAGACAAGGTATACATTGGTTGAAGTGCAAGATTTCCAGTTACACCAAAGGAACACAAGTGGGCTCGAAGCTTTTGTTCCGGAACTGCCTGCAGGAAGAATGCCACATGAGAAGGTATTTTCAGACAAAATGACAAAATGTATGATGAAATCTTACTGCGCGGTGGAGTAAACGCAAACAACTGATACTTTAAAGAACTGAATAGATTTGCCCCAGAGCTCACTACTGGCAATGCAAACCCAGAGGCAGGCAGCATATCGTTACAATCTCAACCAAATAAGCATGAGTATATTGGCTAAAAATTTCTAGCATGCTGTAAGTGATAGTTCCTAACCCAACAGAGATCAAGACCCAAACGGAAGGTGGTTTATGAATATCGATCCTATCATGAATTGGAGTTGTATTGAAAGCTTGGAGCCATGAGCTGCCCCAGACAGACTGCTTCACACTACGAAGGATCATCTGTAACGAAAAGAAGGTTCTCGATGATAAAGAAACCATACAAAAAAAAAACAGCATCCACTTTCTTCACAATCATATCACAGTTTCCGCATAACTAATCGTGTTTTTAGATTTTGAGAGAAATTATTCTTATTTAGATCATAATCACTGGAGGAAATTTAGAACATATCAATGCACCAAATAGAATTAAACGCTTCTACTTTTTCTGTAAATTGCAAAAAATGAGACATAACATTGACATACTAGGAAGAGGATAGTGCTGTCAAAATTGGGATCTGGATCCCCCATTCTTCTTACTGCATTTGCTTATAAACATCGAATTGAATAAACAGAAACGAAATCGATGCATTCAAGACCAAAGGACTTACCCGAACCCATAGAAATCTGACCGTAGATGGAAGAAGGAACCGCGGCAGTCAGCAAATGAAAGCGAAAGTGGATCGATTCCACTTCATTGGATCTGAACCCAAATCAATGCGGATGGTCAGGGATTTCTGGGATTTCCGGAAATTCATGTGAGACATCTCCACGGGAAAGTATCAGTTGGTATTAAGCATCGAATGGAGGAAGCAGAAATGGAAATCGATGCCTCCAAAAACCATAAAACTCACCCAAACCCTAGAAAACCCACTGTCCATGGCCGAATCAATTCACTGGATCTGATGGTAATCAATCTCGATGTAAGGGATGTCTTGGATGAGGGGCCAATAGTCGCCACCGAGGTTTGAGCATCGATCTTTCAGAATCTCGCATCGATATATCACCAAATGTTGGAGGGAGGGAGGGAGGCCATCCTCTGGCAAGTACCTCAACTTCGGGCAATCTTCAATCACTAAATGTTTGAGAGAGGAGAGGCGGTTGCGAAGACCGCTCGACAGTCTTTCCACGTTCTTCATCTGTCTAATGACAAGAGTGGTTAGAGAGGAAGGGAAGAGAAGACTCCACGCATCCTCCTCCTCGTTCTCCTCCGACGGAAACCTCACCTTCTCTCCCTCCCCTCCCATGCTCCTTCCGTCAATGAACAGACCATCGAAGGAAGTGAGCATGTGTAAGCCCCATTCTCTCATTGGCTGCTTCAGGTTCTCGCACCCCATAATGGAAAACGACTGCAAATTGGGAGGCAAATCCCCTTTGGGGAAGGATTTGATATTTTGGCAATTGATAATATATAGAGACCGGAGGGAAGCAAGACGATGCCACTCATTTGGTAGGGACTTTACCTTCGGGCAGCTCTCAAGTAGAAGGCTTGATAGGGACAGGGGAAGGGGAGGGAAGTCCTCCACCTCCAGTGCTGGACAGTCCCTTATTTCCAAATCAGTGAGATTTTTGCAGCGGGCAATGTCACAGTTGGCGATAGACTTTATCTTCGGACATCGATTGAGAGCGAAAAATGACAGGGTGAGGGGAAGGGGAGGGAAGTCCTCTATCTCTAGTGCTGGACAATCTACATATGCTCAAACCAGTGAGATGGGCGAGCGTGTGAAGACATTGCGGTAGGCTTCCTAGATTCTTACAGGAGACAATATACAAAGATTTCAGTGATTCTACTACGGCGATTTCTTCCAGCGACTCCAGTCCCTCGTACTTAAATATATGAAGTTCTCTCAGAGCAGCAAGTCTACCCTCAGCAAATGAAAAGGATATCCGAGAGTCTTGATGACTAATCTGCAGATATTCAAGTTGTGACATCGTGTTATTGCTGTTGGGGTTATCTTGAGGAATGGTTAGTCCCATGATTTTTGGACAATTCGAAATGCTCAAACGTCTAAGTGCATGCATCTTGCTTGGAAGCCTTTCTAAACTCGTGCAATTCGTCAACTCCATCCTTTCAAGGTTGCACAACAGCTCTATCTCTCCTTCTTCCGCTACAAATGATGTGAATCGTGGACAATTTTTGATGACTACACTCTCGAGGCAAGTAAGTTTTCGCGTTTCATTTGCATCTTGCCACAGATAGGTTAGCTTGCCACAGCCTCCTATATCGAGCTCCTTCAACTTATGCATGCAGCTCATAAACCCTGGATCAAAGCAAACAAGCTCCGCAAGATTTTCAATTTTCAATTTGGTTAGAGAAGTTAGGTTGACGAAACTCTTTAAGATCTCCCTGTTGCAATCCTCAAAATATAACTCATGGAGAGATGGAAGACAAACCACCCCGGTTGAGTCATTCAAACCCGGGCAATGACGAAGTTTCAGATCTAAGAGATGATCAAGTCGATAAGGCAATGTCCCCATTAATGCAGGACAGCTCTGGACAACAAGATGCTGAAGACAGGAGAATGATACTTCTTTTTCTTGGCCTCCGGCATAATGAGACCAATCTTTCCATGCCAACATCCGATCAAACTTCAAAATTGTTAAGGATGGAAAAGGGCGTTCAATTCCGTAAAATTCAGGGCCTATCATGCTTACTGCACTTAAACCTTCAAGAGATAATTCTCTGAGGTGAGGTAGCTGTCCAAGTGATGGCAGTGATTTAACATTAGGACAGTCACACAAGCACAAAGACACTATCTTAGAGTAAGATGGATCACCTAACCATGATGGGAATAGTCCACCACCATAGTACGAGATAGTGAGAATTTCAAGATTAGTGTGAGGTCGTAGAGCGCGAAGCACCTGTTCTTCGTGCTCATCATTTCGGAGATTTCCAAAATCTCTATCCCAAAGCAAGATCAAGTTGCTGAGGCCCTCCTTTCCCAACAAATTAGCATCTCTAACTTCTTCCACCTTTTGCAATTCAGATACGATTAACGCTCCATGAAGATGCGGCAAGTTCTTTAACTCCTTTAACTGTGACCCTGTCTCTGGTGCTACCACAAACTTGGACAAAATAATAAGATTCTTCAAATTACCGATATTCAATGGCATCTCTTTTAGACTCTGTGTATCTCTAATGTCAAGAAACTGTAAGCTGACCAAATTTGTGATATTTGGAGGCAACATAGAAAGGCGCCGACAACCTCTTAAGATCAAAGCTTGTAATTTGCACATGGCGCAAATTGACTCGGGTAGCCTTATGATGTTGGTGTACGAGAGATTAAGATATCGGAGATGTTTTAAATCACTAACACAATCCGGTACCTCTATGATGTCACAATGACATAATGATAACACCCGCAAGTACTTCGAGTTTGTTAGCAACTCATGCAGCACCTTTTTGGAAATAGAAATTATTCTTCCGTCATCATCAAATTGAGTAGTCAGCAGCAGCATTAAACTTCTCAGTACCTTCATTCTAGCAAATGCTCTCAAGCTTCTTGATGTAACATACCACGATGAGATGAATGATGCATAGCGAGCTTTCTTTTCAAGAGAGGCATTATCTTCATCACCCACTAGCCGAGACTCGCTAGAGGTAAAGCATGTCACATCCGCAATTGACTTTGCTAGGTCATTCAAAAGATCGTGCATCGAAAACTTGGATGTGTCAACATTGGATTGTTGAAAAAAGGATCTGGATACTAACTCATCGAAGTAATTGCATCCTAATTTCAAGATATTCTCTTTTGCTTTCCGTCCATCTAAAAAGCCCTCTGCTATCCATAAGAGTGCCACATCGTCCCTCTCAAATTCGTAGTCCTTTGGAAATACTGCGCAATACGCAAAGCATCTCTTCAAATAAGAAGGAAGATGCTCATAGCTCAATTTCAACGCTGGAAGAACCTCATCATTTTCTCCCGTGGCTACATCCCAAATTCTATTTTTTAAGATAGCTTCCCATTCGTCGGGATTCTCTTTATTACGTAGGAGACCGCCCAATATCTTCGCTGCCAAAGGTAAACCTCTACATTTTTCAGCTATTTTCTTGCCAATTGTTTCAAGATCTGGGTGCCTCTCAAAATTTCTTGCTCCTAGAGCATGATAGGCTAATAAGCTAGTACAGCTATTAATGGACAACTCCTTCAAAGGATATGGCGAAGCTCCTGTTATGGAAACAACAGAAAGGTTGCGCGTCGTGATGATGATCTTGCTTCCCTTAGCCCCTGCTTCAAATGGCTTTAAGAGGGATGTCCATTCACCATACTTCTCATTCCAAACATCGTCTAAAACCAGAAGAAACTTCTTCCCAAACAACTCATCTTTCAACTTAACTTGAAGCCAGTTAAGATCTTTGCCCTCGCAGGGCGATTTGCTGATTAACTGCAAAATAGTCTTCGTTATGTCGAGAACATCAAAAACATCCGAAACACAGACCCATGCTCTCCTCTTGAAATAGCTGTTCACTTTAGGATCGTTATACAGCCGTTGAGCCAAGGCCGTCTTTCCAACACCACCCATCCCAACGATGGGAACTATGCTCAGAGTAGCATCGGAATTTTGGACGTCACTTATCAATAGTTCGAGTACCTGTGCCTCTTCCTCCTCCCTACCGAAAAATTGAAGCTCCGGCAAAGAAGTGCTGGGGAGCCTTTTGTTGGTGTAGTTGGATCTGTCCACAGCATTCTCTCTCAAGCTTAGATGAGCCTTCCTGGTGAGAATCTTATCCAACCTGCCATTAATCTCTTGTACCTTGGTCTCAGACACGTGCGAGCGCGGTTGGATAAAGAAAGAGAACATCCTTTTCAACCAACCTATTATTGTGCTGGATTCTACCTCCGACTTGGCCTTAGTGGCTTCGATATTAAACTCATCGAGCAAGTCTTCCATGTCATAGGCCAAATCCCTAACATCGTCCAACCATTGCTTCACTAGACGGTCACCACTCAATTGCTTGTCCTCTGCATCATCCAGCACGGCATTGATTGTTTCCAGCATCCCCTTCCACTCATCAAGGGCTTTGCTGATTCCTACTCGCTGCGCATAGTCCAATGTCAGAGAAGTCAACTTGTCGAGCAAGACCTGAAAGAAGGAACCCAAAAAGATCTCTCCAATGGCCATGGCTGAATTAGTCACCGTAGAGAACAACAAGGGTTATGGGGAAGCAAAGTGATGATGAGCTAACGGAGAGAGAAAACTATAAAGTCCAGGAAGACCAAGACTTTCACCTGCCAAAAAGACCAAACAAAACTCGGGTTAGAGAAATCAAAATAAATATACGTTTTGTCGACAAGTGCTTGTTTCTTAATATTTGGAGAAAATCCCCAGAGACTTTACTGTTTGAAGAAAAAGTGAAAAAGAGCTAATCGGAAAGAAACTTCAATAGATTCAAGGGAGACCAAGACTTTGCAGGACGCAAATTGGAGTTTGCTGCTTCGCATTTTTGACATCCCTCCTCTTTCATCCCCATGGGAATGTCTCTTTTTCCTTTACCAGTAGAACTTCCACGTATGTCTTGCTTCAAACTAATGATCCTATAACTCTCGTCCAACTCTTTTCATGTTCATTCATATTGTGATTCTTAAGTCATTAATCTCTGTTCTTGTCTATTATAATTATGTCTAGATTTTCATATATCTTTTCAAATTTAAGTTCAATAAAAGAAGAAAATGCAAAGAGAGAAACAAAAAAGAAGAAACAGCAAAAAAAAAAAAAAGAAAATGCAGGAATGAAACCAGCGAGAGCACCACCGTCCCATGGCCATTACCGCACCGTTGCCGTCAGCACTGCTGCTAGGGTGACATTTCCACTGGCGCCACCTTATAGTCACCTTCGTAGACAATATTTTTCTAGAGATGTTTTACTTAGAGCGGTTTAGGAGTTAGGGACGATGATATCGTAAGTACCTAAGCTCTTGTTCATTTTACAATCGAGAACCTGCACTTTTTGTTTGTTCAATCAAGTACCTCAATTTTTCGAATTTGGCTCACTTTAAGGCCTCCATTAAATCAATTGCCGTATCGTGTGATTTTGCTGGCATGACTCATTTACCCAAACAAAAGTTAAGTATAATAGCTTAATGTGGCTCACATGATGAGGAGAGAGAGAGAGAGAGAGAGAGAGAGAGAGAGAGAGAGAGAGAGAGAGAGAGAGAGAGTGTGTGTGTGTGTGTGTGTTGACTCAGATGATCTAAACCGTCTAATATGTCTGCTTACGCGACAGCATATCAATATACAAGATCGGATGCCAATGTGGATAGTTTATGACTATTTGACGGCGTTAGCATCCTGTCAACATATTTTGTCCGCAATTCTAATGGAAGTCTTGACAGACATTTGAAATGTTGAGGTAATTGATTGAACGAAAAAAACTTTAGAGATTTGATTATGAAAAAGAGTAATAGTTTGGATACTTGTACGATGATTGGTCTAGATTGAAATCTCAAAGGTACTTTTGTTTACGCGATATTTATTCTACAAACTCATCCCCTTGATTCATTGCTTGGTCTTGCCTTAATATTTTCTTTAGTAAGAATATTCATTCTTTCATGTGAAGGAGAACGAGAGATTGTCGCGACCTAAAAAGAAAATATCGGTGTTTTCTGATCTTAGACTAATGGATTACTAAATTAATTAAATTAACTAACCTAACTTGAGTTCTCCCAAACTCTACCAAATCGCAACTTAGGACCAATTGTGAGCATGCAAATATTTTCAATAGGAGTCGCCACTAATTATTTAAGGTAGGTTGATTAGAAACTTAAATAAAATAGCGAGAGTACTATTTTATTCCTGCGAACCAGAAATCATAAATTCGGGACTTGGTTACGCTAAATTCCTTAACGCCCTTTCGGTACCAATTTCAAGAAAAACACTCAATTTGACAATTTTGAGAAATTCTAACTTAAAGTTCAAAGGTGCAGAATTTTTTTTTTGATTTTCTTTTATTTAAATGCAAGCTAACCTATATGTAATGACGTGCAAAAATTGACATGCAATTAATGCAACCTAACATACAAACTATATGTCATGCGACGACGTAACCTATTTCTAATGACGGACATATTATTATTTATATTTTTTTTAATGAAATTCAAAATTAAAAATGCCAATTATCTAGACATGCAATTCTAAGCTAAAGAAATTAACTATTCTAGTGCAATCTTTTTGGTATTTTTTTTTATGAAATTCGAAATTAAAATCAAGTAAAATATAACCACTAAATCTTTTGAATTAAGTTTTGATCTGAAACTTGACAGATCGATCCTAAAATTCAAAATACCCACTATGGAAATAATTCTATCTAAAGCCTGATAGATAGATTTATTTCCACGTGTGCGGTTGCGGATTAGGAAATTTTCCTAATCGATCACATCTTGAAAAATTTAGATATCTCAAATATCTTGGATATATTTAAAGGATTTTGAAAATTCTAAATTCTATCCAAATTTGACAAGTAATGAATATCTAAGATTTCAAAAAAGGAAACAAAATCCTAATTGGAATGATGCTTATTATCCAAATATGCAAAATTACATATCAATAAGAACAAATTAGGCAACAAAATATTCAAATTAAATCGGGATAAGAATATTACCTGATTTATCAATTTCTTTCCTAATTTGAATTTGTAGCGAATCGGGATTGCGGATCGAGATTGCGGATCGGCGGGGCGCCGGTGCGTCGGGAGTGGCAGCGCAGCGTCGACACGGCAGGGACTTGCGGATCGGTGGCGTGCAGCAAGCGGTTGACCGCCAAAGATTCTCGGGGCTGACTGGAGTTTGTTGATGTTGTCAGTCCTGGACAGAGAGCTCGTCGAGACTCTTTCAAGGACTTGATGCAGCTAGAGGAGCCGACCCAAGAGTCGTTTGGTCAATGGATGGAGACGGAGTGTGAGATCTTCGGTCGTGGAGCAGGGCAGGGTAGAGCAAATCCCACACGTTTCTTCCGGCACCAACGCTGGCGACGACGAGTGACGGTTTGCGTCGAGGATGCACGAACGGCTCCGGGCGATATCTCTCGGTACTGATCTTGCGCTAGATTGTCACTGGCCAGCTCTAGAACAGCTTGTGAACTCTGGGAGATCAGCTTCGTCGTCGAGGGCTTGGAGTCACGTCTTTGTATAGAGGCTGAACTGGAGTGCTCGGCATGTTAATTCTGATGCGAACTCGCTTGCTTGGGGATCGAATCCAAGAAGCATCAGGCCGTCAAACGAGAAGTCAAAGTCAAAATCGCTTTGCTCTCCCTCTGTGCGATTGGATCTTCTTGCTTCTTTGATACTCCGTTTTCCTTCTTTGACTTTTCTTCTCTCGATGGTAACCCCCCCTTCAATTCTTTACTTCTCTCTGTATATATCTCTACGTATTATGCATGGCTCCTCCCCTATTGACCGATTCCTCTTTGGCTTTCTCCTTTTCCCTCTCTCTGCCGTGTATCAATTTTTGTGGCCTCCAACTTCTCTGAAAAATCTGTTCTCCGAAAATTATGAGACCCCCATGATTATGAGACATAAACAAGTATTTATAACCTAAACCTAGGTCAATTAGCCGGGCTTTCTAGTCCTAATGGGCTTAGGCTTGGGCTTAGGCTTTAATTTTCATTTAATTCCAAGTGGGCTGAATTAATATGTGCTTTTATTCAATTAAGCTTGATGGATTAATTTAAGCTCAAATTAAAAGAACCGAGCCCGTTTGACTTGAGATTTTCGGCCCTTGCCTTCCGAGTGAGCCGAGTCTCGTCGATGCCCGAGCTCGATTTATGTGATGAATTTTAAGCTTGCTTGCCACCGCCGATCCAATACGGAATGCAATTAATCTATATGAACCTAAACTATATGCTATGCAATTTTAATATTTTTGTTTAGGGGTTAAAATTTAATCCCTAATTTTCTATGCAATTAACACTAAATGACGCGCCAAAATTTAGGTGTCAACAGAGATGGTGGTGTTAATTTCAAGCGCCAAAAGATTTCAGTGGCTAAATGGCGAGCAGATTGGGAGGCTACAAAGTTCGATCATAAAAATTCGAGCTTTACACTCGAAATATTTTCGTGGATTATCAAACATTTTATTGAAGATAGACTTTTTCTTTGTACTTGATTTTCTTTCGGTTGGACATTATATTAATAATATTATCATGAGATGTAACTGTACGGACACCCATAATATAAAACTTTACCGAGAATTCTTAACCAATTACAACGAAACTGCCTTAATAATATTTTTTGTAGATAATTTGTTCCAACTCTTTGAGAGACGGATTGATATCATCTTGAACGTCTATTCTGACCCACAAGAGACAAAATTGATACCACAAGGAACATATCGGACATCAATGTAAATAGTTAAAGGCTACTTGATAGCGCTGGTGTCATATCGACATTTTTCGTTTGCGATTTCAACGGAGGTCTCACATTGACCCACATTTGAAGTGTGAAGATAATTTATTGAACTGAAAAAAAAAACCTTTAGATACTTGATTACCAGCGCATAGGTAAGAAATTTGATGCACCTCATTGTCTGGTTTTATTTCAGTCAATTTGAATATCTTTGGAAGCCATAGATATAAGAATGAAGTTGATGCGGGGTTCGTTTTATGGAGTTTTTGCTTCAACCACTCGCATGTAAAATCGAATAAGCGACTCCTCTTGAATGCAAATGCTTGAAATAAGGCAAAATCAAATTGTGTATTTTTTTATAAGCCAAGAAATATTCTCTGATTTTCTTTGTCATGTATTACTGCTAAGCAAATATAAATGATAGTTGTAAAGTCATATACACTTGTCAAAAGTATTGAAGTAGTAATGATGTCATCCATTTTATTTTGGTGCTTTTCACTGGATTTATGGTAAGTCTTGTATTTGTTTTTTTTTTAAACTTTTAGTAGTCAATTAGATTCAATTGATACAAAAAATAAAACCCGAAATTCGTATTGCTTGCAGTTGAGGCCTCTACGGAACAAATTAGATTAGTGCATTTGACGATTTTAATTTTGTCGTAGGTAATAATTATGTTTGGTTCAAGTATGCCGAGTTCTAAGGGTTGAGTAATATTCGGTAACAATCAACCACAGAAACAGCTCATTATATTCTAATTCCTAATTTTTAATCACTTGTAATCTGAAAATATGTGCACAATATTCATATGCCTAGTTTTGTGCGTAGCGCGCGGATGAACATTAGTAATCTATCCTTACCAAGAAAAAAAACATTAGTAATCTAAGATAGTTTCATATTTCATAATTAATTGACCTCGTTAATTGGGTTCAAATTTAAATAGGTTTTAGATTAAATCATCTGTTTTTTTCCTGTTATTCTATTAATGACTTTTAGGAAAGGGAAAGTAAATAATTAATAGGGCTCATTAACGAGGAGTGATCAACTTTATATACCAGTAGAGTACCCATGCTACGCATCGGCTTACGATCAGTGTGTACGTATTTTTTAAAATTGAATCTATCAATTTAGGAACTCATGAGCAACAGTTGAAATTGCCCAGAACTTATTGAATTTTTCCTTTCTTTTTGTTTAGTTCTATCTTCTTGAAAACACAAGTGAGCTAACGGAGAGAGAAAACCATTTAGTCCAGGAAGACCAAGACTTTACGCCTACGAAAAACATTAAACAAGGACCAAGACTTTCAAGGATGCACATCAGTGGTTAGAGAAATCAACCTAAAATACTTTCGAGGATTTTAAAGGCCAGGAAGACCAAGACTTTCGCCTACCAAAAACATTAAACCAAGACCAAGACTTTCACCTACCAAAAACATTAAACCAAGACCAAGACTTTCACCTACCACCAAGACTTTCAAGGATGCTCATCAGTGGTTAGAGGAATCAAAATAAAAAAAAATTTTGTGCTTGTCTCGTAATGTTAGAGATTATCTTCAGATATTTGTAGTTTCCACAATCATATATTCTCAGGAAGACCAAGACTTTTGGATATACAACTACAAGTCATCAAAGATGGCTAACTTTGTCTGTTCAATAAGGAAAACGCTAACTTTGTTTGTTCGTCCACTTTGAAGAAGGAATCGAGGAACTTGCTATATTTCCACAATATATTCAAATTATTTTAGTAAATTATTTTCTTAAACATATGCGAGTCTTCAGCACTATAACTGCCATGTAAAGCCTACATTGATTGCATATTCACGAATAAAGCAGAAAACAAAGACATTGAAATCACAAGCATACCAAGAATATATGGAAAAACTATGCGTGCACTCGAAGTTGATTATTGAAGAAAAGTCACCTCTTATCCTCTGTTTTGGATGGTCACAAGAAAATGGTCCTCTGTTTCAAACACAAGCCCAAAGTCTTGATCTAAAATAGAGGACAAAAGTTGATTTTTCGTCGTATGACCAACTTAAAGCGCATGCAAATCATCGTTAAAAATTTATTACTCACGGGTGTTTTGTCGGTTTTTTTTTTTTGCATCCCTACATTCTCAACAACCTTATGGTTTCAATGTCTTTGTTTTATGCGTTGTTGGTGACATTTGATCAATGTAGGCTTTATAGTGCTAAAGATTCAGAGCAAGATGGGCAGCAATGATCTACTGAAGGTGCCGAGGTAGTAGTTGATGATAGAGAACCACTTGATAGGAGAATCTCCTTTGCACGATTTTCCTGTTTTTCTCTTTTTTTTTACTTTTATTGTTAGTTGGCAATGCCTGCCCCTTTTTCTTGTCTAGCGATGAATGAAGTTAACCACAATTAATAGGATTGACAAACAAGCATCTCTATGCAACTTGCACCGATTGAAATAAATGTTGATGATCCATCTCACAATAGCATCTTACTTTCTATTATGCATCTACAAGTCATCAAAGACAGCTAACTTTGACGGTTCGATAAGGAGAACAGAAACACGTGCTTTGGGCTAACAAGAAAAAAGAGCCGGGTGCACCAACGAATTCATGAAGCAAGTTGCTTAATTTTACTCTGGAAATAGTAAACGATTCACAAATCAACAACTAATCCGTTAAGCAAGTTGATTTGGGCTAACTTTTTCTTTTCAGAGGACCACGATTCTCTTATCAAGCGATTCACGATTATCAATAACTACTTTAGCACTCTTCAGCAGATCATTGCCGCCCATTTTGCTACGAATTTTTAGCATTGCAATTGCCACGTGAAAAGCCGATTACTTAAACAAAAAAAAACCAACAAAACACTTGGTAAGTTTATAATTTTTGACGAAGATATGGATGCCCTCTAAGTTGGTCATGTGAAGAAATATCACCTCTTATCCTCTTTCAAACGACAGCCAAAAGTATTGATCGAGAGAAAACGGAGAACAGTTGATTTATCTAACTTTTCATCCAGAAGACCAAGACTTTACTGGATGTCATGTACTTCTTTTTGTCTAGAAAGTGAAGCAAAAGTGAAAAAGAGATAGTGGGAGAAGAAACTGCAATAAAATCCAGGAAGATCTAGACTTCCCGGGACGCAAATTGGTTTCATTGCTTCACTTTTCACATCCCTCCTCTTCCATCCCTATGTGAATGTCTCTTTTTCTATTACTAGTAGAATTTCCACACGTTACATGTCTTGCTTCAAATTAACAATACTATAAATTAGTATATGAAGGAAGCTAAGAAGGAATCCAAAAAGATCTTTCAATGGCCATGGGTATATCAGTATTTGTAGAGACCTTCCAGGGTTATGGTGAAGCAAAGTGAAAATGAGGTAATGGAGAGAGAAAACTTTAAAGTCCAGGAAGACCAAGACTTTCACCTACCAAAAAATCAAACGAATACCAAGACCTTTCAAGGATGCTTTCTGTCCACAAGTGCTCGGTTCATGTAAATAAACCATCAACTCAGGAATGACCAAGACTTTGCTGGACATCACGAGCTTTTTTGTCTAGAAAGTGAAGCAGAAGCGAAAGAGAGGAAATGAAAAAGACAGAGACTTTGCAGGACGCAAATTGGCACCGTTGCTTCACTTCTCACGTCCCTCATCTTCCATCCATCCCTATGTGAATGCCATTGTTTTTCGAATTACTAGTAGAATTTCCCCACGCGTTATACGCCATGCTTAAAATTGACCGTCACTATAATTTTCGTCCAACTCTTTTTATGCTTAATCGTACTGTGATTTTTCATTTAGTAATCTCTCTTGTACTTGTCTATTAGAATCATGTCTAGATTTCCATGTATCTTTTCAAATTTAAGTTCAATAAAAGAAAAAAAAAGCAACGAGAAAAATAAAAAGAAAAAACGGCAAAAACTTAAAACAGGTAGAAAAATAAAGCAAAAACGGGGCACGAGAGCGCACCACCGTCCCACGCCCACTGCCATGCCGTTGCCATCACCACCGCTGCTTATAGTCACCTTCATAGACAACGTTTCCATGAGATGTTATACTTTTTTCTTTTTGGACAAAGAAACGCTTCTTTCATTAAACAACCAAACTAGAAACAACAACTAAACTAGAACCACATGGAAGTTCGAAATCACAACATAAAAACGACCAAAGGGTAGTGGGGGTGTATAGATCCAATTTGGGCTGAGGAAATTAGTGCGATGGGCCCTCGCTACAAAATCCGCAGCCTGGTTCGCGTTCCTGGAAACTCCTTGCATTTGGGCCAATAGAAGCTGGCAATCCCTCACCAAAGATTGGATGCTCCATGAGATGTTATTCTTAGAGCGGTTTAGGAGTTAAAGAATGATGACATCACAAGTACGTAAGCTCTTGTTCCAGTTTACAATCGAATACCTGAACCCTTTTTTTTCAATCAAGGACCTCAATTTTTCAAAACTGGCTCAATTTGAGGCATCAATTAAATAATTTGCCATGTATATGATTTTACTGACGTGACTCGCTTACTCAACAAAAGTTAAATATAATAGCTAACGTGGCTCCTTACCCTACAGATTGAGTGATAAGGAGAGAAAAAGTGTGTTGACTTAGACGATCTTGGCATCTAATATATCTTGGTTGACATGACAGCATCTCAAAATACCATATCAGATGCCAATATGGATAGTTAATGACTATTTAACAGCATTAGTATTATATCAACATTTTTTGTTTGCGGTTTTAATGGTCTTGATCTAAATTTGATTACACGATATTTATTCTACAAATTCATCCTCTCGATTCATTGCTTGATCTCGCTTAATAACCTCTTTTTAAAGATTTTTCATTATTTCTTGTGAAAGAGAATATTAAATATTTTTTTAATTTCAAGCCGTTGCAAAACGATTTCAATGGCTAAATGTCAAGCACATTCAAAGACTATAAAGTTCTCAATGTTGATTTCCTTCAGATTTTTTGGAATCATTCGATCATAAAGTATTGCTCTTGCCCTCTTTTCGGCCAATTCCATTGCTTTCCCTTGGATCTCCTTGCCCAAAACAAAAAGGTACATGCAGGTGGTGTGGCCAAAATCAGACCGAATCAGTATGACCACTGGTCCGAATTTTGTCTCTGCAGTGGTACAGAACTAGGCTTCTTCAACATTTCCATCAGAACCAACATCTTAGACACCCCTTTATGCTTCTCGGTGGCGATTTCGACATCATGCACCCTCTTGTTCTTGCTCCTATCTTGCACTCCCTTGCTGGTGGTCATGAATCTGAGCTGCGACCAGTTACGTAAAACCTTGCCAAACTCAAGTTTCTTCTCAGGGTAGGCGAAAGCACTAGCATGGTGACAATGCATCCAAACTCTCTTGCCGCACTCCATTCATTGGGGTAAGCTACGTTTTTAACAACGAATTGAAGACGGGTCATCTCAAGATGCTGATGCCTTGCTACAGATTCAAGAAACAAGCCCAAGAAAAGCAAATGCCTCTCACTCAGGATAGACGTCAAGCAGCTTACGTTCCGTTGCACAAGGAAAAACATGACCCCAAAACGAAAATATACGGTAAGATTGCCGTAAATGCACCATTACTAGCATCAATTTTGACTTCAACAGAAGTCGGCAAGAAGATCAGGCAAGGCACGAAGAAGAGCGAACGTGCAGTCTAGACGGAAACAACACGCTTGTCGTTTTGGTTTTTGCAAAAGACATTGGCATTCGCTCTCTTATTGTTCCGTTGGCATTTGCATTTCTGGTGGTAATAAAAAATGATATTTTAATTCGAATAATTAAAAGAGCTCGAGGGTCTTCTAAATGGTGATATTACATGAAAAATCTTATTCAAACTCACAATGAAGTATATTAAAAGAAACAAATTGAAACATACCAAAACCAAGCATTTTTGTTTTGTAATCTGTAGAAAGTTAAAAACATATGCTCGTTACATATAAATCCAAAAAATTAAGTGAAAAAAATAAATTGTTTAGGAAAATTTATGCAAGAGATTTTTAATTGCTTTAACTTTTAAGACTGATTTGCGCATTCTGTCAATTTTAGCCAAAATTATTCAATATTAAATAAAAATCAAAATTCCAAACATTAAAAGTTAAAACTTTATGGTTGGTTACTTTGTAAACCCCCTTACTAGGTGCTCCATATCCGTCACCCTTCATTGAATCATCAAATTGCAAGTGTGAGGAAGGGCACTGATCTAGGCACAATACTTGAGAGCCAGTCCAAAGCCGAGCCTGGTGAGCCTCTGAATGCCTTGATTGTTGGTTCATATCCTCTTATGACTTTCTGTGCAATAGGTGCGCAGTTTGAGAATAATGCAGTTCGAACAAAAATCGATCATAATATCATATTTAACTTTACTCGGTTCTATTTGAGAAAATTATAAATCGAACGGGATCAAGGCGAGTATGAAATGAATGCATGATGGTATTAAAAGGACACAACACTAAGTGCGATGTTGTAAGTGTTGGTGATGTCAAAATTAGAATGCATAATGGTATTAAAAGGGCATTGACTAGAGTGAGGCATGTTCTAGAGTTGAAGAAGATCTTGACATCCTTGAGTGCCTTAGATTTAGCTGGGTGTTGGTATACTTCAGAAGATGGAATTTTGAAAATTATTCGAGGTATTTTGGTAATAATTAGAGGAATCAGGCGTACTGATATGTATGAGCTTTAGGGTGAGACAATGATGAATTTTGCGGCAGAGACATCGGATGCATCCAATCGAGAGTCTGAATTGTGGCATATGCGTTTAAGCACATTAGCGAGAGAAGTCTGAAAGTTATAAGTGAAAGGAATCCGTTGTGTCACGCCCCGAACCCTACGGACGCGCAACACCCCGCTTCGATCGTTGAGATGCGACGACCCAGGACTCGTCGTCGACCCTTTTCTTTTTATCTTTTAATACGCATGCGGAAGTGAACACAATAATCCCCGGACAACAACAAATAGGGATAGTTGGGAAAACAAATCACAACACTATTTTAATCTTCACTTGATTAACCCCTGGGAACATCTTACAAACCTGCTTCGGGCGTTACCATAAAAAAGCCAGCAAAAAGATAACAGGCTGGGGGTCAATCTATTCCACCAACAGGCCGATCCCAAAAAGCTAGCTTCCAAACATTCTGAACCAAGCTGGGCACGTCAGCACGCTAAGGGCCTGGAAAAGGTGGTTAACAATAACAAATGAGACAAAAGTCTTAATAAGTTAACAACATAAGCCCCGCTTAGGAGGCCAACTCGCACGGGGGTCCCTAACCAGGCAAAACAACAACATCAATAAACAACCACATGCATCCTTACCTCACCTTGATACACTCGTTGATAAAATGAAGATGTCGCATACCCGAAGCATTTAAATAAATTACCCATGCATCAGTGCATCACAGGCGCACGTGTCCCGATTATAAGATAAAATCCACTTAGGCACGTCCCATACCACGCTTAGTAGTTTCTACCACATAATCAAGCACTATGTATCACACGTATTCCAATTATTACGCTCCCTTGGGGCCACCACACATCAAGCGATACGTAGCAAGATGGCAGTCTACCGGTAAAAACAGGGCTCCGTCCCGCCCCGTCGGGCACGGCTACTTCAAACGATACACAGGATGACGGCATTCCAATACGGCAACATCAAACGATACATAGTAAGATGGTATCTCATAAGGAGCATCAAGTCCGGCCTCGAGCCGCGACAAGGCATCCGGGGTATCGGCACTCCAGATTATCCCCAGGCATCTGATAAATCGGGCAATGTCAAGCGATACACAGCAAGACGGCTCCAACGTGTGACCACACGAACACACAAGTATTCCGGCCAATTATTATCTTCTCAATTAGCCCATGCATACATGAATCGTGCTCTCCTCGATGTCATACAATAATACCAAGTAGCCACACATGCAAACAGTCAATCAATTCTCACAAGCTTCGATATCAAACACGAATATCAATCACCAAGCATCACTAACATTACTTGGCATAATAGAATAAAATAATTTAATTCCAAAAGTCTCATAAATTTTCCTTGAAAACCTTCGATCGAAACAATTTGTCATAAAATCAATTTAATACAACAATTTATGGTATAATCGCCAACATTCAAGCTAGAAATCATAATTTGAAATTATAAATTTTTCGAAATAACAATAAATTAAATTCGAAATTAATTAATTAATAATATCCAAAAATAATTTAATTTTCCAAAATGTCAAAATATTTCCTCGAATCAAAATCATTCAAATCATTTTCTAAATACGCCAACTTATACGGCGAAAACCAACATTGGCATCGCAATTTGACGTTAGAAATTTTCCGAAAATAATAACATTTAATTTTCGGAAATTAATTATTCAATAATAAAATATTAATATTTAAATCCGAAATTTATCATTTAATAATAAAATAATATTTAATTCCCAAATAAATGCATTTAATAAAGTAATCAATAATAATAAAATAACTGATAACCTATCGCCACATTCGCGATAACCTATCGCGCAACCATCGATAATCGATCAGCTAAACCCAATTAAACAAACATAATAATAATCTAAACATAAATTAAACTGCCCTAAGTAAGTTTAACACCCTGAACGCGGGATTAGGGGTTAACTTACTTGGCTAACGCCGGCGACAACGCGAGGACGATGACGGCGACGAGGGCGGTCCGCGGTGTCCTCGGATTTGCTCCGGCGAGCGGCAAACGGCCGTGGCGAGGGAGACAGCCATTGTGTGGGCTGATTCGGCACGGCCTGGTCTGTTCCGACGGAGTTGGCGGCTGGTGGCGATGTCCTGGCAGCCGGGACAGCGGCGGCGACGTCCGGGACCGCGGCGGCAATCGGTGGAGATGGACAACGGGGCTGGCTCCGGCGGCAAGTGGGCTAGGCAGGGGCGAGCTTGGCCAGAAGGGAGTCGGGATGGCGGTCGAAGACGGCACAGCGGCAGCTAGGACGAGCTGGGGTGGCCCGACGGCGGAGCGACGAGGCTGGTTCGGTGAGCGGTGAGCAGTGAGCAGCAAGAACAGAAGCAAGAGCAAGAAGCCAGAAGCAATCGGCGAAGGAGAAGAACAAAGGAAGAAAAGAAAAAGAAAAAGGAAAGAAAGAGGGAGAGGAGAGAGAAGGAGTTGGTGGGGGAGTGGGTCAACAGGCGTGGGGGAGGGGTCAGCGGAAAAGAGGGGAGGTGATCGGTGAGCAAATCGCAATAATCGCGATCCAATGGCCACGATTTAAATTCGGAAACGATTCAATGGTCACGAAAAATCCTAATTAATAAATTAGGATTTGGCCAAAGGGTATTAATAAAAACACACCGCAAGAGAGGTTTACTGGTCCAAATCCGCACCCAGTAAAAAATTCACTTTCCAAATATCCCGTGCAATATCGAGATTGGCCACAATAATATCGACACCGTCCAATTAAATTCGTCCCGGAATTCCGAGAAATTCAACACCAAAGTTTGGGCTCTAAATAACGGCCAAATTCGATCGAGTGCGATTTTAGCGAAATCTCAATTTTAAAAACAATAACCGAGAGTGATCAGTTCCCGGGCAAGATTTTACTATAAGCACATTGACGAATTACACGTTTTATAAATCCCAAAAATATACCGAAATTCGGAATGTCACACGTTGTGTGGTTATTTTTTTAACAAACTGAATGTATGCAGGTGTTGTGACCTAAATCAACGACGGAAAGTATAGTTCGGAACGACTATCAGAGAAGCCATGGAGATTGCAGAGTTAATTCAGTTTTATGTTCGCAAGTAGTCGCGGTTTCCTTAGAGGAAAAGTGCCATATTTATGCTAACAGTTATGGATGACTACTTGAGGAAAACATGGGTGATTGTGCTGAGGCACAAGTTTGATGTTGTTGTCAAGATTAGGTAGTTGAAAGCTTTGATCGAAAAAGAGACTGGAAAAACAATCAAACATATGTGGACTGACAATAGTACGAAGTTCTGCTCGGAGTTGTTACACAAATTTTGCATGAAGAAAGGCATAATGAAACATCGCATTAATGCTAGTGAACCACAACATGTTATGTTGTTGATGAGTAGAATATTGCTAGAGATGAACCATAAAATGTGCTCTAGTGCTGGTATGCTAGGTGATTCCTAGCGCATGCACTTAGTACTATGAGCTACCTGATGAATAAATCCCCATTGACTATAATTGGATGTCGGAATCCCGAAGAACTGTGGTTGGGTAACGTTATTGATTATTCTATTCTTAGAATATTTGGTTGCCCATGTTATGTTCAAGTGAGTGATACTAAACTCAATGGAAGGGCAAGAAAGTGCATGTTCCTAGGTTATGCACAAGGTAAGTAGGGTTATTGGTTATAGTGCCCCGAATTAAATTCACCTTTTATCAATAGAGAAGTTATATTTAACGAGTCTCCAGTACTTCTAGCTATAAGTGTTTATAGTGGTGTTCATATGGATCTTAGCAGTATTTAGCATGGTATTGCAACCAAAAACTCCTAAGGTAAAGAGTACAAGCATGGTAATTGACACAGATGGTGCTTGTAGCAAGGTGGAGCCTGTAAAGCCAACAATTGCTATAATTACTGAGTTTAACAAGGTTCATGTTCGATCTCTTGACATATTTGTATATAATGCTGGTTTTGCTTTATTTGTATTTAAGGAGGTTGTATCGGCAAATTCTTGGGAATAGCTATAGGTGCATGTGGAGTTAATGTTTTAATTAGGTCGACGATTATAGCTAAGTTCAAGCGCGGCTTGGACTTGGAAGATATCTATGGCGGTTGAGCTTATTGGGGGCTGTGATTGAGTAGAAACGAAGTTCAAATTCAACAAAGTGATTGTGACTTGGTTCTAATGTCTGAGCCAAGGTAGAGATTGTTGAGATATGTCTCAAGTTTGAGCCTAAAAAGGAAACTGTCATAATTCAAGTAAATTTTCTATTTTGAATAAGTTTCCTAATTGTATAGTTTCCTAGTTAGAGAATGTTTCCTATTTTAGATCTAACTTTTGTCTATACAAAAAAAAAAGTGTGACTTCTTATGAAAAGTATCAAAGAGGAGTTTTTGCTTGTGAATTACACCCTGAAACAATAGTGTTGAAGCCAATTAAATCTTGTGAGTAAGATTTGTGAATTTCTTCATAAGATTGAAAGATTATTTTGTAAGGAATTGCGAAACAAAACAAGTGTGAGTTATTGGGTGTAATTGAGGCTTGGGAAACAATAAGAGTGTTTGAGTAACTCGAGTGTGGTTATAATTTCCGTAGTATCGCTTGATCTATGGTGAAATTCTTTACTACTTTCCTTTGGACGTAAGTCACATCGATCAAATGACGTAAATCTAGTGTTTGATTTATTTTCTTGTTCCGTATATTTTACTGTTCGATCGCTTGCTTTCGCAATAAAAGTGTGATCGATAAACATGAATTGGCTTGTTAAACGCCAAAAGGGAACAGTTGCATAATCTCATTTTGATTTTTTGAAAAAAAAATTGACCAATTGATGCTTAATAAATAACTTTTATGTTATTTCTGATTTTCTCTAGAATTATTTGTGAGTTCTAAGCCAGATCTTTTGCAAGTTGGGAATCCAACGGCCATTTCGCTAGATACCTTAAAGAGCAAAGAGAGAAAGAAAGTGCCATAAGGAAGTTGTCTTGACCCTTAAGCGTTCACTACCTACCCATTTTCTGTAGTTTTGAATTTTGGTAACCTTTTTTTGAAGGTCATTCTGCATTCCCACTGGCTCACCGAAATTGGGTGTATATGAGAAATTAGAATATCTCACCAAGAGGATGATAAATTATTAGTGATAGAACATATTGGTTCTTCCTTAATACTTTTGGTACTAAGGTAGTTTAAGCAAAGTAATTATAGTTGTGAAATCAAGATGCAAATCGTGAATTGAAATCTTAAATTTATGAATTGTGAATTGATAATCGAATCGAATCGTATGGTTTGGTAAAAAAATACCTGAAAATTGGTATTATTGTCATAGATATTCATAAATTTTACAGAATGTAATAAGGCGTACAATTTTCAATAAGGAAACCTAACTCTAATAATCAATCCTTTCTCCCCAAAAAGAAGAGAGACAATCTTTCTAGTTTATTTGAGTCCAAAATGCCATACCCAGGAAAATCATCTCTTTCATCGCCTTTTGCATCCTAATCTTCGATATGCAGGGTGACATCCATCCATAATCACCTTCAATGTCACCTCTGGTAACATCGCAGCATCCTAGAGGCATGTAGTTAGCTCCCAAGCACTTTCATTTCCTTTCTCTGCAGTGGACACTTTGTCACCCTTGTCATAGATGTCCCTATGTTTCATGTGATCAACAAGAAGCCATTCATCTATGACATGAAATACCTGTGATGCTCACCCAAAAAGTTTGTCAAGTACATTGTCGCCTTTGTGTATGAAATTCAAAAAATATTGCAAGGGTAAGGCCGAAGTATCTTTTCTGCTGCTTCTATTTATGTTAAGCCAATCGAATTTGAACAACACAATATTATATGCTATTACGAACTTAGTTGAGCGCGGCATGCTATCGAGAGGTCACAAGACTTCGTCAAGCTTGAGAAGAGATCTAATCACCACAATCGAAAGAAAAATATTTCGTAGTCATATCGGATAACTTCTAAAGTAATAAAAACTATCAATCATGTTATGTTGTTATAAGCAAAAACAAAATATAATCTAGTGCAATATATTCTTAGCTATACATAGCAGCAGTTCGGTTTGTCGCACAGAGTTTTTCGATATCATGGTTTACACAAGAAGAAATATAGTCTCAATATTTGAAAGCAAATTACTCAACATCATCTCCAGTGGGTTTGCTGAGAATTTTCTTTTGATGAGCAAAAGAATTTTATTTGCAAAATGGCATCAAGCAGATGCTAGCCCGTGCAACAAATCATGAACGGTAATTCGTGTTTTCAATGAGGTATAAGAAAGAATGCACATTACTAATGTCATTTCCACACCACCAAAAGCTATGGAAAGCCATTTATCATCCAAAGTAAAAAAACTAGTGTTCCTATTTTCTGGAGGGTCGCCTATTTCCTTCTTCCAAACACAAGTAAGCTAATGAAATGCATCAACTACAAACACAGCCCAACGTAGACAAAGAGTAATATAAAACTACTTACCGTTTGATGTTGTGTTCTAAATCCAACAAGAGGAAACTTAGTGCAACGTCCAAAAGCATAAGTGTGACGTAGTGTCACAGAGATTCTGAACAGAAATTGCAAGGCCTCCGGAAGAGGCAATTGGATAAAAAGCAAATGAAAGTATGTTGCGAAAGGCAGTTTTAGATATTTTGGACCTGAATATCCACGCAAAAGCGATGAACAAGGCATTTCTGCAGGGTGAACTTGGACCAAATTTGTAACAAGAGAGAGAATGTTGATCATCATAGTGGCAGATAGGCTATGTTCTCCATGATAGCTACTGCCCCAATCATCTCTTTGACCCAACAATTAAGATTCAAATGCAGGGTGGCAAGTCCATCTTCAGAATAGCAGATTAGGTTTGCAGCACTCATTGAGTCGGACCAATAACTGAGATTGAACTGGTCATCGTACATGGACTGCTTCTATTGTCCTTGCTGGCACCAGGGAGAGCTGAGAGTTGCCATAAGCATTATTCGCACAATCTTTCTGAATCATTGATTTCAAGAGTTCCAGTGGCAATTTTTTGGACTGACGAGGAATGAGATGGATCAGTCCGCCATTAGTTAACTTGGTTTATAGATGTAACCACGAGTTGTGTAAATTAAACCTGTACAGCAAATACTCGAAACTTTGAACTTGTGAAAAAGAAGACTGGAAAGCAAGCTATACTCGAAACGTCATAATTAAAATGATCCTTTTTCACCATTTCTTTTTTTTTCTCCGTCGCTGGCCATCGCCGGCCAGCCGCTGGCGAAAGTCGCCTTGCCGGGCGGCGACGGAAAAAAAAAAGAAATGGGAAAAAATAAAATTAAAAAAAAAAGATGAAAATGTCCTTGATTTGTTGGTGGGTCTGGTTTCCCTCGCCGCCGCCGCCGCCGCGAGACTCCATCCCCGATCGGATGCCATCGCGGCAACCGCAATCCCCTCGGGCGAAGCCACTGCACGGTGACGCTGCCATGCCGCAAGTGGAGGAGCAGTGGCCCCGCGAGCCCGGTGCGGGACACTTTCATCAAGTTCGTCGAGGGAAGAGGCACGTCAACTGGCCGTCGAGCCCGGTCGTCCCCGTCAGAGTCCTTACTTTGCTCTTCGCCAACGCAGTTGCTGCGATTTCCTGTGATTGGACTCAGCTCAGTTTCGCCTTTGTTGCCTTATCTGTGAAGATTCTCGTTACTTCTCGGAGCGATTATGCTTTTGCTGAACTTTGGGATCGCGTTGTAGAGTGGGGCTCTGTGAGGAGGCTTTGATTGGATGTTGCGAAATGCAGGAAAATGGTGCTTTGCCAGATAATTTCATGTTCCCGAATTCGTTGAAGGCTTGTGGGACTTTGATGTGGATTGGGTTTGATAAAGGGGTTCATGGATACGTGGAGAAGATGGGTCTTGGTGGATGTGTTTTTGTGGCAAGTAGTCTCATTGATTTTTACGGAAAGTGGAGGCTGTCGTAGGACGCATGGAAGGTGTTTGATTCTATACCTAAGAGAAATGGGGTCGCTTGGAACTTCATTTTAGTGGCTATGTTTAGAATGGGAAGCGATCGATGTGCTCTATGATATGAGAGTCAAAGGTATATAGCTCACACGATTAATTATGTCGGGCTATCTTTCGGAGTCAACAAATATAGGAACTTATGATCCTTGGTTCGATTCTTGAAAACCTCTCAACTATTCGTAGGATTATAACCACATAACTTGCTTGAATGGATGTGGATCGGATTTTGGAAAGTCAGTTAAAATATGGGTCACTTTTTACTTTTTAATTTTTCTTGATTCATTTATAACCTATTTAGAAAAAAATGAGTTACCCATATGAAATTGGGCTCATCAAAATTAAGTAACAAATGATTTGGAACCCATTTTCCTAGTCTTAAGTTCTTTTTAATAAGTATTTCAATTTATAGGTTTTTCACACATATTATTTACTAATTTTTTTATTGTTTAATTTTCTTTTTAAATTATGCGAAGTTTTATTTTTTGTAAAATATATGTGTGAAGAGGTTAAAGTGAGTTAAATGGATGGGTATAGGTTTCCCTAAAATATTAATGTGTTCTAGTAATATTGGTTGGGTCGGGTACGGGTGGGGTACAAGTCGGGTCGGGTATGTATAACTATATTTGCATTGCATGAAAATTGATCAAAACTAGTTAAATGGATCAATATAGGTCGGACCATATTTGACCCGACCCAAACCCAACTCAAACCCGCCTGTTTGACAGCCCTACTTTTCAAGTCCTTATTTGAAATATGATTTACTTCGAGCTCTTTATTTGAAAAAATAATGGCTCTTTAGACCTTTATTTGAAATTTTTCCTTACGTTTTTTCCAAAAGCTAAAAAAAAATAAAGACATGTCGGCTTTTGTTTTGCTTTTATGCTGCCCAACAAGTTTTGCAATTCTCACTATAATTAAAATGATCTTTTGATTTTAAATAATTAAAAGAGCTCGAGAGTCTTACAAATGGTTATATTCACGTGTTTATAAAAAAAATTGAGGTGTTTGAGATTACTCGAAAATCTGGTATAAATTCATAATGAAGTTTGGTAAAAAAATAAATAGAATCATGTGCAATCAAGTATTAATATTGTGTAATTTGCGTACAATTAAATTATATATAAGTATAAAAAGTTACATAAGAGAATAATTTTTTTTAGGAAAAGATATGTAAGAGATTACTAATGATTTTAACTATCAAGCCTCATTTGCATATTCAGGAAATTGGAGCAGGAAGGGCCCAATACTATATAAAAATCAAATTTCAAACATTAAAACAATAAATCAAGCGTGCTCCATGCTTGTCACCCTTTAACGAAATTACGAAGTCGCTAGTGCTAGGAAATGTGTCAGCCGAGGCAAGCACGGCCTACTCTGACATGATCCGTGCTTGGCAAGCTATTCCAAATGGCTTAATTGTTGTTACATATTCTCTTATGACTCAAGAGCAACGGGTGTGGAGTTTGAGCATCATGCGGTTGAACAAAGCATATATCACAATGCAAAATCAATTTTGTCCTTTTCTAAAAAGAATTTTTATTTGGTTGACAGTTTGGGGAAATTATAAATCGAGCGAGACTGACGCAAGGATGAAAGTGAACTGCGTTTGCCCGGACTGTCGGTCCATGATAAATCGAATTGGAGTTATTTGACTCGGAAAAAAAAAACAAACCGAATTTTCTCTCTCTCTTGTAGAAATGGATCTCATAAATTCTTTAATTCAATTAAATCTCTTTCTCTTTTTTTAAAAAAAAGAGAAGAAAAAATGAACTCAATCTTATAGCGAATTTCAAACCATTACTCAACTCGAATCAACATGATCAAATTGATTCCGCTTCTAGCCTTCCTATATAAACATGCTCCAATTTATGATCGTCGCCCATTCGCAAGAAACTCTCTTCTTCTTCCTCGATGAGCAAACCAACTTGCAAGCACATAGACATAGAGAAATTTGAAGCTCTCACGTTGCGAGACTAGGATGAATATAAAACCGAGCCAAATCAAATCGAGTTATTCAATGCAAAATAAACAAAATCAAACCCAATTTGTTCTATCCCTCTTTAGGAATGGATCTTATAAATTACTAAAATTCATAGGATCCATTAAACCTCAATCTATAAGATCTATTTCGGAATAATAAAACTCAATTAAACATCTTTTTCTTAAAAAAGAAAAGAAAAAAGAAAAAATAAGGCAAGAGCCCTTCTTCTCGCTTCCCGCCTCACTCTCTCTCTATATATAAGATTCCCTCCCATTTTCTGTCGTTTCCCATCCTCAAAAATTTGAAAAGTCTCTCCTTCTCCGCAGAGCGAAAGAACTTCATCGCCGATCACCACGCTCCACCATCGAGGATGATTTGATTTCTCAGGTGAGTTTCGCGAGCTCCGACAGATTTCGATTCGTCTCCTTTTCCGCGATTTCATCGCCAAGGATGATTTCTGAGTTCCGGCTCGTGTTTCTTGTTGATCTGCGCAGCCGACGAAGAGCAGAGCTAGCTGCAGCCCGTGGAAAGAGAAGACATCGACGACGGCAACGACGAGGACGACGTGATCGGAACGATCAACGAAGTAAGTGAGAGCGAAACAGAGCGCCGGCGACTGCTCTCTGCTCGTGTCATCGATTTGTCGTGAGTTTTGGCCGTGTTGTGTTTAGGCTTGCGAGGCGAAGATTCGGTTTGGTTCTGAGATGACGATAACCGTTATTTTCTGATCAGCTAGTAGGCGATTATCGACTTCGCTAATTTTGTTTGGATTCAATTTCGTTCACCTGATGCTCTCGTCGTTGAAGTGAACTTTGAAGTCGACTTAGCTTGTTTGGTCTCCGTTCTGAAGTCGAAATAGAATGCAAATCGTTCGACACATCTTTAACTATAAATCTCTCTGAATATTGGTGTTAAGAGACTCTGAATACTGCTCAGTGGATTAGCTTGATTTCAGTTTGGTTGCTCAGTTTAGCTCGATTTTCGTGGAACATCACCGCGAATCCATTCGTGTTTTTACATCTCAACCTTTCTATTGAATTCGTCTTGATTTTCTGTGCACAAGATAGAGGAGTAATTTTCGCTACCATTCGAACATGATATGTCTAATTCACCTCTTTGACGTATGTCTTTTGATCAGACAAGAGCAATTCAGCTTTTGTTTATGTTACACCGCATTCGAATTGCACCATGGCATGGCATGTCTGTTTTCCACGTCTTCGTGACATGCAGGAATTAAGAACGAATATCCTAAGCTAAATCCGTCAATAATCGCTATTGGAACACTAGATTGTCATAAATCTAGTAATTGTTTTTGTCTTGACATTCTACATCCACCAACGTATCGTTAACACGACGCATCTGTAGCTGTAAATCTCTCTGATTATTGGTGTTAAGTGACTCTGAATACTGCTCAGTAGATTAGCTCGATTTCGGTTTGGTTGCTCAGTTTAGCTCGATTTTCCTGGAACATCACCGCGAATCCATTCGTGTTTTTACATCTCAACCTTTCCAGTGAGCTCCTCGTGATTTTCTGTGCACAAGATAGAGGAGTAATTTTCGCTACTTTTCGAACATGATACGTCTGATTCACCTCTTTGAAATGTCTTCTGATCATACAAGAGCAATTCAGCTTTTGTTTATGTTAGGTGACATTCAAATTGCACGTGTGTTTTCCACGTATTTGTGACGCATATGAATTAATAACGAGTATCCTAAGCTAAATTCGTCAATAATCACTATTGGAACGCTAGATTGTCATTGATCTAGGAAATGCTTTCTTCTTGACATTCTACGTCCACAAGGTATGGTTAACACGATGGTGTGTCATTCTCACATTCTTTCTCTGAACTATGCTCATGTTTTTGTTTGCAGTTATTTCTCAGCGAATAAATGCTGGAGATGTGATACAGGATGCAGGAATCTACGCTTGCAATGGCTCAATGACGCATACAAAGAAGGTATCTTTTGATCTTCAGTTCAGAAAATTAAGTGGAGGTGTGATTTCCTTTGCTTTTGTTTTGTTTGTTTTTTTTTTTTTTGCAGCACTTAACTGGAGCAAAAGATGACAAGATATGCGAAGCAGCTGAAAATGTAGTGGTAAGGCTTAAAGTTTCTTATCCTGAGATGGCGGCTGCAATCAATTGGATTTTCTATATGCATCTCGCATTAACTTCCCTCTGTTTTCAGCAGAATTTTGGTTTTATCACTGGAATTGAAGCTATGCTCAGAGTAAGTTCTTAATTCTGCAAACTTCCCTCTGTTTTCTATATGCATTTCTAGTGAATTCGTTGTGATTTTTCTGTGCATAAGATAAAGGAGTAATTTTTGCTACCGTTCGAACATGATATGTCTAATTCACCACTTTGACGTACGTCTTCTAGTCATACAAGAGCAATTCAGCTTTTGTTTATGTTTCGCGACATTCGAATTGCACCATGGCATGTCTGTTCTCCATGTATTCGTGACATACAGGAATTAAGAACGAATGTCCTAAGCTAAATTCGTCAATAATCGCTCTCGTAAATTCTAGGAAATGTTTTGTGTCTTGACATTCTACGTCCGCCAACGTATGGTTAACACGATGGCCTGTTGTTTTCATGTTCTTTCTCCGAACTATTCTCATTATTTTTTTCTGTTTGCAGTTATTTCTCAAGGAAAAAGCTACAGGATGCAGGAATCTACACTTGCAATAATGTGAAAAAGCTACGAGATTCAGGCTCCACCACTTGCAGTAAAGCTATTGCAACTGGTGTATGCCAGAGTCTCTCAGCTTTTGCACCTCTCCAGCATTTATTCCCCAAGAAATGCTTCATGATGCATACAAAGAAGATGTCTAATCTTCAGTTTTGAGAATTAAGTTGATGTTCCTCTTCTTATTTGGCTAAGGCGATTTCCTTTTTCTTTGTTTTTTTTTTATTTTAGCACTTTACTGGAATCAAAAGTTTATTTGAAGCCTTACCAAAAAAAAAAAGTTTATCTGAAGCAAAAGTTGACAAGATATGCAAAGCAGCTGAAAAGATAGTGGTTAGAGCTTAAATTACTTGTTATCCTGAGATGGTGGCTGCAATCAATTGGAAATTGTATAAGCATCTCACGTTAACTTCCCTTTGTTTTTTATCAGAATTTTGGTTATATTACTGGTAGTGACGCTCTACTCGGAGTAAGTTCTTAATTCTACAAACTAAAATGCTTCGGAAGACCCGAATGAGTCATTGACCCTTGAAATAAAGCCTGCAAATTAGCATATGGACTGTAGAAAGCTGCACTTGCTCTAAACACTATTGCCCTCACAGCACAAAGTACTTTTAATGTCTTCATTTCCAGAGAAAGTTGGTTGTTCGCATCACAATTGGAAGCCAAACCCTTGATGAGCTTTTTAGGCGGTAATAGACTTTGTTTTGCAGATTGTGTATATTATTCTTCATGTGTTTCAACAAACACAACTTTCCCTGGTCTGGAAATGTTAATCAGGTGGTATTGAAACTCAGGCAATTACAGAAGCATTTGGCGAATTTCAGTGAAAAGCACAGTCCAACAACGTTAGCTTTGACGAACTTTTACCTGCTTTTGTTAGTTGGTTTTCTCAAAAAATGCTGCTAACGTCACTTCAGGTCTGGGAAAACACAGCTTGCACATACCCTGTGTGTTTCTACTCAGGTTGGTCTGAATTGCCTTTTAGGCTTTCATCCTTAACTTCTGTTGCGTTTTATGTTTCCTAGATTAACAATGCAAATATGAACATAGTGATTGAATTTCTAGTAAAGAATACAGCCATGGTTGATCTTGGCATCAGAACGTGCGTATTAGGTGATTCTGGAAGGATGGCACTGTCATTTTCTGTAATCTGTAGCCAGTATACTGGAATGCATAATATGCAATGGCTCAAACCAAGTAGAAAAAAGCCAGGAGAGCGTACTAGGTCATAGCCAATCAGATGCCTTAATCATTGTCAGACTTGGACTCGGGTTGATCATCAGTTGAATGTGATGCTTGAAGTACTCTACTTTATATGCAAATCTTACAACATTATTTTCCCCTCTTTCCGTCACTCATTATTAAAGGTAATCCAGTTCCATAAGATGATGATTTATGGTTTGTGGATTCCATGATCCCAACAATTTTTCCAACTGCCAACTCACATGAGAGGGGGGAATGACAAGGTAGCTTACATCGACATGGACGGAACTTTGTATCCTATTATAATCTGTCAGTCATTTTCTTGACCTCAGCAAAGCTGCTTTTGTTTCATACTCGGCATACGTCCATGTAAGTGCATATGCACTTTCTTAACTTGGTACACATGCAGTCGCCTTGATCGAATTGTACCAATAGCCGAAAGATTTGGCATGGATCCTGGTGCCGTCCTAGATAATGTAAGCAATGCTTTCTACACTGGTGGCAATTCTTCCTTCTTTTCTGGCTAATGTACTTGCTGTAATCTAGTCTTTCCATGAATTTGAAGATCATTTATGCCCGTGCCTATACTTATGAGCGTCAGCACAACTTGCTTCTTGGTTTGGCTGCCAAAATGTCTGAAGAACCAATTAGGTTACTGGTAAGACAGTGCTCAAAAATCAAACTGCACATATTTTGTGAGGTGTCAATAGTTGGCCTTAGCTGAGTTATATCCTTCATACTGTGGATCCAGTGATCACTCTCTTTTGAGTAGATTTTACTGGAAGGGGAGAATTTTCAGAGCATTAGGTTGATTCTGAAACCATCAAATCATGCGAGTTGTAATTTTTCAACTCATCTGGTTTGACACTAATAGATTCCCAATTGCAGTAAAAATTGGCACAAATGCTCTCACGCTTAATTAAGACAGCTGAGGAATTTAACTTGGCAGTGTACATGACCAATCAAGGTACCGCATCACATCTCCTTTCTCTCACATAGTCATCCACTAAAATTTCTTATCCAATTTAGCCCTTTGATGGTTTCTCACTGAAAAATAGCAATTTGGGGACTGCACTAAGCTCATACTAGTTCTTGTAAATCTCAAGAACCAGCTACTTGGTGTAAACTGGCGACGCATATAGTAGCTGCAATCCATGAGTTAGGAAAAAGATGATTTTTTGATGACTTTGCCTTTATTTTATTTGTTTCAGTCGTAGCTGATCCAGGCAGTGGTGTGTTCATATCAGACCCAAAGAAACCTGCGGACAGGCATGTTCTGGCTGACGCAGCCACAATTAGGTTGATGTTTAGGAAAGGCAAAGGTGAGCAGTGCGTCTGCAAGGTGTTCGATGCTCCAATCCTACCCGAAGCTGGAGCTATATCCTTTTTGTGCCAGATCTTCGTCTAGCTATATACTTTACTCCATTGAATTTCACCTAATTATACTGCAGAGACCAGGTAAAATATCTACGAATCTATATCAAAATATGTCAAAAAATCGAAACTGAGTCTACATATGGGTAAGGGGAGTCTTGATTTAAGCATGATACTGACAGTATACCTAATGTTGAAAGGAGATCCATGAACGTGTCAAATATGAATATTGTGTGGAGGAATTAAACAAGAAAGTTGATGTCGAGTATACTTCTAAGCAGGACTGGTTGATTAGCTACGTAGCCTGTGCTATGTATACGATGCACATCTATCAATACCATCACTAAATTTCACTCAGAAAATTTAGCAAGAGCTCATCATGTCAATAAGAGAAGGCCGAGACTTGGTCCATGTGCGTTAAACTTGACGAACACGTTTTTCAGATAACACTAGGAGGCATGGCCGCTGCAAAGGACTAAAGAGGTCCCGGCAAGCAGAACAATAAGGCCCGGCGAAGTACCTTTTTTGTTTATCTGCAATTTGATATTAGCTATGATATTGACAGCTCCCTCTATCTTCTTTCCTATTAAGTTTGTATTGGCATGTGTCAAGTTCCCGTTGACATCTTAAAAATTGCAAGAGTGTTTGCTGCTTTAGCCCTAATGTCTAACATTCTATCATTGTCTATCATCAAAGTTCAGATGACCCTTCATAATGCGTCGGGTTAACTCAATTTCCATATGAGAACAAGCATGCTCCAAGTTATTTTGTTCCACTTTTCTCCTCATTTTAACAATATCGTCCCGGTCTCATTTCCTAATAGAGATAACAGTAACACAATAGACATCTAAGCGAAAAAACGTAACATAAAATAAACTCTGCATGATGGCTAACTGAAATGCTAGATATATATATATTATTGCACATAGTATGATCAGGTTCTTTAAAGGCTTGGTTTTATAAGCAACATGTACAGCTGCGTAAAACAGTGTCATCTCAAACTCTCAACATAGAGCAACCGACCGCTAGAGCTGAAAATTGTCAATATATGAGAAGGGCTGACTGGGCTATATGCAATTGAAGGCCATTCAACTGTCAACAGCTAATGGCCTGGCCAAAAAAGGGCCATAAACCATAAGCCTCAGTAGTGCAAGGACTAGTTCGCAGCACTCCCAACTCTAGGCATGCTGGACTCCTTCTTAGGCTCCGCATCCACTTTGAATGTCACGCTGCACACTTGGCCAAGGTGTCCACCCTAGGAACAGGCTTCACCTCATTCAGTAGGTGCTCATATTTCCTCAAAACCTCCAGAGCTAGCAAAGAAGCATCCTGAGTGGAAAAGAAGGCAATGTTAAGAGATGAACAGTTTGGTGCTCGAAAACCATTGCAAGAGCAACATTGTAGGTGAAAATGCACACTTCAAAACATGCATACAGATAAAGATTGCCACTACAACCCTAGATCAACAAGTTAGGTTTGAAACCAAATTTTCCAACTCATGCCAAAGCTTATGCATCTTTACTTCCTGTAAGTCTTCCAATATGTTGTTACCCAACAATGTAACATTCTCCTGCAACTCTGCTAAATATCAGCAGAGCTTATCCATCCTTGCTTTTCACATTTCAATGCACGGAGTAAACTCCTGTGAAGCTGCATCAATAATCCGTGAAAATGATTACCTTGTGGGAATGGTGCAAAGGATTTCCCACAGCCCTTCTTCACAACTTCTACATCATCCGAGAGGACAAGATTACCTTCAGAACCACTTCCCCAGAAGAAAGGAACACTTCGATCAACATCCTGCATGATTAAGACAACAGAATGGATTAGATAGATCTCAGGTGGAGGGAGAGATTGAGAGTGATATCCCAGAACGAAACCAATTAATATTATTATTACTCTCAGAGGCCAGAATAGCGGTTTTAGAAGAATAAAGTCCGACAAAAATCAGTATGATCTAACCGTTGCCTCTAAACAATGCAATCAAAAATCTTTTTTCTTTTTTAAAGCTACCATTATCAAGAGATGGAGTGGGAATTTGAATAGAAGAAAGATGAACTTTAATTTTTAACCAGGCAATCAGTTTTTAAATGGGTTCTGATCTGCAGGGTTCATTCATAATTTAGCTGTTAAATTCACATATTCAAAACCTCTGTTTTCAATCTATACTTCAATCTACACAAGAACTGTTATGGGAAGAAAGAAAGCTTCTTATTTTGAATATTGCCCTGAAAATGTTGAAAGGATATTATCTAGCCAATTCAAATACAGAATTTCATTATAGTATTTTTTGGCTAGGGACGGCCTACGATATAGTTACTAAAAGCAATTTTGTACTTAAAGATGAAAGTACAAATTTTTTGTTGATCATGAAAATATTATCAAAATTAATTCTCCTGAACAGTGCCAAACAACGAAAATGGGGAAAATATCTTCGTACATCTAATTTCTCATAAATTATACTAGGACTGCAATCCAGACTCAGTCTTTAAGCTATTGGCAAATGATACTGCATATGCAATGTCAAAAACTTAGACTCATCCTTCCACGAGCCCTAATCAAATGACAAATGTGGGCCGCTCTAACCGTGAGTACATCCAGCGATCGTTTCCTCGTCCTTTTTTGCTTTCTCTCTGTAGACTGTAGCTAAGCCTTGTTATATGTTTTACAAGGTACCGTGACCCAATTGAACCACTCTTGGATGATGACAAGAACTAAACTCACCTGATTTAACGGGGCCTGAAGTATCTTCTTATGATCCTGGACATTCCCATGGAAAGGCGCAACGTTGCCTCGAGAAACCACCCAGAGCTCGTCCATGCTTCCAGATATTAGATGCTCATCGTGGCTAACCTGCAAATCAAGGTGAAAAGAGGGCTATCAGCTGTGAAGACGATCAATCATTGGTCAAATTGAAGTATTTTGGCAAGAAAATCAATCTCACCATCAGAATTCCTCCTTGGAACAAGACCAGACCTTGAATGAGCGCCTCAACCACACCCAAATCCTGCAGTTTTTTTTTTTGATAATCGAGGTATCCGCGTGACCGGCGAGCGATGACTCAGCTGCAAATCGGCTGACTAGTCCTCGAGGAGGGCTAGAGCAGCATCCCACCGCCACGACCCCCCACTTAAATCACTGATGGGCGAGTTTGAACTCAGGACCTCTCGTGAAAGGACCTGAGCTCAAACCAATGCGGCCACCGATGGATGGGTCAAATCCTGCAGTTTGGGATAGTAAAAAACACAGAATCATACTCATCAATCCTTAGACAAGAAACTAGCAATTTACAAAGATAACACTTTAGTAGTCACTGGTCATTAAAGCAGAACTTAAAGTCCACATTTATAAATAAAGAGATTTCCGCACAAATTATGTGCAAAGCCCAATACTGCCTATAGGCACAAATATCTGAACTACTCGGTATTATATATTTCTGTAATACAAAAACACTGATCAGGCTAGCATAACTATTCTATTCCCAATATTTTGCAAGTTGGAACAATTACATTGGTTTCTATTCCTTTATAATTTAGATGTATGGTGATAGAGGCTCCCTGAAGCTGTGATCACTGATTGCTTCTTCAGTATTTTCAATGTAAAGACCATATTCCAATAAGTTCAATTAGTGCAAGACAATAACAAGCTAACTGAAATAGTAACATAAGTAACAAGGTGGAGAAAAATGAGTTAAACTTACCAGATGATTGGATGGCTCGTCAAGCAAAATGCAACTCAGGTTTTCTGAACACCTATTTATATGGTCAAAGCACCATGTTATATGTGCAATAATATCCAAAAAGCCTCAGAGAAAGTACAGCGTGAACCGCAATTCAGATTGAAAATTAACTAACCTCTAATAGAGCTTCACAATGTCATACGAAAATTGCTTCAACAAAAAATTTACATATCCAACAGTAGCAGAGAGGGAGGAGATGTATCAGACAAGGTATACATTGGTTGAAGTGCAAGATTTCCAGTTACACCAAAGGAACACAAGTGAACTTGAAGCTTTTGTTCCGGAACTCCCTGCATGAAGAATGCCACATAAGAAGGTATTTTCAGATAAAATGACAAAATGTATGACGAAATCTTATTCCGCGGTGGAGTAAACGCAAACAACTGATACTTTAGAGAACTGAATAGATTTGCCTCAGAGGTCACTACTAACAATGCAAACATAGAGGCAAGCAGCATATCGTTACAATCTCAACCAAATAAGCATGAGTATATTGGCTAAAAATTTCTAGCAAGCTGTAAGTGATAGTTCCTAACCCAACAGAGATCAAGACCCAAATGGAAGGTGGTTTATGAATATCGATCCTATCATGAATTGGAGTTGTTGTATTAAAAGCTTGGAGCCATGAGCTGCCCAAGATAGACTGCTTAATACTACCCAGGATCATCGTCAACTAAAAGAAGGCTCTCGATGATAAAGAAAACCATAAAAACAAAAAAAAAAAACAGCATCCCCTTTCTTCACAATCATATCACAGCTTCCATATAACTAATCGTGTTTTTAGTTTTTGAGAGAGATTATTCTTATGTAGATCATAATCACTAGAGGAAAATTTAGAACATATCAATGCACCAAATAGATTTAAACGCTTCTTCCTTTTTTATTGCAAAAAATAAGACATAACATTGATAGCATCATTTGCTGTTCGAAAGAGCATTGCAGTGGCCAAAGAGAAAAGCCAGCCCCAGGCAGCAGCGGAGATGCATGCAGCTGTGGCATACGAGAATATCATCAACTTTCGCAAAGCAGAGCAATTAGAGACCAAAGTAAGCTCTTGCAGCGATTCAAGCAGCTAAATATCATTTTTTTTTCATCTCTGAGTTTTAGCTGTACTTCAGGGAAAGCAAATGTTCGTGCCCATTAGGTAAATTTGCATACTGGAAAGAGGACGTGCTGTCAAAATTGGGATCTATATCCCCCAATTCTTCTACTGCATTTGCTTATCAGCATCGAATTGAAGTGCAAAAACGAAATCGATGAGTTCAAGACCAAAGGACTTACCCGAACCCATAGAAATCTGACCGCAGATGAAAGCGAAAGTGGATCGATTTCGCTTCATTGGATCTGAACCCCAATCAATGCGGATGGTCAGGGATTTCTTGGATTTCCGGAAATTCACGTGAGACTTCTCCACGGGAAAGTATCAGTTTGCGTTGAGCATCGAATGGAGGAAGCAGAAGTAGAAATCGATGCCTCCAAAAACCATAAACTCACCCGAACCCCAGAAAACCCACTGTACATTGCTGAGTCAATTCACTGGATCCGATGGTTATCAATGAGGATGTAAGGGATGTCTTGGATGAGGGGCCAACAGTCGCCACCGAGGTTTGAGCATCGGTCTTTCAGAATCTCGCATTCATATATCTCCAATCGGTGGAGGGAGGGAGGGAGGCCATCCTCTGGCAAATACCTCAACTTCGGGCAATCGTAAATCCGTAAACGTTGGAGAGAGGAGAGATGGTTGCGAAGACCGCTCGACAGTCTTTCCACGTTCCTCATATTTGCTATACAAAGTTGGGTTAGAGAGGAAGGGAACAGAAGACTCCACGCATCCTCCTCCTCGTTCTCCTCCGAAGGAAACCTCACCTTCTCTCCCTCCCCTCCCTCGCTCCTTCCGTCAATTACCAGATAGTCGAGGGAAGTGAGCATGTGTAGGCCCCATTCTCTCACTGGCTGCTTCAGGTTCTCACACTCCCAAAGGAAAAACGACTGCAAATTGGGAGGCAAATCCCCTTTGGGGAAGGATTTGATATTTTCACAATTCGCAATTAATAGAAACCGGAGGGAAGTAAGACTATGCCACTCATTTGGTAGGGACTTTATCTTCGGGCACCTCTGAAGTACAAGTCTTGATAGGGACAGGGGAAGGGGAGGGAAGTCCTCCACCTCCAATTCTGGACAGCAATTTATATCCAATTCCATGAGATTTTTACAGCTAGTAATGTTACAGTTGGCGATAGACTTTATCTTCGGACATTCACTGAGAGCGAAATATGACAAGGTGAGGGGAAGGGGAGGGAAGTCCTCTATCTCCGGTGCTAGACAATTAATTATACTCAAACGAGAGAGATGGGCGAGAGTGTGAAGGCACTGAGGTAGGCTTCCCAGATTCTTACAGCAACCAATATCCAAAGATTTGAGCGATTCTACTACAGTGATCTCTTTCAGCGACTCCAGTCCCTCGTACTTCCAAATAGAAAGTTCCCTCAGAGCAGCAAGTCTACCCTCGGTAAATGGAAAAGATATCCGAGAATATTGATTACGAATCTCCAGGTATTCAAGTTGTGACATTGTGTTATTACTATCGAGGTCGTCTGAAGGAATGGTTAGTCCCATGATTTTTGGACAATTCAAAATGCTCAAATATCTAAGTGCGTGCATCTTGCTTGGAAGCCTTTCTAAACTCGTGCAATCCCTCAATTCCATCCTCTCAAGGTTGCACAAGAGCTCTATCTCTCCTTCCTCCGCCACAAAAGATGTGAATCGAGGACAATTTTCGATGACTACACTCTGGAGGCAAGTAAGATTTTGCATTTCATTTCCATCTTGCCACAAGTAGGTTAGCTTGTCACACCTTCTTATATGAAGCTCCTTTAGCTTAGCCATGCAGCTCATAAACCCAGGATCAAAGCAAACAAGCTCCGCAAGATTTTCTATTTTCAGTATGGTTAGAGAAGTTAGGTTGACCAAGCTCTTTAAGATCTCCTTGTTACAATCCTCAAAATATAACTCATGGAGAGATGGAAGACAAACCACACCGGTTGAGTCATTCAAACGCAGGCAATGACGAATTTTGAGCTCTAAGAGATGATCAAGTTGATAAGGCAATGTCCCTCTCAACTCAGGACAGCTCTGGACAACAAGATGCTGAAGACAGGAGAATGGTACTTCTTTTTCTTGGCCTCCGGCATAATGAGACCAATCTTTCAATGCCAACATCCGATCAAACTTCAAAATTGTTAAGGATGGAAAAGGGCGTTCAATTCCGTAAAATTCAGAGCCTATCATGCTTACTGCATTTAAACCTTCAAGAGATAATTCTCTAAGTGAAGGTAGCTGTCCAAGTGATGGCAGCAATTTAACATTAGGACAACCACGCAAGCACAAAGATACTATCTTACAGTAAGATGGATCACCCAACCATGATGGGAATAGTCCACCACCATAGTACGAGATAGTGAGATTTTCAAGATTAGTGTGAGGTCGTAGAACGCGAAGCACCCGTTTTTCGTGCTCATCATTTTGGAGAGTTCCAAAATCTTTATCCCAAAGCAATATTAAGTTGCTGAGGCCCTGCTTTCCCAGCAAATTAGCATCTCTAACTTCTTCCACTTTTTGCAATTCAGATACGATTAATCCTCCCTGAAGATGCGGCAAGTTGTTTAGCTCCTTTAATTGTGATCCTTTCTCTGATCCTACCACAAACTTAGACAAGATAATAAGATTCTTCAAATTACCGATGCTTAATGGCATCTCTTTTAGACTCTCTGTATCTCTAATGTCAAGAAACTGTAAGCTGACCAAATTTGTGATATCTGGAGGCAACATAGAAAGGCGCCGACAACCTCTTAAGATCAAAGCTTGTAATTTGCACAAGGTGCAAATTGACTCAGGAAGCCTTATGATGCTAGTGTATGAGAGATTAAGATATCGGAGATGTTTTAAATCACTAACACAATCCGGTACCTCTATGATGTCACAATGACATAATGATAACACCCGCAAGTACTTCGAGTTTGTTAGCAGCTCATGCAGCACCTTTTTGGAAATATAGATTATTTTTCCGCCATGATTAAATTGAGCAGTCAGTAGCATCAAACTTCTTAGTACCTTCATTCTAGCAAATGCTCTCAAGCTTCTTGATGTAACATACCACGATGAGATGAATGATGCATAGCGAGCTTTCTCTTCAAGAGAGGCATTATCTTCATCACCCACTAGTTGAGACTCGCTAGAGGTAAGGCATGTCACATTCGCAATTGACTTTGCTAGGTCATTCAAAAGATCGTGCATCGAAAACTTGGATGTGTCAACACTTGATTGTTGAAAAAAGGATCTGGATACTAACTCATCGAAGTAATCGCATCCTAATTTCAAGATATTCTCTTTTGCTTTCTGTCCATCTAAAAAGCCCTCTGCTATCCATAAGAGTGCCACATTGTCCCTCTCAAATTCGTAGTCCTTTGGAAATACTGCACAATACACAAAACATCTCTTCAAATAAGAAGGAAGATGCACATAGCTCAATTTCAAAACTGGAAGAACCTCATCATTTTCTCCTGTGGCTACGTCCCAAATTCTATTTTTTAAGATAGCTTCCCATTCGTTGGGATTCTCTTTGTTACGTAGGAGACCGCCCAATATCTTCGCTGCCAAAGGTAAACCTCTACATTTTTCAGCTATTTTCTTGCCAATTGTTTCAAGATTTGGGTGCCTCTCAAAATTTCTTGCTCCCAGAGCATGATAGGCTAATAAGCTAGTACAGTTATTAATGGACAACTCCTTCAAAGGATATGGCAAAGCTCCTGTTATGGAAACAACAGAAAGGTTGCGCGTAGTGATGATGATCTTGCTTCCCTTAGCCCCTGCTTCAAATGGCTTTAAGAGGGATGCCCATTCTCCATACTTCTCATTCCATACATCGTCTAAAACCATAAGAAACTTCTTTCCAGACAAATCATCTTTCAACTTAACTTGAAGCCAGTTAAGATCTTTGCCCTCACAAGGCGATTTGCTGATCGACTGCAAAATAGTCTTCGTTATGTGGAGAACATCAAAAACATCCGAAACGCAGACCCATGCTCTCCTCTCGAAATAGTTGTTCACTCTAGGATCATTATACAACCGTTGAGTCAAGGCGGTTTTTCCAACACCACCCATCCCAACTATGGGAACTATGCTCAGAGTAGCATTGGAATTTTGGACGTCACTTATCAATAGTTTGAGTACCTGTGCTTCTTCCTCCTCCCTACCAAAAAACTGAAGCTCCGGCAAAGAAGTGCTGGGGAGCCTTTTGTTGGCGTAGTTGGATCTATCCACAACATTCTCTCTCAACCTTAGATGAGCCTTCCTGGTGAGAATCTTTTCCAACCTGCCATTAATCTCTTGTACCTTGGTCTCAGACACGTGCGAGTGCGATTGGTTAAAGAAAGAGAACTTCCTTTTCCACTGACCTCTGCTTGTGCTGGATTCTGCCTCCGACTTGGCCTTAGTGGCTTCGATATCGAACTCATCGAGCAAGTCTTCCATGTCATAGGCCAAGTCCCTAACATCGTCCAGCCACTGCTTCACTAGACGGTCACCACTCAGTTGCTTGTCCTCTGCACTATCCAGCACGGCATTGATTGTTTCCAGCATCCCCTTCCACTCATAAAGGGCTTTGCTGATTCCTTCTCGCTGCGCATAGTCCAATGTCAGAGAAGTCAACTTGTCGAACAAGACCTGAAAGAAGGAACCCAAAAAGATCTCTCCAATGGCCATGGGTGAATTAGTCACTGTAGAGAACAACAAGGGTTATGGGGAAGCAAAGTGATGATGAGCTAATGGAGAGAGAAAACTATAAAGTCGAGGAAGACCAAGACTTTCACCTACCAAAAAGATCAAACAAAAATCAGAGGTTAGAGAAATCAAAATAAATATACGTTTTGTCCACAAGTGCTTGTTTCTTAATATTTGGAGAATTTCCCCATAGACTTTACTGTATATCATTTGCCTTTTTGTCCGGAAAGTGAAGAAAAAGTGAAAAAGAGCTAATGGGACAGAAACTTCAATAGATTCCAGGAAGACCAAGACTTCGCAGGACGCAAATTGGAGTTTGTTGCTTCACTTTTCACATCCCTCCTCTTTCATCCCCATGGGAATGTCTCTTTTTACTTTACCAGTAGAACTTCCACGTGTGTCTTGCTTAAAATTAATGATCCTATAACTCTCGTCGAACTCTTTTCATGTTCATTCATATTGTGGTTCTTAAGTCATTAATTTCTGTTCTTGTCTATTATAATTATGTCTAGATTTTCATATATCTTTTCAAATTTAAGTTCAATAAAAGAAGAAAACGCAAAGAGAGAAACAAAAAAGAAGAAACAGCAAAAAACGAAAAAAAGAAAAAAAATGCAGGAATGAAACCAGCGAGAGCACCACCGTCCCATGGCCATTACCACACCGTTGCCGTCAGCACCGCTGCTAGGGTGACATTTCCACTGGCGCCACCTTATAGTCACCTTCGTAGACAATATTTTTCTAGAGATGTTTTACTTAGAGCGCTCGTAAGTACCTAAGCTCTTATTCATTTTACAATCGAGAACCTGCACTTTTTGTTTGTTCAATCAAGTACCTCAATTTTTCGAATTTGGCTCACTTTAAGGCCTCCATTAAATCAATTGCCGTATCGTGTGATTTTGCTGGCATGACTCATTTACCCAAACAAAAGTTAAGTATAATAGCTTAATGTGGCTCGCTTACCTTGCAGATTGGATGATGAGGAGAGAGAGAGAGTGTGTGTGTGTTGACTCAGACGATCTAAACCGTCTAATATGTCTGCTTACGCGACAGCATATCAATATACAAGATCGGATGCCAATGTGGACAGTTTATGACTATTTGACGGCGTTAGCATCCTGTCAACATATTTCGTCTGCAATTCTAATAGAAGTCTTGACACACATTTGAAATGTTGAGGTAATTGATTGAAGGAAAATAACTTTAGAGATTTGATTACAAAAAAGAGTAATAGTTTGGATACTTGTACGATGATTGGTCTAGATTCAAATCTCAAAGGTACTTTGTTTACGCGATATTTGTTCTACAAACTCATCCCCTTGATTCATTGCTTGGTCTTGCCTTAATATTTTTCTTTAGTAAGAATATTCATTCTTTCATGTGAAGGAGAACGGGAGATGGTGGTGTTAATTTCAAGCTCCAAAAGATTTCAGTGGCTAAACGGCGAGCAGATTGGGAGGCTATAAAGTTCGATCATAAAAATTCGAGCTTTACACTCGAAATATTTTCGTGGATTATCAAACATTTTATTGAAGATAGACTTTTTCTTTGTACTTGATTTTCTTTCGGTTGGACATTATATTAATAATATTATCATCAGATGTAACTCTACGGACACCCATAATATAAAACTTTACTGAGAATTCTTAACCAATTACAACGAAACTGCCTTAATAATATTTTTTTGTAGATAATTTGTTCCAACTCTTTGAGAGACGGATCGATATCATCTTGAACGTCTGTTCTGACCCACAAGAGACAAAATTGATACCACAAGGAACATATTGGATGTCAATGTAAATAGTTAAAGGCTACTTGATAGCGTTGGTGTCATATCGACATTTTTCGTTCGCGATTTCAATGGAGGTCTCACATTGACCCACATTTGAAGTGTGAAGATAATTTATTGAACTGAAAAAAAAAAACTTTAGATACTTGATTACCAGCGCATAGGTAAGAAATTTGATGCACCTCATTATCTGGTTTTATTTCAGTCAATTTGAATATCTTTGGAAGCCATAGATATAAGAATGAAATTGATGGGGGTTCCTTTTATAGAGTTTTTGCTTCAACCACTTGCACGTAAAATTGAATAAGCGATTCCTCTTGAATGCAAATGCTTGAAATAAGGCAAAATCAAATTGAGTATTTTTTTTTTATATGAGCCAAGAAATATTCTCTGATTTTCTTTGTCATGTATTACTCCTAGGCGATTATAAATGATAGTTGTAATGTCATATACACATGTCAAAAGTATTGAAGTACTAATGATGTCATCCATTTTATTTGTTGCTTTTCACTGGCTTTATGGTAAGCCTTGTATTTTATTTTTATTTTTTTTTATAACATTTAGTAGTCAATTAGATTCAATTGATAAAAAAAAAAGAAAACCAGAAAATCGAATTTGCTTGCAGTTGAGGCCTCTACGGAAAAAAAAATAGATTAGTGCATTTGACGATTTTAATTTTGTCGTAGGTAATTATGTTTGGTTCAAGTATGCCGAGTTCAAAGGGTTGAGTAATATTTGGAAACAATCAACCAGAGAAACAGTTCATTTTGTTCTAATTCCTAATTTTCAATCACAGGTAATATGAAAATACGTGCGCAATATTTGTATGTCTACGCCTTTGCGTAGCATGTGGATGAACATTAGTAATCTAATAAATTTCATATTTCATAATTAATGGACCCCATTAATTGGGTTCAAATCTAAATAGATTTGAGATTAAATCATCTCTTTTTTTTCAATTAATAACTTTTAGGAAAGGGAAAGTAAATAATTGATAGGGCTCATCAAGGAGTGTACATCTTGTGTATGTATTTTATAAATTGAATCTTTCAATTTAGGAACTCATGAGCAACAGTTGAAATTGTCCAGAACTTATTGAATTTTTCCTATCTTTTTGCTTAGCTCTATCTTATTTAAAGCATAAGTGAGCTAATGGAGAGAGAAAACTATTTCATTCACGAAAACCAAGACGTTCACCTACTAAAAACATTTAAACAAGGATTAATGTCACGAAAAATTCTAAACTGATACACATGTGACAAATTTACCAAAACCTAAGTTTTTGACGACGAAAAATCCCAAACCGGTACACTAGTGACAAATTTACGACAAACTAATTTTTTAACCACAAAAAACCCCAAATTGGTACACCTTTGATAATTTTACCCCAAACTAATTTTTTGACCACAAAAAACCCTAAACTGGTACACTTACGACAAACTTGCTCTCCTTTAAATTGGATTAATACTACGAAAAATCACAAATCGATAAGCATGTGACAAATAGAGGGGTAAAACCCCAGACCGGTACGTCCATCAACTGCCACGTGTCATCTAAATCAGAAATTTGATGATAAAATTTAACGAAAATTAACGGAGGGTAAATTTATCACAAATGTACCAGTTTGAAGTTTTTTAGGGTCAAAAAATTAGTTTGGGGTAAATTTATCATATATGTACCACATTGGGGTTTTATGTAGTTAAAAAATTAGTTTTAGGTAAATTTGTTACATATGTACCCGTTTGGGTTTTTATCGTCAAAAAATTAATTTTGGGTAAATTTATCACAAATGTATCAGTTTAGGGTTTCATGATATTAACCCTTTAAACAAAGACTAAGAACAAGGTTTTTTTTTCTTGCGTACATTCTCAGTAACCTTATGATTTCAATGTCTTCGTTTGTATACGTTATTGGTGAATATGTGATCAATGTAGGCCTTTACGTGGCAGTTACATGCTGAAAATTTGCGTCAAGATGGGCAGCAATGATATGCTTAAGGGTACTAAGGTAGTAGTTGATGATCGAGAATTGTGGTCCTTTGCACGATTTTCCTATTCATAAGTGTGATGCCTACGGTATAATTTCTAGTAGATTGTACATTGTTAGTTGGCGATGCCTGACCCTTTTTCTTGTCCAGTGATGAATGAAGTTGGCCACAATTAATAAGCTCTTTGTGCAACTTGCACCAATGGAAATAAATGTTGACTATCCACCTAACAATGGCATCTTATTTTCTATTATACATCTACAAGTTATCAAAGATAGCTAATTCTAACCGTTTGATATGGAGAACGGAAACACGTGCTTTGGGCTAACAAGAAATAAAGTTGGGTGCACCAACAAATCCATGAAGCAAGTTGCTTAATTTTACTCTGGAAATAGTAAACGATTCACAAAATCACCAACTAATCCATTAAGCAAGTTGATTTGGGCTAACTTTTTTTATCCTATCAAGCGGTCGCAATCATCAACGACTGTTTCAACACTCTTCCGCAGATCATTGTCGCCCATCTTGCTGCGAAATTTTCAGCACCGTAGCTGCCACGTAAAAAGCCTATAACTTAAAAAAAAACCAACAAAACACTTGGGAAGTAAATAAATTTTTGGTGAAGATATAAATGCCCTCTAAGTTGGTCATGTGAAGAAATATCACCTCTTATCCTCTTTCTAACGATAGCCAAAAGTCTTGATCCGTAGAAAAACGAGAACAGTTGATTTATCTAACTCATGGACACAATGTGCATCAAAACATGGTCTCTTCGGTCTAACTCAAAATTGCTGGTCGTGATAGTATACTCATCAAGTACTTTTCATTAGGAAGACCAAAACTTTGCTAGATATCATCTACTCTTTTTTTTGTCTAGAAAGTGAAGAAAAAGTGAAAAAGAGAGAGTGGGGAAGAAACTGTAATAAAATCCAGGAAGACCAATACTTTCCAGGGCGCCAATTGGCTTCTCTGCTTCACTTTTCACATCTCTCTTCCATCCATATGCGAATATCTCTTTTCCATTACTAGTAGACTTTCCACGCGTTAAATGTCTTGCTTCAAATTATATTTCTATAAATTAGTATAAGAAGGAAGCTAAGAAGGAGCCCAAAAAGATCTTTCAATGGCCATGGGCGAATCAGTCACTGTAGAGAACACCCAAGGGTTATGATGAAGCAAAGTGATCACGAGCTGATGGAAAGAGAAAATTATAAAGTCCAGGAAGACCAAGACTTTTTACCTACCAAGAGATCAAACGAAGACCGAGACCTTTCAAGGATGCTTTCTGTCCACAAGCACTGGACGTCACGTACTTTTTTGTTCTAGAAAGTGAAGCAGAAGCGAAAGAGGGCAAATGAAAAAAGACTAGAGACTTTGCAGGACGCAAATTAGCATTGTCGCTTCACTTCTCACACCCCTCCTCTTCCATCCATCCCTATGTGAATGCCTTTGTTTTCCGATTACTAGTGCATGCCATGCTTAAAATTGACTGTCACTATAATTTTCGATCATAAAAATTCAAAAAATAAAGTATTGTTCTTGCCCCCTTTTTTGGCCAATTCCGTTGCTTTCCCTTTGATCTCCTCACCCAAATCGGACCCACGTGCATGTAATTGGAGATTTATTATATATTTAAGCCTAAGAATCTTCTTTTCTTCCGCTCGAAATATTTTAATGGATTATCAAACATTTGATTGAAGATAGAATTTTTGTATGTACTTGATTTTCTGTCGATTGGATATTATGATAATAAATAATATTATTATCACATGTAAGTGTTTAGGCATACATAATTTAAAACTTTACTATGATTTCTTTTTATTCAGTTGAATACATTCGCACATTTATATGTTCTTTATTTGTCTGTCTGGTCTACCAAATACAACAATTTGCAAAATAGTGTTTTTTTTGTAGATAATAGTTTGTATATTTGTTTGGTAAGCCAATAAATATTTCCTGATTTTCTTTGTCATATATTATTACAAGGCAATCATTAATGATAGTTGTAAAGTCATGGAATAATTATCCAAAATATCATAAACCTATTGTACGACGACCAATTCAGTTTTAAACTTTTCAATTTGGCCAATTAAGTCCTAATCTTTTGTCTTTGTCAATATAGTCTTTCCGGCCAATTTTAGAAAAAAAGTTTTTGATGTGGATGCCGGCTATCCTCCGTAACATGATCGCAAATTCAGCGTTTTCTGGTTAAAGGACTAATTTGGCCAGATTGAAAAGTTTATACTACATTGACCGAAGTACATTGGATTTAGGACTTTTTCAACAAATTTTCCCATAAAATTACATACATATGTCAAAAGTATTGAAGTAGTAATGATATTTTCTTGGGACAAGGCTATAGCACTCTGTCATCCATTCAATTTTGAGTGCTTTTCGCATGCACATCAATGGTTAAAGGAATGAAAATGAAGTACTTTTTTTCCGCAAGTGCTTGTAATATTCAGAGAACAATCCCAGAGACTTTACTATATACCATGTGCTTTTTTGTCTCGAAAGTGAAGCAAAAGTGAAAAAGAGCTAACGGGAAAGAAACTTTAATAGATTCCAGGAAGACCAAGACTTTGGCTATGTGAATGTCTTGGTTATCATTACCAGTAACACTTCATCTTGGTTATCATTACTAGTAATACTTCCACGCATTATATCAGGATTAATCTCTATTTTTCTTTTCAAATTTTGCTCAATTTGAGGTGTCTGTCAAATAAATTGCCATGTCATAACGATTTTGTTGACATGATTCGCTTACCTTGCAAGTTGGGTGATGAGGAGAGAGTGTGTGTTGGCTTAGACAATCTTAGCATTGATTGTCTCTGCTGACATGGCAACATCTCAAGGTACCATATCGAATGCCAATATGGACATTTAACAGCTATTTAACAATGTTGTGTTGCCGTGTCAACGTTTTCCATTTGCAATTTTAACAAAGACCTCACGTTGACCCACATTTGAAAAATTGAGGTAATTGATTCAACGAAAAAGAGTTTAGATACTTGATTGCGAAAGGGGTAATAGTTCAAGTACTTATGATGTCATTGACCCAAAGAATTTATCATACAATCATTGGTCATGTTCAAATCTAAGGGTGCTTTTGTTTAAGGGAAAGCTTCATGATAAATAAAATCCTTTTTGGGAAATCATTTTTCTGGAAAATGGTTAGTTTTCCTTTGTTTGGTGATATGTGACCGAAAATATTTTCAGGTATTTGGATCTCATTTGGAAAATAATTTTAATCTCAGGAAAAAAAATCAATTTTTTAAATAATTTTTTCTTTTCTTTCTTTTCATTGCCGAGGCCCGTCGATCGGTGGAGGAGGAAGAAGGAAAAGAAAGAAAAGAAAAGAAAAGAAAAGAAAAATACGATATTAAAAAATTCAATAAGGGCAATTCTGAAAATATGTTCACCTTATTAGATTTAGAAATTCACTTACCTAATTTTATACATGAATATTTTCTTTGACTGGAAAGTGTTTTCAATTGACTAATCATTTTCGGTGAACCAAACGGGTGAAAGTTCGAAATTCCAAGAAAATACTTTTCCTCAAACAAACACACTCTTAGACGTACTTTTGTTTACGTTATATCCGTTATGTAAACTCATCCTCTCGATTCGTTGCTCAGTCTCACTTTGACAATTTTCTTTTGCAAGACTATTCATTCTCTCGTCTGAAAGAGAACAGGAGATAGTTTTGTTCATTTCATGCGCCAAAAGATTTCACTGGCTAAAATGTCATGCACATAAGGAGATTACAAAGTTCTCAATATCGATTTCCTTTAAATTTTCTTCTTGAACTATTCAATCATTTTTAGTTGATTATCAAACATTTTATTGAAGAAAAACTTTTTCTTTGTACTTGATTTTGCTTTAGTTGGACATTATATTAATAATATTAGGGACAATAACACAAACAATCCCTGAACTTTTGCTTAATGTGCAATGTGATCCCTGAGCTTTAGCTTAATGTTCAATATAGTCCATGAACTTTTAATTTGTTCAATGGGGCCCTTGGACTTGTAGTACATGTTCAATGTAGTCCCTGAACTATATAAAAATATTTAATTTAGTCCTTTTCTCTAAACTTGAATTAATGGAAGGACTACATTGAATATTTTCATATAATTCATGGACAATATTGAACATGTACCAAAATTTTAGGGACGACATTGAACAAATTAAAAGTTCAAGGACTATATTGCATATTGGATTAAAGTTCAGTGACTACATTGAACAAATTAAAAGTTCATGGACCACATTACACATTAAGTCAAAGTTCATGGACTGTTTGCGTCATTTTCCCATAATATTATTATCACATGTAACTGTACAGGCACACATTAGATAAAACTTTACTACGATTTATTAACCAATTACAACTAATTTGCCTAGATAATTTTTTTGTAGATAATGTGTTCCAGCTCTTCGAGAGACTGATAAATATCATCTGGGATTTCTGTATTGAGCCCATGAGACGAAATTGATACCACAGGGAATATATCAGACGCTAATGTCGACAATTAATGGCTATTTAACATGGTTAGTGTTAGATCAGTATCCTTCGTTCGCCATTTTAATGGAGGACCAAGACTTTCACCTACTAAAGATATCATTTGCTTTTTTGTCTGGAAAGTGAAGCAAATGTGAAAAAGAGCTAAGGGGAAAGAAACTTTAATAGATTCCAGGAAGGACCAATACTTTCACCTACTAAAGATATCATTTTGCTTTTTTGTCTGGAAAGTGAAGCAAAAGTGAAAAAGTGACAATGGGAAAGAAACTTTGATATATTCTAGCAAGACCAAGACTTTCTATGTCCTTCTTGCAGTTACTAGTAGAATTTCCACGCGCTATATGTCTTTGTTTAAAATTAACAACATCATAATTTTCCTCCAAGTCTTTTCGGGTTTGATCATTTTGTGATTTTTTCATTCAGTAATCTCTATTGTGCTTGTAGTCCACAAAAAAAATAATCTCTATTGTTCTTGTCTATTAGAATTATGTCTAGATTTTCATGTATTTTTCGAATTTGAGTTCAGTAAAAGAAAAGGAAAAGCAAAGAGAAAAACTAACAAAGAAGAAACAGCAAAAAAACTAAAAAAGAAAAAAAAAAAAAGAAGTAATGGGGCAAGAGAGAGCACCACCATAGCACAGCCACTGCCGCACGGTTGCCGTTGTCACCGCCGCTAGGGTGACTATTTCCAACTTGGCCACCTTATGGTGACCTTGCTAGACAACATTTTTCTCGAGATGTTTTTCTTCGAGTGGTTTAGGACTTAGGGGTGATGAGATTGTAAATAACTAAATTTTTCTTTAGCTAAAAATCGTTTACCTGAACTTTTTTTTTCCACTAGAGTACCTCAAGTTTTCAAATTTGACTGAATTTGAGATATTTGTTAAATAAATTGCCATATCATGTGATTTCGCTGGCATGACTCGCTTAATTAGCAAAAGTTACGCATAATAGTTGACATGGCTCGCTTACCTTGCAAATTGGATGATGGAGAGAAAAAGAGTGTGTTGATTTAGACAATATTAGTGCCTACTATATCTCTACTAACGTGGCATAATCTCAAGATTCCACATTATCGACAATGTTGATAGTTAACGGTTATTTAATAGTATTAGTATCATATCAACATTGGCCTTGACGCACATTTGAAAAGTTGAGTCAATTGACTGAATGAAAATAAAATCAAGTACTTAATTACAAAAAGGGTAATAATTCGGATACTTGTACATCATTATACAAGAATTTATCATATGAAAATTGGTCTAGATTCAAATCTCAAACGTACTTCTATTTATGCGATATTTGTCCTACAAAATCATCCTCTCGATTCACTGCTTGGTCCCACTTTAATGATTTCTTTATTAAGATTTGTCATTCTTTATGTAAAAGAGAATAGGAAATAGTTTTGTCAATTTCACGCCATTGCAAAAATATTTCGGTGGCTAAATTTCAAGCACACTTGGAGACTATAAAGTTCTTCATGTTGATTTCTTTAGATTTTCTTCTCAAATAATTTCGATCATAAAAATTCCAAAAATAAGGTATTATTCTTGCCCTCTTTTTTGGCCAATTTCATTGCTTTGCCTTTGATCTCCTCACCCAAATCAACAAAAGTATATGCTCAAATAGTTTGGTACACACATTCATGTAATTGAAGACTTAGGCCCCATTTATTTCGAGAAAAATAAATGATTTGTAAATCATATTCCTAAATACGATTACTTGTATCGCTTAAAAAAATAAACGAACCAAAAATGTTTTCATCATTCAAAAAATATTGAGACATAAGTTGATGTCAGTAAAAAAATCATTTTTTATCGACTAATTATTTCAATCAAAATAAGCAATCATCAATAAAAAAATATTTTCTAAATCATTCATTTTTTTTTCGAAACAAATGGAACCTTAATATATATGCAAGCCTAAGAATCTTCCTTGCTTCCAATCGAAATAGTTTTGTGGATTATAAAACATTTGATTGAATATAAATTCCTTCTATGTACTTGATTTTCTATCGGTTGGACATTCTGTTAATCAATAATATTATAATCACATGTAATCGTTTGGGTGCACATAATTTAAAACTTTACCATGATTTCTTTTATTTAATTGAAGACATTGGCACATTTGTATGTTCTTTATTTATCTGTCTGGTCTACCAATTACAACTAACTTGCCTAAATAGTCTGTTCTTGAAGATAATAGTTTGTATATTTTTTTTACCCAAAAAATATTTCCGGATTTTCTTCATCATGGATTACTATGTAAAGTCAAAGATAATTGTCAAAAAGTCATAAACTTATTGTATGACAGTCAATTCAGTCTTAAATTTTTCAATTTGGCCAATTTAATTATAAACATTTTTGACAATTTGTCAATGATGGCCGAAAATCGTTGATATGGAGCCGGCCATCTTACGTGGCGTGATCGCCAATTTAGCGATTTCCGGCCAAATTATCAAAATATTTAAGACTAAATTAGCTAAATTGAAAATTTTAGGATTGAATTAGCTGCCATACAATAAATTTATTGATTTTTTGGATAATTTTTCATAAAGTCATATACGTACCTCAAAAGTATTGAAGTAGTAATGATGCTCTCTTGGGAGAAGATCATGACACTCTGTCATCCATTTAATTTTGGGTGCTTTTCACACGCACATCAGTGGTTAGAGGAATCAAAATAAAATATTGTTTGTCCACAAGTGCTTGTTTGGTAATATTCAGAGAATTTTGCCAAAGACTTTACTAGATACCTTTGTGCTTTTTTGTCTAGAAAGTGAAGCAAAAAAGAAAAAGAGGTAATGGGAAAGAAACTTCGATAAATTCCAAGAAGACCAAGACTTCGCGGGACGCAAATCAAAGTTTGTTGCTTCACTTGTCACATCCCGCCTCTTCCATCCCCATGTGAACTTCTACTTTTCCATTGCTAGTAGAACTTCCATGTGTGATGTCTAGATTAATCTCCATTGTCTTCTTCTTTTTTTTTTTTAAATTTTGCTCAATTTGAGGCGTCTGTAAATTAAATTGCCATGTCATAATGATTTTATCGACATGATTTGCTTACCTTGCAGATTGGGTGACGAGGAGAGAAAAGTGTATGCCGACTTAGACAATCTTAGCATCCAATGTCTCTTTTGACGTGGCCACATCTCAAAATATCACATCGCACTCCAATGTGGACAATTAATGCGTCATGTCAACATTTTATGCCTGCAATTTTAATGAAGATCTCATGTTCGCCCACATTTGAAAACTTGAGCTAATTGATTGAACAATAAGAAGTTCAGGTACTTTATTGCAAAAGTGATAATAGTTCAAATACTCACAATATCACCGCCACAAAGAGTTTACTGTACAATCATTGGTCTGGGTTCAAATCTCACACATACTATTGTTTACTCGATGTTTGTTCTACAAACTTATCCTCTCAATTCATCGCTTGGTCTCCCTTTAATAATTTTCTTTTGTAAGATTATTCATTCTCTCATGTGAAAGAGAACGGGAGATATTCTTGCTAATTTCACACATACTATTGATTAATTTTTTCGTAGGTAATTATGTTCGGTTCAAGTATGCCGAGTTCTACAAGTTGAGTAATATTTGGTAACAGTCAGCCACAGAATCAGCTCATCATATTCTAATTCCTAATATTTAATCACATGTAATCTGAAAATATGTGCACAATATTCATATGCCTAGGTTTGTGCGTAGCGCGCGGATGAACATTAGCAATCTAAGATAGTTTCATATTTCATAATTAATTACCTCATTAATTGCGTTCAAATTTAAATAGGTTTTAGATTAAATCATCTGTTTTTTTTTCCTGTTTTTCTATTAATGACTTTTAGGAAAGGGAAAGTAAATAATTAATAGGGCTCATTAACGAGGAGTGATCAACTTTATATACCAGTAGAGTACCCATGCTACGCATCGGTTTATGATCAGTGTGTACGTATTTTTTTAAACTGAATCTATCAATTTAGGAACTCATGAGCAACAGTTGAAATTGCCCAGAAATTACTAAATTGTTCCTTTTTTTTGGTTTAGTTCTATCTTTTTGAAAACAGAAGTGAGCTAACGGAGAGAGAAAACAATTTAGCTCAGGAAGACCAAGACTTTCCACCTATCAAAAACATTAAAGAAAAACCAAGACTTTCAAGGATGCACATCACTTCAGTGATTAGAGAAATCAACCTAAAATACTTTCGAGGATTTTAAAGGCCAGGAAGACCAAGACTTTCGCCTACCAAAAACATTAAACAAAGACCAAGACTTGCACCTACCACCAAGACTTTCAAGGATGCTCATCAGTGGCTAGAGGAATCAAAATAAAAAAAAATTTTTGTACTTGTCTCATAATGTTAGAGATTATCTTTAGATATTTGTAGTTTCCACAATCATATATTCTCAGGAAGACCAAGCCTTTTGGATATACAACTACAAGTCATCAGAGATGGCTAACTTTGTCTATTCAATAAGGAAAACACTAACTTTGTTTGTTCGTCCACTTTGAAGGAGGAATCGAGGAACTTGCTATATTTCCAAAATATATTCAAATTATTTCAGTAAATTATTTTCTTAAACATATGCGAGTCTTCAGCACTATAACTGCCATGTAAAGCCTACATTGATTGCATATTCACGAATAAAGCAGAAAACAAAGACATTGAAATCACAAGCATACCAAGAATATATGGAAAAACTATGCGTGCACTCGAAGTTGATTATTGAAGAAAAGTCACCTCTTATCCTCTGTTTTGGATGGTCACAAGAAAAAGGTCCTCTGTTTCAAACACAAGCCCAAAGTCTTGATCTAAAACAGAGGACAAAAGTTGATTTTTCTTCGTATGACCAACTTAAAGCGCATGCAAATCATCGTTAAAAATTTATTACTCACGAGTGTTTTGTCGGCTTTTTTTTTTTTTGCATCCCTACATTCTCAATAACCTTATGGTTTCAATGTCTTTGTTTTATGCGTTGTTGGTGACATTTGATCAATGTAGGCTTTGTAGTGCTAAAGATTTAGAGCAAGATGGGCAGCAATGATCTACTGAAGGTGCCAAGGTAGTAGTTGATGATAGAGAACCACTTGATAGGAGAATCTCCTTTGCACTATTTTCCTGTTTTTTTCTTCTTTTATTTTTTACTTTTATTGTTAGTTGGCGATGCCAGCCCCTTTTTTCTTGTCTAGCAATGAATGAAGCTAACCACAATTAATAGGATTGACAAACAAGCATCTCTATGCAACTTGCACCGATTGAAATAAATGTTGATGATCCATCTCATAATGGCATCTTACTTTCCATTATGCATCTACAAGTCATCAAAGACAGCTAACTTTGATGATTCGATAAGAAAAACAGAAACACGTGCTTTGGGCTAACAAGAAAAAAGAGCCAGGTGCACCAACGAATTCATGAAGCAAGTTGCTTAATTTTACTCTGAAAATAGTAAATGATTCACAAATCAACAACTAATCCGTTAAGCAAGTTGATTTGGGCTAACTTTTTCTTTTCAGAGGACCACGATTCTCTTATCAAGCGATTCACGATTATCAATAACTACTTTAGCACTCTTCAGCAGATCATTGCCGCCCATTTTGCTACGAATTTTTAGCATTGCAATTGCCACGTGAAAAGCCGATTACTTAAACAAAAAAAAACCAACAAAACATTTGGTAAGTTTATAATTTTTGACGAAGATATGGATGCCCTCTAAGTTGGTCATGTGAAGAAATATCACCTCTTATCCTCTTTCAAACGACAGCCAAAAGTATTGATCGAGAGAAAAAGGAGAACAGTTGATTTATCTAACTTTTCATCCGGAAGACCAAGACTTCACTGGATGTCATGTACTTCTTTTTGTCTAGAAAGTGAAGCAAAAGTGAAAAAGAGATAGTGGGAGAAGAAACTGCAATAAAATCCAGGAAGATCTAGTCTTTCCGGGACGCAAATTGGTTTCATTGCTTCACTTTTCACATCCCTCCTCTTCCATCCCTATGTGAATGTCTCTTTTTCTATTACTAGTAGAATTTCCACATGTTACATGTCTTGCTTCAAATTAACAATACTATAAATTAGTATATGAAGGAAGCTAAGAAGGAATCCAAAAAGATCTTTCAGTGGCCATGGGTATATCAGTATTTGTAGAGACCTTCCAGGGTTATGGTGAAGCAAAGTGAAAATGAGGTAATGGAGAGAGAAAACTTTAAAGTCCAGGAAGACCAAGACTTTCACCTACCAAAAAATCAAACGAATACCAAGACCTTTCAAGGATGCTTTCTGTCCACAAGTGCTCGGTTCATGTAAATAAACCATCAACTCAGGAATGACCAAGACTTTGCTGGACATCACGAACTTTTTTGTCTAGAAAGTGAAGCAGAAGCGAAAGAGAGGAAATGAAAAAGACAGAGACTTTGCAGGACGCAAATTGGCACCGTTGCTTCACTTCTCACATCCCTCATCTTCCATCCATCCCTATGTGAATGCCATTGTTTTTCGAATTGCTAGTAGAATTTCCCTACGCGTTATACGCCATGCTTAAAATTGACCGTCACTATAATTTTCGTCCAACTCTTTTTATGGTTAATTTTCCTGTGATTTTTCATTCAGTAATCTCTCTTGTACTTGTCCATTAGAATCATGTCTAGATTTCCAAGTATCTTTTCAAATTTAAGTTCAATAAAAGAAAAAAAAAGCAAAGAGAAAAATAAAAAGGAAAAACAGCAAAAACTTAAAACAGGAAGAAAAATAAAGCAAAAACGGGGCACGAGAGCGCACCAACGTCCCACGCCCACTGCCATGCCGTTGCCATCAGCACCGCTGCTTATAGTCACCTTCATAGACAACGCTTCCTTGAGATGTTATACTTTTTTCTTTTTGGACAAAGAAACGCTTCTTTCATTAAACAACCAAACTAGAAACAACAACTAAACTAGAACCACATGGAAGTTCGAAATCACAACATAAAAATGACCAAAGGGTAGTGGGGGTGTATAGATCCAATTTGGGCTGAGGGAATTAGTGCGATGGGCCCTCGCTACAAAATCCGCAGCCTGGTTCGCGTTCCTGGAACAGTAAGCTAAGGAAACACCTTGCATTTGGGCCAATAGAAGCTGGCAATCCCTCACCAAAGATTGGATGCTCCATGAGATGTTATTCTTAGAGCGGTTTAGGAGTTAAAGAATGATGACATCACAAGTACCTAAGCTCTTGTTCCAGTTTACAATCGAATACCTGAACCCTTTTTTTTTCAATCAAGAACCTCAATTTTTCAAAATTGGCTCAATTTGAGGCATCAATTAAATAATTTGCCATGTTATATGATTTTGCCGACGCGACTCGCTTACTCCGCAAAAGTTAAACATAATAGCTGGCGTGGCTCCTTACCCTACAGATTGCGTGTGAGGAGAGAAAAAATGTGTTGACTTAGACGATCTTGGCATCTAATATATCTCGGTTGACGTGGCAGCATCTCAAAATGCCATATCAGACGCCAATATGGATAGTTAATGACTATTTAACAGCATTAGTATTATATCAACATTTTTTGTCTGCGGTTTTAATGGTTTTGACCAAAATTTGAAAAGTTGAGGTAATTGACTAAACCAAAAAAAAAATGTAGGTACTTGATTACATAAAGGCTAATAATTCAAATACTTGTGTATTGTTGTCCAAGAATTTATTATACAATGATTGATCTAGATTCAAATGTCAAATGTACTTATGATTACGCGATATTTATTCTACAAACTCATCCTCTTGATTCATTGCTTGGTCTCGCTTAATAACCTCTTTTTAAAGATTTTTCATTATTTCTTGTGAAAGAGAATATTAAATATTTTTTTAATTTCAAGCCGTTGCAAAAAGATTTCAGTGGCTAAATGTCAAGCACATTGGAATACTATAAAGTTCTCAATGTTTATTTCCTTCAGATTTTTTGGAGTCATTCGATCATAAAGTATTGCCCTTGCCCTTTTTTCGGCCAATTCCATTGCTTTCCCTTGGATCTCCTTGCCCAAAACAAAAAGGTACATGCAGGTAGTGTGGCCAAAATCAGACCGAATCAGTATGACCACTGGTCCGAATTTTGTCTCTGCAGTGGTACAGAACTGGGCTTCTTCAACATTTCCATCAGAACCAACATCTTAGACACCCCTTTATGCTTCTCGGTGGCGATTTCGAGATCATGCACCCTCTTGTTCTTGCTCCTATCTTGCACTCCCTTGCTGGTGGTCATGAATCTGAGCTGCGACCAGTTACGTAAAACCTTGCCAAACTCAAGTTTCTTCTCAGGGTAGGCGAAAGCACTAGCATGGTGACAATGCATCCAAACTCTCTTGCCGCACTCCATTCATTGGGGTAAGCTACGTTTTTAACAACGAATTGAAGACGGGTCATCTCAAGATGCTGATGCCTTGCTATAGATTCAAGAAACAAGCCCAAGAAAAGCAAATGCCTCTCACTCAGGATAGACGTCAAGCAGCTTACGTTCCGTTGCACAAGGAAAAACAAGACCCCAAAACGAAAATATACGGTAAGATTGCCGTAAATGCACCATTACCAGCATCAGTTTTGACTTCAACAGAAGTCGGCAAGAAGAACAGGCAACGCGCGAAGAAGAGCGAACGTGCAGTCTAGACGGAAACAACACGCTTGTCGTTTTGGTTTTTGCAAAAGACATTGGCATTCGCTCTCTTATTGTTCCATTGGCATTTGCATTTCTGGTGGTAATAAAAAATGATATTTTAATTCGAATAATTAAAAGAGCTCGAGGGTCTTCTAAATGGTGATATTACATGAAAAATCTGATTCAATCTCATAATGAAGTTTATTAAAAGAAACAAATTGAAACATACCGAAACCAAGCATTTTTGTTTTGTAGTATGTAGAAAGTTAAAAACATATTCTCGTTATATATAAATCCAAAAAATTATGTGAAAAGAATAGATTGTTTAGGAAAATTTATGCAAGAGATTTTTAATTGCTTTAACTTTTAAGACTGATTTGCTCATTCTGTAAATTTTGGCCGGAATTATTCAATATTAAATAAAAATCAAAATTTCAAACATTAAAAGTTAAAACTTTATGGTTGGTTACTTTGTAATCCCCCTTACTAGGTGCTCCATGTCCGTCACCCTTCATTGAATCATCAAATTGCAAGTGTGAGGAAGGGCACTGATCTAGGCACAATACGTGAGAGCTAGTCCAAAGCCGAGCCTGGTGAGCCTCTGAATGCCTTAATTGTTGGTTCATATCCTCTTATGACTTTCTGTGCAATAGGTGCGGAGTTTGAGAATAATGCAATTCGACAAAAAATCGATCATAATATCATATTTAACTTTACTTGGTTCTATTTGAGAAAATTATAAATCGAACGGGATCAAGGTGAGTATGAAACGAACCAGATCAAATTGGGTTATTCAACGCGGAAAAAAAATCAAACCAAATTTAGTCACTTCCTCTTATAAAATTGGATCTTATAAATTCTTAAAAATTGTCTATTACTTAAACCTGCTTTTTTTAAAAAAGAAAAGAGAAAAGAAAAATAAATCAAGAGTCCTTTTTCTTGCTAAAAGAAAAAATTGAATAGCGGATTTCAAATCATTACTCGACTCGAATTAAAAGATATGAAGAGACGACATGAAAAGAAAGGCTGATAATCAAAGTCGAAATGATGATTATAATAGAAGAAACACACATGTGCATATATTTATTTAAAAGATAAGAGGATCCTATTCCACCTAAACGGTCATGAATCAATCGACAACATCATCTTTTTCATATATTCACATAAGAGGTTTCTTCCTTAATTTTGCAGCCTCATTCCAGTAAAAGAAAAACATCAAACTCTCTAGTGTCTCCATTTTGCCTACAAGGACTATCGTGCGAGATCTTCCAAACACACTTGGTGCAACGATCTCTAATTTGCATATATATATATATATATATATCAAATCACTGGAATTGACCTGGTCATGCAAAGTTGCAAAAGAACAAGGTCGTCCCAAATAAATTGGGTCTAAATGAGAATTTCCAGCTACTCATTATATCATGGATTCCTAGATCGTCGTCCTTGGATTTACAATGAACTCTTAGAGTAGTTCTAGCCGACAAATTGTTTTGGATCACAACATGAGTCTTGCCCCAAACATCTCCTATACAACTAGTTAGGCTACGAATGATAACTATTATGTTTCTTTATTTCTATTCCAGAAATAGATTTAGAATAGAAATCCGTTTCGTAACGCAATTTTAATTTTTATATCTGGAACAGAAATTAGAAGTTAAAATTTTTTACTTCTCTATTTCTAGAATATAAATGAGAAGTTAAGATTCTTTTTATCGCTCGCTCTCGCTACTAGTCGATTGCCCATCCGCCACCCACTTGCCGGCGACCGCCGTCACCCGCTGATGGCCGCTGCCCACCTCCCATCGCTGCCCGCTGTCCACCGATCATCGTCTCCCGCCGCCGGCCGCTCTCCTCCCACCGTCGCCCAAATCCCCCCGCCGCTTGCCTCCCACCGCCGGCCATCGTCTCCCGTCGCCCGTATCCCACTGCCGGCCACCATGGGCCGCCACCCGTCGTCCACCAGCCACCGTTTCCCGCTGCCGGCCGCCCTCCGCCACCCGCCGCTCGCCTCCCACTACCGGCCGCCATCTCCCGCCGCCGACCTCCCTCCTCCCATCGCCGCCTGCCTTCGGTCGCCGCCCACCTCCCACCGCCGGCTACCGTGGGCCATTGGCCACCGTCCAACCAACCACCACTCTCGCCTCCGGCCGCCCTCCTCTAGCCGCCGTCCACCTCCCACCGCCAGCCACCGTGGGCCGCCGCTCGCCAACTACCGACCACCGTCTCCTGCTACCAGCAGCCCTCCTCCCGCCGCCGTCCATCGCCCGCCATCCACTCACCGGCCACTTACTCATCATAGTCAAACTGAAAGTGCAAAAAGAAAAGGAAGTAAGAAGTTTTAAATTCTGCAACATGGATCCAAGATTAGTTTCCATAAGTAGTGTGCTGTGCATTGAATTTTAGTGATAATTGCTTCATTCACAAGTGTAAAGCTAGAGAATCCAAACTATGGTTTACATAGTGATTGGTGCAATGATGATATAATGCACAGCTTAATACTTTTGGCGTGAGGTATGGGACAGTGGGGTTTGGCGGGACAGTATCATCAAGCTAGATCCAACAGTCGACATCCATTTTCTTTTAGTCGATGGCTGGGATCATGCCCGTAACTTTGAGCCTGTTACTTTATTACATTAATTTTTGTCAGTTAAACCTGTGTATCCGTGCAACTACTCCTCTTTTCAGAATAGTAAATAAGGGTTGAAAGGATGTTTCAAAAACCTGAACCATCATGCATAGAACACTTTATCACGTTTGGTACTAGACAATTGTTTACAAATCCTATGAAGATATTCACATCTTTCTCGTAGTATAGTTTGAAAAAGGACATATAGATTTTACTGTCGAGGAACACTGCTTTCCCACTTCACCCCTCCCGAGGCAATGATCAATTAAGTAAAGAGTCGCCAATTATTAAGCTAAAACTGATGACTCTCTTGATGAGGCCCAAATGAACAAGCTGTCCTTTCACTTTGAATTAGCCCTTGTTGCATGAGGATCGTGATGTCCCATTAAGAGTTAAGGAGATGGGTGTTCCAGATGATTTGCCATTGTAGAGATTATATATTGAATAACAATTTTTGATAATGTTGTCCTTATTGACACGTTAGACTTGGGCTAACGTAGATCCTTACATCCAATTAATATTAACGATTAATTGAAATAAGTCTTGACTGTTTATGTATTATCTTTCATAGATTTATTGGCAGAAAGCCTCTCAAGGCATCCCTTTATGTGAAAAAAGAAACTCAATTCACAAAATAAAATTGAAGTTGTTTGATTTTTATGCCAACCATAATTATTAGAATATCTTATGCAAGGGTTTGTATTGAAATCAAAGCTGCAACACCTCGATTGGAAATGGTTAAGGTGCGCTGGGATGGTGAAGTTCACCTTGTACATATCGAATATGAATGGAAACCATCGGTTTGCCTCTCTTGTGGATTGTTTGGTCATAAAGAGGGATCAGCTGGTTTTGGTTGTCACACCAAACAACCAGAAAAACAACCTGAACCTTCACGGCCTCCAGCTTCTGATGGATGGACTCAAGTATACAGGAAGAAGCACAATGCTCACCCAGCCACTTCACCTGTTCAGCAGACCCCCCATTCTGGCCATGACACGGCAGAAGGCTCTACAATGGCCCCTGAACTGGATGAACCTCTCCCCCCTGCTCCTGGCGCTGATGCCCCGGTTGTGGATAACTCCAATATGGCTCAAAACGTGGACCCACAGGCAAGGAGCAGCCCCTCCCCTGCTCCGACTGCTTCAGGCTCTATGTCCCAACAGAATATGGCTCAAAACATGGATCCACAGGCAAGGAGTAGCCCCTCCCCTGCTCCGATTGCATCAGGCTCGCTGTACCAATCCCCTGTTAACTCCACTTCATCCACAGAGCATTCCTCTTCTCTAGACAAAGCAGGGGCTTCTGATGGATCCGGGGATCTTGGTGGGGGTCTGAGGGAGAGTCTATCCCCCCCTGCCACCCGATCCCGTACCTTGGCCTCTATCAATGCGGAGGATCACGATAAGGCATCTGGCCCTTCTTCCTCCAAGAAGAAAGCGAGGAACAGGAGGCTGAGGTCTTCTCAGCGATAAACCCTCTGGCAATATCTCTATGTTTTTTGGCTCCTGGAATATTAGGGGACTAATAGGTCCCCTTAGACAGGCTGAAGTTCGTTCTTTTATCAGGGTTAATAATCTTTCATGTATAGGTATTATCGAAACCAAAGCTAAAAGCTCCTCTTTTGCTGGTATCTCACAAGCCTTATGTGGTAACTGGTCTTGGATTTCCAACTATGAAGCTTCTCCTTTGGGTAGAATTTGGTTTGGTTGGAATCCGGATGAGCTGGAAGCCAATCTGTTATACTTGTCTGATCAACTAATTCATGTACAGCTTCGGCTTATAAATATGAACAAGTCCTGTCTCCTTTCAGTTGCTTATGGTGAGCATTCTTTTGTGAAACGTCGCACACTATGGGCTGACCTTTTGCGGATTTCAGATTGTGCTCTTCCTTGGGTTGTGACTGGAGATTTTAACGCCATCAAGGACCTTGATGATAGAGTGGGTAGCACAACTCCTTGGATCCCGGCTTTTGATGAGTTTGGGGAATGTTTGAACCAGACAGGGTTAGAAGACCTTCGATATGTCGGGTGTAGGTACACTTGGACCTTTTCTTCTGGGGAGAACCGAAAACTACGTAAGATTGATCGTGTTCTAGTAAATGACTTGTGGATGCAACAATTCTCCTTCTCGGAAGCCAGTTTCCTTTCACCTGGGATCTCTGATCACTCTTCAATGGTGATAAAAATTGTCTTGCCTCATACCACCAAGAAGCCTTTCAAATTTTTTAACTTCTGGGCTACTCATCCTAATTTCATGGATATAGTAAAGCAAGCATGGGATTCGCCTATAGTAGGTATGCCTATGTTCATTGTATGCCGCAAACTGAAGGTCCTCAAGCTGAAACTAAAACTTCTCAACAGGACCTCCTTTTCTAACATCTCTGCAAGAACGGATCAAGCTAGAACTGATCTGTATGCTGTTCAGTCAGCCCTGCAGACACACCCGTTCGACCAGACATTGAGTGACAGAGAAATAGAGCTCACTCGATCCTTTTCTACCTTAAGATTGCAGGAGGAATCTTTCTACAGGCAGAAATCCCGCATAAGGTGGCTTAAGGAAGGCGACATGAATACCAAATTTTTCCACCATTTTGTCGCCAAAAGACGCCTACATAATCGGATACTCTCGGTGTCAACAGTTGATGGATGCATTCTGACTGACCCTCAGGCTATCAAGTCCCACATTGTCGGGCACTTCCACGAGATACTTAATGGTCCTTCTCCTTTAATCCGTCCATCGGTTAACGAGATAGGGGCCCACCTGGAACGCGTCTTAGATGAAACTCAGCGGACTTCTCTGGTCCAACCGGTGACAGATGATGAGATCCGTTCCACACTCTTTTCGCTTGCAAAGGGAAAGGCCCCCGGACCGGACGGTTTTAATGTTGATTTCTTCAAAACTACTTGGGATGTTATTGGTCCTTCCACCCTCAAGGCAGTGAGGGATTTCTTTGACACAGGATGTATGCTAAAGGAGATTAATAGCACCATTCTAACACTAGTGCCTAAATCTCCTAATGCTACTGCTATGTCTGACTACCGACCTATTGCTTGCTGTAACACGTTGTATAAGTGTATATCGAAAATATTGGCTAAGCGGCTAGCTCGGTTTCTTCCTTCTCTTATTGGGCCGACCCAAACTGCGTTTGTCAAAGGGCGGAGAATTAGCGATAACATTATGCTAGCTCAGGAGCTCTTTGCTGATTTTCACCATCGGCCGTACCTGCCAAAGTGTGCCATCAAAGTCGACTTTCAAAAAGCTTATGACACCGTGGATTGGTACTTCATCGAACATGTCCTACTAGCTTTCAATTTTCCGGTTTCCTTTGTTAAACTGGTTATGACATGTGTTTCGACTGCCAAGTTTTCCATATCTATTAATGGTGAGTTACATGGCTATTTTGGAAATACTCGTGGCATTCGCCAAGGTGATCCACTTTCACCTTACCTCTTTATTCTAGTGATGGAAGTCTTCTCGGGGCTCCTTAAATCTAAAACTGAGACCCCGGATTTCCACTGGTTTTGGCGTTGTAAGTCCACTCGGCTTTCGCACCTATTCTTTGCGGATGACGTCCTTCTCTTTTCGGAAGGTCATTTGAGATCCGTTGAAATAATCAAGGAAGGCCTCCACACCTTCTCTGCTTGGTCTGGTTTAACCCCCAACAACTCTAAAAGCAATGTTTTCCTCTCGGGGGGAACCCCAACTTTACGTGACCAGATTCTCCATTGCTTTGGATTTCAGCAGGGTGCTCTCCCCTTCCGATACCTAGGAGTTCCGATCATATCTTCCAGGTTGAACAAAGAGGATTGCAAATCCTTGATTGACACAATCACAGCTAGAGCTCGATCCTGGACGCATCGATTCCTGTCTTTTGCTGGAAGGCTAAAACTTATCAAATCGGTGCTGTACTCTATCCAGGTGTATTGGGCCACCATATTCTCGCTTCCAAAAGCAATATTATATAGGATTGAGACCATTTTGCGTCAATTCCTATGGAAAGGTCCTGACCTAGTTACTGGTGGAGCTAGGGTCACTTGGAACTCTGTATGTTTACCTAAAGCCGAAGGTGGACTTGGTATCCGGCGACTACTTGATTATAACAAGGCAATGATACTCAAGCACATATGGCTTCTTTTCTCAGACAATGAATCTTTATGGTGCAAGTGGGTTCATTCTACGTTTTTAAAAAAATCCAACTTTTGGGTGGTTGCTAAGCCCACCTTTTGTTCTTGGACGTGGAAAAAGATCCTTGACATGCGTGACACAGCACGTACTATGTTTCAGTGGAAGATTGGGAATGGGCGCTCTGTTTCTTTTTGGTTTGATACTTGGATTTCTAGAGGCCCACTTTATCTCCTATTCAGTAATATGGATATCTACCATACGCGCATTCCGCGGGACATTTCAGTTCGGGATTTTTTTTAGGGTAGCTGGATACCTTCCAGCACCCTCACCACTATTATGAGCTGGATGGTTCCGCCCCCGCCCTTTGACAACAATATGCAGGATTCCTTCCTTTGGACTCCACACCCATCTAAAGCTTTCTCGGTTGCTCATGCTTGGGACCATATTCGAAGGAAAGGACGTCCTGTATCTTGGCACTCATTCATTTGGGATCATGATATAGCTCCTCGCCATTCCTTTCTTTTATGGCTGATTTCTCTCAACAGGTTGCCTACTCAGATGTTTCTACTACATTTTCAAAGGATTGACAATGCTCGTTGTGCTTTTTGTGGATCTACACCGGATTCTATTAACCACCTTTTCTTTGAGTGTTCTTCTACTGCTAGGCTGGCTTCTATGTGGGCCACCAAGTGCAGTCTACCCTGGCGTAATAGGAACTGGCTTGACCATATTGCGTGGATGATGAATGTCTGTGGTGGAGCTTCCTTCGCACATCGTCTCTCCAGGTTTTCCTTCGGTGCGCTATGCCACATCATTTGGACCGAACGAAACAATGCTATTTTCAGAAACAAGAGCATACACATCCCGGGTATGCGTAAACATCTTGTCAAAGTCGTGAGAGATAAAGCCATTTCAATGGGGGAAATTCAAGACACATACAGGAACCGTCTCCTGCAAAGAAACTGGGATCTTCCTCCTGTGATTTTTGCAAGCAATAGGAATAGTTCTTAGCTCTCGGCCGCGTCTGTTTCTTGGGCGGCCTTCCTTTGCTGTTTGTTTCTTGTAATCCTCTTGGGTTTTTTGGGTGTTCCTCCTTGTAGGGTTGTTTGTATCCCTTTCTGTTGTATAGCCTGTGGCTTCTAGTTGTTTGCCTGCAGAACCCCTCCTGACCCCGTCTAGACATCTTGCTGTCTTATCTGGGTCAGTTGTCGGTTTGTGCTTTAGTTTGTATTGGTGTTATGTTTAGTTATATTCATTCTTACCTTACAAAAAAAATTAATTATTAGATTAGAATGCCAAGTTGCTCCTAGATCCGTACATCTATTATGACTATTTGAAAATGTTGGGACTAATTTCTAACAAAAAAAATGTTATGATTAATTAAAGTCATGAGAGGCGTTCTCTTTGTAATTAAGTTGATAAGGATCTTTTGCATGATAACTATCTAGTTTATGATGAATAAGTGCATATAAAAAAATTATCCTGTAAAGTTAGCATCATCCTACATAAACTTACAAGATTAATAAAAATAAAAAAACAATGAGAAATTAGAAGCCGGTTTGACATTTTAAATAAGCGTGAAGTCACACCTATCTTGAGAGTCCACCAAGACTTCCTCTGAATTTGAAACAATCCAAGGAGTCTATTATTTTTTCATAGATAAAAAAAGAGAGAGTTATAAATGTGAGTTGGGTTTGAAAAAATTGTAAATTCATTTAACACCCATATATTTTTGGATTTTGAGATTCTAAATCCATTTATTGTCACGCCCCGAACCCCACGGCACGCAACATCCCTACCTTGGTCGATATGTTTGCGACGTCCCAGGAAGCGTTGCCGACCCAACGCCCACACAGAGTGTAAAGCATAAGCGGAAGCAATAAATAAATACACCCTGACAATAATCATATGAGACAATAGATAGCACGACAACAAACAACACAGCTGAAAATATATATATTTACTTTGTATTACAACCGAAAACTCTTTTTACAACATTCATTTACAACCAAAAGAAAAACACAAGTCAACATAAGGCAGCCAACAGCCACTGGATCAAAAAGGAAAGTGGCTAGGGAGGTCAGACTAACTCAGGAAGAGGACTACGGTCAAAAAGGTGCTAGCCCTCACTACTATCTATGGACATGGGCTACCCTAAGGCTCCCAATCTGGATCAGAGGACTCTGTCGGCTCCTCTGACGACTCCTCCGAAGATCTCTCACTCGGCTCGGACTCCTCATCTTCCTCCTCCATGGCTTGCGCAGCAATCCGCTCATCCTCTAAATCCATCTCCAGCTCTGGGTCGAGGTACCATCCTAACTCCTCATCTGAGTGGTGCTCTACATCGGAGTCTACGTGTACCACCTCACCGTCTTGCTCCGGGTCTACATCAACATCCATGGCTTCCGGCTCATCCTCGTCCTGATGATCTGCTGGCTCCGGATCAGCATACAACACCTTGGGCTCCTCTTCGTCCTTGTCCATAGCAATAGGTTCGTCTACAGTCTCGTCATGGATACTCCAATCCGGTGTAGCTGGAGGGTCTAGAATCTCACCATCCGCCATCTGCGGAATCATCACGTCGTTCTCGTCCAAGGGAACATCAAAAGTCCTGAGAGGGGGTCCAGTCACTCCATCGGCTCCTCTATAGCACCAAGCCACGTACTCCTGAGTATGATAGTATGACTCTCCCACGTTCACGAATAATACCGAATCATATCGCATATAGGCTGCTCCATCCCCGCAGAGGTGTACACTAGAAGTCTGCTGAATCATGTCTGGCTTTCCAAAAAGAGGTGGCGGCCTCGGCATCTTATGGCTGGGGGTCTGAAATGTTGGGTTATTACAACCGTGAGACGAATCTCAGCGAGTACAACCCCTAAACCTAGGCTAGGCTAACATGCATGCTCCCGACAGGTCTACATGACAAACATAGCAACACAAATCACAAGTAATCCCGACCTGGGCCCTCGGGCCCGGGTCACTTACCAGGCTGACCCTGCAGGTTAAGCATCTCAATATAATAATCAAATCACATACACGAACATGCTATTCATACGTACGTCATATGCATGCTCGTGCTCAACAGTGTTCGTATCACATGCCTTTCACCGAGTCTTGCATACCCGCACACTATCCCATGCACTGTTATGCATGCAAATATTGTCCTCATGCATGACCATGTCTCGGCTCACTAGCCCATACAAGCACACTGGCAACTGTTCAATTATTAACTTAGAGTTCGACCTGCGTAAAACGCATCAAGTCCGACCCATGCCAATGCAACAGGTCCACAATATCACAACACTTCGTGGCCAACGTAAAGACGCCCCCGGCCCAGTGTCTCTAGCCTACTTCAAAGTGCATGAGACGCAACACCGATCTCCTTACGAACTAGAGCCCGCGTAAAATGCATCAGGTTGGTCGTCTTTCGGACGTACCGGGTATCGTCCTACTTCAAAGTGCATGAGGACGGCATACCCCGCGTAACACGCATCAGGGCGAAAGGTGATCACATATACTGTCGCGACCCTAAAAAATTTATAAATTTTATTCTCGGGCTAATGGATTATTAAGATTGAACTTAACTCGAGCTCTCCCAAGCCCTACCAATTCGCAACTAAGGGTTTAAGTTCTTAACGTGCAAATGTTTTCATGCTTGGAGTCGCCACTAATCATTTTACGGTAGGCTGATTAGAAACCTAAATAAAACATAGGGAGATATGTTTTATTCCTACGAACCAGAGATTCTAAGCCCGGGGACTTGATTACGCTAGATCTAGTCTAACGCCCTTTCGGTACCTTTTCTTTTCAAAAATATTTTTGACAGGCAGTTTGGATCCATTTTTAGCTTATTTACTAACATGTGAGGTGTTCATGCGGGTGCGCAAACCACCAATTTAACACCCAGAAATCAAAGCATTAAATAAATTGCAAGTTGGGAAGAATTACTTACCTCGAATCCAGCAAGCATCTGCATTGTTAGCTAGAAAATCACATCAAACATCCTAATATGATTTCTAGTTAACAAACAATCAACCAATTTCTCTCTTTTTTGATTTTCACTTTAGTTAAATGAAATCTAATCTATATGCAATGACGTGCAATTAATGACATGCGAATTAATGCAACCTAGCATGCAAACTATATGACGTACAACGACGTGACATAATTCTAATGACGAAAGAATGACATATTTTTGGTATTTTTTTTCTTTATGAAATTCGGAATGAAAAACATGCCTAAAATAACATGCAACCTATGACTTTCTATTTTTGGTATTTTCTGTTTTAAATTCGAAATTCAAAAATACCTAAGTTAACATGTATTCTATGATGACTTAATCTACCCTAGAATGATTTATTTTTGGGTTTTGTTTAAAATTCGGAATAATTAAATTGCAGAAATTAAAATGCAATCTATCCTAATAAAACATAAAACAATTCACCATTTTTTTTGGATTTTTTTTATGAAAATTCGGAATAATGAAATAACGTGAATAATCCTTTAGGATTGAAACAGTATCTAATTTAAATTAGGAAACATGCCACGTTAAGTCCTAATTTAAATTATATACTCATCTCATCCTTCGGGATACATTCAAAAACCCTAGACATGCAAAATTCTAAGCTAAATCTAAATGATATATTTTTTTTGAAAATTTTCTGTTTTATTAAAAAAAGAAAACAACTAAACAAGCAAGGATAGCAATCGATTCAACTCAACCACGCGATCCGCCACGTGCGCTTCAAACTCGGATTAGGCACAAAAATCGAATTATCGGTCATATCTAAAGGGTTATAGATATTAACGGATAATTGATTATTCAAATTTGGGACGCAAATTAAAATCATTATCGTATTCAAATAGTTATGAATAGGATAATGACTTTCCGTATCGCCGCGTATCGGACTTTAGGGTTAAAGTCGAATAGTCGTCCCGATACGTTGCTAAATTAGGAAAATTTCCTAATTTGAATATTCTCAAAATATTGCGGATATCTAGAACATTATCGAAAGATATCTAAATATGCACGTGATATTCACGAAATATTCAAAACGATTCAAACTAGGAAATTAGATATTCTAAAAATATCCAAAACATATCCACTTACCTAATTTGAAAAATTTCCAAATTCGCGTCGGTCGGGGTCGGGATCGCGACGGCGAGACACGGGGCACGGCGACTCACGTTGGCGCTTGGTGCAGGCTCACGGCGCGGCTGTCCGACACGGCGGGGACGACTCCGGGCAGCGGCGGTCGACGGTGGGGAGCTCACGGTGTTCTCGGTGGACTTCACGTTGGACCTCGGTGTGGCGAGAAGAACCACGATAGTGATCGTCTCAATTTTTCTGATGAAGACCGGCTGACTTTCTTTCAATTTGTGGCTGTGTCTTCCGTGAAAAATAATGTTGACCCTCTCTACTCTTCTTTTTTTGATTTTCTTCTCTTCCCATCATGTGTCCAGAGACCCCCTTTCATGCGTGGCTTCTTGGACTTTCTTCAATAGGCAAAGAACGTGAACAATTTTCACGTGAGGAAGCTCTTCTTCTCTTTTCTTTCCTGTTGCTTTTTCTATTCTGCACGTTCTGATGTAGATCACGAACGAAACATGCAAGATTAGTGGTGTCCACGCCAAGGAAGAACGTGGACTCTCTGAATGTTGATGACGCGTTGCTGCACGTGAAGACCTTCACGTGAAGACCTTGGACGAAGAGGTTTTTCTACACGCTCGGCGCTTTCTGCATGGACCTAAAGAAACGGCAACAGCAGCCACGGTATTGACTTTGACGGTATGGCCTTGGCGTGAGCAAGAGGTGGTTGGGACAGGAGTTTGGATGAGTCTTCAGTGGACTTCAGCCTCGGGGGTTTCTCGGTTGACTGGGCTTGCAGAAGCTATGGCGTTGATGAAGCAGCAGCAACGTGATGGTCTTCGTTCGGGGGAAGGAGCAGCAGATCAGAGAAGTCAGCAAGGTGGACCAACAGCGGCGACGTGGGGGATGTTCTGTGCGTTCTTCATGGGAAAACGCCAAGGAAGCTCGTCCAGGGTGCAGCGCACGTTGACAGCGCCGGGAGAAGTTCTCGGTTGACTGGGGGACTTCTCTATATGGTCTTCTACGCCTTCTGCATGGGAAAATCGCCAGAATCGGCTGGGACAGCCCCTCTTCAACGCTGTGGGGAGACGTCTGGACGTGCAGGGACCTTCGAATGGTGAGACATCATGGGGAGCAGCCGTGAGGCATGGGCAACGGCGACGTAGGGGCTCTCCTTTCCTCACGTTCTCTCCAAAAAAAATTTCTGGTCTGCAATTGTCAGAGTCCCCCTGTAATTTGACCTAATATTATGTATATATAGACTAATCTAGGTCAAATTAAATGGGCTTAATTGACCTAATGGGCTTAGACTTGGGCTTAAGGCTTAATTCAACTTAAATGGGCTGCATTAACTTGGGCTAAGTCCAAATTAAAACAACCAAGCCCACGTGACGTGAAATTCCCGGCCCTAGCATCCCGAGCGAGCCGAGTCTCGTCCGATAAAATTTAAGTTCGATTGCCATTGCCAATTTGATGCAAATGCAATTAAATTAAAATGAACATAAACTATATATTATGCAATTTAAATATTTTTGTTTAGGGGTTAAGAATTAATCCCTAATTTTTCTATGCAAATTACGACTAAATGAATGTCGGTAAAATTTAGGTGTCAACATATACACACAGCCAGTTATTATCTGAATCTCGCATTAAATGCTTTAGGGTATTTTAGGTGATCACATGCTCATAGCAGGCATGCATTCTCGGACAATTCCATCTCATGCCATACTCTCGGCACACACAATGTGTGACCATGCAATGCAGTTCAATGCCCATGAGCAGTAAGTATAATTCAAGAATCCAATCAAATTCACGCCACAATAATGTGCTCAACTCACAACAGCATAATCGCTTGGCCAGTTAATACAGTGCGGCCCAATTCATAATACTCAATTCAGCACTTTATTACAAGCCACAATTGGCCAATCACATACCGCACAATTCCGGCCACACGAGCACACGACATGGCATAGCATAATTAAGCGCAATTCACCCAATCAAATCAACCAACCCGGGAATCCCGGCAATCCAATTACATAGACCTCAATTAGCCCAATCTAGTCCAATAATCCATGAATGGACAGCCACCAATCCAGCCATTCCGGGGTCCATATTGTCTCCAATTAAATTGCACTAATCCACCAATATTAATCCAGTAACAATTTTCCCCAATCGATTCACTAATCTCTCTTAACATACACCGATAATACCCAAATCAATCCAGAAAACGCACTATTAGTCCTAATCCGGGTTTAGGAGGTATACTCATCAACTCCTAAATCAAGTCAACGGAAAAGGGTGGCCAATCGCCGGTGAACGGCAGAAATCGGCGGCGGCGTTCCAACGGCAGCGGTAATTCCGGTGAGCGACGGCCGATGGTACGGATGGCGGCTGCTCGAAACTTCGGGCGGTGACGAACGGCGGGGAATGAGTAGTATGATGATCGGATTGGTGGGGTAAAGCTGGACGGTCGGCGGCGCTACGTGGACGGCGGTCCGGCGTCCGACGGTCTTCATGGCACTCCTCGGGCTGAGAGAGAGAAAGAGCAACGGGAGAGAGGAAGAGGAAAGGAAAGAGAGGAAGGATGGGGACGAGAGGGTGATGGTGAGGCGGAGGACACGGCGGCTCGACGATCAGCTTCGGCGTGCGGCGGCTCCGGCGACGGTGGCGGCTTCACGCGGCCGAGGAGGAGAGAAACGGTGGAGGGGGAATTTCGGGAGAGAGAGAGAGAGTTGTGGTCGAGTGAGCTGATGAGAGGAGAGAGAAATGGGTCTTGGCTGGTCAAATATAGAGGTAGTGGATGCCACGTGTCGCAAATCTACCCAATATGACCATTTTGCCCTTGATCCAATGGTTCTCATTCAATATTATCCAATAATTGAGGGGTAGGATGGTCATTAGCCTCAATAATTGAGCTGAAAATCCAGATATTAATTTCCCAAATTTATTCCAAAAATTCGGAGCCCAAAATAAGCCAGGGGCAAAACGGTCATTTTTCCGATCCAGGGTCGAAATTCCATTTTTTGCCCGTACCAACCCCAAATGTGTGTGGCCAACATAATATGGCGTCGGAATCACAAAAATAATCGCACAAGCCCTCGAAAATCAACTTTGAAGTCCAGAGGGGCGAAATCGTAAATTTTTTCAATTTCGGCCAAAATTCGAATTTTCAGCTATACTTGCCCCAAATGTATGTGGCCACACTAAAACGCCATCGGCCACGAAAAATAATCACATATGGCTTCAGAAATCCATGTCAAGGTCTGGAGGGGTAAAACCGTAATTTTTCACTTCTGGGCCGAAATTCCAATTTTCGACCATACCTACTCCAAACATATGTGGCCACTCCAAAACAACGTTGGCCTTGCGAAATAGTCGTGTACGACCTCGAAAATCGACACTCAAGTCCGGGTCAATTTTTCCGTGATCAAAATAACTCAATTTCAACTTTTAAAGTCTCTGACGAACGGGCGGCTATCTAGGGGTTACGCATATTGACCTAAGGGTACTCAAGTCGTGACGGCCTCAATTACTAGGAAAACGCGAGAATTTATCACTAGTGCCAGAGGTCGCGATCGGTCGGTTTGAGTTCAGGATTTGATTCGCCATGTGTACTTTCGGTCATGTGGAATCACCCGCGATCTGATCGTTCATCATTGGTCAAATCGTATCCTTCACTTTCCTAGGATCGGCCCATATTGGCCCAAAATATTCTCTCGCCGTTTCTCGGAATCAAGGCCCAATTCACGATCGGGTTCCTAGTCCATGTACCATTTCCTAATTAGCCATTCCCTTTTGGTTAGTATTTTCGAGGGCTTAAGAAGCTATTTTCACGATTCCGACGCCATATTATGTTGGCCACACACATATGGAACGCGTATGTGCAAAAATTGGAATTTCGTCCCAGGACCGGAAAATTGACCATTTTGCCCCTGGGCCCATTTTAGTTCCGAATTTTTTGGGATATTATTTGGGATAATTAAGAGTGCTTATCAGCTGCATTATTTGACCAAATGACCACTTTGCCCATCAATTATTTGGTTAGAATGACTTTGGACCGTTGGATCAAGGGCAAAATGGGAAGATCGCGTAGGATCGCGACACGTGGCACTCGGAGCTGATATTTTTTACCAGATTGGACTCCCTCTCTCTCTCTTCCTTCTCATTCAGCCACCCCCACGTTCAGTTTTCCTCTCTCTCTCTCTCTCTCTTCCTCCCCCATCTGGTCACTCCCTCCCCCTCACTCTCCCGATCACTCTCTCTCTCTCTCTCTCTCCACTTTCTTCATTTTCCTTTCTTGCCACTGCTACTGTTGCTGCTGCTTCTGTTCCAGCCACCACCAGCCCTGTTTGTCTCACCTTTTAGGGTAAGTGACTTCCTCAATCGCCATTTAGGACCTCGGGTATTTCTAGGCTCGTTTAGGGTTCAGTTTAGGTGTTTTTCGTGGCTGTTTTGGGCTGATTCGGTGGCTGGTTGGCTTGGTGGTGTGTGTGGAATGATCTCCGGCTAGGCTGCTGTTGCATCGCCAGATTTTGCTATTTTTACTGTGATTTTTATGGCCCGAATTTGAAGAAGTGTTCTTCACGAAAGTTGTTCCCAACATCTTGAAGTATAACATATTTTAATTTGGGAATTTTTGGAAATCATTTGATGCCATTCGTAAGTCCATTTTTGGACCGAAATAAAACTGCCCGATTTACTGTTCATCCCGACCTCCGGGTGTGTTCGAATTTTTATAAATTTTTCCAGACCCATTTTCAAAATACTTCCTTCACGAAAATTGTCGGGGACATTTGTGGCTATAACATATAAAAATTTCAAGGTTTTTCAAAATGATTTTGGTACCGAATGAGTTGTATTTTGATGGCCTGAGGGGCTGTCTGAGCGAACTGGATTTCGTCTGACTTTGAGTGTCAAAACAAGGTGTTTACGGTTAGAACTGGGTTTCGAGTTCTCATGGAAAATGTTCATCGAGATGTTTTATACAACATATCCAAATTTCAGAATTTTTAGAATTGATTTACTATTTATTTCAAATGGATTTCTGTAACTGTGCTACTGCCAATTTGAACCCGAATTTATACATTCCAGGTTTTTCTCTCTCTCGGACTGAATTTCATGGCTGGTTGTTTGGTTGTCGTGGGCTGATTTGGGGACTGAGTTGACGATGAAATTCGAGGTTTAGGAATGCTGAGTTAAGGCTATGATATTGAGGATTGATCGGGAATTAAATGGGTGATTGATTGGAATTATTATAGCTAAATTGAGTTTAATTGATTGATTGTGTAGTTATTATTGCGGGCTGTTTTAGCATTGGGCTGAATGTGGATTGGCCGTGTGCCGTGTGTGAATGGCCGTGTGGTGTGGTGTTGTGCCTTGTGTGAGTGGGCGTGAGGTGTGATGGCGTGGTAGTGTGTTTGTGCAATGAATTTGCATGTTAAATGTGTATGGTTATGTGGTGTTCGTGTGACGGGAATGTAAGTTGTGAAATGTGCGTGAGATGTGTATGTTTGGTTGTGCGATTGTTAGTCGTGTGTAAGTGTGGTTTGAGTGGAACGAGGGTTTGGAAATGTAAGATTGGTTGGAAAGGTCCGTCCTGAGGCGTGTACGTTTACGCGGGACGATGCCGTCCCTGACGAGGTGACGATGCCCGGCCCGACGAGGTGACGATGCCTGACGAGGTCAGAAGACCGTTGGCCTGATGCGTTTTACGCGGGCGCGGTAGTGATGGAAGAGTTGAGAATGAGCGGGAATTGGCTTGAGGTGAGAGGTTTGAGAAAATAACGCATGGTGTGAGTTAATATGCGAGTGTGATTGTATCGCGTGATGTGATGCTTAATTATGGGGTAGAAACTGCTAGGCATGGTATGGGACGTGCCCAAGTGGTTTCTGTCTTATAATTAAGGCACGCACGCATCTGTGATGTATTGTTGTAATGTGCTGGCTGTATTATGGTCTAACATGCAGGAACGTGCATGATGGATTCCAGGTAGGGTCGTGTGTGATTGTTAGTATGGTTGATCGTTGTGTGAGATGCGTGTTCTGTCTGGCAGTACGTGAGTGCCTACGTGGGGTTTGGGGTTGTACACTTATTGAGATTCGTTTCACGGTTGTATAACCGCCACTTTTCATACCCCCAGCCATAAACCCGGAGAGTTCGCCTCCTCTTTTTGGAAGTATGTGGAGCTGCAGGCGAGTGTCCGGAGGTTCAAGCCCGAAGAATCATGAGCAGAACGGAAGGCGATCCCTAGGCTTTCCCTAGGGTATTTTTAGGGGTTGTTTAAATCGGGTTGACCCATAGGGAAGTTAAGTTAACCAGACTATGATCTTTTGTTATGACGGTGATTTCGGATGCTAGCTTGCTGTATATGTTTGTATATTTGGTGTTGTATGGATATGTTGTTGTTTGTCTGTTCTGTTGTTCTACCCCGTTGTCGTCATTTTAGTCCGGGGGTTTTTATATCCGCTTCCGCATGTGGCTCTGATGTTTGGGTTGGGCCGGCGACGTTCCTGGGACGTCGCAATAATTCGACCGGAGCAGGGGATGTAGCGAGCTCGTTGGGGTTCGGGGCGTGACACGTGATGTCAAGCCACGCTTTCCACTGTGAAACCATATCATTGTATCGCTTTTCTAGTTCTATAATTCAGTTCGAACCGGACGGAACTTTGAGAAGCATCGAGCTCGAGAGCATTTCTATAGCTTCCCAAGAAACTCTTTGGAATTAATTATTTATTATAAAAAATTGAAAAAGTCCATGACAATAACTCATCATAGTCAAACTGAAGTGCACAAAGAAAAGGAAGAAACTTGGGAAGTCTCAAATTCTGCAACATGGATGCAAGATCAGTTTCCATAAGCAGTGTGCTTCAGTATGGATGCGCAATCAATTTTAGTGATAATTGCTTCATTTCACAAGTGTAAAGATAGAGAATCCAAACTATATAGTTTATGCACTGATTGGTGAAATATTAATATGGCACGGCTTATTATTTTTGACGTGAGGTATGGGACAGTGGGGCTTGGCAGGACAAAATGGTCATGCCAAATCCAACAGTTGACATTAATTTTCTTTTATCCAATGGCTGAGATCGTGCACATAACTTCGAGCCCATTACTACTTATTATTTTTGTTACATCGATTTTTGTCAGTTAAATCTGTGTATCCGTGCAACTACTCTTCTTTTCAGAATAGTAGATAATGGTTGAAAGGATATTGTGGAAACTTGAATCATGTGCATAATACATCCCATGTTTATCACGAGTGGTTCAGGACAATTGATTACGAATCCTACGATGACATTCATATCATTAAAGTCTGAATCAGATCAAAGAAAAAGTCTGAAAATAGGACAAAGAGATTGCTCGGTGATCGAGGCAAAGATGCTTGACCATGTGTAGCTGAAACAAAATGAGAAAAGCTGTCACGCCCCCCATCGAGCACATGACATCCCTCTAGCTCGGTTGGATTAGTGCGACGTCCCAGGAAATGTAGCCGACCCAACGATCCCATTAGAGTTTAATCACGGCGGAAACAATAATATAATCCCAGACAATAAAATTGTGAAGTACTAGGGAGAAATAAATTGCCAACCACCAAACATAATACTATACCTCGATATATATACAATATCCATACACAATTCAAACTTATACCATAACCGCCATTTACAATCCACCAAGCAAAATATGCACACCGAACTACTAAACTATAAACCACCGACACCACAAAAAGATCAGTAGACTGGGTAAACACTACACCAAAAATGGAACACTTCCAAACTCCTCCTCCGCTCCAAAAACTAACTCCTACGCCCCATAGATGGCGTCCACTCTGACTCGCTCTCCTTATAATCCTCATCAGGAACGTGCTCATCTGAAGACTCCGAGTCGGCCTCAATCTCAATCGGATTATCCTCATCTCCTGACTCTAACTGAACCTCAATCCTCTCCTCGTCATCAGGCTCCTCTTCTGGCCCCTCTACTGGCTCGTCCTCTGGCTCATCCTCTACAGGATCCTCCTCATACTCCTCCTCTGGCTCTACACTCGGGTCCACGTCCATCGAGTCGTTCCCGACCTGCAACTCCTCCAACTCTGGATCCGGCACCGCTACTGTCGTCTTAGGCACTGTAGGGACGTGCTGGTGCCCTGACTGAGCTAGACTAGTCTCCAAACTAGTCATCTCACCGTCGAGAGGGGGTATAGCCGACGGATCCCAATCGCCTACTCCATCAAATTAGGCATCAAAACCACGGACGGGGCTAAACTCATCCATTTCGTCCCTAAACATCCAGGCAGTGTAGATATGAGCCTGCCAAAGAGGTAGCCCTATATCTACCCATACTATTGAAGTATGCTTAACCCAGGTCAAATTATCGTCTATCGGGTACTCTACAACATCATGGTCGGTGTGCATAGGAATCCCAAAACGCTACGGCGGCAGTAGCGGAAGGTTCATGGCTCAGGCGGGGGCTTTGAAATTGTTGGTTGAAACAACTATGAAACACTTCTCAATAAGTTCACAACCTAAGCCCCACCTAGGCTACCACGTATTCCAAACAAGTCCAGACACCAAATCAAGCAATACACAAACAACATCCACACAATTGTACTTACCTGGCTCTCAGTACACGCAATCTGCACATTAGTCTTAAATGCACAATCACGACATTCAAACCACATATACATTCCAAACCATTCTCATGCTCAAAAGCACATATCGATCACAAAACATTTCCGAATTTCGTACTTCACACTCGTTCACACACCGCCACATCATTTTCATTTAACTCGCCACGTCGTACCATCTCGTGCTCAATCACTTTCCTCAGCCCGCGTAAATACGCATCAGGCCTACATGATTGTGGGCACGCCTCAGGTCTGATCCCATTCTCACTTTCTTTCCTCAGCCCTCGTAAACACATATCAGGCCTACATGATCGCGACCCGAGTATAACACGCCTCGGCCCGATTCCACAACCGTATCACGATCCGCGTAAACACGCCTCAGGCAGGTTCAATTCCCCGCGTAAACACGCCTTAGGGATTTAGTGATCACACGAACATACTCACAAACATATTTTATCTGTACCCCACATTAACACACCTTAGGGCCTTTTAGTGATCACGCGCATATCGCACGCCTCAAATCTCACACGTGCACATACTCGGGCATTAATTAAATGCACACAAATGCACCCAAACTAACCAATTCAATTCAACCACATAAACCCAAACAACCATCACACAACACATCATTTTTCACCACCAAATCAACACGCAATAATCCCGGCACTACACGGTAATTCCACACAATTACGAGCCGCATCAAATAGCCAAATCTACGCATTCAACAGAATTTTCCAGCATCTAAATCAACAATTTCCAGCCCTTAATTGGCCTCTAAATTACCACCAAAATACCACAATTTCATCCCTAAGGCCCCTAATCCAAATCAGCCCCTAAAACCACACTAATCTGCGTTTAAATGGGATCAATAATACCCGATATATTAGGCAAGGGTTAGATTGTAACTTACTTGGAATTTCCAAGCAAGATCAACCTATCCGAGGTTGATTATGTGGCTGGAACGCGGCGGCTACGGTGGCGACCGTGCGGCGGCGGCGATCGGCGAGACGGCGACGGCGGCGGCTTTGGCCGATCACTCTCAGCCATGGTGAGAGAGAGAGTGAGCCAAGAGGGAGGGGGACGGCGGCGTGAGGGCGGAGGGGGTTCGGCTTGGTGGCGGGAGCAGTGGCGACGGGCGGACAGTGGCCCGGACGGCGGCGGCGCAGCAAGGGGGAGAGGGTGGCGTTCGGTGGGGGAGGGGAGAGGGTTGCCGAGAGAGTGAGGGAGAGAATGAGAAGAGAGAGAGAGAATTTTGGTCTTCAAAACCAATAATTTGACCCCCTTATTGTAAAATGACTATCTTGCCCCTCTCTCTACTTTTCAATCAACGACCGAGATTTGTTCTTATCCGGAGATCGATGGCTGAGATCGATTCTTTTCCAAAAATATCTGAGTGTAATTTGAGGATTTCACAAAAATCCAAGGGCAAAATTGTCCAAAAATTGTCATGTCTAAACTTAGGGTGAAATGACCAAAATGCCATTTCCCATTTACACTTGGCCTTAACAAACTCCCAGGGGTAAAAAGGTCATTTTTCATCCTTCATCGAAATTCAGTTTTTCTGAAGGATTCGGACAATTCCAACGCTAAACATTCTAATAACAACGTCATCCAAATGTTCTGTCATGACTTCTTAATTTCCAATGCCCAAATTGATTTCTAATTAATAACTGAATTTTATATAACGTAACTTGAGCGTGTCTTAGACTAACGGGCGGCTTTTAGGGAAATTCGCATATTCGACCTATGACTGATACTAAATCAAGTCACGTGCAAGTTCATTCGGATTGTGACAACCTTAGTTGTCGCATAATCGTGAGGATCGATCGCTAGTTCCGACGGGCACGATCGTTCGGTATAGATTCTGAATCGTTCTCCAACTCACCTCGTGGTCAAACGAAATCACCGTTGATCCACTCGTATGACAGTGACGAATCAGCCCATAACCAGCCCATAACCATCCTAAGATCGACCTACATTGGCTCAAAATGTCACATCGATAATTCTATGATCGAAAGTCAGTTCACAATCGAATTTCTTTAGTTGCACGAATTTAAATCCCTAATTAGCCTTTCCCTAACGGTTAGTATCCCAAGAATGATAAGTTTCAGGCAAGATCTAACTATAAGTACGTTCATAAAACTATTCATTTCATAAATCCCAAATGAGCAAATTTTCAGAATGTCACAAAAGAAGTAATGAAGTTTGAGGAACATGCAATGCTATTTTCCAACCAAAGAGTTTATTAGACAAAAGAATACAGATGGACCTCACTTTTGCAGGCATAGTTCAATCATGGGATTGTGGTAATAATGCATGGTTGCGTTCTTGGAAATAGTAACTTTAATAATCAAATCATTCGCCATGTAATGCTTATTATTAATAAGAACTCATATTTTCAAGTACCCGCCATCTGTAAAATATGTGATTGAATTAAATGCCAATTAAAAGATCACGATGGGAGAAAAACTATGGCTTATAAAATTATAAGCGACATCACCAAACTCTTGTGATTGCAGTTCAGACTTCGTAGAGAGCAAGACAAATGTAATCTAGTCCTCGTCTTTTTGACAAGATGTAATGGATCTTCAGTTTCGTTGAGCACAATTTGTTTGAATGCCTCAGAGTTGCAATTCAATTTTTCCCCCACTATGTCCCTTGAAGAATGCAATGAGAATTGTCTGCCCGTATGCATATTTGAACAAGCAAAGTATGAATATGAAGACCATAATATAAGCACATAGAATGAGAGAACACAACAATATGTATATTCACGGCACTTGACATTATTTGCTAGTTTCAGAAGTTATAACCTGCAGCTTTTAACTATATGATAGGGTGCATAATTTGAAAGTGATCTATCTTAGCCTGTCAAAATTTATGCTCTTAGACTATGCATCAAGTACATAATATAATCTCAAGTCTTAGCAACAGGTATAAGGTATAAAGCAAACAAAGTGATACAAGGCAATCTTTCCATGAATATCTTCATATAAGATGGCCGCACCACCACATTGAAAAATGGACGCTCCGATTCAAATTTGTTGGCTAATTGAATCCTACCAAGAATAATACATTTGGAAATGATTGATCAAACATGTGATAGTCCGACCAACTTATTCACATCACTTTTATAAATCAATTTTATAAATTAATTCTTATAGTTGTAGTATTATTCTTTCTTGATAATACTCAAACGATATGTGTGTAAAAGAATTAAAAAAAATTTATCTTAATTGGTGCCTGGCGAGACATAGGCTTACTCTAAACTCTAGACTGAGAAGACATTACAATTTCAAAAATAGTAGTACTCGAAAAAGACGAGCTATATCGACCGAAATAATTGTAAAAATAAGAAAAATAGAAAAGATCAACTTGACCTTGACTATAAGCATGGCTTGCCATCAAAGCCAAATTTTTTAAGGAAAAAAATGGTTTGTTAATTGCATGAACCCAGTCTTCTTGAGCCCAAATGATCTCACTTTTTATATTTCGTGATTTTCACTCGAGACCCAAGTGATACGCATTGAAACCCAAATATCTCCCAAATATCACTCTATCTAATTATTTTAATAGCATGGAGTTTTTAACATGTTGAAATAGAGTTTCATGATGAAGGGAGAACATAAAATTAGACGATCAAAATTGACAGGTGCAAATTTTCAATTTACATGAGAAATTACGAAATGTATGAGGTTAAGATTGTGTCGTGATCAATATAGAGACATGCATAAGGATGTTTTATTTTCATCAAAGTTTGAGGTATTGATGTTTTACTATCTTTGGGAAAATTGCACGGTCGGTATTAAACATATTGTAAAGAATGTAATCAAGTTGTAAATCTTTCAATTGAACTAATTTAGTCTTTAGATTCTTTGAGAAAAAGTATAATCAAGTCCTCTCGATTAAGTTTCACCTGATTTATTGGACGTGTCATCCTAATCATGGCTAATTGTCCTACGTGTAAGGACGAAGGTGTGACGTGGACAAAAATTACATGAAACAACGTTATTTGTTCTTAGATAAACGGCGTGGTTGCTTGGTCGAGTGACTAAAGCCTCTAATTACCAATGAAAAAGTAATAGTAGATCCAACCACATATTTACTAAATGTGGACACGAGTGGGAGCGGGGACACCTCATTTATCTAATGTCTAGTCAAATTATTGCATCTTGTGGACCTAAGCAACGTAAGTAACTTTTTTCCAATGACAAAGCACTATCGATTGGGAATCCTATGAAGATATTCGAGGTAAGTACAACGCAAGTGCCATAACTTTTGTACGGAGGACACTTAAGTGCCATAACTTTTTTTTGGCTCACTTGAGTGCTATAACTTTCAAAAAAATGATCACTCAAGTGCCACTTTCGAGCTGATCGTGAGGGCCCGAAATCGCGGCTTTTTCGGTCGAACGGTGACCTTCCCGACGAAGCGAACACCATTAGCTTGAAGAAAGGGTGTCGATGAATCATTCCACGGCTTCCGTTCGTCTCGAAATTTCCGTTTTAGCCTCCGTTGACAAAGGTAAAAATGCTTCGTAGTCACACAAATTGGCTCGATAAATGTGTGACTACGAAGCAATTTTGCCTTCGTCAACGGAGGCTAAAACGGAAATTTTCAGATGAACGGAGGCCATAGAATGATTGACCGACACCCCCCTATTCAATATGGTGGTGCTCGCCTTGCTGGAAAGGTCACCGTTTGGCTGGAAAAGCCGCGGTTTCAGGCCCTCACGACCAACCCCTCTGACAAGCTGGTCGTGAGGGCCCAAAATCGCGGCTTTTCCGGTCAAACGGTGACCTTCCTGGTGAGGCGAGCACCACCAGCTTGAAGAGGGGGTGTCAGTGAATCATTCTATGGCCTCCGTTTGTCTTGAAATTTCCATTTTAGCCTCCGTTGACGAAGGTAAAAATGCTTCGTAGTCACACAAATCGGCTCGATAAATTGTGTGACTACGAAGCATTTTTACCTTCGTCAACGAAGGCTAAAACAGAAATTTCGAGACGAACGGAGCCTATGGAATGATTCACCGACACTCCCTCTTTAAGCTGGTGGTGCTCGCCTCGACGGGAAGATCACCGTTCGACCGGAAAAGCCGCGATTTCGGGCCCTCGCGATCAGCTCGAAAGTGGCACTTTTGTGATCATTTTTTTGAAAGTTATGGCACTCAAGTGAGCCAAAAAAAAGTTATGGCACTTAAGTATCCTCCGTACAAAAGTTATGGCACTTGCGCTGTACTTATCCCAAGATATTCATATCATTATGGTCTGAAAAAGGACAAATAGATTGTCCGGTGACCGAGGCAAAGATGCTTGACAATAAGACACTGAAGGGAAGTGAACAAAAGGAGCGAAGAGTGACTCTAGGAACACAGGCCACCATGAAGTGGGGCGTGGAAATTGCTTTACGGAGAACTTTGGGCCGGTTATAATCCGGGAGATATATAGTCCAATTTACTTTGTCGATTCTCCTTGGATGAGCTAAAGACATAGAAGGGGTTCAAAAGGGGGCTTTTTCTGGTTCGTGGCCCAATTCACATAGCTCATCAGAAGATAAAATTTTCGTTTTGAGTCCGTCAAAGCGTATCAAGCCCATCGGCTCCAGCCCAATTTATCCACCAATTAGGTCGTAGAAGCTGCATCTCCTCTAGCCGGTGATCCTATCTGCTAAAGATCTGCTTGAAATCTTGGAAATCCCATCGTTTCCGATGCTATTCATTGTTGTACGCCACCACTCATCGACGCCATTGGTCGTTGTACGCCCATTAACCCGAAATGACATTGGGTCAATTTTCCAATTGGAGGAAATTCAAATAGAAATTGAAAGACCTATCGAAATTAAAATATTTCTTCAAAGTTGAAGTTGCGAGAAATAAAAGTGGAATTTTCCTTTCACAAATGACATCAAAACATTATTCATTCAAGCAAGAGCATACCGCGGACAACAAACTCACACGATTTCCAAAAGCGAATTTCAAGCTGCGTATAGCACATATGAGCAATGTAGAGACAAAAATACTTTCCCTAACAATAATAGGGAAACGAACAAATATGTGCAACAACAATAAGAGACGAATGAATCGAGATCAAGTCGGATTCAAGAATGATACTCAACATAAACTAATAGCATGGGAATGGGTAAGCATGTCGTTAGAAGACACAGCAATGCGGTCATCTCATCCAATCGTGTATCAATAAAAGCAATCCAACTCCTAGAATGACTAGGAATACTACCTCAAATCGGCCTCCACTCTAAGGACATCTAGGAGGGATCGGGCGACGGGAGCCCAGTGGTGGCTCGACGGTGGCCAATAGATGGCAAGTGGATAGAGTTGCTTCCGTGAGAGAAATTGGTGTATTCCCCCAACTATTGATGGAGTCGAGAAAACAAAATAGAGAGGAAACAATTACAAAAAACCCTGAAACTATATCCACCGCGACACTTTTACCCTACACTTGTAAATGTGTCACGCATGTTACAGGTTTTGGGTTTTCTGATGTCAACAGAAAAAGTTTATTACAATGGACATAATTTTGGATTTTAAAAAGTCAAGTAAATTTATCATAATGAATATAATTCGAAATTTTGGTGTTTTTTTAAAAAAAAGATAATTTGTGAGTCGTCCAATGAATCTTCCTTTTTTTTGTTCTCATCGTTTTCTCTTCAAGGTCCTTGCCGCCGCCCATCTTCACGCTTCGGCCTATTGTCTCGGGTGATGACGACTCTCGATTTGGCCTCGGATTCTGTCGTCGCCGGTTGATGAGGCGGCGCCGGACCGGTGGGAGTGGCCACCGGTCAATCGGATGAAGCTCTTGTGAACACCAGCCCACATCCCCCTCCCCCTTTGCGCGTGGCTTAGACGGGGCGAAACGATGGACGCAAAGCTAACGGCGGCGATGGAATCCGAAAGGCGGCGAACAAGTCGAAAACTGACCGAAAGGTTCAATCGCATACGAAACGACTTGATGGTACAGCAGCGGCAGTAGTGGCGTGGGAGAGAGAGGAGGAAAGGAAAAATGGAGGAAGACTTGGTGGAAAATGAGGATGGACGGAGAGAAATGGAGAGAGAGAGGGAGAGAGAGGTGGCTCGACTCCAATGGAATGAAGGGGGGGATTGATCCCTCTAGCTGACGATGATTCACTGCAACCGCCGATGGGAAGCACCGCCCAGCCATTCGTCCAGATCGAGCTCTCTGCCGTTCGTTGCTTCCAGCACCCACCGAATGTGCTGCGTTCTCTGAGCAGAAGGCGTTCGGTGAATTGCGCAAGAGAGAAACAGAGGGTGAGACGATTCTGAAACAACAAACAGAGGAAGATACGCCTAGAGAAATCTCCACAGACAGCCGGTTCCTCGTGACAATCAGGCAATGACCGTCAATGAACAGTCAGGCTGTTTCGTCTCTGAATGAACTCTGGAATCAATTTCAATATACTCCAATTTTGCCTGTTGATTTCTGTTTCGTTTTGTTTTCTAAAATTCTCTTCACTGTCTTCCGAAATTCCATTGCGGTCGGTTGCATTGTGGAGGAGGAATCGAGTTTGCGTGGAAGGTATTCGATGGAATGACAAAACCGGACTCTGTTTCGAAGAATAGCTGAGAGAGAGAGAGAGAGAGAGGATCAGTGGGCTTTATCTGGCGGTGAGAGCAAGTTCAAGTCCGAGAGCGCGGGATGCTGTCGATTCTAAGACGAAAAGCCACTGCCAGAGGCGGCTCGGATGCTATGTGGTTGGGAGAGAGAGGTTGCGGAACAGTTGTGTTCGTTACAGGGTTATGCTATTGTGGCAAAAGAGATGACTGTGAGAGAGGCTCCAAAATACTGCGCCCGATGAGGAATTGTCTGCAGATCCTAAGAGTCTTTCCTAATGGGTGGTGAGGAGGTGGGAGAACACCAAGGGGCCTACAAGGTGTCTTAAAGGTTTCCTGTGGTTTTTTATGCAGCGCGTTAGTTGCATTATTTGAATGCGTTGTTGTCAAGGAGTGGATAGTTTGCATGGTCGCAAATCTAATTGGTGTTTGCTCAAGTCCCCTGTTCAGTTGATACCATGACGGTATCAACCTAAGCACAGAAAAATGAGGTATACATGACACATATGCTCCAGTATAATATTGTAGGTGCGGCATGGGACCGTTGTTACTACTTTGATTAACTCAGCTTGTAATGTTTGGTATTAGCCGCAGAAAGCTTCACCGTCTCCTTCGTCGTTTTCCTGCCTTCTTTTGTTCGAAAGGGTAAGCAATCATTCGCAGATTCTGGGCATGCTCGTCTTGTTCCGAAGCGGTAATTGCTTTTGCTATTCAATGACTCTTCGCCCCCATAAACTTTGATTGGTGACCTATTGTTGCATGGCTTAGCCGCTGTCCTCTAACTTGTTGTTCCATTTGGTGACGAGGGTAATTAGTCGATGATTCAGTCTTGTCGAGTTCGATTTGTTAATTACGTGCTCTGGTGTTCTAGGGGTTGAACGAATTTCTTATTGGGATCTGCTTTGCTTCGTGGTTATTTGTATCGATATTATGCATTGTTTCATTCTGTTATAATGCGGTGTACGAAATTGGTGAGCTCCTAAAGCTCACTCCTAGGCAATGTCGCCTTTTATTATAGGCCATTTGCTGCATTTGTTTCTCTTGTATACATTTATTTAGTGACAGCAGATTAGCATAAAGACTATCGACATACAAATCATAGAGATATGAGGAAGTATCTTTGTGGATTTTTCGACACTACATAATGTAGAGATATTTGAGTCAGGAGTAGTTGATAAGCCATTAGAGGTATTATTTGTGACTGATGTGTGACTATCTTTGTTGGGCCTAGGTACGGACCTCTCCCAAAAAAAAATCATGCGTTCAATCAGTCCCATTCGTTCATTCAAGGGGATCCGAAGGTAGAGTTTGGTTTAGTTGTCTCGACTCTGACTTGAATAAATGGCTCATCCATTTTGATTTTATTCTACTCATATATTTGTTAACATTCCCCGAATCATAATGAATCCCTCTTAGCACCCCCCCCCCTCCTTGCCGCGCTTTCTTCTCCAATTAGGATTGCTCTCTCCTCCTCTCCGCTCCCTCCTTGATCTTCCGCCTTGTCGCGGCCTAAAAATTTCTTTTCGGGCTAATGGATTATTAAGACTAAGCTTAACTTGGGCCCTCCCAAGTCCTATCAATTCGCAACTTAGAATTTAAGTTCTTAACACGTAAATGTTTTCATGCTTGGAGTCGCTACTAATCTATTTGTGATAGGTCGATTAGAAACCTAATTAAAACATAGGGAGATATGTTTTATTCCTACGAACCAGAGATTCTAAGCTCGGGGACTTGGTTACGCTAGATCTAATCTAATGCCCTTTCGGTACCTTTTCTTTTAAAAAAAAAATGTTTTGGCATGCAGTCTGGATCCATTTCAACTTAGTCACTAACATGTGAGGTGTTCATGCGGGTGCGCAAATCACCAAAGTAACACCCAATAATTAAAACATTAAATAAATTGCAAGATTGGGAGAATTACTTACCTCGAAGCAGCGTAAGCATTTGCATCGTTAGCTAGAAAATCACATCAACAATCATAATATGATTTCTAATTAACAAGCAGTTCACTCAGTATATTTTTGGGTTTTCACTTATTTAAATAAAATCTAACCTATATGCAATGACGTGCAAATATTGACATGCGATTAATGCAACCTAACGTGCAAATTATATGATATGCGACGACGTGACCTGTTTCTAATGACGGGCAAATGATTTATTTTGGTAATTTTCTAATGAAATTTGGATTAAAAAAATGCCTAAAATAACATGCAATCTAACGACTTCTTTTTTTTTATTAAAATTCTAAATAGAAAAAATTACTCAAATTAAGAATGCAATCTATCTTAATCTACCCTAAAGTAACTCTCTCTTTTTTGGGATTTTCATGGAAATTCGGAATCATTAAGTATCCTAAATAATCCACTAAGATTAAACCAATTTCTAATTTAAACTAGGAAATATGCTACCATAAATCCCAATTTAAATCAAATAATTATCTTTTTCTTTAGGATATATTTAAGAATCCCTAAGCATGCAAAATTCTAATTTAAATCTAACTAACAAATTTTTTTTATTTGGTTTTCTTTATTTAAAAGGAAAAACGTTTAAGCAAAGATAATAACCACATTCAAACAAACCACGTAATCCGCAAGATTCTTCTTATCAAACTCAAATTAGGCAAAGAAATCAAACTAACGGTCATATCTATAGGGTTATAGATATTGACGGAAAATTGATTGTTCAAATTTGAAAAGCGAATAAAATTCATTATCGTATCCAAGTGATTATGGATAAGATAACGATTTTTCCGGATCGCCCCGTATCCTACCTTAGGGATAAGATCGGATAGTCGTCCAGATACATTGCTAAATTAGGACAAATTCCTAATTTTGAAGGTTTTCAAATATTGCGGATATCACAAACATTATCTTAAGATATCTAGCAATCCACACGATATTCACGGAATATTCTAACATTCGAAAATTAGGAAAACAAATATTCTGAAAATATAGGATAATCCTTACCTAATTTGAAATATTTCCAAATTTGGATTCGACTCGGGATCGGGTTTTGCGGATCACAGCGACAAGCGGCACGGCGGCACGGTGGCTCACGGCGGCGGCTACGTCGGCGGTGCAAGGGCGATGATACACGAGCGGTGGTCGACGGATGGTGATGTGGATCACGAGCTGCTCGTCCCGATGACGGTTCACAACCAAGGCTGGTTGGGCAATATGGACGCTCACGGTGAAGCCTGCTCACGGCAAGAATTCACAGCCAATAGCTCTACTGGACGTGGCTGAAGGGAGTTGCTTCTCGAGAGGTTAAATTGACTAGCAATAGTCAACCCAACAGGAAACTACAGGAACACTCGTGGGAGGAGACCGGCACGGCAACAGCAGCAACGTGGAGTTGGGCGAGCGAAGAGCAAAGCAGCAACACTCGCAGGTCTTGAAGCATTCTGGACGAAGAAGATTTCCTGCACGTCTTCTCCTTTTGGCGTTTTCTGCATGGGGAGATTGTCGGGACTAGCTGGGCTTCAACGTGGACAAGTCTTCAACTAGGCAAGGGGAAGTGACTGGTCTGATGCTTCAACTTGGACAATTCAGCGATGAAGGCTCGCTGATGCTACTCACGTGATTGGTGCAAGAGGAAAACACAGTCTGTCGGGGCAGCAACCTATCATCATCTCGGTTGAGTGGAGGGGCTCGTCTGGGCACTGCTGCTAGCTTGTCGTGGTGGCTTCGTGAGCAGCAGAGATCGGTAGCTCGGTGTCTTCGTCCACACAGGCAAGAAGCAACAGCAGCAGTAGTGTGACCCTCACGGTCACAAGTCTGACCGTGAAGAAGATGGGGGCCTGGGGAACAGCACGGGCACAGCACAGCAAGTAGGCACAAACGGCAGCGGTGAACATGAAGTACAGGCGATGCAAGAACGGCTGCGGAGCGACGCGGTGGCTGTCACGCACATACGCGGCCAAGTCTTTCTCTCTCCCCCACTCTCCTCACGTGTGTCTCTCTTCTAAAAAAATTTCTGATTTGCAATTCTGAAAGCCCCCTGATTATGAGACCTAATGACCTATTTATAATGCTAATCTAGGTCAATCAGTTGGGCTTTCTAGTCCTAATGGGTTTAGGCTTGGGCTTAGGCTTTAATTATCATTTAATTTCAAATGGGCTGAATTAATGTAGGCTTTTATTCAATTAAGTATAATGGGCTAATTTAAGCTCAAATTAAAACAATCGAGCCCGTTTAACTTGTAATTTCCGGCCTCCTTGCTTTCCGAGTGAGCCTAGTCTCGTTCAACGCCCGAGCTCAATTGTCATGATAAATTTTAAGCTCGCTTGCCACCACCGGCTCAATGTAGAATGCAATTAAACTATATGATCCTAAACTATATGTTATACAATTTTAATATTTTTGTTTAGGGATTAAAATTTAATCCCTAATTTTCTATGCAAATTACGATTAAATGGTCGCCAAAATTTAGGTGTCAACACGCCTGAATGCCGTCGACAAGAAACTCTCCTCCCCCTCCTCGCCGTTCTCATCGAAACCATCCTCTCCGCTTCTTAAACCCCAAACCCACACCAGCGTCAGCCCCCAAGCCCGGCCTAACAGACTCGTCATCCTCATTCTCCCTCCTCGAATTCTCATCAATCTCTCTGTTCAGCATGACCGTGCCGATGGACACGAAATTCATGGGTTTCGATAGATCGGCCTTACCTAGGAGGTCCTTGTTCTTCCTCCACTTCCTCTTGGAGGACTTGTCGTAGTCCGAATCGGAGTCCCCCGACGCGAAGACGCCGTAGAGCACGTCCTCCTTGGTCTGCGCCCGCTTCTCCCTCCGCCGCCGGTAGTAGAACTCCCCGTCGATCCATTGCCAGTCGTCGTAATCGTTGTCCATCCCGAACCTCTCCATCTCCTGGTCCTCCTCCATCTTCCACAATCCCGGTTAAACTGAACCGAAGCAAGGAGCCTAGGGTTCGGGGGGCTTCGGGTGCGGGGAGAGAGAGGGGGGCGACGTTGACGCCGGATGCCGAGGTGACCGGTGGCGGTCAGAGGCGGAGATGGGCGGTGCAGCTTGGCTGTAGGGTGGAGAGAGAGATCGAGAAGAAGCAATAGTGACCGATGCAAGAAGAAACACTGAGAAATGGAGAACCTAATGGATCTTCTTCCGTTTTCAATTTCTCGGATGTTAACAATTATTCTTGATTTTTTGATAATTCCCTATTTTACTTTAAGGAGAGGAAATTTATTTATCGTGATTTTTTTTTAAATTTATGTTGGTAACATGTTGATAATGGGGACTGAAATTGGGTAAATTTTCCAATTATAGACTTAAGAAGATTGAAAAAAACATTTCTTTAGGAATTTAAGTCGCGAGAAATAAAAACAGAACTTTCCTTTAACAGTGGGAAGTATATGTTGGATACTGTAAAGGATGGGGGAATGGCACGATGCAAGCCTAATAATTTTCCCAATTAAGCTCAAAACTTGAAATTATCAAGGATTTTGTTTTCTAGGTGTACTTCAAGCCAATTTATGAAAAAATCGCAGGTATCGTTAGATAGCGATTCAAAATTAAAAGGGTACATCACGACAAAAAAGTTGTAACAAAAACCCCGTTGTCAGCAAACGTACCAAATATTTGTAGCCTTCGCATTGAAAACTGACTTGTTTAGAACCTATGCAGTAAGCAAGGCAAGAATGGCATGAAGGTTCGTATAAGGTTAGAACTATAAGCTAAGCACCCAAACCAGAGAAAGCAAGAACAGGTCTAGGTGGAATCCTCATTTAAGTACAGGGATACAAGAGAGTATGGTTTGCAAAGACGTCAACCAATTTGTACATTTTAAGGAAGAGATTCCTCTTTTTATCTCTCGATCCAGGAGTAACTTTTCATCATTACTTAAAAAGTGAAAAATCATCAATAACTCTCACTCTTCACCTCTCTCCGCTTTCTAAATGTAAATAGTTAATTGTCGAACAAAAGCAATAAAAAGGTAATGGAATCTTTTTATCGAGGGACTATCTGTCATTTTAAAATTTTTAATAGATGTCAGTAACTGAATCTAACGGAAATGGCACTCGCAGTGTGCGTTGGGTCTAGTTATCTCTACGTACGAGAGTGGTTTAGAATTAAGACTTTGAGAATTTGGTCTTATGTTTATGAATGTACAAGTTTAGGTCATTGAATCCAATTTAAAGTGATAATTTATCTTTAAGTTTTTGTTTTTGCTGTTTCACTTTATTGATCTTAAATTGACGTGGCTTAGTGATTGCTTGGGAACTTCTTTGGCCAATACTTTGGAAAAATCGCAAATGATAACCTTAATATTATCATGTATCTTGTTGAAACCTGAATTTTTGTCGACAATTCAAGCATATGTCCCTATGAAAGTACAAAAATAGAAAATAGAAAAAAAACAACAAAAAGAGCGAAGAAGAATAGATAAATACATATATAATAAACTAATTAGAAAAACGATGGCCGTTTAAAAGGGGGCCAACCCACATAGCTCCCAGAAGAAAAAAAATTCGTTTTAAGGCCATCAAAGCGTATCAAGCCCACCTACATGCTAAAAGCCATGACCCATTCCCAGCTAAAGACCCGCTTGAAATCTTTGGAATCCCGTCATTTTCGACTAGGCAATTCAAATAGAAATCTCAAATCGAAAAACCTTTGGAAAATTAAAAATGTTTCTTCGGGTTGAAGTTACGAGAAATAAAGGCGGATTTTTCCTTTCACAAATAACATCAAACATTATTGCTTCGAGCGAGAACAGACCGCGAATAGCAGGCGCATCCGATTTACAAAAGCGAATTTCAAGCCACAAATACCACATACGAGCAATCCAGAGACGAAAATGCCTTCCCTAATAGTAATAGGGAAACGAACACATATAAGCAACAATAATAAGAGACGAATGAATCGAGATCAAATCGGCTTCAAGAATGATACTCAACAAGCGAAATCTCAACACAAACTAAATAGCATGGGAATGGCTAAGCATGACACTAGAAGGCACAGCAACGCGGTCATCTTATCCAATCGTGTATCAATAAAAACAATCCAGCTCCTAGAATGACTATGAATACTACCTCAAATTGGCCTCCAATCCGAGGTAATCTACGAGGGATAGAAAAATGTTTGTCACAGAGTAGACATAATTTTGAATTTTAAAAAGTTGAGCAAATTTATCGTAATGAATATAATTTGAAATTTTTTGAGTTTTAAAAAAATAAATTTGTGAGTCGTTGGATGAATCTTCCCTTTTTTTTTATTCTCGTCGTTTTCTCTTCAAGATCCTCGCCGCCACCCATCTTTACGCTCCGGCCTATCGTCTCGGGCGACGACGACTCTCGATTTGGCCTCAGATTCCGTCGCCGCCGGTTGATGAGGCGGCGCCGGACCGGTGGGAGTGGCCACCGGTCAATCGGATGAAGCTCTTGTGAGCACCAGCCCACATCCCCCCCTCCTCTGCGCGCGGCTTAGACGGGGCAAAACGATGGACGCAAAGCTGACGGCGGCGATGGAATCCGAAGGGCGGCGAACAAGCCGAAAACCGACCGAAAGGTTCAATCGCATACGAAACGACCTGATGGTACAGCAGCGGCGGTAGCGGCATGGGAGAGAGAGAGGAGAAAAGGAAAAATGGAGGAAGACTTGGTGGAAACTGAGGATGGAGAGAGAGAGAGAGAGAGAGAGAGAGAGAGAGAGAGATGACTCGACTCCAATGGAATGAAGGGGGGGATTGATCCCTCTAGCTGACGATGATTCACTGCAACCGCCGATGGGAAGCACCGCCCAGCCATTCGTCCAGATCGAGCTCTCTGCCGTTCGTTGCTTCCAGCACCCACCGAATGTGCTGCGTCCTCTGAGCAGAAGGCGTTCGGTGAATTGCGCAAGAGAGAAAGAGAGGGTGAGACGATTTTGATTTTGAAACAACAAACAGAGTGAGATACGCCTAGAGAAATCTCCACAGACGGCCGGTTCCTCGTGACAATCAGGCGATGACGGAATTTCTCGATCAACAGTCACACTTACCCGGTCGTTTCCATCTCCGATTGAACTCTAGAAATATTTTAGATTCATCCCAAATTTGTCTGTCGACTTCTGTTTCGGCTTTTGTTTTCTCCCATTCTCTCGCGGTATTCCGAAATTTCCATTGCCGTCGGTTGCACTGTGGGGCAGGAATCGAGTTCGCAAGGAAGGTGTTCGATGGAATGACAAAGCCGGACTCTGTTCTGAAGAATACCTTTTCAAGAGAGAGAGAATCAGCAAGCTTTATCTGGCGGCGAGAGCAAGTTCAGGTTCGAGAGCGCAAGATGTCAATTCTCAGACAAAAGCCGGAGGCTCAGATGCTGTGTAGTGTTGAGAGAGGTTGCTGAAGAGTTGTGCTGCAGCGATGCGGTTACAGAGTTATGCTACTGCGGTGAAAGAGATGACTGTGAGAGAGGCTCTGAATACAGCGCTTGATAAGGAAATGCCTGCAGATACTAGAGTCAATCTAATGGGTGAGGAGGTCGGAGAATACCAAAGGAGCCTTTCAAGGTGTCTTAAAGGTTCTTTTGCAGAAGTATGGACCTGAGAGGGTTGTTGATGCTCCTATCACAGAGGCTGGTTTCACTGGAGTTGAAGTCGAGCCTACAAGGTGTCTTTAGTTTCAAGAGGAGCTGCAGCAGGAGTTGGTGCCCGACACTCCCAAGCCCTGCGAGGACGTCGCCATCCCATCTGGAGGAAGCTTTACCGGATCCGGTCTCGTTAAATCACTCATCACCCTCAGGATCTATCGGACACGAGAATCGTCCATGGCGTACGAAATGAGAGTTGCTCATGAACTGTGTAACATCTCTGGTATGTTCCTCCAACCAAAGTTCTTCCTCATCCTCTTGCTTTTCAGATTTGTCGTCACTAATTTCTAATGCAGTGGGTTAGTTGCTTTATTTGAATGCGTTGTTGTCGGGGAGTGGATAGTTGGCATGGTCGCAAATTTTATTGGTGTTTACTCAAGTCTCCTTTTCAGTTGCTATCATTACGGTATCAACATAAAGCACAGAAAGATGAGGTATACATAATAACGTAGGCGCAGGATGGGACCATTGTTATTACTCTGATTAACTCAGCTTGTAATGTTTGGTATTAGCCTCAGAAAGCGTCACGTCTCCTTCGTCCTTTTCCTGCCTTCTTTTGTTCAAAAGGGTAAGCAATCATTCGCAAATTCTGGACATGCTCGTCTTGATATGAAGTAGTAATTGCTTTTGCTATTCAATGACACTCTTCGCCCTCATAAACTTTGATTGTTGACCTATTGTTGCGTAGCTTAACCACTATTCTCTAAATTGTTGTTCCATTTGGTAATGAGGGTAATTGGTTGATGATTCGGTCTTGTTGAATTCGATCTGTTAATCATGTGCTCTGCTGTTCTAGCGGTTGAATGAATTTTTATTTGGATCTGCTTTGCTTCATGGTTATTGGTATCAATCTTATATGTTGTTTCAATGTGTAATAGTGCAGTGTAGGAAAATGGTGAACTCCTGAAGCTCACTCCTGGGCAACATCGTTGATTATGGGCCCTTTGCTGCATTTGTTTCTCTTGCATACATGTATTTAGTGACAGCAGATTAGAGCATGCAGACTCTCTGGAAATACAAATCATGGAGATCTGAGGAAGTATCTTCGTGGATATTTCGACACTACATGGGGGAAAAAGCACAGTTATGTAAAGATACCCGAGTCATGAGTAGTCGATAAGCCATCAGAGGTATTATTTGTGATTGTTGTCTAACAAGAAGCTGTAACTGATGTCTTTCTCTCGCGAATGCCCGCCAATCGGCAGAGAAGGACAGATACTACGTGCCTCTGGCCCGTCCAAGGCTCCTAATAGCTTCACTGCCCACAGATCTGTCCGAATACTGAAGAGATGATATTTGTTTGTTTTCCTGAATATGTTGCTTGGCGAATCCAACCGGAGCACCTTGGACATGTACATGTTTTGAACAGCTTATACTTGAAAATTGTTAAATTGAACATGACATACAACAGCAATGATTTAAGCTCCAGAGCTTAGTGGGCTATTGGTAAGACATCGCAGGATCACCATTTTGACAAGGGGCTGCTCCGAATCAACATCATTGGCCAATTCAGGAGATAGGAGAGGCCTTGAAAGTGTAGGACCATGAAAATCGGGGTTAGAATGGCTCACTTTGCATGTAGAATGCTCAATCCCACCTGTAGTGAAACACGAGAACTAAACTAGATGGTGGTGTGAACATCTCTTTAATTGACTGGCTATGAAAAGATTTCTCATAGATTGGAAATTACTATTATCATGAAAATCAAAATTCAGTTAATTTGATGGAATAAGTGCTAAATGCTCTTCATATTAGAAGAAACTAATAAACGACAAGTTGCACTGACGTGCAAAAATACTTGCATGAATCTTCAAGAATTTGAAAAGAGATGAAGAAAAGAATGTGATGTAAGTAGAAATTGACTTGGTAAATCCACTGGTTGCTCAAGGAAAGTCTAATTGACATTATGACACTTCATTAGTTCTATATGTCAGGTTGAGCCACTAAAATACTTAAAGAAGCACCGAATATAAGAGTTTCTTCTAAACTGGAAGTTACAGAATTGAGACTAGCGCACAAAAGAAGAAAACTTCAACAGAAAAAGAGTCTACTTTTCATTGATTCCCAACTAGTGAACAAAGGAGGCATAATTAGGAATCCTGAGTTCAGATCGACGATACAAATGGCTTAGAGTAAGACTTCCCTATGTTCATCTTAATCAATGTGAATCGGCTCCTTACCAGCTACTGAAAAAGGACACACGGAACACAACATCATCCCTATCAATGAGCTCAAACACAGATCTTTCCCATACACAGATGAGTTTCTCTTGCAAAAACAGGCCAACCAGTAGAGAAGAATACCCACGTTTCATGCGTGTAGCTCAAGAGCTTCTCCGGACACGATTTTTCTGAAACCTAAGAGTCGCCATTTCCTTGTTTTCTTGAATATGTTGCTTTACAAATCGACCAGGAACGTCCGGCACATATCTACATGTGTGGAAAAACCACTGTATGCTAAAAGGAGGACATCACATAAAGCATACACTAATGTGGAAAAAAAGCAGATGATGTAGATTCATGCCCATATTTGCTAGTTCAGGAGTTTTAAGCAACAGCCTTAATAGTCTCATGAAAGTCATCGATCTTAACCTGCAATCTAAAGCATTCTTGAAGAAGTGGCTGTCCATTAATAGCTATTTTCAATTAGGTTACCATTCAAGTGAGTGCCTGTTCTTTCACTTGGATATAAATAGAGCGGCTTGTGGAGAATATCCAAGGCAATCCCGACCCGATTACTGTCTTTACTTATTCATTTTTTCCTGGTTCCACGTTATTCCATCATTAGGATTCCCCCGTGACACTTTGAGAAAAATAACATGTCATATGGTTCCCCATACAAACCAAATCAACTTGGGAAAACATAATATTGAGGCATGATTTATAGCAATCGTAATTAAACTTCAGACATGCCAGTGATGAATTAGGCTAGAGATCTCACCACTTTACTCTTGTGATCTTGCCGTATCACCACTTTGAAAAAGGGATGTTCCGAAGTGAGGGGCTTTGGAGGTGTAGGACCACGAAAAACCGGCTTAGAATGGTCCGGCTTTGGAGATGTCCAATTTTATGTTTAGATTGTTCATTCCTACACTAAACTAAAAATGAGAACTTTATTAGTCTTTAGTATAAGCGTTTCTTCAATAGACTTACCATGAAAGGATCTCTACAGAGATTGGAAATTATGATTATCATAACAATCAAAATTGAGACAATTTAACGGAATATATGTTACAAGTGTCTTCAACTAAGAAGAGACAAACTAACTAGAATTTATTTCGTACCAATAAACCACAAAAGTTTTATTAAAACGATTTTGAGTGTATTTTTAAATTAAAAAAAGAAAAAGAAAGTGCACTTGTTAGTGATGCAGCACAACAAAACATGGTAGGCATAATGTAGACCCAGAATTCAAGTCACACCGTAACCAGCCGAAAGTGACGCTTCGAGTACTCATTTCAAACAATGCAAATCAAGTGTTTACTGATACCACTCAAAATGGAGAGTTTGAACGCAATATATCATCCCTATCAATTAGCTCGAACACGCAAAACATTTCTTGCAAGCATGAGTTTCTCTCGGGAATGCACGTCAACCAGAAGAAAGGATAGAGGCATAGCCCCTCTGACGCGTCTGCAGCTCCTAACGAGCTTCACTGGCCATGATCTGTCGGAATACTTAAGAGTTGCTCTTTTGCTTTTCCTGAATATGTTGCTTGATGAATCCTCCCGGACACTCTGCGCTTGTACATGATTGAACAGCCACGCTATGAAAGAGCTTGACGATAGTGATGGTGGAGACGGTGAGCTTGAGAGAAAATAATAATGGATCAAGACTTTGTTGAAAAAATGAAGATGGACAGAGAGATGAGGATCACCTTCCCACCGCATCGCCTATCTCCCAAAGGATCGTCCTTCATTGTTTAGCCACCACGACGGTCGAACTTGACCACTGGAGTTTCCTGGTCGTTGAACGTGCTGCGTCCTCTGAGCAGAAGGTGTTTGGTGAATCGAGCAATAGAGAAACAGAGGGTGAGACAATTTTGAAACAACAAACAGAGGAAGATACGCCTAGAGAAATCTCCTCAGTTCCTCGCGACATTCAGGCGATGACGGAATTCGTCGATCAACAGTCACGCTTACCAGGTCGTGCCATCTCCGATTGAACTCTAGAGTTCATTCCGATACATTCCAACTTTATCTTTTGAATCATGTTTCGCTTTTGTTTTCTCCCATCCTCTCGCCATCTTCTAGAAATTCCATTGCTGTTGGTTGCACTGCGGAGGAGGTATCGTGTTCGCAAGGAAGGAGTTCGATGGAATGACAAAGCTGGTCTCAAAGACCACCTGTTCAAGAGACAGAATCGGCGAGCTTTACCTGGTGGTGGGAGCAAGTTCAAGTTCGAGAGTGCAAGATTCTAGGACGAAAAGCCACTGCCGGAGGCTCGGATGCTGTGTCGTCGAGAGACAGGTTGTGGAAGCGTTGTTGCCGCGAGGAAATGGTTACAGAGTTATGCTACCGCAGCGAAAGAGACGGACTGTGAGAGAGGATCTGAATACAGCGCTTGATGAGGAAATGCCTGCAGATCCAGAAGTCAGTCTTTCTAATGGGTGGTGAGGAGGTCGAAGAATACCAAGGAGCCTTACAAGGTGTCTTAAAGGTTCTTTTTTTTTTTTCCGGACAAGTATGGACCTGAGAGGGTTGTTGATTCTCCAATCACAGAGGCTGGTTTCGCTGGAATTGAAGTCGGCGCTGCTTTCTGTGGCCTCAGGCCTGTCGTGGAGTTCATGACATCCAATTTCGCTATGCAGGCGTCGCCCATCCCACCCGGAGGAAGCTTTACGGGTCCGGCCTCGTTAAATCACTCATCACCCTCAGGATCTGTCGGACACGAGAATCGTCCACTGCGTACGAAATGAGAGTTGCTCATGAGCTGTGTTAACATCTCGGGTACGTTCCTCCAACCAAAGTACTTCCTCATCCTCTGCTTTTTCAGATTTGCAGTCACTAATTTCCTAATGCAGTGTGTTAGTTGCATTATTTGAATGCGTTGTCATCAAGGAGTGGATAGTTTGTGTGGTCACAGATTTAATTGGTGTTTACTCAAGTCTCCTTTTCAGTTGCTATTATTATGGCGTCAACATAAGCACAGAAATATGAGATATACATGACACATATGCTCAATATAATATCTTAGGCGCAGGATGGGACCATTGTTATTACTCTGATTAACTCAGCTTGTAATGTTTGGTATCAGCCTCAGAAAGCTTCACGTCTCCTTCGTCCTTTTCCTGCCTTCTTGTCTTTAAAAGGGTAAGCAATCATTCGCAAATTCTGGACATGGTCGTCCTGTTATGAAGTAGCAATTGCTTTTGCTATTCAATGACTCTTTGCCCTCATAAACTTTGATTGGTGACCCATTGTTATTCCATTTGGTAACGAGGGTAATTACTCGTTGATTCAGTCTCGTTGAATTCAATTTGTTAATTATGTGCTCCGGTGTTCTAGGAGTTGAATAAATTTTTATGTGAATCTGCTTTGCTTCATGGTTATTAGCATGAATATTTTGTGTTGATTCATTCTGTTATAGGGCATTGTAGGAAATTGGCAAACTCCTAAAGCTCACTCCTTGGCAACGTCGCCATTGATTATGGGCCATTTGCTGCATTTCTTTCTCTTGTACATGTATTTAGTGACAGCAGATTAGCATAGAGACCCTCTGGAAATACAAATCATGGAGATCCGAGGAAGCATCATTGTGGGATTTTCGACACTACATGGGGGCAAAGAAAACCACATAGTCATGTAGAGATATCCAAGTCACGAGTAGTTGATAAGCCATCAGATATCATTTGTGATGATGTCAATCAACATGCTGTTGCTGCAAAGAATGCAAGCCTTCAGGTGACTACGGGGCGTCTATCGGGCCAATTCTGAAGAAATTCCTAACCGGACCCATATACCTTGTTCAATGTGAAGGCATTATGTCTAAAGTATCTATATGCTGAGAAATCCGAAAGCAAGACTTTGCCAATTTCAATGCTTTTGTTTAGGGGTTCATCCTATCTTTGTGGTTGAATTTGATTCCTGATTTTCGATGAAAAGAATGTGAAGGCGAAAATTTAGGTGTTAACAATTGGTAAGGGGATCGACTATTAATCCTTTTTTCCCTATTAAACAATGAGGAAGACATTGGTATGAAAATTTCTTTAATTGACTAATTATGAAAAGATGTAGCATAGATTAGAAATTGCTCTGCCATACATATCAAGATTCAGTTAATATGACAAAATGAAATCTGATTGCTCTTCACATGATAAGAAACTAATAAACTTCAATTTGCGCCCACATGTGAAAAAGGCTTACACAAAATCTTCAAGAATTCTAAAAGAGAACGGAAAGAACCTAATGTAAGTCCACATTGAGCTTGTAAAACCATGGGTTGTGCCTTGAAATTCAGAGTTGGTATATGGCTTAAGGGAAGCATATTTGATGTTTCTACACTATTCAGTTCCAAAGGTCGGGTTGAGCCCCCAGAAACCTTAAAGAAGAACCTAATTTTAGAGATTCTTTCCAAAATGGAAGATATAGAATCGACATTAGCAATCATGCCCGCATTGTGACTATCAACACTAGGATCAAGGAAAGGTATCGTACACATTCAGGACCATTCCATTCATTAGAACAAAACTCATGCTTCTATCCATTTTGCCGAATTGGAAGTAGATGTCAGCCTAGCAATTCTGAAGTTCTGTTTTCACCAAAAGTGAGCTAAAGCGATGCTTCCTCTGCATCCTACTGCATAGTATTATTCACCCAAGTCTTATCAGTGGATCTGAAGATAGATACTCTAAACACGATATTGGCCCTTTTGATAGAGCTCGAACACATGCGTCTTACACCTTCAGAGAAGTTTCTCTCATGAATGCAGGCCAACCGGCAAATAACTTTCCATAATGTTCGTGGTTTATGAGCTTCAACGGCCACGATCTGTCTTGAAATATGAGAGCCATGGTCTGTGGGCTTTTCTTAATGTGCGTCTTTGGGAATGAACTGCGAACTCTTTGCTCAAGTAGACACTTTGCAATTTTTTTTTTTTTGGTAAAGGTTAGAATTTGTATAACTTTTCACAAAGCACCAAATACAAGCTAAGCCAAAACCACCCAATGACCCAAGAAGGACAACAAGTCCAAATGGGGTCAAAAGAGGTTAATCAACACTATACAAAGCCACAAGATGGCCACCAAACTAGAAAAGAAGGAGAAAGAACAGCCTAAGAAGGAGCTGTATCGGCTTCAAAGATTGCAGAAGGTAGACCCCAACGCCTTTGAATCTTCCGGTTTGCTGAAGTGTCAGCAATTGTCCCCATAGATAACACTTTGTCCTTCACCACCTTTTTAAGGTGTAGACGCATTCCCGGGATGTGGACAATTTTGTTCCTGAAGAGATGGTTATTCCTTTCGGTCCAGATGATGTGAACTAAGGCACCGAAAGCAAATCTGGCAACACGATGGCCAAAGGAAGAGCCACCACAGACTTTCATAGTCCAAGTGATATGATCATGCCAGGGTCTATTCCGCCATGGGAGGTTGCAATTTGTAGCCCAATAGAAGGCCAGTCTTCTCGTAGACGGGCATGCAAAGAAGAGATGATTAATAGAATCTGGGACAGAACCACAGAAAGCACAAAAAGCCGTATTAATACGGCGGTTTTGAAGGAGGATGGCCTGAGAGGGGAGGCGGTTGAGAGAGATAATCCAAAGGAGAAAGCCATGCCGAGGCGTAATGTGCCTGTCCCAGATAAAGGAGTGCCATGGGGCTGGCTGACCTGTTGTTCTAATTTGTTGCCAAGCAAGCGCAACAGAAAAAGATGCCGTGGGAGAGGAAGCCCATATAATTTCATCCGGACTCTCATCCGCAAACAAAGGAGCGGGTTCCGGCCAGCTAAGTATGGTTTGAAGAATCGTTGAATGCTGCCAAGTACCCTCATAGAATTCTCGCACAGAGGTATGGCGTGGAATCCTAGAGTGGTATATATCAATATTGGAGAAGCGCCGATATAGGGGGCCATTATCATGCCACCAATCAAACCAAAAGAAAAAAGAAAACAACCAATGATTTCTGAGGAAGTACAAGGATCCTTTTCAAAGAATGTGAAGGATAACAACAGAAACTATTGACACGACGCACGATTAAAATTAGAGTTAACATAGTCTAGTGACTCTCTTTGATTTATATCCAAGAGTTGTCATTGTCATGAGGATCTTACCACATTGCTTTTCTTCATATACATTCACTGAACGATTCACATGCTCACGGGCAATCGACAACATTACATACCTATAATCGTTTGCTCATGACATCATTACCGGTTCACCCGTCGTCCAAGCGCTTAGACCGATTGAACCACAAACTAGTAACCTAAATGGTTCTCTAATCAGCCCAAGTTTGAAAACATCAGTGCAAAGTTCAATCCCTGCTTAAAACAAGTAAATATGACTATCTTATATGAATTGAATTGTAATGCACAAAATACTTTTACCCCATAACAAAAGATGATAGCAAGTGATTATACCTGATAGAAGTTCGGCTATCATAGAATTACTGTCTTGGATGCTCCTCTCTCTCTCCTTGAGCATACAAGATGCAGGAAAACCTTCGTAATCCTCCAAATGAGATTGATGCTCAACCTCCACGTCCTACATTACTCCTGTCGTTGCTCTAGTTGGAGCTATGACCAATGCTTGACCTTTCCCTTAAAAAATTCGTAACCAACAGTAAGTCTTTGCTTTGGCATCGCACAAACTTTAATTTAAGATGCTAATAAATCTTAGTCAAGAGGGAAAAGAGTTAACATCTACCGCTTCATTTAGTTTACATTTAATAATGAAAAATAGTGCTATAACACCGGAAAAAAAAGGGGGGGGAAATCAGAAAGGGCTCCACCAACAAAGATAAAAGATCACACGAAGAAACAGCGAATTTAGAATTATTTTGAGTATGTGCTAAATCAAATAATGAAACTTAACTACCTTACCAAAAAAAAATTTAATGAAACTTAACTCTAATAATCAACCTATCCTCCACGAAAACAAAAGAAACAATCTTTCTAGCTTATTTGACTAAAACCGGCCATGCCCAGGAATATCATCTCCTCCATCGCCCTTTCCATCCTAATCTTCGATATGCAGGGTGACATCCGTCCGCCATCACCTTCAGCGTCACTTCTAATCACATTGCAGCATCGCTAGAGGCATATAATGAGCTCCCAAGCACTTGTTCATTTCCTTTCTCTGCAGTGGACACTTTGTCACCCTTGTCATAGATGTCCCTAAGTTTCATGTGCTCGACAACACGCCATTCATCTATGACATGAAAACTTTCTTTACCTGCGATGCTAAGCCAAAAGGTTTGTCAACTACATTGTCACCTGATAATGTTTTTTGGTTTTTTGAAAAAGATTTTTGATCCGTTCATTTGAAATATTCTATATTGAATAGAGAATTTTCGGTCCCCTGCTCTACCAGCTGAGCTATCCCGACCATTCCTTACACATCATCCTCATTTTACTAGATGACTTGGTTCTATGTCAATTAAAAAGACAAAAGGGCTAGAAAAAGTCATACAATAACTGTCCTAGCTCTACCGTATCTTTTGTTTCATTTCTTCTGGAACAATCACGAACACTTTTTTTATTATGGATCTACTACCAGAAATTCAATGCGTAATCTTAGCATGCAATGTAAGCTCCAATAGAAATATATTGGAAAGGAAAAATACTTTGAAGATTTACTTGTTCCCATACAATAGTTAGGAATTCTTGACGGTATCAAGCTGGAACAACCTCTACTTCTTGAATACCCTGATTTAGCGCTAAAGAATTTCCCGCCGCTACCATATAGTATTCATCTCTACTTGTATTTTATACATTGGAAGAATCCGTTTTGTTATTAATAAACTAGGAAAAGAATAACTGAAAGAAAGGAAATCAATTAGTTATTCATGAAAGTTTCATTTATTCAATGACTAGAATTAGACGAGGATATATAGCTCGGTGACGTAGAACAAAAATTCGTTTATTTGCATAAAGCTTTTGGGGGGCTCGTTCAAGACTTACTCGAACAATTATTCAACAGAAAATACAATCTTTGGTTTCGTCTCATCGAGATAGAGATAGGAAAAAGAGAGATTTTTGTCGTTTGTGGATCACTCGTTCATGCTTTTCCTGGAGGTCTGGAGAAAGCTGCAATCAATAGGATTTTCCTAATCCTCCTTTCCTGAAGGGAAGAACGTGAAAATCTTTTTCATTTCCACAAGGACCAGGAGATTGGATCTAGCCATAAGAAGAATGCTTGGATGATAAACAACTCTGTATCAAATGCAAAAAATATTGCAAGGGTAAGGCCGAAATATCTTTTCTGCTGCTTCTATTTACGTTAAGTCAAAAAAATTTAAATAACACAACCTTATATGCTCTTAGGAACTTAGTCGAGTGTGGCATGCTATCAAGAGGTCATAGGACTGTGTCAGGTTTGAGACGAGATCTAATCGCCACAATCAAAAGAAAATCATTTCAATGTCATCTCGAATAAACCTCAAAAGAAATGAAATCTATCAACCATGGTATTTGTTTATAAAGCAAAAACCAGAAAAATGCAGTGCAAAATACTTTTAGCTATACAGTAGCAGTTCGGTTTGTCGCATGCAGTTTAAGATATCATGGTTTTTATGAGCCCAAGAGGAAATCTAGTGGCAACATTTGAAAGCAAATTACTCAACATTGTCTCCAGTGAGTTTGCTAAGAATTTTCTTTTGATAAGCAAAAGAAATTTATTGCAAAATGGCATCAAGCAGATGCTAGCCTGCGTAACAAATCATGAATGCAATTCATGTTATGAGGTATAAGAAAAAATGCACATTAGTAATGTCATTTCCACCAACCAAAAACTGTGGAAAGCCATCTATGATTCCAACTAAAAACCAGTCTTCCTATTTTCAAATTTCTTTCTTCCAAACAAATCAGCAGGCTAAAGAAATTAATCAACCATAAACACAGCCCAACATAAACAAAGAGTCATTTGAACTACTTAACATTTGATGCTGGGTTCTAAAATCCAACAAAAGGAAGTTCTCTAGTAGAACCCAAAAACATGAGTTTGCCATAGTTTCATGGAGATTTTGATTGCAAGACCTATGGAAGAGGCAATCAGATAGAAAGCAAATGAAAGTATGTTGCGAAAGGCAGTTTTAGATATCGTGCACCTGAATATCCATGCACAGCGATGAACAAGGCATTACTGCAGGGTGAGCTCAGAATCTAATTTTGAACAACAAGAGAGAGAATGTTGATCATCGCATCAGCAAAAAGGCTATGTTCTCCATGATAGCTACTACGCAATCATCTCGTTGACCCAACAATTGAGATTCAAATGCAGGGTTGCAAGTTCAACTTCAGAATAGCAGATTAGTATTGCAGAACTCATTATGTCGGATCAATAACTGAGAATGAATCGGTCACCATACATAGACTGCTTCTGATGTCCTTGCTGGCACCAAGGCAGGCTGAGAGTTGCCAAAAGCATTACCTGCACATTTTTAAATCATTGATTTCGGAAGTTCCAGTGGCAATGCTTAGGACTAACGAGGAAAAAGATGGATCACTCTTCCATTGGTTAACTTGGTTTATAGATGTAAGCAAGAGTTGACTAATTAAACGTGTACAGCAAATACTCGAACCTTTTTACTTGTGAAGAAGAATACTGGAAAGCAAGTTATCTTGACAGCTGGAACAAGAACATATGACCTTAAAATGAATCACGAGGCTTGTATTCATTGTTGATTTCATATATATCCATGAAGGAGCTGTCTCCAACTGCAATATCCTCCAATTCACTAATGGCTTCTTCTTGGTCAAGCTGCATAGGGATGCCTTCATCCTTAGAGCTACCCTCGAGAAAAACATTATCTTCCATATCCGATATGTCAGTAAAAGTTTCTATCTTTTTCTTCCTCCCTCTATATCTAATAAGGCTTAGGACCTTTTCCTTCCACAGAACCAGCGGACATTTCTGAATCAGCTCTGCACCTTCATAAGCTCCTGTCAAGAACACAGTAAACCTCTTCCCCCTCTCAGAGACATAGAAAACGCCAAGATGCTTCAACGAGAGTCTCATCAGCTTCTGAGGCATCATGAATTCTCGTCGAAAGTGGGTGAGGTGATCAGTTATCAACCTCTTTTCCATTGTGAAGCTGAGTAGCTCATGCATCACCGCAATGGCCCTCTTATCAAATTCTTTTGATCCAGCTTGGAGGCCACGTGCATCAGCATAAGGAGATAAGTAAGATCTTTTCTGAAAGTGCTCAATCGACCCTCCATATCTATAGATTTTATTATAACAGGCAGGAAACTTCAAGGGAAAAGATAGGGAAAGCAACCCTGGAGCATGAGAGGCAGATTCCGATACCCCCAATACGGCTTTCTCCAACTCTGTGATAGCCCAAGCAGGATTCCACTCGACAAGCTCAAGATAATCAACTTCATCTGGAGATTTAACCACTTTGAAGTGCCGTGCACCCACTTGCTCCTAAAATCAACTGGCAAACCAAACTCTCTCCTGAAATGAGCAATTTTGTCCAATGGAAGCCATTTATCGACTGACATCATCAACATCCTAATCACGTATTCGGCCGCCATGCCAGAGTGTTCCCTAATCAATCTCTCCTCTTCCTCTAAGAGGTCTTCAGCTTCTTTAGTCATTCCACACCACAATACCCCCTTCTGATCCTTATACAACTCAAACAGTTCTGGTTACTTCCGAATGAAATCCACAATACTGTGTGGCTTGGGAAAATTAATTTGTTTCCGGTATTGATCCACCGACCTCACAGGGATTATCATCTCGGGTTCCTTCTTCAACGCTTCCGTCAGAACCAACACCTTAGACACCACTTTATGCTTCTCGGTGGCGATTTCGAGATCATGGACCCTCTTGTTCTTGCTCCTATCTTGCACTCTCTTGCTCGTGGTCACGAATCTACGCTGCGACCAGGTAAGTAAAACCTCGCCAAAACTCCAATTTCCTCTCAGGGTAGGCAGACGCACTAGCGAGGTGACAATGCATCCAAACTCTCTTGCCGCACTCCATTCGGTCGAGGAAGCTACGTTTTTAACAGTGAATCGAAGATGGGTCATCTCAAGACGCTAATGCCTTGCTCCAAGTTCAAGAAACAAGCCCAAGAAAAGCGAATGCCTCTCACTCAGGACAGGCGTCCAACAGCTTGCGTGCAAGGGAAAGAGGGAAAACAAGACCCCAAAACGAAAACATTCGAGAAGACCACCGTGAATGCACGATCACCACCTCCTTGAGTTCCCTCGATCAGCACCAGTTACGGTTGGATTTCAGGTGTGGTTTGTGCGGAGAACGAAGAAGAAGCGGGGCGAGAAGGAGAGCGAAGGGGCGGTAGTTCTGGTTTTCGCAAGAAACGTTGGCATTTCTCTCTCGTTATTACGTTTTTGCCCAAAAGCTAAAAGAAAATAAGGATTGTGGGGTGCCAAGTTCGAAATAACGAGTTTTGCATTTCTGATCGTAATTAAAATGATTGTTTTATTTTAAATAAAAGTTAATACCACTAAAAAGTCTAAACTGATAAAAAAAATCTAATATGGTGTACTTGTGACAAAATTTACGTTAATTTTCATTAAATTGGATTAATACAACAAAAAACCATGAAATGATATACATGTAATAAAGGGAGGGTAAAACCCTAAAACTAATATATTTATCAATTGCCACGTGTCATTCAACTCAATAATTTGACAGTAAAATTTAACGAAAAATAAATTTTTCACAAAGTTACCAGTTTGAAGTTTTTTGTGGTCAAAAAAATTTGTATGGAGGAAATTTGTTATATGTGTACCAGTTTGAAGTTTTTTGTAGTGTTAACCCTTTAAATAATTAAAAGATATCGAGAGTCTTACAAATCATTAGATTCACGTGTTTATAAAAATTGAGGTATTTGAGATTACCCGGAAAATCTGGTGTAAACTCGTAATGAAGTTTAGTAAAAGAAATAAATTGAATCATCTGAAACCAAACATTAATATCGCGTAATCCGTAGACAGTTAAATTATATATAAGTCTAAAAGATACGCAAGAGAATAATTTTTTTTAAAAAGGGTTAATACTACGGAAAATCCCACACTAGTACATATGTGACAAATTTACCTAAAACTAATTTTTGAACCACTAAAAATCCTAAATTGGTGCACCTGTGATAAGTTTACCCTAAACTAATTTTTTTTACCATAAAAAACCTAAAATTGGTACATTTGTGACAAATTTACCCTTCATTAACTTAGATTAATACCACGAAAAATCACAAACTGATACATCTTTCACAAACAGAGGGTCAAACCCCAAACTAATATGCCTATCAATTGTCACATGTCATTCAACTTAGAAATTTAACTGTAAAATTTAATAGAAACTAATAGAGGGTAAAATTGTCACAAATGTGTCAATTTGAGGTTTTTAGTGGTCAAAAATTAGTTTAGGGTAAATTTGTCATTAATGTATCGGTTTAGAATTTTTCTTGGTATTAGCCCTTCAAAAAATATATGTGTAAGAGATTACTAATGATTTTAACTATCAAGTCTGATTTGCTTATTCAGAAAATTGGAACAAGAAGGGCCCAATACTGCATATAAAAATCAAATTTCAAACATTAAAACGATAAATCAAGCGTGCACCATGCTTGTTGCCCTTTAACGAAATTACCATGTTGCTAGTGCTAGGAAATGTGTCAGCCGAGGCAAGCACACCCTACTCTGACATGACCCGTGCCTGGCAAGCTATTTCGAATGGCTTAATTGTTGTTTCGTATTCTCATATAACTCCAAAGCCATGAGTGTGGAGTTTGAGCATGATGCAGTTCGACAAAGGCATATATATGATAATGCATAATAAATTTTTTGCTCTTCGAAAAAGAATTTTATTTGATTGATACTTTGAGCAAATTATAAATCGAGCAAATTGATATGAGTATGAAACCAAATTACGTTTACTCGGACCGACTATTGGTTCATGATAATTGAATTGGAGTTATTTGACGCAAAAAAAAAAAACAAACTGAATTTTCTCTCTTGCTCTTATAGAAACGGATCTCATAAATTCATTAACTCAATTAAATCCTTTTCTCTTAAAAAAAAAAGAGAAAAAAATGAACTCAATCTTTCAAGCCATTACTCAACTCAAATTAACTCGATCAAATCGAGCTTCTCGCCTTCTTATATAAACACGCCCTAATTTCTTACCGTTTTGTATCTGCACTTTTTTTTTGAAACTCTCTTCTTCTTTTTCATTGAGCAAACCAACTTGCAATCAAACACAGATACAAAGCAATTTGAAGCTCTCTCATTGCGGGACTAGGGTGAGTATAAAATCGAGTCAAATCAAATCGAGTTATTCAATACGAAATAAAAAAAAAATCAAACCCAATTTATTCTATCCCTCTTCAGGAATGGATATTATAAATTCTTAAAATTCATAAGATCCATTAAACCTCAATTTATAAGATCTATTTCGGAATAATAAAACTCAATTAAACATCTTTTTTCTTAAAAAAGAAAAGAGAAAAAAAAAAAGGCAAGAGCCCTTCTTCTTGCTTCCCGCCTCTCTCTCTCTCTCTCTCTCTCTCTCTCTCTCTCTCTCTCTCTCTCTCTCTAAGATTCCGTCCCATTTCCTATCGTTTCCCTTCCTCAAAAAATTTCGAAAGTCCCTCCTTCTACGCAGAGCAAAAGAACTTCATCCCCGATCACCATGCTCCATCGTCGAGGATGATTTCATTTCTTGGGTAAGTTTCGCGAGCTCCGGCAGATTTCGATTCATCTCCTCTTTCGCAATTTGATCGCCAAGGATGATTTCTGAGTTCCGGCTCGCGTTTCACGTTGATCTGCACAGCTGACGAAGAGCAGAGCTAGCTGCAGCTCGTGGAAAGAGAAGACATCGATGACGGCGATGACGAGGAAGACGTGATCAGAACGATTGACCAAGTAAGTGAGAGCAAAACGGAACGCCGGCGACTGCTCTCTGCTCATGCCATCGATGTTAGAATAATATAAAATTGATTATTGAATATCTGAGCATGTTGGTTTCTGAGCTACAGATTTGGTTGTTGGTATTCTTCAAGGATTACCTTGATTTATGGTGGGCGTCAGAGGAGGAATGAAATAAAATCTGCGAAGCACGATTCATGGTAGGCGCTAAAGAAGAATGAAGAGAAGAGAAGAAAGAAGATGCAAGCATTTAATGAAGAAAAGCAGCTTCTGCAACAAGGAGTCAAAGAAGGCTAGGAGAACTCGTTCCACGCCGGTCTTTAAGCATTTACTATGTGTATTTTCTTTGTGACTTTGTTTGTGTGCTTTGTGAACTACCTTATTTTTCTCATTCTCATTTAATGTTGTCAGAGCAAATGTCTAAGTTATGTACACGTCCAACCGCTATAAGAGGTTGTGAACTTCAGATTTGTAGTTGCACCGGAAGAAAAAGCATTTGCGGTTCAATAAGTTCTTCGTCCTCCGGTCTTTATTTGTGCGCCTGTTCAAAACTTCCAAAATTATCATTATTCTTTTTTGGTTCAAACATTTGGTATTAGAGCTAGAAATGACATCCAATAGTTCTATTCAATTGCAACTTCCAAAGTTGAACGGAAAGAATTTTAACAACTGATTCGTCCACATAAAGGTTCTCTTCAAATTGCAAAATTTGTGGAATCTAGTGGAAAATGACTACACAGAAGTGGCCGATGCCGAAGCATTCGAGGCTTTAAGAAAGGAGGAGAAAGATTCTTTGGTGGAGTCACGGAAGAAAGATCAGAAAGCATTATATGCGATCTTTCAAGCAGTGGAGGAAACGATATTTGAAAAAATATCGAGTGCGGAGACCACAAAAGTAGCGTGAGATATTTTGCAAAAATCCTACAAAGGCGATGATCGTGTCCGACGGGTGCGGCTTCAAACACTTCAAGGTGATTTTGAGTCTTTAGGCATGAATGACTCCGAAACAATCTTGGCATATATTTGATCGTGTGCAAACTATCATTAACCAATTGAGGGTTAATGGTGAAGAACTCCAAGATGTTCGAGTTGTAGAAAAAATCTTGAGGTCTTTGATCGAAAGATTTGACTACGTCGTAGCAGTGATCGAGGAAGGGCAAGATGTGTCAACTCGAACATTGGAGCGATTGATGGGTTCATTGTGCTCACATGAGCAAAGAATGAATCAAAAGTCCATTGGTTCAAATCCCGAGCAAGCATTGCAAAGTCAGTTTGTTCCATCAAGTCGAGGAGGCTATCAAGGCGATCGAGGTCGCGAAGGAGGCCAAGGTAGAGGTGGAAATCCAAATTTCATCGGAAAATTTAAACCACGTGACAAATTAAAAGTCAAGTGTTTTAAATGCAATAAATTCGGAGATTACAAATCCAAATGCCGGGCCAAGGCAACGTACGAACGGGTCGAACATGCACATGCCATCGGTGCTGAAGAACACATGCTACTAGCATGTAAGAAGGATGACTCGAGTATTGAAGACACCAACATATGGTACCTGGATACTGGTTGCAACAATCATATGACTGGCCGGAAGGAGTTATTCTCATAGCTGGACGAGACAAGTTGAGGTGAAATTAACTTCGGGGATAAATCAAAAGTTCCCATGATGGGCAAAGGTAATATCAATATCAAGTCAAAAGATGGTACTAATGTTACTATTGCGGATGTTTACTTTGTGCCAGGACTTTTTTGGAATTTGCTAAGTGTTGGGCAACTTTTCGAAAAAGGTTACAAGGTTCGTATTGAAAATGGAGTTTGCACCATTAGAAGTGTCAACGACAAGTTGATCACGAAGGTGCAAATGACAAAGAACCGAATGTTTCCCCTGACTCTTCAGACGATGAATCTCTTGAGTTTTCAAGCAATGATGAAAGACAACAACTAGTTGTGGCATCTTCGATTTGGGCATCTAAATTTTCGTGGACTAAAATTACTTGTCCAGAAAAAGGTGGTGATCGGCATGCCTTTGATTGAATATCCAGATCGCCCATGCGAATGATATCTTGTTGGAAAACAGCATCGAGAATTTTTTCCAGTTGGAAAAGCCAGAAGAGCAAAACAACCATTAGAGTTGGTGCATACTGACACATGTGGCCCTGTTGAGGTTGAATCATTCGGACAAAAAAGGTACATGTTAATTTTTGTGGATGATTTTACCAGAAAAACTTGGTCATATTTCTGGGGAGAAAAATCTGAAGCTTTTGGCAAGTTTAAAGAATTTAAAGTCTATGTTGAAAAACATAGCGGCTTTATTTTGAAGACGTTGAGATCGGATAGAGGCGGAGAATTTACCTCAAATGAATTTAACAAATATTGTAAAATTCATGGAGTAAAACGTCAATTGACTAAAAGCTATACTCCTTAGCAAAATGGTATAACGGAAAGAAAAAATAGAACAATTTTTGAAATGGCAAGAAGTATGCTAAAAGCTAAAAATATACCCAAAAAGTTTTATGCAGAAGCAGTTGCGTGTGCTATACTTGTGCTAAACAGGTGTTCAACAAAAAGTGTTCTTGGAAGAACACCAGAAGAGGTAACAAGCCAGATGTTTCGTTCCTACGAGTATTTGGGTGCGTGGCATATCCCCATATACCAGATGAACGGAGGAAGAAGTTGGATGACAAAAGCGAGAAGTGCATCTTCGTTGGCTACAGTGACACAACTAAATGTTATAAGCTGTATAACTCAGTCACTTAACAGGTGATCATCAGCAGGAATGTCCAGTTTTTAGAAGATGAAGCTTGGGACTAGAACCAAAAGGGTGACTAGAAAAGCATTACCATCGAAGATGAACCATTGGAGGGAGATATAGAAAGACCTCCATTATCTTCAATTGGTGGTACTTCTTCTCCATCATCTTCAACCGGTGGTGCATTTTCTTCACCAACAACAGTTTCAGAACCGCCATTACGTCATTCACAGCAATTGCGAGAAACTCTAGCAAAATTCAGGAATTATGTGGTTACAAGAAACAATGATAGTGATAGTAACGAAATCACTGATGAAATTATGGTAAACTTTTGTTTATTTGCTTAATGTGACCCTATATCCTATAATGAAGTAGTTGCAGATGAGAAGTGGATCCAAGCAATAGACGAAGAAATCTACTCCATTGAGCATCAGGTAAACTTTTGTTTATTATTGGTTAGATTTCAAAGGGCGATTGACTTATGGCATACCAAACCCATACTTCTTCTTATTTCCGCAGGGCACCAGGGGGAAAATTTTCAACTCTGCAGGAACTTTTTTTTTTATTTCGAGGATTTTAAACACGATCATTTCCCGCATCGAAAAATTGAAAAGAGAAAAACAAAAAACGAATAGGCTCGATGTTTCTGTGGGCCTAAAAAGCCCAACTCGTACCACAAAGGACGGTCGGAAGACAGACAGAGAGCGACACCGTCGGACCAAAGTAGTTTCTATTCTTTTTAGGCTCGCTCGGGAACAGGTTCAGCTCGTTCGCGAAGAACTTGAGCGCCTTCAGCCTCCGCAGCTCCCCGGCCCACTTCGGGAGCAAGCTGAACTCGTTCTTGTACAGGTAGAGGTCCTTCACCGAGGACCCATTCAGGGCCGGCGGGGACAGCAGCGAGTACTCCAGGTTCTCCCCGGACACGTCGAGGCACAGATCGTCGTCCGAAGCCCCGCCCCCCCCGCCGCCGCCGCAGGAATCGCGGGCGGGGCTCGGGGGCTCGGGATTCTCGGGGGGATCGGCGTCGCACTCCCCTTGCATCGCGGGGCCGGCCGCGACCGCGATCGATTCGAACGAAGAGAGGCGAGAGAGAAGAAAATCAAAAACTTCCGGGACGTGAGAGGACGGAGAGGTGGGATTTCGCCGAGGAAAAGGACGATTCTTGGGAATGACGCGCGGAACTCGAGAGATTTGGGGGAAGAGACGGAGAAGACGCTCCGGGGGCTTCGAGGTAAACGATGATGGAGGTCGCGAGCCGGAAACCCTAGAAAACGACGACGACGACGGTCCTGTTGGGGTCAAGGAAAGGGAAACGGGAGCGAAAGAAAGAAAGAGGAAGGGAGAGGGAGGGGGGACCGGGATGCGTTAAAGGAGCGAGAGTGATGCGGGCGCTCCGAGTGAAAAGTCCTGAATGCCCTCCGGCTTCCGAGCTGGGCCGGCGGCGCGTGAATACCGAGTTCGGACGAGGGCGTTTTGGGGGGGAAAGCGGGCGGGGTTCGTCGCCCCCGAACCCGCGAGGTGGGTTCGCTCTTTTGAATTTGGCTTTGGATTTTTTTTTTTTTTGGCCTGCGAGAAGGGGAAACGGGGAAGGCTACCGTTGCTAAGAAATTTCCCAAAATCATATGTGGTAGTGCTTGGCAGTGCACGTAAGCCTAGGCCCCGGGTTAATCAGCCCGGTTATGTGCAGCCCGTCGAAAGGCTAAAATCGGATCTCATAATGATCGCTGATATGCGGGTTTGCTGCTGGTCATTAGACTTGTTGAACGGATGAATTGGATTTGATTTGGGTGAATTGAAAAATAAGTTTGAGCAAAATTGTCCGATTCAATCTATTTTGACACAATTTTATCCAATACAATATCGGCGATATATATTCGGCCCAAATGGGAATCGACTCGTACCCAACTCAATATGGGCTCAAATTCTTGGCAATCATATTTCCCTTGAATACGGAAAATAGCATACCAGAAAAAAACTAACCTATTAAACATGAAAAATATGGTTGCTAGGAAATTATTAAAAAATTTAACGAATCAATTTGTTAGAAAATATCTGTTATTTATCCTGGTGTTGGAAATTTCTCTACTATAGCACAAGAAACTATGCCTGGAAAGATATATATGGCAAAAATTTATACTCTAGTAAGTATTGTATGGAAAATACTTAAGTCATTAATTATGTAGAAATTGCATAATTTGATTTACTAACTTCCAGCTTCACGATGAAATTCTGTGATTAAGTTCTTTTATCATTGACATGGTTACTGCGTCAGTGTATGGCATAAGAAACTAGCAATCAAGTTAGTTTTTAGGCATCAAATCTCACGAGTGAAATATACTCCAAAATTTCGACCAAAAAGAAAAATACTCCAAAATAATTTAGGTTTTTTAAATAATTGACAATAATTTTTTTTTTATTATTGTTTAGATTATAAAGGACGATTGACTTGTGACACACCAAGCCCATATTTCTTCTTATTTCTGCAAGGCACCGGAGGGAAAATTTTCAACTCTGCAAAACCTCATCTTATTTGAAGGATTTTAAACGCAATCATTTCCTGCGCTGAAAAATTGAAAAGGGAAAAACAAAAACGAATAAGTTCGATGTTGCTATGGGCACCAAATGGACGAACGGAGAGAGAGAGAGAGGAGTGGCACCATCGGATCAAAATAGTTTCTTTTGATTCAATGAGTTGAAAGCAGGTTCTTTCTAGGCAAATCAGAACCCAACATTAATCGGGCCATATACTATTACATCCGTTTGAACCGACATTTAAAATCTTAGGCAACCCATACATCGCCCATCCGATTAAGTACAAGTTAAAACATAGACGGGTGACCCATTCTGCCACCTCTACTAAACTACACACGTAAGATTATATTAAAAAAATCAAGCATTGTGCGTAGAGGAAGAAGCCCAAAACGGACTCTTTAAGCGATGAAATGGCATTTCGGCATTTGAGCTTTGAATAAATGAAAAATACGGATGCAAAGTTGAGAAGATTTTTGAAAACTTTGTGAGAGTAGAAGAGCACGCTTGTATGCGTGTTTAAAAAAAATAAAAAAGAGAAATGTATCCATGATTGTCGAGCAAGATTAGTGTTTAAAGGTGCGAATTAGTCTCTTAGAAAGTCAACAAAATATGCACGGTAGAAAGCTTACATGCACCGAGTAATCTGCTGCTTACATTTGCCTTTGCAAAACACAACAGCAAGATTGCCTTTACTGGTAAACCCGAATTCGGAGAGGACTTTCCGCCACCCTATCTATGTTTATGCGACATTCATGCTTTTCTCATCATGTGATCTTAATCCTTTGTCGTTCTTTTCCTTCGTCTAGTGAACTTAGTCGCGCTGCTCGGAAACTTTCTCCTGCAGTAAGATCCTTTCTTCTCTATCATCCATTCAGTTTGCTCTGATTTGTCCCTTCCCTGCACATTTTAATGCTTTCAGTTGGGTCTGTAGATGATGTTGTGCATGCTGTACACCTGCTTATGCCCAATGCATGATGGCTTATAGTATATCCTCAAGATTCAACTTTGGTTTGAATATCCAGCAGACAATTTCTATTTTTGAAGACTCTTATTTGAAGGATTTTACACTCCACGGACACATAACTATTGCTCCACAGCATCCCCATAGAGGGTCCTAATGAAGTTTTCTGTTCTCCCACAGGTTACTTCGATATCAGAGCTTGAAGCATAGAGTTTCATGACAAGCTTTTTGAGAGAGAAGCTCTGCTCTAAAGAGCTGGAAGTTGAGCAGTGCTGAGCCGAACTTGCAACAGCAGTAAGAACCGCTGATATTGTCAAATCCGAAGTTCAGAACGCGATAGACAATCTTTCTTGTGCCGCCCACAAGTTAAAAGGACCTGGAACTTCAGGTGTTCCATACTCTTGGAAGACAACCTGTGTGAATGATAAGCACGTCGCATTTCATTGCAAGATGGCCTCTACGTGTATTTGTTTGTCACTCTTGAGCATTTGGTTTACTTGCTGAACGACTTCGTCATGGGAATCCTGCCAAAGAAAAAAAAAAAACAGATGCTGAAGATGGACGAGAAGATGAGCGAGCTCGAGAATGACCTGCGAGACTCTCGGAAGGATATGGGTGTCCTGAGGGGGTTACTGCCAAAAGTGTTCCACGAGAGAGACCTGACGTGGGAGGAGGTGAAGCAGTACAGCGAGAAGAACATGCTCCTGAACTCCGAGGTCTCCATGTTACAGAAGACGATCGACGTCCTTGACAAGGACATACTCTTTAAGGATGGACAGGTAACGATCTTGAAGGACTACTTCCTGGAGTGATCGTTTGCAATTGTGAAGCAACAAATGCTTCGGACTCTGAATATTATGCTTACATTGCACCTTTCTTTCTTTTACTGGGGTTTGGTCGATTAGAAAGAAATTTGGCACATCTTTTTCTCCATGACTAAAGAAAGAGAAGTTGCTTCATCAACAATAGATTGAAATCCAGAAATCGCAGTGAAAATGATTGGTTGCTTGTCGGACAGAGCAAGTGGCTCGATCTGGTTGTACGTGCATGGACGGCCATCGCTAATAGCAGATCGAACCAGTTTGACCTCAGGTTCAATTGCTAAACCAGCGAAAGACTGGTTTTCAAAATTAGATCCACCGTGTTTAAGTCCTATGGGTACAGAACTGGGCTTCTGGCTGCTGGTGCACATGGAAGGACTCAGTGCACTCAACCCAAGGACCACCAGCGCTCTGCTTTAGCACCAAGGACGATACGATTCATATGTTTATGGGCAATCGACAATGTTACATATCTATAATTGTTTGCTCATGACATCACCAGCGGTTCACTCGTAGTCCAACCGTTTGGACCCAATGAACCACAAACTGGCAACCTGACTACGTCTCTGACCGGCCCAAGTTCGAAAATATTGGTGCAAAGCTCCAATCCCGACTTAAAACTTGACAATCTGATATGAGTTGAGGTGTAATGCGTAACTGAAGATGATGGCAAGCTACTATACCTGATAGAGGTTCGGGTATTGTATTGACCGTTGTGGGATGCTCTTTTTTCTCCTTGACAATGATGCAGGATAACCTTCGTGATGCTCCGAATGAGGTTGATGCTCTACCTCCAGGGTACACTACTCCTGTCGTTGCTCTGGTTGGAGCTATGAAACATACTTGACATTTTCCTTAATATTTTGGTATTCAAACAATCTTAGCTTTGGCATCGCACAAACTTCAATCTAACATGCTAAAAAATCTTAGTCAATAGGGAAAAAAGTTAACATCTACAGCTGCATTGAGTTTACAATCAATACTAACAAAATAGTGCCATAACACCATAAAAAAGGGAAAAACAGAAAGGGCCGCACCAACAAAGATACATTACACAAAGAAACAGAGAATTTAGAATTATTTTGAGTAAGTGCTAAATCAAATAAGGAAACTTAAATCTAAATATCAATATATCCTCCACAAAAAGAAGAGAAAGGATCTTTCTAGTTTATTTGACTGAAAAGGTGCCATACCCAGGAATTTCATCTCTTCCATCTCCTTTTGCATTCTAATCTTCGATATGCAGGGTGACATCCGTCCATCATCACCTTCAGCGTTACTTCTAATCACATTGTAGCATCGGTAGAGGCATATAATGAGCTCCCAAGCACTTGTTCATTTCCTTTCTCTGCAATGGACACTTTGTCACCCTTGTCATAGATCTCCCTAAGTTTCATGTTTTTGACAACAAGCCATTCTTCTATGACATGAAATCTTCCTTACCTGTGATGCTAAAGCAAAAGGTTTGTCAACTGCATTGTCACCTTCGTGTATCATATGTAAAAATATTGCAAGGGAAAGCCAAAGTATCTTTTCTGCTGCTTCTATTTATGCTAAGCCAAACAAACTTAAACAAACTTATATGCTCTTAGGAACTTAGTCGAGCATGGCATGCTATTGAGAGGTCATGGGATTTCATCAGGCTTGAGAAGAGATCTAATCGGCGCAATCAAAAGAAAATGATTTCGGTGTCATCTTGAATGACTTCAAAAGAAATGAAATACATCAACCCTGGTATCTTGTTATAAAGCAAAAACAGAAAATTTTGCAGTGCACTATATTTAGCTACACAGCAGCAGTTCAGTTTGTCGCATACAGTTTTGGATATCATGGTTTTTATGAGCACGAGAAGAAATCTAGTCGCAACATTTGAAAGCATATTACTCAACATCATCTCCAGTGAGTTTGCTAAGAATTTTCTTTTGATAACCAAAAGAAATTAATTGCACAATGGCGTCAAGCAGATGCTAGCCCATGAAATTAATCATGAACACAATTCATGTTATGAGGTATAGGAAAGAATGCACACTAGTAATGTCATTTCCACGCCACCAAAAGCCATGGAAAGCCATCTATCATTCAATCTAAAAAATCAGTAATCCCATTTTCAAAGGCCCTCCTATTTCTTTCTACCAAATAAAACAGTAATGGATTAACCATAAACACAGCCCATCATAAACAAGAGGAAGTTCTCAGTAGAACCCAAAAACATAAGTGTGCCATAGTTTCATGGAGAATTTGAACAGAAATTGCAATACCAATGGAACAGGCATTTGGACAGAAAGCAACTGAAAGTATGTTGCAAAAGGCAGTTTTCAATATTGTGGACCTGAATATCCATGCACAGCAATGAACAAGGCATTACTGCAGCGTGAGCTCGAAATCTAATCTGAAACAACAAGAGGGAGAATTTTTATCATCATAGCGGCAGATAAGCTATGTTCTCCATGATAGCTACTGCCCAATCATCTCTTTGACCCAACAATTGAGATTCAAATGCAGTGTGGCAAGTTCATCTTGAGAATAGCAGAATATCAGATTAGTATTTCAAGACTCATTAAGTCAGACCAATAACTGAGATTGAACCTGTCATCTTATATATACTGCTTCCGATGTCCTTGCTGGCACCAAGGCGAGCTGAGAGTTGCCAAAAGCATTATCCGTGCATTCTTTCTAAATCATTGATTTCAGAAGTTCCAGCGGCAATGTTTAGGACTAACAAGGAAAGAGATGGATCACTCCGCCATTGGTTAACTTGGTTGATAGATGCAAGCAAGGGTTGACTAATTAAACCTTTACAGCAAATACTCGAACCTTTGAGCTTGTGAAGAAGAAGACTGGAAAGCAAGTTATCTTGACAGCTCGAACAAGAACATATGACCTTAAAATGAATCATGAGGCTTGTATACATTGTCAATTTCATGTATATCCATGAAGGACCTGTCTACAACTGCAATATCCTCCAATTCACTGATGGCTTCTTCTTGGTCAAGCTGCATAGGGATGCCTTCATCCTTGGAGTTACCCTCAAGAAAATTATTATCTTCCATATCCGATAAGTCCGTAAAAGTTTCTATCCTTTTCTTCCTCCCTCTATAACCAATAAGGCTTAGGACCTTTTCCTTCCAAATAACCAGCGAACATTTCTGAATCAGCTCCACACCTTCATAAGCTCCTGTCAAGAACACACTAAACCTCTTTCCCCTCTCAGAGACGTAGAAAATGCCAAAATGCTTTAACAGGAGTCTCATCAGCTTCTGAGGCATCATGAATTCTTGTCGAAAGTGGGTGAGGTGATCGGTTACCAACCTTTTTTCCATTGTGAAGCTAAGTAGCTCATGCATCACTGCAATGGCCCTCTTATCGAATTCTTTCGATCCAGCTTGGAGGCCACGTGCATCAGCATAAGGAGATAAGTAAGACCTTTTTTGAAAGTGCTCAATCTTCCCTCCATATCTATATACCTTCTTGTAACTGGCAGGAAACTTCAAGGGGAAAGATAGGGAAAGCAACCCTGGAGTATGAGAGGCAGATTCTGATACCCCCAATACGGCTTTCTCCAACTCTGTGATAGCCCAAGAAGGATTCCACTCAACGAGCTCGAGATAATCAACTTCATCTGGAGATTTAACCACTTTGAAGTGCTGCGGATACTCGTGTACCCACTTGCTCCTAAAATCAGCTGGCAAACCAAACTCTCTCCTGAAATGAGCAATTTTGTCCAGAGGAAGCCGTTTATCGACCGACATCATCAACATCCTAGTCACGTATTCAGCAGCCGTGCCAGAGTGTTCCCTAATCAATCTCTCCTCTTCCTCTAACAAGTCTTCAGCTTCTTTAGTCATTCCACACCACAATATCCCTTTCTGATCACCCGCCTGGGTGGTGTTGCTGGAAAGGGCACTCTTCCTCTCGCAAAAGGGAGAAGAACAGCAATGGTGCCAAAACTTGTGTACGGAGGCCACTTTGGTGCCAAAACTTCCATTTGGATCACTTAAGTGCCAAAAGTTGTGAAAAACGATCACTTAAGTGCCACTTCGCCAGAAATCCGACGTGGCGTTTTTTTATTAATTTTTCAAGCTGATGTGGCTCGCTGGAGGCTGACGTGGCATTTCTTTTCTTTTTTTTCTTTTTTCCTTTCTTTTCTTTTTTTCTTTTTCTTTCTTTTTTCCTTTCTTTTCTTTTTTTTTCTTTTCTTTTTTCTTATTTCCAATGGTCGGCGTCCGGCCACTGGCCATGGACGGGCGAGGCCGCCGTGGCCTCGGCGGGGGCCGGCCTCGCCGGGGCTCGCCCTGCCCAGGCGACCTCGACCGTCGCCTGGGCACGGCGAGGGCTCGCCTCGCCAGATCCGGCGAGCCCCGGCGTGGGCTCGCCTCGCCAGATCCGGCGAGGCCGGCCCCCACCGAAGCCACGGCGGCCTCGCCGGGCCTCGCCCGGAGGAAGGCGAGGCCCGGCGAGGCTGCCGTGGCCTCGGCGGGGGCCGGCCTCGCCGGATCTGGCGAGGCGAGCCCTCGCCGGGGCTCGCCCTGCCCAGGCGACCTCGACCGTCGCCTGGGCAGGGCGAGCCCCGGTGAGGGCTCGCCTCGCCAGATCCGGCGAGGCCGGCCCCCGCCGAGGCCACGGCGGCCTCGCCGGGCCTCGCCCGGAGGAAGGTGACGCCCGGCGAAGCCGCCCATGGCCGGTGGCCGGTGGCCGGACGCCGGTGGCCACCGGACATAAGAAGAAAGAAAAAAAAAGAAAAAAGAAAAGAAAGAAAAAAATCAGAAAAAAATATTTAAAAAGTTGAATTATACACATGGAAATGCCACGTGTCATTAAATTTTAAATATAAAAGCCACGTATTAAATTTGATCGGAATTTCTCGCCGTTGACACTTAAGTGATCGTTTTTTCTCCGATTTGGCACTTAAGTGATCGCCAGCGTAAACTTTTGGCACTTAAGTGATTCAAATGAAAGTTTTGGCACCAAAGTGACCTCCGTACACAAGTTTTGACACCATTGCTGTTCTTCCCTCTCTCACAAAAGGTTGAGTGTTCGAATCCCGGGTGCCGCAGGGTGACTTAACCGGTGCACGTGTGTGGTGGCTAGCACGTGTCGCCCCCAGGGTTTACCTCCCGGCTGTCGGCCGTGCGGGGGTTCCCTAGGTTATCAAAAAAAAAAAATACCCCTTTCTGATCCTTGTACAACTCAAACAGCTTCGGCGACTTCCGAATGAAATCCACTATACTGTGTGGCTTGGGCAAATTAATTTGTCTCCGGTGTCGATCCAGCGACCTCACGGGGATTATCATCTCGGGTTCCTTCTTCAACATTTCCATCAGAACCAACACCTTAGACACCACTTTATGCTTCTCGGTGGCGATTTCAAGATCATGCACCCTCTTGTTCTTGCTCCTATCTTGCACTCTCTTGCTGGTGGTCATGAATCTACGCTGCGACCAGGTAAGCAAAACCTCGCCAAAACTCCAATTTCCTCTCAGGGTAGGCAGACGCACTGGCGAGGTGACAATGCGTCCAAACTCTCTTGCCGCACTCCATTCGTTCGAGGTAGCTACGTTTTTAACAGTGAATCGAAGATGGGTCATCTCAAGACGCTAATGCCTTGCTCCAAGTTCAAGAAACAAGCCCAAGAAAAGCGAATGCCTCTCACTCGGGACAGACATCAAACAGCTTGCGTGCAACGCAAAGAGGGAAAACAAGACCGTGAAACGAAAACATTCGAGAAGATCACCGTGAAAGCACGATTACCACCTCCTTGGGTCCCTCGATCAGCCCAGTTACGGTTGGATTTCAGGTGTGGTTTGTGCGGAGAACGAAGAAGAAGCGAGGAGAGAAGGAGACAGCGAAGGAGCGCGAGTTCTGGTTTTCGCGAGAAACGTTGGCATTCCTCTCTTAGTATTATGGTTTTGCCAACAAGCTTAATAAGAAGGCATGGTTAATATCACGAAAAATCTAAACTAGTACACATGTCATAAATTCATCTTTCGTTAGTTTTCGTTAAATGTTATTATAAAATTACTGAGTTGGATAACACGTGATATTTAACGAGTGTACCGATTTGGGATTTAACCCTACGTACCAGTTTGTAGTTTTTTGTGGTATTAATCCAATTGAATGAAAATTAATAAAAGGTAAATTTATCATAAATGTATCAGTCTGTGGTTTTTGATAGTCAAAAAATTAATTTGAGATAAATTTTTCACAGAAATATCAGTTTTGAGTTTTTCGTGGTATTAACCCAAAAAATAAAGATATGCCGGCTTTTGTTTTGCTTTTAAGTTGCCCAATGATTTTTGCATTTCTCGTTGTAATAAAAATGATTTTTTTTTATTTTAAATAATTAAAAGAGCTCGAGAGTGTTACAAATGGTTATATTCACGTGTGTATAAAAAAAATGAGGTGTTTGAGACTACTCGAAAAATCTGGTGTAAATTCAAAATGTAGTTTAGTAAAAAAAATAAATTGAATCATGTGAAACCAAACATTAATATCGTGTAATTCGTAAAAAGTTAAATCTCATCTCATTATATATAAGTCTAAAAAGTTACGTAAGAGAATAATTTTTTTTAGAAAAAGATATGTAAGAGATTACTAATGATTTTGACTATAGAGCCTGATTTGCATATTCAGGAACTTGGAGCAGGAAGGGCCCAATACTATATAAGAATCAAATTTCAAACATTAAAACAATAAATCAAGCGTGTTCCATGTTTGTCACCCTTTAATGAAATTACTAAGCCTCTAGTGTTTAGGAAATGTGTCAGCCGAGGCAAGCACGGCCTACTCTGACATGACCCCAGCAAGCTATTCCGAACGGCTTAATTGCTGTTTCATATTCTCATATGACTCAAGAGCGATAGGCGTTGAGTTTGAGCATGATGTAGTTCAAGCATGATACAGTTCAACAAGGCATATATCATGTAACAGCCCGAATTTTGATGTAATTCTGGGATCAATGAAGTTGATATTATTGCGCATTTCATTTTAGTAAATCTCGCCCAGAGCTGATCACTCTCGGGATACTAACCAATAGGGTATGGCTAATTAGGAAGTGGTGCGTGGATCAAGGACCCGATCTCGAATCGAATACCGGTCTTGAGAAATAATAAGAAAATAGTTTGAATCGATATGAACCGATCTTAGGAAAGGCAACGGATTGGATTTAACCAAGGCCAACGACGTGCAATCGGATCGCGGATGATTCTGCAAGACCGAAAGTACGCGTGGTTAGTCAATCCGAAGCCTGAACTGTATGATCGTGATTCTCGGGTCTAGTGATAATTTCTCATTCTCTCAAAGGACGGATCAGTCGTGATTTGGATAACCCTAGGTCGATACGTGTATACTCTAAACAGCCACCCGTTAGTGAGAGATCCTAAAATTGAAAGTTGAGCGAATTTTGAATACAGAATTAGACCCGGATTTGGATATCAATTTTCTACGGCTTAAGAGACTACATTTGGAAATTTGACGTCATTCTACGCTGGCCACGTACATTTTGAGCGAATATGGTTAAAAATCGGATTTTCGGTCCGGGGTCAGAAAATTACAGTTTTACCCTCGGGAGGCCGATTTGGGTTCGGGGTCCGTAAGTGGTTATTTCTCGAGACGGACGCCATTTTGGAGTGGCCACGCGTACCAGGAGTCATTTTGGACCAAAACAGGAATTTCGACAAAAATTGGAAAATAATATTATTTTAATCCCGAAACTTCGCAGTCGATTTCCGGGGGCTTAGAAAATGAATTTCGAGATTCCGAAGCCACCATGGGTTGGCCACGCATATACAGAACGCGTATGTGTAAAAATTGGAATTTCGCCCCGGGGCCGGAAAAAGGACAGTTTTGCCCCTAGGCCGGTTCAGGTCCGAATTTCGGGGTGAAGGTTCGGGATATTTTCAGATGTTTATCAGCTCAATTATTGGCCCTTTTGACCTTTTTGCCCTTGATTTTTGGATAGGGATGAATTAGGACCATTAGATTAGGGGCGTTTTGGTCATTTTTCACGGATCGGCGACACGTGGCACTTGGGGTCTGCTTTATTTGACCAGTTCAGCCCTGTTTCTCTCTCCTCTCCCCCATTCTCTCGGCCAGAACCCACAGAACAGCAGCCCTCTCCCTTTTCTCTCTTTTTCTCTCTCTCGGCAAGCTTGCCGGAGCTCTTCGCCGGCCACCGGAGCGTCGCCGCCGGCCGCCGTGCCTCCCCGTCGACCAGCACAGACCCCAGTCGCAGCCTAGCCCTTGTCCGGCCCGTTTCTCTCTCCCTTTTTCTCTCTTTCTCTCTCTTTTTCTCTCTTTTTCTCACTTTCCGTTATGCAAACAGTACCGCCGGAGCTTCGCCGGAGCTTCGATTGTCGTTCTGTCGACACCCAGGAGTCCAGCTCGTCCATACGTCCCCGTCCGACCCTGTCCGTACAGTGTCCGTACGGTTACTGTTCACCGTCCGTACAGACACTGTTCACCGCGTCCGTTCGGCCGTCGCAGCCGTCACCGGTGTCTCGCCGGCCACCGTTTCCCCTCTGTCCGTACAGTGTCGCCCGTGAACAGTACCTCCCGGTGAACAGTACTCCGTGAACAGTGTCGCCGTGAACAGTGCGCGTCGTCGGGAATTCCGCCGCCGGTTTCACTATTCACCAGTGATCGGCCGCCATTCCCCGTCGTCGTGACCTTGGATTAGGTGAGTAAAATTCCTAAACCCGGATTAGGACTAATAATGCGTTTTTCCGGACTGGATTAGGTATTATCGGTACATAATTTAGACTGGGTGGATGACCGATTAGTGGAAATTTTTATCGGGAAAATTTAGTGGATTAATGAGAATTATTTAGGGAGGTTAATTGGATTAAATGACCAATTTTAGGAGCCATTGGCAATTATCGGGTGTGCCCGGATCGACTGATTGTATGTAATTCGTGCTTGATTGCGATTGATTGCGTACTACCATGTCGTATGTTGTGTGGCTAATTTTTGTGGAGTGCGATTGGCCACTGTTTGGCTTGCAATTAATTATTGAATTGTGAATCGCACGTTGGGCCACACGGTATTAATTGGGCCAATTGAGCACGTGTTGTGATATGGAGTGTTTGAATTTAATTAGCGCTCATGGTGCATTGCATTGCATAACATGGACACGCATTGTGTATGCCGAGAGTGAGGCATGCGATGAACTTGTGCGAGAATGCGTGTCTGCCATGAGTATGTGATCACCTAAAATACCTTGAAGCGTTATACGCTGGGTTCAGATAATAATGAGTTGTGTGATCACCTAAGGACCTTCGGGTCGTGACCTTCGGGTCAATACCGTCCTCATGCACTTTGAAGCAGGACGATGCCCGGTACGTCCGGAAGGCGACCATCCTCATGCACTTTGAAGCAGGCTCTGGTTCGCAAGGAGAACAGTGTTGCGCCTCATGCACTTTGAAGCAGGCTAGAGACACTGGGCCAGATCGGTTGCTGCGCCTCATGCACTTTGAAGCAGGCTAGACGCACCGGGCCGTGAAAAAGTGATGACTCGAGTCGTATAAGAATAATAATTTGGGGCAAGTGTGCCAGTGTGGGCTAATGGGCCGAAGAAATGTGCATGACATGTCGAGGACATCTGCATACATAAACACGCATTGATTAGCATGTGAGTGTGTAAGACTCGGTGAAGGAGCATGTGTTTGGCGAACGTGTGACTATGTGTGCCACGTATGTGCCATGATTACTATATATTGAGCTGTCTAACCTGTAGGGTCAGAGAATTTTAGGATTATGGTTGTGTTGTGATTTTCTTAAATATTCGTTTCTGGTCAGGAGATTGCATACTAGCCTAGCCTAGGTTTAGGGGTTGAACTCATTGAGATTCGTCTCACGGTTGTGTAAACTGAAACATTTCAGACCCCCAGCCGTAGGATGCCGAGGAGAGCGCCTCTTTTTGGTATACCGCAGTTCATCCAGCGGTCCTCTAGTGTGCACCCTTGTGGGGACGGACCTGCAGCCATGGTCGTGGAAGCTGAGGAGCCGAAGTGCTATACGCTGACCCCTTTGACTGAGTGGCTGCTGACTGTGTGTTTTCTCTGCTGTTGTATAAATGAATTGTATAAAAAGTTTTCTTTGGTAATGCTAGTATACATACTTTCCGAGGTGTTGCTTGCTGGTTGTGCTACCTTGGCCTCATGTATGTTAGTACGGGTGTATATATATTTATATACGTTGCTTCCGCATGTGTATTATTCTCTATGTGTTGGGTCGGCAACGCATCCTGGGAGCGTTGCACCATAATCGACCAAAGGTGGGATGTTCGCGCTTCGTGGGGTACGGGGCGTGACATATCATAATGTATAATCAATTTTTTCCTCTTCTAAAAAGAATTTTATTTGGTCGACAATTTGAGCAAATTATAAACCGAGCAAATTGATGTGGGTATGAAACCAAATTCTATTTACCCAAAATGCCGGTCCATGATAAATCGAACTGGAGTTATTTGACGCAAAAAAAAAACTAAATTTTTTCTTGCGGTCTTATAGAAACGGATTTTATAAATTCATAAACTCAATTAAACCTCTTTCTCTTAAAAAAAAAGAGAAGAAAAAATGAACTCAACCTTATAGCGGATTTCACATCATTACTCAATTCGAATTAACCCGGTCAAATCGATTTTGCTTCTCTTCTTCCTATATAAACCTGCTCCAATTTCTGATCTGTCGCCCATTTGCAAAATTTTTTGAAACTCTCTTCTTCTTCTTCTTCATTGCGCAAACCAACCTACAATCACACCGACGCAGAGAAATTTGAAACTCTTATGTTGCGGGACTGAGGTAAGTATAAAACCGAGCAAAATCAAATCGAGTTATTAAATGCGAAATAAAAAAATCAAACCCAATTTACTCTGTCCCTCTTTAGGAATGGATCTTGTAAATTCTTAAAATAAGATACATTAAACCTCAATTTATAAGATCTATTTCGGAATAATAAAACTCAATTAAACATCTTTTTTTTTTAAGAAAAATAAGGCAAGAGCCCTTCTTCTCGCTTCCCGCCTCTCCACACACACACACACACACACACACATATATATATATATATATATATATATATATAAAAGATTCACTCCCATTTCCGATCGTTTCCTATCCTCAAAAATTTGAAAGTCTCTTCTTCTCCGTAGAGCGAGGAACTTCATCGCCGATCGCCACGCTCCATCGTCGAGGATGATTTCATTTCTCAGGTGAGTTTCGCGAGCTCCGGCAGGTTTCGATTCGTGTCCTCTTCGCGATTTCATCGCCGTGAACGATTTCTGAGTTCTAGCTTGCGTTTCTCGTTGATCTGCACAGCCGACGAACAGCAGAGCTAGCTGCAGCTCGCGGAAAGAGAAGACTGTCGACGGCGACGAGGATGACGTGATCGAAACGATCGACGAAGTTAGTGAGAGCGAAACGGAGCGCCGGCGACTGCTCTCTGCTCGTGTCATCGATTTGTCTGTGAGTTTTGGTGGCGTCGTGTGTAGGCCTGCGAGGCGAAGATTTCGGTTTGGTTCTGAGATGAAGATAATCGTTATTTTCTGATCAGCTAGTAGGCGATGATCGACTTTGCTAATTTTGTTTGGATTCAATTTCGTTCACCTTATTCTCGTCGTTGAAGTGAACTTTGTCGTCGACCTAGCTTGTTCGGTCTCCGTTTTGAAGTCGAAATAGAATGCAAATCCTTCGACGCATCTATGACTGTAAATCTCTGTGAATATTGGTGTCAAGTGACTCTGAATACTGCTCAGCGGATTAGCTCGATTTCAGTTTGGTTGCTCAGTTTAGCTCGATTTTCCCGGAACATCGCTGCGAATCCACTCGTGTTTTTACATCTTGACCTTTCCAGTGAACTCGTCGTGATTTTTCTGTGCATAAGATAGAGGAGCAATTTTTGCTGCCATTCGAACTTGATATGTCTAATTCACCTCTTTGATGTATGTCTTCTGATCATATAAGAGCAATTCGGCTTTTGTTTATGTTCCGCGACATTTGAATTGCACCATGTCATGGCAAGTCTGTTTTCCACGTATTCGTGACATATGGGAATTAGGAACGAATATGCTTAGCTAAATCCATCAATAATCGCGATCGGAACACTAGATTGTCATAATCTAGGAGATGTTTTTGTCTTGACATTTAACATGATGGCCTGTTGTTTTCATGTTCTTTCGCTGAACTATCCTCATTTTTTTTGGTTTGCAGTTATTCCTCAGGGAAAAAGCTACAGGATGCAGGAATCCACACTTGCAATAATGTGAAAAAGCTACGAGATTCGCGATCCACCACTTGCAATAAAGCTATTGCAACTGGTGTATGCCAGCATCTCGTAGCGTTGGCACCTCTCCAGCATTTATTCCCCGAGAAATGCTTGATGATGCATACAAAGTAGATATCTGATCTTCAGTTTTGAGAATTAAGTTGAGGTTCCTCTTCTTATTTGGCTAAGGTGATTTCCGTTTTCTTTGTTTTGTTTTGTTTTTTTTTTGTAACACTTTACTGGAATCAAAGGTTTATCTGAAGCAAAAGTTGACAAGATATGCGAAGCAGCTGAAAAGATAGTGGTTAGAGCTTAAATTACTTGTTATCCTGAGATGGTGGCTGCAATCAATTGGAACTTCTATATGCATCTCATGGTAACTTCCCTTTGTTTTCATCAGAATTTTGGTTATATTATTGGAAGTGATGCTTTGCTCGGAGTAAGTTCTTAATTATACAAATTAAAATGGTTCGGAAGACCCGAATGAGTCATTGACCCTTGAAATCAAGCCTGCAAATTAGCATATGGACTGTAGAAAGCTGCACTTGCTCTAAACACTATTGACCTCACAGCACAAAGTACTTTTTTTTTTTTTGGTAAGGTAGCACAAAGTACTTTTAATGTCTTCGTTTCCAGAGAAAGTTGTTGTTCGCATCACAACTGGAAGCCAAGTCCTCGATGAGCTTTTAGGCGGTAATAGACTTTGTTTTACAGATTGCGTATATTATTCATCATGCGTTTCAACAAAAACGACTTTCACTAATATGGAAATGTTAAACAGGTGGTATTGAAACTCTGGCAATTCCAGAAGCATTTGGTGAATTTCGGTGAAAAGCACAGTCCAACAACGTTAGATTTGATGAACTTTTACTTGCTTTTGTTAGTTGGTTTTCTCAGAAAATGCTGCTAACGTCACTTCAGGTCTGGGAAAACATAGCTGGCGCATACCCTTTGTGTTTCTACTCAGGTTCGTCTGAATTGCATATTAGGTTTCCGTCCTTAACTTCTGTTGCATTTTATGTTTCCTAGATTAACAACGCAAATATGAACATAGTGATTGAATTTCTAGTAAAAAAACAGCCATGGGTGATCTTGGCATCGGAATGTGCGTATTAGGTGATTCTGGAAGTAAGGCACTGTCATTTTCTGTAATCCGCAGCCAGTGTACTGGAATGCATAATATGCAGTGGTTCAAACCAAGTAGAAAAAAGCCAGGAGAGCGTACTAGGTCATAACCAATCAGAAACCTTAATCATTGTCAGACTTGGACTAGGGTTGATCATCAGTTGAATGTGATATTTGAAGTACTCTACTTTATATGCAAATCCTACAACATTATTTCCCCCTCTTTCCATCACTCATTATTAAAGCTAATCGTGTTCCACACGATGATGATTTATGGTTTGTGGATTCCATGATCCTAACAATTTTTCCAGCTGCCAATTCACATTAGAGGGGAGAATGGCAAGGTAGATTACTTCGACACAGACGGAACTTTGAATCCTATTATAATCTGTCAGTCATTTTCTGACCTCAACAAAGCTGCTTTTGTTTCATACTCGGGTTACGTCCATGTTAGTGCATATGCACTTTCTTAACTTGGTACACATGCAGTCGCCTCGATTGAATTGTACCAATAGCCGAAAGATTTGGCATGGATCCTGGTGCCATCCTAGATAATGTCAGCAGTGCTTTCTACACTGGTGAACATTCTTCATTCTTTTCTGGCTAATGTACTTGCTGTAATTTGAAGATCATTTATGCCCATGCCTATACTTATGAGCGTCAGCACAACTTGCTTCTTGGTTTGGCTGCCAAAATGTCTGAAGAACCAATTAGGTTATTGGTAAGACAGTGCTCGAGAATCAAACTGCACACATTTTGTAAGGTGTCGATGGTTGATCTTAGCTGGGTTATATCCTTCAGACTGCAGATCCAGTGATCGCTCTCTTTCGAGTGGATTTTACTGGAAGGGGAGAATTTTCAGAGCGTTAGGTCGATTCTGAAACTATCAAATCATGTGAGTTGTAATTTTTCAACTCATCTGGTTTGACACTAATAGATTCCCAATTGCAGCAAAAATTGGCACAAATGCTCTCATGCTTACTTAAGATAGCTGAGGAATTTAACTTGGCAGTGTACATGACCAATCTAGGTACCGCATCACATCTCCTTTCTCCCACATAGTCATGCATCCACTAAAAGTTGTTATCCAATTTAGCCCTTGGATGGTTGCACACTGAAAAATAGCAATTGGGGACTGCGCTAAGCTCATACTAGTTCTTTTAAATCTCAAGAACCAGCTATTTGGTGTAAATTGGTGATGCATACAGTAGCCACAGTCCATGAGTTATGAAAAAAGATGATTTTTTGATGATTATGTCTTTATTTTATTTGTTTCAGTCATAGCTGATCCAGGCAGTGGTGTATTTGTATCAGACCCAAAGAAACCTGCAGGTAGGCATGTTCTGGCTCACGCAACCACTTAGGTCGATGTTTAGGAAAGGCAAAGGTGAGCAGCGCGTTTGCAAAGTGTTCAATGCCCCCAAAACTACCCGAAGCTGAAGCCATATCATTTTTGTGCCAGATCTTCCTCTAGTTATATACTTTATTGAAATTTATGAGATCATACTACAGAGACTAAGTAAAATATCTGTAAGTCTATCAAAATCTGCCAGAAAGTCACTACTGAATGTACATATAAATAGGTGGAGACCTGATTTAAGCATGATGCTCACAATATACTTGATGTTGTATGGAGATCCGCGAACATGTTGAATACCAAATTTGTGTAGATAAATTAAACAAAAAGAAGTGGAGATCGAGAATTTTTCAAAACCATCACTTTTGTCAAAAGTTTTAGCAAGAGCTCATATGTCAATAAGATGAAACTGAGATTTATTTCATCTATGTTGAACTTGACAGACACGTTTTTAAGATAACACAAGGGGTCATAGCCAATGCAAAGGACTAAAGAGGTCTCTTCAACCAGGATGGCCAGGCGAAGTACTTTTGTTTTTTTTTAATCTGCAATTTGATATTAGCTATCGTATTGACAGCTTTCTCTATCTTCTTTCATATTAAGTTTGTATGGGCATGTGTCAAGTTCCCTTTGACTGCTTAAAAATTGCACGAGAGTTTGCCGCTTTCGCCTTAATACCTAACTTGCTATATTGTCTATTATTAAAGTTCAGATGACCCTTCACAAGGTGTTGTGTAAACTTGATTTCCATGTGAGGACCAGCATGCTCCAAGTTATCATGGTTCACATTTGTCCACATATAACAATGTCGTCCCGGCCTAATTTACTAGTAGAGATAACAATTACACAGTAGACATCTAAGTAAAAAAAACACGACATTGAATAGACTCTCTGCATGATGGCTAAATTAAATGCTAGAAAGATATTATTGCACAGCATGATCAGGTTTTGTAAAGGCTTGGTTCTATAAGCAACATATACAGCTGGATAAAACAATGTTACCTCAAATTCTCAACATAGAGCAACCAACCATTAGAGTTGAAAATTGTCAATGTATGAGAAAGGGTGACTGGGTCGTAAGCAACAGGAGGCCATTCGATAGCTAATGGCCTGGCCAAAAAAGGGCCACAAAGCATATGACTCGGTAGTGTGTGGAGTAGTTCGTAGCACTTCCAACTCTAGGCAGGACTCCTTAGTCTTCGCATCCACTTTGAACGTGGCGCCACAAACTTGGCCAGAGCTGTCCACCCTAGGAACCGGCTTCACCTCATTCGGTGGGTGCTCATAACTCCTCAAACCTCTGGAGCTGGTAAAGAAGCATCTTGAGTAAAAAAAAGAAGGCAACGTTCAAAGGTGAATGCGATTTGGAGCTGGAAAACCATCGGAAGAGCAACATTGTTGGTGAATATGCACCTGTCAAAACATGCATACAAGTAAAGAACACCATTTTAACCTTAGATTAAAAATTTAGGTTTGAAACCAATTTTTTCCAATATGTTGTTACCCAACAACATAACATTCTCCTCTGAACTCTGCTTGATATCAGCAGAGCTCATCCATTCCTGCTTTTCACATTCCAATGCTCGGAGGAAACTCCAATGATGCAGCATTAATGATCCGTGCAAATAGTTACCTTTAGGAAATGGTGCAACAGTTTCCCATGGCCCTTCTTCATTACTTCTACATCGTCTGAGAGAACTTGATTGCCTTTGGAAACACTTCCCCAGAAGAAAGGGAAACTTCTGTCAACATCCTGTATGATTCACCTCAGTGGCTGGTTTTCGCATATTTATGCGAAAAATCTCCATGAGAAAAATCAGTTTATATTAAGCATTGAATTAAGGAAACTGACTTCAGATGGAAGAATGAATTGCGGCAGTTAGCAAATGAAAGCGAATGTGAATCGATTTTACTTCATTGGATCTTAACCCAATCAATCTTGATGAGAGCGATTTCTTGGATGAGGGGCCAAGAGTTGCAGGTGAGTTTTGATCATCCATCTTTCAGAATCTCGCATCTACATATGTGCAATTGTTGGAGGGAGGGAGGGAGGGAGGGAGGGAGGCCATCCTCTGGCAATCACCTCAACTTCGGGCAATCTTCAATCCATAAATGTTGGAGAGGGGAGAGACGGTTGTGAAGACTGCTTGATAGTCTTTCCACGTTCCTCATATCTGTCAAGTTAAGAGAGGTTAGAGAAGAAGGAAAGAGAAGACTCCACACATCCTCGTCCTCGGAAGGAAACCACACCTTCTCTCTGAATTCGTTTCCAGAGAAAGTCGGTTGTTCGCATCACAACTGGAAGCCAAGCCCTCGATGAACTTTTAGGCAGTAATAGACTTTCTTTTACAGATTGTGTATATTATTCTTCATTTGTTTCAATAAAAACAACTTTCTCTGGTTTGGCAATGTTAAACAGGTGGTATTGAATCTCTGACAATTACAGAAGCATTTGGCGAATTTCGGTGAGAAGCACAGTCCAACAACGTTACCTTTGATGAACTTTTACTTGCTTTTGTTAGTTGGTCTCCCACAAACTCGTGCATCCGTTAGAAGATCTTATCCCATTTAGCCCTTTGATGGTTGCTCACTGAAAGACAGCAATTTGGGGACGGCACTAAGCTCATACTGATTCGTGCAAACTAGTGATAGATAGAGTAGCTGCGGTCCGTAAGTTAGGAAGAAGATAATTTTTTGACGACTCTGTCTTTGATTTGTTTGTTTCAATGGGAGCTGATCCAGGCGGTGGTGTATTCATATTAGACCCAAAAGAAACCTGCAGGTGGGCATGTTCTGGCTCTTGCAGCCACAATTAGGTTGATGTTTAGGAAAGGCAAAGGTGAGCAGCGCGTCTGCAAGGTGTTCGATGGCCCAAACCTGCCTGAAGCTAAAGCTATATCCCTTTTGCGCCAGATCTTCGTCTAGCTGTATACTTTACTCCATTGAATTTTACCCGATTATACTGCGGAGACCAGGTAAAATATCTAGGAATTTATATCAAAATATGTTATAAAGTCGATACCGAATCTTCATATGGATAGGTGGAGTCTTGATTTAAGCATGATATTTACAATATACCTAATGTTGAATGGAGATCGATGAACGTGTCAAATATGAATATTGTGTGGAGGAATTAAATAAGAAAGTGGATGTCGAGAATATTTCTAAGCAGGACTAGTTGATTAGCTATGCAGCTTGTGCTATATATACGATGCACATCTATCAATACCATCACTCAATTTCACTTAGAAAATTTAGCGAGAGCTCATCATGTCAAAAAGAGCAGACTGAGACTTGTTCCACGTGTGTTAGACTTGACGAACACATTTTTCAGGTAACACCAGGAGGCATGGCCGCTGCAAAAGACTAAAGTGGTCCCTGCAAGCAGAACAATAAGATCAAGCACTAAAAATGATAATGAAAGAGGGCGCCACGTCTGGACGGGCGGGCAGACTGGATGAGCAAAGGGTGCCATGGACTGAGGAAGATCCCGAGTCTCATCTAAGACAACTAAATGCACCCCGAGGTTCTGCCGAGGAACTGGGGGACCTTCTTGAGCATAGGATAGGCAATTGAGAGATAGAGCTAGCCTATTCCCTTTTTTGTTGATCTGCAATTTGATATTAGCTGAGTATTGACAGCTTCCTTCTATCTACTTTTTCCTATTAAGTTTGTATCGGCACGTGTCAAGTTCCCGTTGACATCTTAAAAATTGCAAGATTGATTGCTGCTTTAGCCCTAATCTCTAACAGGCTATCATTGTCTGTTATCGAAGTTCAGATGATCCTTCATAACGCGTCGGGTTAACTACTAGAGATAACAGCATTACAATAGACATCTAATTTGAAAAAACGTAACATAAGAAAATTGCATGATGGCTAACTGAAATGCCAGAAAGATATTATTGCACATGATCAGGTTCTTTAAAGGCTTGGTTTTATAAAAAACATGTACAGCTGCATAAAACGTCTTCTCAAACTCTCAACATAGAGCAACCGACCATTAGAGCTGAAAATTGTCAATATATGAGAAAGGGTGACTGGGTTATAAGCGATAGCAGGCCATTCAATAACTAATGGCCTAGCCTAAAAAGGGCCATAAACCATAAGACTCAGTACTGCGAGGACCAGTTCGCGGCACTCCCAACTCTAGGCATGCTGGACTCCTCCTTAGACTCCGCATCCACTTTGAATGTCGCACTGCACACTTGGCCAAGCTGTCCAACCTAGGAACCGGCTTTACCTCATTCAGTGGGTGCTCATATCTCCTCAAAACCTCCAGAGCTAGTAAAGAAGCATCCTGAGTGGAAAAGAAGGCAATGTTTAGAGGTGAACAGTTTGGTGCTCAAAAACCATTGGAAGAGCAACATTGTAGGTGAAAATGCACACGTCAAAACACGCATACAGATAAAGATTGCCACTTTAACCCTACATCAACAAGTTAGATTTGAAACCAATTTTTCCTACTCATGCCAAAGCTTATGCATCTTTACTTCCTATAAGTCTTCCAATATGTTGTTACCCAACAATGCAACATTCTCCTGTGAACTCTGCTTAATATCAGCAGAGCTCATCCATCCTTACTTTTCACATTTCAATGTGCGGAGTAAACTCCAGTGAAGCTGCATCAATAATCCCTGAAAATGATTACCTTTCGAGAATGGTGCAAAGGATTTCCCACAGCCCTTCTTCACAACTTCTGCATCATCCGAGAGGACAAGATTACCTTCAGAATCACTTCCCCAGAAGAAAGTAACACTTCCATCAACATCCTGCATGATTAAGACAAGAGAAAGGATTAGATAGATCTCAGGTGGAGGGAGAGATTGAGAGAGATATTCCAGAACAAAACCAATGAATAAAGTCCAACAAAAATCAGTTTGATCTAACCATTGCCTCTCTAAAAAATGAAATCAAGAATCTTTGTTTTTTTAGAGCGACCGTTACTATTCTTTTTTCTAAAGCTACCATTATCAAGAGATGGACTGGGTATTTGAATAGAAGAAAGATGAACTTTAATTTTTGACCAGGCAATCAGTTTTTAAAACGGTTTTGATCTGCAAGTTCATTCGTAATTTAGCTGTTAAATTCGCATATCCAAAACCTCTGTTTTCAATCTATTCTTCCATCGACACAATAAGTGTTATAGGAAGAAAGAAAGCTTCTTATTTTGAATATGACCTGAAAATGTTGAAAGGATATTACCTAACCAATTCACATGCAGAATTTCATTATAGTATTTTTTGGCTAGGGACGGCCTACGATATAGTTACTAAAAGCAATTCTGTACTTAGAGTTGAAATTACAAATTTTTTGTTGATCATGAAAATATTATCAAAATTAATTCTCCTGAACAGTGCCAAACAACGAAATAGGGAAAATATCTTCGTACAGCTAATTTCTCATAAATTATGCCAGGACTGCAATCCAGACTCAGTTTATAAGCTATAGGCAAATGATACTGCATATTCAATGTCAAAGACTTAGACTCGTCCTTCTGCGAACCCTAATCAAATGACACACGTCTGCTGCTGTAAATGTGAGTACATCCTGTATAACAGCAGCAATCGTCTCCTCATCCTTTTTGATTTCCTCTTTGTAGATAAGCCTCATTATATGTTTTGTAAGGTACCGTGACCCCATTGAACCACTCTTGGATGATTAAAAGAACTAAACTTGCCTGATTCAACGAGGACTGAAGTATCTTCTTATGATCGTGGAAATTCCCATGGAAAGGCGCAACCTTGCCTTGAGAAACCACCCAGAGCTCGTCCATGCTTCCAGCTATTACATGCTCATTGTGACTAACCTGCAAATCAAGGTGAAAAGAGGGCTATTATATGTGAAGACGATAGATCATTGGTCAAATTGAAGTATTTAGGCAAGAAAATCAATCTCACCATCAGAATTCCTCCTTGGAACAAGACCAGACCTTGAATGAGCACCTCAACTGCATTCAAATCCTGCAGTTTGGGATAGTAAAAAACGCAGAATCATACTCATCAATCCTTAGACAAGAAACTAGCAATTTACAAAGATAACACTTTAGTAGTCACTGGTCATTAAAGCAGAACTTAAAGTCCACATTTATAAACAAAGACATTTCTACATAAATTATGTGCGAAGCCCAATACTGACTTATCTGAAGTACTCGGTATTATAAATTTCTGTAATACAAAAACACTGATCAGGCTAGCATAACTATTCTATTCCCAATATTTTGCAAGTTGGAACTATTACATTGGTTTCTATTCCATTATAAGTTAGATGTATGGTGACAGAGGCTCCCTGAAGCTGTGATCACTGATTGCTTCTTCTGTGTTTTCAATGTAAAGACCATATTCCAATAAGTCAATTAGTGCAAGACTATAACAAGCTAACTGAAATAGTAACATAAGTCACAAGGTGGAGAAAAATGAGTTAAACTTACCAGATGATTGGATGGCTCGTCAAGCAAAATGCAACTCTACTTTTCTGACCACCTATTTATATGGTCAAAGCACCAAGTTATATTTGCAATAACGTCCAAAAAGCCTAAGAGAAAGTACAGAGTGAACTGCAATTCAGATTATACATTAACTAACCTCTAATGGAGCCTCACAATGTCATACGAAATTGCTTCAACAAAAAATTTACAGATCCAACAGTAGCAGAGAGGGAGGAGATGTATCAGACAAGGTATACATTGGTTGAAGTGCAAGATTTCCAGTTACACCAAAGGAACACAAGTGAGCTCGAAGCTTTTGTTCCGGAACTCCCTGCAGGAAGAATGCCACATGAGAAGGTAATTTCAGATAAAATGACATAATGTATGACGAAATCTTATTCCGCGGCGGAGTAAACACAAACAACTGATACTTTAAAGAACCGAAAGATTTGCCTCAAGGGTCACTGCTGACAACGCAAGCACAGAGGCAGGCAGCATATCGTTACAATCTCAACCAAATAAGCATGAGTATATTGGCTAAAAATTTCTAGCATGCTGTAAGTGATAGTTCCTAACCCAACAGAGATCAAGACCCAAACAGAAGGTGGTTTATGAATATCGATCCTATCATGAATTGGAGTTGTATTGAAAGCTTGGAGCCATGAGCTGCCCCAGACAGACTGCTTCACACTACGAAGGATCATCGTTAACGAAAAGAAGGTTCTCGATGATAAAGAAAACCATAAAAAAAAAAAACGGCATCCCCTTTCTTCACAATCATATCATAGCTTCCGCATAACTAATCGTGTTTTTAGATTTTGAGAGAAATTATTCTTATTTAGATCATAATCACTAGAGGAAAATTTAGAACACATCAATGCACCAAACAAAATTAAACGCTTCTTCTTTTTTTGTAAATTGCAAAAAATGAGACATAACATTGACATACTAGGAAGAGGATAGTGCTATCAAAATTGGGATCTGGATCCCCCATTCTTCTTACTGCATTTGCTTATAAGCATCGAATTGAAGTGCAAAAACGAAATCGATTCGATGCATTCAAGACCAAAGGACTTACCCGAACCCATAGAAATCTGACCGTAGATGGAAGAAGGAACCGCGGCAGTCAGCAAATGAAAGCGAAAGTGGATCGATTCCACTTCATTGGATCTGAACCACAATCAATGCGGATGGTCAGGGATTTCTTGGATTTCCGGAAATTCAGGTGAGACATCTCCACGGGAAAGTATCAGTTGGTATTAAGCATCGAATCGAGGAAGCAGAAATGGAAATCGATGCCTCCAAAAACCATAAAACTTACCCGAACCCTAGAAAACTCACTGTGCATGGCCGAATCAATTCACCGGATCCGATGGTAATCAATGAGGATGTAAGGGATGTCTTGGATGAGGGGCCAATAGTCGCCACCGAGGTTTGAGCATCGGTCTTTCAGAATCTCGCATCCTTCTATCCACAATTCTTGGAGGGAGGGAGGGAGGCCATCCTCTGGCAAGTACCTCAACTTCGGGCAATCGGAAATCCCTAAATGTTTGAGAGAGGAGAGATGGTTGCGAAGACCGCTGGACAGTCTTTCCACGTTCTTCATCTCTCTAATATCAAGAGCGGTTAGAGAGGAAGGGAAGAGAAGACTCCACGCATCCTCCTCCTCCTCGTTCTCCTCCGAAGGAAACCTCACCTTCTCTCCCTCCCCTCCCATGCTCCTTCCGTCAATTACCAGATAGTCGAGGGAAGTGAGCATGTGTAGGCCCCGTTCTCTCATTGGCTGCTTCAGGTTCTCGCACCCCATAAGTAGAAACGACTGCAAATTGGGAGGCAAATCCCCTTTGGGGAAGGATTTGATATTTTCACAATTCCCAATAAGTAGAAACCGGAGGGAAGTAAGACGATGCCACTCATTTGGTAGGGACTTTATCTTCGGGCACATAAAAAGTACAAGACTCGATAGGGACATGGGAAGGGGAGGGAAGTCCTCCACCTCCAATTCTGGACAGTCCCTTATTTGCAAATCAGTGAGATTTTTACAGCCGGCAATGTCACAGTTGGCGATAGACTTTATCTTCGGACATCCATGGAGAGCGAAATATGACAGGGTGAGGGGAAGGGGAGGGAAGTCCTCTATCTCCAGTGCTGGACAATTAAATATGCTCAAACGAGTGAGATGGGCGAGCGTGTGAAGACACTGGGGTAGGCTTCCCAGATTCTTACAGTGGGAAATAACCAAAGATTTCAGCGATTCTACTACGGTGATCTCTTCCAGCGACTCTAGTCCCTCGTACTCCTGAAGACAAAGTTCGCTTAGAGTAGCAAGTCTACCCTCGGCAAATGAAAAGGATATCCGAGAGTCTTGATGACTAATCTGCAGATATTCAAGTTGTGACATCGTGTTATTGCTGTCGAGGTCATCTTGAGGAATGGTTAGTCCCATGATTTTTGGACAATTCGAAATGCTCAAACGTCTAAGTGCATGCATCTTGCTTGGAAGCCTTTCTAAACTCGTGCAATTTGTCAATTCCATCCTTTCAAGGTTGCACAACAGCTCTATCTCTCCTTCTTCCGCCACAAATGATGTGAATCGTGGACAATTTTTTATGACTACACTCTGGAGGCAAGTAAGATTTCGCGTTTCATTTCCGTCTTGCCACAAGTAGGTTAGCTTCTCACACCCTCTTACATGAAGCTCCTTCAACTTATGCATGCAGCTCATAAACCCTGGATCAAAGCAAACAAGCTCCGCAAGATTTTCAATTTTCAATATGGTTAGAGAAGTTAGGTTGACGAAACTCTTTAAGATCTCCCTGTTGCAATCCTCAAAATATAACTCACAAAGAGATGGAAGACAAACCACACCGGTTGAGTCATTCAAACGCGGGCAATGACGAATTTTGAGCTCTAAGAGATGATCAAGTTGATAAGGCAATGTCCCTGTCAACTCAGGACAGCTCTGGACAACAAGATGCCGAAGACAAGAGAATGGTACTTCGTTTTCTTGGCCTCCAGCATAACGAGACCAATCTTTCCATGCCGACATCCGATCAAACTTCAAAATTGTCAAGGATGGAAATGGGCATTCAATTCCGTAAAATTCAGAGCCTATCATGCTTACTGCATTTAAACCTTCAAGAGATAATTCTCTAAGTGAAGGTAGCTGTCCAAGTGATGGTAGCAATTTAACATTAGGACAGCCACGCAAGCACAAAGACACTATCTTAGAGTAAGATGGATCACCTAACCATGACGGGAATAGTCCACCACCATAGTACGTGATAGTGAGATTTTCAAGATTAGTGTGAGGTCGTAGAGCGCAAAGCACCCGTTCTTCGCGCTCATCATTTCGGAGATTTCCAAAATCTTTATCCCAAAGCAAGATTAAGTTGCTGAGGCCCTGCTTTCCCAACAAATTAGCATCTCTAACTTCTTCCACCTTTTGCAATTCAGATACGATTAACCCTCCTTGAAGATGCGGCAAGTTCTTTAACTCCTTTAATTGTGACCCTTTCTTTGATCCCACCACAAACTTGGACAAGATAATAAGATTCTTCAAATTACCGATACTCAATGGCATCTCTTTTAAACTCTTTGTATCTCTAATGTCAAGAAACTGTAAGCTGACCAAATTTGTGATATCCGGAGGCAACACAGAAAGGCGCTGACAACCTCTTAAGATCAAAGCTTGTAATTTGCACAAGGCACCAATTGACTCGGGTAGCCTTATGATGTTAGTGTACGAGAGATTAAGATATCGGAGATGTTTTAAATCACTAACACAATCCGGTACCTCTATGATGTCACAATGACATAACGATAACACCCGCAAGTACTTCGAGTTTGTGAGCAACTCATGCAGCACCTTTTTGGAAATATAGATTGTTTTTCCGTCATCATTAAATTGAACAGTCAGCAGCATTAAACTTCTCAGTACCTTCATTCTAGCAAATGCTCTCAAGCTTCTTGATGTAACATACTGCGATGAGATGAATGATGCATAGCGAGCTTTCTTTTCAAGAGAGACATTATCTTCATCACCCACTAGCTGAGACTCACTAGAGGTAAAGCACGTCACATCCGCAATTGACTTTGCCAAGTCATTCAAAAGATCGTGCATCGAAAACTTGGATGTGTCAACACTGGATTGTTGAAAAAAGGATCTGGATACTAACTCATCGAAGTAATTGCATCCTAATTTCAAGATATTCTCTTTTGCTTTCCGTCCATCTAAAAAGCCCTCTGCTATCCATAAGAGTGCCACATCATCCCTCTTAAATTCGTAGTCCTTTGGAAATATTGCGCAATATGCAAAACATCTCTTCAGATAAGAAGGAAGATGCACATAGCTCAATTTCAAAGCTGGAAGAACCTCATCATTTTCTCCCGTGGCTACATCCCAAATTCTATTTTTTAAGATAGCTTCCCATTCGTCGGGATTCTCTTTATTACGTAGGAGACCGCCCAATATCTTCGCTGCCAAAGGTAAACCTCTACATTTTTCAGCTATTTTCTTGCCAATTGTTTCAAGATCTGGGTGCCTCTCAAAATTTCTTGCTCCCAGAGCATGATAGGCTAATAAGCTAGTACAGCTATTAATGGACAACTCCTTCAAAGGATATGGCGAAGCTCCTGTTATGGAAACAACAGAAAGGTTGCGCGTCGTGATGATGACCTTGCTTCCCTTAGCCCCTGCTTCAAATGGCTTTAAGAGGGATGTCCATTCACCATACTTCTCATTCCAAACATCGTCTAAAACCAGAAGAAACTTCTTCCCAGACAACTCATCTTTCAACTTAACTTGAAGCCAGTTAAGATCTTTGCCCTCACAAAGCGATTTGCCAATCGACTGCAAAATAGTCTTCGTTATGTCGAGAACATCAAAAACATCCGAAACACAAACCCATGCTCTCGTCTCGAAATAGCTGTTCACTCTAGGATCATTATACAACCGTTGAGCCAAGGCCGTCTTTCCAACACCACCCATGCCAACGATTGGAACTATGCTCAGAGTAGCATCGGAATTTTGGACGTCACTTATCAATTGTTCGAGTACCTGTGCCTCTTCCTCCTCCCTACCGAAAAACTGAAGCTCCGGCAAAGAAGTGCTGGGGAGCCTTTTGTTGGTGTAGTTGGATCTGTCCACAACATTCTCTCTCAAGCTTAGATGAGCCTTCCTAGTGAGAATCTTTTCCAACCTGCCATTAATCTCTTGTACCTTGGTTTCAGACACGTACGAGCGCGGTTGGTTAAAGAAAGGGAACTTCCTTTTCAACTGACCTCTGCTTGTGCTGGATTCTGCCTCCGACTTGGCCTGAGTGGCTTCGATATCAAACTCATCGAGCAAGTCTTCCATGTCATAGGCCAAGTCCCTAACATCGTCCAGCCACTGCTTCACTAGACGGTCACCACTCAGTTGCTTGTCCTCTGCACCATCCAGCACGGCATTGATTGTTTCCAGCATCCCCTTCCACTCATCAAGGGCTTTGCCGATTCCTTCTCGCTGCGCATAGTCCAATGTCAGAGAAGTCAACTTGTCGAACAAGACCTGAAAGAAGGAACCCAAAAAGATCTCTCCAATGGCCATGGGTGAATTAGTCACTGTAGAGAACAACAAGGGTTATGGGGAAGCAAAGCGATGATGAGCTAACGGAGAGAGAGAGAGAGAGAGAGAGAGAGAGAGAGAGAGAGAGAGAGAGAGAGAGAGAGAGAGAGAGAGAGAGAGAGAGAGAGAGAGAGAGAGAGAGAGAACCATATAAGTCCAGGAAGACCAAGACTTTCACCTACCCAAAAGATCAAACAAAAATCAGAGGTTAGAGAAATCAAAATAAATATATGTTTACCACCGCCCGCAGCGGCTGCGTTGGCTTGCGCTCTTGTCCCCTCACGACGGGATGGGAGTTCGAACCCCAGCGTAGGCGTTAGGGATTCTTAAGTGTGATGCCGTGGTGGTGGGTCCTGCGCTAGCGTCGCCCCGGGTTTAGTACCGATTAGCCTGTCGGGCGAAAGGGAGGTTCCCGAGTCATCCAAAAAATAAATAAATAAATAAATAAATAAATAATAAATATACGTTTTGTCCACAAGTGCTTGTTTCTTAATATTTGGAGAATATCCCCAGAGACTTTACTGTATATCATTTGCCTTTTTGTCCGGAAAGTGAAGAAAAAGTGAAAAAGAGCTAATGGGACAGAAACTTCAATAGATTCCAGGAAGACCAAGACTTCGCAGGACGCAAATTGGAGTTTGTTGCTTCACTTTTCACATCCCTCCTCTTTCATCCCCATGGGAATGTCTCTTTTTACTTTACCAGTAGAACTTCCACGTGTGTCTTGCTTAAAACTAATGATCCTATAACTCTCGTCCAACTCTTTTCATGTTCATTCATATTGTGGTTCTTAAGTCATTAATCTCTGTTCTTGTCTATTATAATTATGTCTAGATTTTCATATATCTTTTCAAATTTAAGTTCAATAAAAGAAGAAAATGCAAAGAGAGAAACAAAAAAGAAGAAACAGCAAAAAAAGAAAAAAAAATGCAGGAATGAAACCAGCGAGAGCACCACCGTCCTACCGCACTGTTGCCGTCAGCACCGCTGCTAGGGTGACATTTCCACTGGCGCCACCTTATAGTCACCTTCGTAGACAATATTTTTCTAGAGATGTTTTACTTAGAGCGCTCGTAAGTACCTAAGCTCTTATTCATTTTACAATCGAGAACCTGCACTTTTTGTTTGTTCAATCAAGTACCTCAATTTTTCGAATTTGGCTCACTTTAAGGCCTCCATTAAATCAATTGCCGTATCGTGTGATTTTGTTGGCATGACTCATTTACCCAAACAAAAGTTAAGTATAATAGCTTAATGTGGCTCGCTTACCTTGCAGATTGGATGATGAGGAGAGAGAGAGAGAGTGTGTGTGTGTGTGTTGACTCAGACGATCTAAACCGTCTAATATGTCTGCTTACGCGACAGCATATCAATATACAAGATCGGATGCCAATGTGGACAGTTTATGACTATTTGACGGCGTGAGCATCCTGTCAACATATTTCGTCCGCAATTCTAATGGAAGTCTTGACACACATTTGAAATGTTGAGGTAATTGATTGAAGGAAAATAACTTCAGAGATTTGATTGCGAAAAAGAGTAATAGTTTGGATACTTGTACGATGATTGGTCTAGATTCAAATCTCAAAGGTACTTTTGTTTACGCGATATTTGTTCTACAAACTCATCCCCTTGATTCATTGCTTGGTCTTGCCTTAATATTTTTCTTTAGTAAGAATATTCATTCTTTATTGTGAAGGAGAACGGGAGATGGTGGTGTTAATTTCAAGCGCCAAAAGATTTCAGTGGCTAAATGGCGAGCAGATTGGGAGGCTACAAAGTTCGATCATAAAAATTCGAGCTTTACGCTCGAAATATTTTCGTGGATTATCAAACATTTTATTGAAGATAGACTTTTTCTTTGTACTTGATTTTCTTTCGGTTGGAAATTATATTAATAATATTATCATGAGATGTAACTGTACGGATACCCATAATATAAAACTTTACTGAGAATTCTTAATCAATTACAACGAAACTGCCTTAATAATATTTTTTGTAGATAATTTGTTCCAACTCTTTGAGAGACGGATTGATATCGTCTTGAACATCTATTCTAACCCACAAGAGACAAAATTGATACCACAAGGAACATATTGGACATCAATGTAAATAGTTAAAGGCTACTTGATAGCGTTGGTGTCATATCGACATTTTTCGTTTGCGATTTCAATGGAGGTCTCACATTGACCCACATTTGAAGTGTGAAGATAATTTATTGAACTGAAAAAAAAAACCTTTAGATACTTGATTACCAGCGCATAGGTAAGAAATTTGATGCACCTCATTGTCTGGTTTTATTTCAGTCAATTTGAATATCTTTGGAAGCCATAGATATAAGAATGAAATTGATGGGGGGTTCGTTTTATGGAGTTTTTGCTTCAACCACTCGCATGTAAAATCGAATAAGCGACTCCTCTTGAATGCAAATGCTTGAAATAAGGCAAAATCAAATTGTGTATTTTTTTATAAGCCAAGAAATATTCTCTGATTTTCTTTGTCATGTATTACTGCTAAGCAAATATAAATGATAGTTGTAAAGTCATATACACTTGTCAAAAGTATTGAAGTAGTAATGATGTCATCCATTTTATTTTGGTGCTTTTCACTGGATTTATGGTAAGTCTTGTATTTGTTTTTTTTTTTTAACTTTTAGTAGTCAATTAGATTCAATTGATACAAAAAATAAAACCCGAAATTCGTATTGCTTGCAGTTGAGGCCTCTACGGAACAAATTAGATTAGTGCATTTGACGATTTTAATTTTGTCGTAGGTAATAATTATGTTTGGTTCAAGTATGCCGAGTTCTAAGGGTTGAGTAATATTCGGTAACAATCAACCACAGAAACAGCTCATTATATTCTAATTCCTAATTTTTAATCACTTGTAATCTGAAAATATGTGCACAATATTCATATGCCTAGGTTTGTGCGTAGCGCGCGGATGAACATTAGTAATCTATCCTTACCAAAAAAAAAAAACATTAGTAATCTAAGATAGTTTCATATTTCATAATTAATTGACCTCGTTAATTGGGTTCAAATTTAAATAGGTTTTAGATTAAATCATCTGTTTTTTTCCTGTTATTCTATTAATGACTTTTAGGAAAGGGAAAGTAAATAATTAATAGGGCTCATTAACGAGGAGTGATCAACTTTATATACCGGTAGAGTACCCATGCTACGCATCGGCTTACGATCAGTGTGTACGTATTTTTTAAAATTGAATCTATCAATTTAGGAACTCATGAGCAACAGTTGAAATTGCCCAGAACTTATTGAATTTTTCCTTTCTTTTTGTTTAGTTCTATCTTCTTGAAAACACAAGTGAGCTAACGGAGAGAGTAAACCATTTAGTCCAGGAAGACCAAGACTTTACACCTACGAAAAACATTAAACAAGGACCAAGACTTTCAAGGATGCACATCAGTGGTTAGAGAAATCAACCTAAAATACTTTCGAGGATTTTAAAGGCCAGGAAGACCAAGACTTTCCCCTACCAAAAACAAGCAAAAAAAAAAAAAGACTTTCGCCTACCAAAAACATTAAACCAAGACCAAGACTTTCACCTACCACCAAGACTTTCAAGGATGCTCATCAGAGGTTAGAGGAATCAAAACAAAAAAAAAATTTGTGCTTGTCTCGTAATGTTAGAGATTATCTTCAGATATTTTTTTTTTTTGGTAAGGATCTTCAGATATTTGTAGTTTCCACAATCATATATTCTCAGGAAGACCAAGACTTTTGGATATACAACTACAAGTCATCAGAGATGGCTAACTTTGTCTGTTCAATAAGGAAAACACTAACTTTGTTTGTTCGTCCACTTTGAAGGAGGAATCGAGGAACTTGCTATATTTCCACAATATATTCAAATTATTTTAGTAAATTATTTTCTCAAACATATGCGAGTCTTCAGCACTATAACTGCCATGTAAAGCCTACATTGATTGCATATTCACGAATAAAGCAGAAAACAAAGACATTGAAATCACAAGCATACCAAGAATATATGGAAAAACTATGCGTGCACTCGAAGTTGATTATTGAAGAAAAGTCACCTCTTATCCTCTGTTTTGGATGGTCACAAGAAAAAGGTCCTCTGTTTCAAACACAAGCCCAAAGTCTTGATCTAAAATAGAGGACAAAAGTTGATTTTTCGTCGTATGACCAACTTAAAGCGCATGCAAATCATCGTTAAAAATTTATTACTCACGAGTGTTTTGTCGGCTTTTTTTTTTTGCATCCCTACATTCTCAATAACCTTATGGTTTCAATGTCTTTGTTTTATGCGTTGTTGGTGACATTTGATCAATGTAGGCTTTATAGTGCTAAAGATTTAGAGCAAGATGGGCAGCAATGATCTACTGAAGGTGCCAAGGTAGTAGTTGATGATAGAGAACCACTTGATAGGAGAATCTCCTTTGCACGATTTTCCTGTTTTTTTCTTTTTTTACTTTTATTGTTAGTTGGCGATGCCAGCCCCTTTTTCTTGTCTAGCGATGAATGAAGCTAACCACAATTAATAGGATTGACAAACAAGCATCTCTATGCAACTTGCACCGATTGAAATAAATGTTGATGATCCATCTCACAATGGCATCTTACTTTCTATTATGCATCTACAAGTCATCAAAGACAGCTAACTTTGACGGTTCGATAAGGAGAACAAAAACACGTGCTTTGGGCTAACAAGGAAAAAGAGCCGCGTGCACCAACAAATTCATGAAGCAAGTTGCTTAATTTTACTCTGGAAATAGTAAACGATTCACAAATCAACAACTAATCCGTTAAGCAAGTTGATTTGGGCTAACTTTTTTCTTTTCAGAGGACCACGATTATCTTATCAAGCGATTCATGATTATCAATAACTACTTTAGTACTCTTCAGCAGATCATTGCCGCCCATTTTGCTACGAATTTTTAGCATTGCAATTGCCACGTGAAAAGCCGATTACTTAAACAAAAAAAAAACCAACAAAACACTTGGTAAGTTCATAATTTTTTACGAAGATACGGATGCCCTCTAAGTTGGTCATGTGAAGAAATATCACCTCTTATCCTCTTTCAAACGACAGCCAATAGTATTAATCGAGAGAAAAAGGAGAACAGGTGATTTATCTAACTTTTCATCCGGAAGACCAAGACTTTACTGGATGTCATGTACTTCTTTTTGTCTAGAAAGTGAAGCAAAAGTGAAAAAGAGATAGTGGGAGAAGAAACTGCAATAAAATCCAGGAAGATCTAGACTTTCCGGGACGCAAATTGGTTTCATTGCTTCACTTTTCACATCCCTCCTCTTCCATCCCTACGTGAATGTCTCTTTTTCTATTACTAGTAGAATTTCCACACGTTACATGTCTTGCTTCAAATTAACAATACTATAAATTAGTATATGAAGGAAGCTAAGAAGGAATCCAAAAAGATCTTTCAATGGCCATGGGTATATCAGTATTTGTAGAGACCTTCCAGGGTTATGGTGAAGCAAAAAATGAGGTAATGGAGAGAGAAAACTTTAAAGTCCAGGAAGACCAAGACTTTCACCTACCAAAAAATCAAACGAATACCAAGACCTTTCAAGGATGCTTTCTGTCCACAAGTGCTCGGTTCATGTAAATAAACCATCAACTCAGGAATGACCAAGACTTTGCTGGACATCACGAACTTTTTTGTCTAGAAAGTGAAGCAGAAGCGAAAGAGAGGAAATGAAAAAGACAGAGACTTTGCAGGACGCAAATTGGCACCGTTGCTTCACTTCTCACATCCCTCATCTTCCATCCATCCCTACGTGAATGCCATTGTTTTTCGAATTACTAGTAGAATTTCCTCACGCGTTATACGCCATGCTTAAAATTGACCGTCACTATAATCTTTGTCCAACTCTTTTTATGCTTAATCATACTGTGATTTTTCATTCAGTAATCTCTCTTGTACTTGTCTATTAGAATTATGTCTAGATTTCCATGTATCTTTTCAAATTTAAGTGCAACAAAAGAAAAAAAAAAGCAAAGAGAAAAATAAAAAGAAAAAACAGCAAAAACTTAAAACAGGTAGAAAAATAAAGCAAAAACGGGGCACGAGAGCACACCACCGTCCCACGCCCACTGCCATGCCGTTGCCATCATCACCGCTGCTTATAGTCACCTTCATAGACAACGCTTCCTTGAGATGTTATACTTTTTTCTTTTTGGACAAAGAAACGCTTCTTTCATTAAACAACCAAACTAGAAACAACAACTAAACTAGAACCACATGGAACTTCGAAATCACAACATAAAAACGACCAAAGGGTAGTGGGGGTGTATAGATCCAATTTGGGCTGAGGAAATTAGTGCGATGGGCCCTCGCTACAAAATCTGCAGCCTGGTTCGCGTTCCTGGAACAGTAAGCTAAGGAAACTCCTTGCATTTGGGCCAATGGAAGCTGGCAATCCTCACCAAAGATTGGATGCTCCATGAGATGTTATTCTTAGAGTGGTTTAGGAGTTAAAGAATGATGACATCACAAGTACCTAAGCTCTTGTTCCAGTTTACAATCGAATACCTGAACCTTTTTTTTTTTCAATCAAGAACCTCAATTTTTCAAAATTGGCTCAATTTGAGGCATCAATTAAATAATTTGCCATGTTATATGATTTTGCCGATGTGACTCGCTTACTCGGCAAAAGTTAAACATAATAGCTAATGTGGCTCCTTACCCTACAAATTGCGTGATGAGGAGAGAAAAAGTGTGTTGACTTAGACGATCTTTGTCACGCCCCGAACCCCAGTGGGCTCGCAACACCCCTTCAACGGTTGTATTGAACGCGACGTCCCAGGATGCGTCGCCGACCCAAACGAACTACGCAAGCGGAAGCGAAATAAAACAACCCAGACAACTATCATGATGACAAAAGGATAGCACGAAACAATAATTGCATAACATCATAAAGCAGTCACTATTACAAAACGATAACCCATGCTACCAATTTCAAACCACAATTTTCAAAAGGGGAGCGGTGGTTGACAAGCTTATCTCCTCTACAAAAAGGTACTCAAAAGATAGGGTAATTTGATCTATCCTTCAATCCCTGTGGTACTCTGGCGGCATCTCCGAATCGATCACGGTCGTGGATCTGAAAGTGGTTATATAATAACCGTGAGAACGAGTCTCAATAAGCAACACCCTAAACCCTAGCTAGGCCAATGTGTACCCAGACAAGTTTTAACATGCAATCTAACCGATAACATATATATAATTCACATTGATGGACTCACCTCGCCATCCAATCACATACCCACACGGCACATTAGTCAAATCATGATAGTGAAATAATATCTCGATAACATAACACACTCATTCAAGCGCCATCCACACTCGCATCCAACCAATCCAACCAAACATCCACATGTACCATCAATCAATCCGATCAGACATCCACACGTACTTCAAGCCAATCCAACCAATCACATTTCGCACATGTGCCCAACCAACCATCTCGCAACCCGCGCCACTGTGTCTCAGGTCCATTCTCACAGCCCGTGCCATTGTGTCTCAGGCTCAGCCTTCCGATCAATCCGGGCTCTGTGCCTCACTGGACATCTCGCACTTTCTCGTGACCTGCGTAAATACGCCTCGGGTCTAACTTTCCTTTCACGGACCACCGTTAACACGTCTCAAGTCCGTTATCTTTCATTCTGTGGACCACCGTCAACACGTCTCAAGCCCGCATCCATTTGGCACACCGGCCATTCATGCCTTCACACGGACCGCCGTCAACACATCCCAAGTCCATCAACTTTCATTCTATGGACCACCGTTAATACGTCTCAAGTCTGTTAACTTTCAAGTACACGTGCCACACAATTCAATTTGTCATTCTCACACGTCATACTAATCAAATTCCAATCACGAGTTCACCCAAACAAGCCCACCCATCCGACATTCAAGTCGGCCACATTCAAACATCAAATTCTTCCACAAATGCCACGATAGCACCGAATAATTCTTGAGAGAGAGAAAAACCGAGAATATACCAAATCGGGTCCAAACTGGGCAGTTGTGCAGTGACAGAAATCCATTTGGAATAAATAGTAAATAAACTCCAAAAATTCTGAAATTTGGATATGTTGTATAAAACATCTTGATAAACATTTTTCGTAGGAACTCAAAACCCAGTTCCAACCATAAACACCTCTTTTTGTCACTTGAAGTGAAACAAAATTCAACTCGTCCGGTCAGGCCGCCTGACCATAAATATGCATCTCATCTAGTACCAAAATCACTTTGTAAAGCCTTCAAATTTTTATATGTCATAGCCACAAATGTCCCCAACAAGTTTTGTGAAGGAATTATTTTGAAAATAGGTCTGGAAAATTTTATAAAAATTCGGAAAGACAAGAACGTCGGGTGAACAGTAAATCGGGCAGTTTTGTGACGGTTTGAAAAATGACTTCCGAATGACCCCAAAAAATTTCCAAAAATTCTCAAATTAAATTATGTTATACTTCAAGATGTTATAAACAACTTTCATGAAGAAAACTTCCTCAAATTCGGCCCACACAAGTCACAGTAAAAATATTAAAATCCAGCGACGCAGCAGCAACCTTACCGAAAATCAACCAACAAGCACCACCAAGCAAACCAAGCACAACCAGCCACTAAACCAACTATCCACAGCCCTAATCCACCCCTAAACATGTCCATTAGTAACCCATTATCCTAACCAAGGCTTAGGGAGCACTTACCCAAGGCCTAAGCAAGAAAACCGAGCGAAAGGAGCAGCTCAGTCACGGCAAAGCAGCAGCAAAAAATGAAGTAGAAGCAGCACCAATAGTATGGGGGGCAGCAGCTAGGACGTGGGGGAGCAGAGGAAGCTCAGCAGCAGTCAACAAGGCAGAAGAGGGGAAGGGGATGATCGAGAGAGAGAGAGAGAGAGAGATCAATTTAAAAAGGTCACAACCCCACTCACTCTCATCCAAGGGCTCACATTTGATCTTGGTGAGCAAGTCAAGATCCTAAGGCCACGAAAATTCCAGATTTCAAAATAAAAGTGTCGCGACCCTAAAAAAATTTTCTTTCTTTTTTCGAGCTAATGGATTATTAAGACTAATCTTAACTCGGGCCCTCCCAAGCCCTACCAATTCACAACTTAGGGTTTAAGTCTTTAACGTGCAAATATTTTCATGCTTGGAGTAGCCACTAATCTATTTTACGGTAGGCTGATTAGAAACCTAAATAAAACATAGGGAGATATGTTTTATTTTTACGAACCAGAGATTCTAAGCTCGGGGACTTGATTACGCTAGATCTAGTCTAACGCCATTTCGATACCTTTTCTTTTCAAAAATATTTTGGCAGGCAGTTTGGATCCATTTTTAACTTAATTACTAACATGTGAGGTGTTCATGCGGATGCGCAAACCACCAATTTAACACCCAGAAAAGCATTAAATAAATTGCAAGTTTAGGAGAACAACTTACCTCGAACCAATGCAAGCATCTGCATTGTTAGCTAGAAAATTACATCAACATCCTAATATGATTTCTAATTAACAAGCAATTCACTCAATATTTTTTGGCTTTTCACTTATTTAAATGAAATCTAGTCTACATGCAATGACGTACAAGAATGACATGCAAAAACATGACATGCGAATTAATGCAACCTAACATGCAAACTATATGTCATACGACGACGTGACTTAATTCTAATGACGGATGCAATGATATATTTTTGGTATTTTTCTTTAAGGAAATTCGGAATTAAATGAAATTCGGAATTAATGAAAATGCCTAAAATAACATGTAATCTAAGATGACTTAACCTATCCTAACATGATTTCTTTTTGGGATTTTTGGCAAAACATTCGGAATTATTAAATTGCTGAAATAATCTATTAAGATTAGAATATTACTTAATTTAAACTAGGAACTAGATCATCTCACGTTCTAATTTAAATTAAATAATTACTCTATCCTCTAGATATATTCAAAATTCCTAGACATGCAAAAATTCTAATTCAAACTCTAACTAATATTTTTGAATTTTTTGTTTCATTTGAAAAGGAAAGAAAACAATTTAAACAAACATAACAACCAATTCAAATCAACCACGCGATCCGCCAAATTTGTTTCAAACTCGGATTAGGGACAAAATTCGAACTATCGGTCATATCTATAGGGTTATAGATATTAACGGATAATCGATTATTCAAAATTGGAAAGCGGATAAATTCCATCATCGTATCCAAATAGTTATGGATAAGATAATGGAATTCCGTATCACCGCGTATCGGACCTTAGGGTTAAAGTCAGATAGTCGTCCAGATACGTTGCTAAATTAGGAAATTTTCCTAATTTGAATATTCTCAAAATATTATGGATATCCTGAACATTATCCTAAGATATCTAATATTCCAACATGATATTCACACAATATTTTAAACATGCAAAATAGGAAATTGAAATATTCTGAAAATTACTGGATAATCTTACCTAATTTGGATAACTTCCAAATTTGAACGTTTCGGGATCGGGCTCGGGCTTGCGGATCGGATTGAGACAACCAACGACGACGGTGAGGTGACACCGGTCACTATTCCGGCGATGACAGCAAGGCAGCAGCACCGGGATCTGAGGTACGGCTCCGGTGATGGCTTGGCACGGCGGGTAAACGCCGCGGTGCAGCTCACCGACTAGGCAGCGACGTGGCGTCAAAACAGCGAGGGAGGGCAGCACGGTCGGCGGCTTGGTAAGGACGTCGCGGGGTGTTCGACATGTTGATAGGCGAGGCTGCTAGGCTCTCGGTGATGCTCGTTGATCTCTGATCAGCTTTGCAAATCCCACGTTGCTGTGGCTTCGCTGGAAGACTTGCTAGGCTGACCGAAGAAGAAGAAAGCAGGAGCTGTCTCGTGAAGGTGGGAATTCGCCGGTCTGTTGCTGCTTCGGGGGGGACTAGTCAACGTTGAATAAAAAAATCTTCACACACGTTCTCCTCCCTTCGCGTCTTCTGCATGAGGGAATCTTCAAAGCTGTAGCTGCTGATGTAGGGAGGTTGGACGAAGAAGCTTCTCTTCACGTCGTCTTCGCTTGGTCTTCTGCATGAGGGAAGCTAGTCAAGACCAGCTGTGCTGCAGCGTGGACTGAGGAGGGACATGGCTGTGCATGGAGAAGCAGCAATGGAGGCAACAGCCTCTCTGGAACAGGCTGTTCAGCGAGGCCAAGCAGCGACAATGGTCTTCAACGGGTATGACTTGCGAACAGGGAGAGGGCGATGATGACTGACCGGGACAGTGTTGGCGGTCCTCCGACACGGCGATGGCGCGACGATGCGGTGAGGTGTGGAAGGAGGTGGCACAGCGACGCGCGGCGTCGCGACGAGCGGCGACGGCGGTGGGGGGCTCGGCGCACCAACCTCTCCCCTCTCTCTCTCACTTTCTCTCTGAAAATTTTTCTTATTTGCAATTGTGTTCCCTCTAATTCTGACCTAATAACATGTTTATATAGTATTAATCTAGGTCAGATTAGATGGGCTTAATGTTCTAATGGGCTTAGGCTTGGACTTAGGTCTAATTAAATTAAATGGGCTGGATTAACTTGGGCTGAATTAAGCTCAAAACATAATGGGCTGAATTAAGCTCAAATTAAAACGACCGAGCCCATTGGTCTTGAAATTCCCGGCCCTTGCATTCCAAACGTGCCGAGTCTTGTTCGATGAAATTTAAACCCGTTCACCATCGCCAATCCGATGCGAAAAATGCAATTAAGCTAAAATAAATCTAAACTATATGCTATGCAATTTAAATATTTTTGTTTAGGGGTTAAAATTTAATCCCTAATTTTCTATGCAAATTACACTAGATGATCGGTAAAATTTAGGTGTCAACAAAAAGAAAAGACTAAATAGACACTAAATAAAATAAACCCAGAGGGAGGTACACTGATCGAAAATCCACACCCGGTCCAAATTTTCACTTTTTATATATCCCGGGCAATATGGACGCTAGCCACAATAATATCGACACCGTCCAATTAAATTCGTCCTGAAACTCCGAGAAATTCGACACCAAAGTTTGGGCTCTAAATAACGGCCAAATTCGATTGAGTGCGATTCTAGCGAAATCTCAATTTTAAAAACAATAACCGAGAGTGATCAATTCCCGGGCGAGATGTTACTATAAGCATACTAACGAATTACACGTTTTATAAATCCCAAAAATGGGCCGAAATTCGGAATGTCACAATCTTGGCATCTAATATATCTCGGCTGACATGGCAGCGTCTCAAAATACCATATTAGACGCCAATATGGATAGTTAATGACTATTTAACAGCATTAGTATTATATCAACATTTTTTGTCTGCAGTTTTAATGGTTTTGACCTAAATTTGAATAGTTGAGGTAATTGACTAAACAAAAAAAATGTAGGTACTTGATTACATAAAGGCTAATAATTCAGATACTTGTGCGTTGTTGTCCAAGAATTTATTATGCAATGATTGGTCTAGATTCAAATGTCAAATGTACTTATGATTACGCGATATTTATTCTACAAACTCAACCTCTCGATTCATTGCTTGGTCTCGCTTAATAACCTCTTTTTAAAGATTTTTCATTATTTCTTGTGAAAGAGAATATTAAATATATATTGTTTAATTTCAAGCCGTTGCAAAAAGATTTCAGTGGCTAAATGTCAAGCACATTCGAAGACTATAAAGTTCTCAATGTTGATTTCCTTCAGATTTTTTGGAATTATTCGATCATAAAGCATTGCTCTTGCCCTTTTTTCGGCCAATTCCATTGCTTTCCCTTGGATCTCCTTGCCGAAAACAAAAAGGTACATGCAGGTAGTGTGGCCAAAATCAGACCGAATCAGTATGACCACTGGTCCGAATTTTGTCTCTTTATTGGTACAGAATTGGGCTTCTTCAACATTTCCATCAGAACCAACATCTTAGACACCCCTTTGTGCTTCTCGGTGGCGATTTCGAGATCATGCACCCTCTTGTTCTTGCTCCTATCTTGCTCTCCCTTGCTGGTGGTCATGAATCTGAGCTGCGACCAGTTACGTAAAACCTTGCCAAACTCAAGTTTCTTCTCAGGGTAGGCAAAAGCACTAGCATGGTGACAATGCATCCAAACTCTCTTGCCGCACTCCATTCATTGGGGTGAGCTACGTTTTTAATAACGAATTGAAGACGGGTCATCTCAAGATGCTATGCCTTGCTACAGATTAAAAAAAAAAAAAGCCCAAGAAAAGCAAATGCCTCTCACTCAGGATGGACGTCAAGCAGCTTATGTTCCGTTGCACGAGGAAAAACAAGACCCCAAAACGAAACTATACGGTAAGATTGCCATAAATGCACCATTACCAGCATCAGTTTTGACTTCAACAGGAGCCGGCAAGAAGAACTAGCAAGGCGCAAAGAAGAGCGAACGTGCAGTCCAGACGGAAACAACAAGCTTGTCGTTTTGGTTTTTGCAAAAGACATTGGCATTCGCTCTCTTATTGTTCCGTTGGCATTTGCATTTCTGGTGGTAATAAAAAATGATATTTTAATTTGAATAATTAAAAGAGCTCGAGGGTCTTCTAAATGGTGATATTAAATGAAAAATCTGATTCAATCTCATAATGAAGTTTATTAAAAGAAACAAATTGAAACATACCGAAACCAAGCATTTTTGTTTTGTAATTTGTAGAAAGTTAAAAACATATTCTCGTTATATATAAATCCAAAAAATTAAGTGAAAAAATAAATTGTTTAGTAAAATTTATGCAAGAGATTTTTAATTGCTTTAACTTTTAAGACTGATTTGCTCATTCTGTAAATTTTGGCCGGAATTATTCAATATTAAATAAAAATCAAAATTTCAAACATTAAAAGTTAAAACTTTATGGTTGGTTACTTTGTAATCCCCCTTACTAGGTGCTCCATGTCCTGTCACCCTTCATTGAATCATCAAATTGCAAGTGTGAGGAAGGGCACTGATCTAGGCACAATACGTGAGAGCTAGTCCAAAGCCGAGCCTAGTGAGCCTCTGAATGCCTTAATTGTTGGTTCATATCCTCTTATGACTTTCTGTGCAATAGGTGCGGAGTTTGAGAATAATGCAATTCGACAAAAAATCGATCATAATATCATATTTAACTTTACTTGGCTCTATTTGAGAAAATTATAAATCGAACGGGATCAAGGTGAGTATGAAACGAACCAGATCAAATTGGGTTATTCAACGCGGAAAAAAAATCAAACCAAATTTAGTCACTTCCTCTTATAAAATCGGATCTTATAAATTCTTAAAAATTGTCTATTACTTAAACCTGCTTTTTTTAAAAAAGAAAAGAGAAAAGAAAAATAAATCAAGAGTCCTTTTTCTTGCTAAAAGAAAAAATTGAATAGAGGATTTCAAATCATTACTTGACTCAAATTAAAAGATATGAAGAGACGACATGAAAAGAAAGGATGATAATCAAAGTCGAAATGATGATTATAATAGAAGAAACACACATATGTGCATATATTTATTTAAAAGATCAGAGGATCCTATTCCACCTAAACGGTCATGAATCAATCGACAACATCATCTCTCTTTTTCATATATTCACATAAGAGGTTTCTTCCTTAATTTTGCAGCCTCATTCCAGTAAAAGAAAAACATCAAACTCTCTAGTGTCTCCATTTTGCCTACAAGGACTATCGTGCGAGATCTTCCAAACACACTTGGTGCAACGATCTCTAATTTGCATATATATATATATATATATATATATATCAAACCACTGGAATTGACCTAGTCATGCAAAGTTGCAAAAGAACAAGGTCGTCCCATATAAATTGGGTCTAAATGAGAATTTCCAGCTACTCATTATATCATGGATTCCTAGATCGTCGTCCTTGGATTTACAATGAACTCTTAGAGTAGTTCTAGCCGACAAATTGTTTTGGATCACAACATGAGTCTTGCCCCAAACATCTCCTATACAACTAGTTAGGCTACGAATGATAACTATTCTGTTTCTTTATTTTTTTTCCAGAAGTAGGTTTAGAACAGAAATCCGTTTGGTAACACAATTTTAATTTTTATATCTGGAACAGAAATCAGAAGTTAAAATTTTTTACTTTTCTATTTCTAGAACATAAATGAAAAGTTAAAATTCTTCTTATCGCTCGCTCTCGCTATTAGTCGATTGCCCATCCGCCACCCACTTGCCGGCGACCGCCGCCACCTGTCGACGGCCGCCTCCCACCTCCCATCGCTGCCCGCTATCCACCGATCATCGTCTCCCGCCACCGGCAGCTCTCCTCCCACCGCTGCCCAAATCCCCCCGCCGCTTGCCTCCCACCGCCGGCCATCGTCTCCCGTCGCCCGTATCCCACTGCCGGCCACCATGGGCCGCCACCCGTCGTCCACCAGCCACCGTTTCCGGCTACCGGCCGCCCTCCGCCACCCGCCGCTCGCCTCCCACTACCGGCCGCCATCTCCCGCCGCCGACCTCCCTCCTCCCATCGCCGCCTGCCTTCGGTCGCCGCCTGCTTTCGGTTGCCGCCCACCTCCCACCGCCGGCTACCGTGGGCCATTGGCCGCCGTCCAACCAGCCACCACTCTCACCTCCGGCCGCCCTCCTCTAGCCGCCGTCCACCTCCCACCGCCAGCCACCGTGGGCCGCCGCTCGCCAACTACCGACCACCATCTCCTGCTACCGGCAGCCCTCCTCCCGCCGCCGTCCATCGCCCGCCATCCACTCACCGGCCACTTACTCATCATAGTCAAATTGAAAGTGCAAAAAGAAAAGGAAGTAAGAAGTTTTAAATTCTGCAACATGGATCCAAGATCAGTTTCCATAAGCAGTGTGCTGTGCATTGAATTTTAGTGATAATTGCTTCATTCACAAGTGTAAAGCTAGAGAATCCAAACTATGGTTTACATAGTGATTGGTGCAATGATGATATAACGCACAGCTTAATACTTTTGGCGTGAGGTATGGGACAGTGGGGTTTGGCGGGACAGTATCATCAAGCTAGATCCAACGGTCGACATCCATTTTCTTTTAGTCGATGGCTGGGATCGTGCCCGTAACTTTGAGCCTGTTACTTTATTACATTAATTTTTGTCAGTTAAACCTATGTATCCGTGCAACTACTCCTCTTTTTAGAATAGTAAATAAGGGTTGAAAGGATGTTTCGGAAACCTGAACCATCATGCATAGAATACTTTATCACATTTGGTACTAGACAATTGTTTACAAATCCTATGAAGATATTCACATCTTTCTCGTAGTATAGTTTGAAAAAGGACATATAGATTTTACTGTCGAGGAACACTGCTTTCCCACTTCACCCCTCCCGAGGCAATGATCAATTACGTAAAGAGTCGCCAATTATTAAGCTAAAACTGATGACTCTCTTGATGAGGCCCAAATGAACAAGCTTTCCCTTCACTTTGAATTAGCCCTTGTCGCATGAGGATCGTGATGTCCCATTAAGAGTTAAAGAGATGGGTGTTCCGGATGATTTGCCATTGTAGAGATTATATATTGAATAACAATTTTTGATAATGTTGTCCTTATTGACACGTTAGACTTGGGCTAACGTAGATCCTTACATCCAATTAATATTAACGATTAATTGAAATAAGTCTTGACTTTTTATGTATTATCTTTCATAGATTTATTGGCAGAAAGCCTCTCAAGGCATCCCTTTATGTGAAAAAAGAAATTGAATTCACAAAATAAAATTGAAGTTGTTTGATTTTTATGCCAACCATAATTATTAGATTAGAATGTGAAGTTGCTCCTGGATCCGTACTTCTATTATGACTATTTGAAAATGTTGGGACTAATTTCTAACAAAAAAAATGTTATGATTAATTAAAGTCATGAGAGGCGTTCTCTTTGTAATTAAGTTGATCAGGATCTTTTGCATGATAACTATCTAGTTTATGATGAATAAGTGCATATAAAAAAATTATCCTGTAAAGTTAGCATCATCCTACATAAACTTACAAGATTAATAAAAATAAAAAACAATGAGAAATTAGAAGCCGGTTTGACATTTTAAATAAGCGTGAAGTCACACCTATCTTGAGAGTCCACCAAGACTTCCTCTGAATTTGAAACAATCCAAGGAGTCTATTATTTTTTCATAGATAAAAAAAGAGAGTTATAAATGTGAGTTGGGTTTGAAAAAATTGTAAATTCATTTAACACCCATATATTTTTGGATTTTCATATTCTAAATCCATTTATTGTCACGCCTCGAACCCCACGGCACGCAACATCCCTACCTTGGTCGATATGTTTGTGACGTCCCAAGAAGCGTTGCCGATCCAACGACCACACAGAGTGTAAAGCATAAGCGGAAGCAATAAATAAATACACCCTGACAATAATCATATGAGACAATCGATAGCACGGCAACAAACAACACAGCTGAAAATATATATATTTACTTTGTATTACAACCGAAAACTCTTTTTACAACATTCATTTACAACCAAAAGAAAAACACAAGTCAACATAAGGCAGCCAACAGCCGCTGGATCAAAAAGGAAAGTGGCTAGGGAGGTCAGACTAACTCAGGAGGAGGACTACGGTCAAAAAGGTGCTAGCCCTCACTACTATCTATGGACATGGGCTACCCTAAGGCTCCCAATCTGGATCAGAGGACTCTGTCGGCTCCTCTGACGACTCTTCCAAAGATCTCTCACTCGGATCGGACTCCTCATCTTCCTCCTCCATGGCCTGCGTAGCAATCCGCTCATCCTCTGAATCCAACTCCAGCTCTGGGTCGAGGTACCATCCTAACTCCTCATCTGAGTGGTGCTCTACATCGGAGTCTACGTGTACCACCTCACCATCTTGCTCCGGGTCTACATCAACATCCATGGCTTCCGGCTCATCCTCGTCCTGATGATCTGCTGGCTCCGGATCAGCATACAACACCTCGGGCTCCTCTTCCTCCTCGTCCATAGCAGCAGGTCCGTCTACAGTCTCGTCATGGATACTCCAATCCGGTGTAGCTGGAGGGTCTAGAATCTCACCATCTGCCATATGCGGAATCATCAGATCGTTCTCGTCCAAGGGAACATCAAAAGTCCTGAGAGGGGGTCCAGTCACTCCATCGACTCCTCTATAGCACCAAGCCACGTACTTCTGAGTATGATAGTATGACTCTCCCATGTTCACGAATAATACCGAATCATATCGCATATAGGCTGCTCCATCCCCGTAGGGGTGTACACTAGAAGTTCACTGAATCATGTCTGGCTTTCCAAAAAGAGGTGGCGGCCTCGGCATCTTATGGCTGGCGGTCTGAAGTGTTGGGTTATTACAACCGTGAGACGAATCTCAGCGAGTACAATCCCTAAACCTAGGCTAGGCTAACATGCATGCTCCCGACAGGTCTACACGACAAACATAGCAACACAAATCACAAGTAATCCCGACCTGGGCCCTCGGGCCCGGGTCACTTACCAGGCTGACCCTGCAGGTTAAGCATCTCAATATAATAATCAAATCACATACACGAACATGCTATTCATACGTACGTCATACGCATGCTCGTGCTCAACAGTGTTCATATCACATGCCTTTCACCAAGTCTCGCATACCCGCACAGTATCCCATGCACTGTTATGCATGCAAATACTGTCCTCATGCATGACCATGTCTCGGCTCACTAGCCTATACAAGCACACTGGCAACTATTCAATTATTAACTTAGAGTTCGACTCGCATAAAACGCATCAGGTCTGACTCGTGCCAATGCAACAGGTCCATAATATCACAACACTTCGTGGCCAGCATAAAGAAACCCCCAGCCCAGTGTCTCTAGCCTACTTCAAAGTGCATGAGGTGCAATACCGATCTCTTTACAAACCAGAGTTTGCGTAAAATGCATCAGGTTGGTCGTCTTCCGGACGTACCGGGCATCGTCCTGCTTCAAAGTGCATGAGGACGGCATACCCCGCGTAACACACATCAGGGCGAAAGGTGATCACATATACATACAGCCAGTTATTATCTGAACCTCGCATTAAACGCTTTAGGGTATTTTAAGCGATCACATGCTCATGGCAGGCATGCATTCTCGCACAATTCCATCTCATGCCACACTCTCAGCACACACAATATGTGACCATGCAATGCAGTTCAATGCCCATGAGCAGTAAGTATAATTCAAGAATCCAATCAAATTGATGCCATAATAATGTGCTCAACTCACAATAGCATAATCGCTTGGCCAGTTAATACAGTGCGACCCAATTCATAATACTCAATCTAGTACTTTATTACAAGCCACAATTGGCTAATCACATACCGCACAATTCCGGCCACACGAGCACACGACATGACATAGCATAATTAAGCATAATTCACCTAATCGAATCAACCAACCCAGGAATCCCGGCAATCCAATTACATAGACCTCAATTAGCCCAATCTAGTCCAATAATCCATGAATGGACAGCCACCAATCTAGCCATTCCGGGGTCCATATTGTCTCCAATTAAATTGCACTAATCCGCAAATATTAATCCGGTAACAATTTTCAACAATCGATCCACTAATCTCTCTTAACATACATCGATAATACCCAAACCAGTCTAGAAAACGCACTATCAGTCCTAATCCGGGTTTAAAAGGTATACTCAACAACTCCTAAATCAAGTCGACGGAAATGGGCGGCCAATTGCCGGTGAACGGCAGAAATCAGTGGCGGCGTTCCAATGGCGACGGAAATTCCGGCGAGCGGCGGTCGGTGGTATGGACGGCGGTTGCTTGAAACTTCGAGCGGCAACGAACGACGGGGAATGAGTAGTATGATGGTTGGATTGGTAGGGTGAAGCTGAACGGTCGGCAGCGCGGCGTGGACGGCGGTCTGGCGTCTGACGGTCTTCATGACGCTCCTCGGGTTGAGAGAGAGAGAGAGAGAGCAACGGGAGAGAGGAAGAGGAAAGGAAAGAGAGGAAGGATGGGGACGAGAGGGTGATGGTGAGGCGGAGGACACGGCGGCTTGACAATCAGCTTCGGCGTGCGGTGGCTCCGACGATGGTGGCGGCTTCACGCGGCCGAGGAGGAGAGAAATAGTGGAGGGGGAATTTCGGGAGAGAGAGAGAGAGTTGTGGCCGAGTGAGCTTATGAGAGGAGAGAGAAATGGGTCTTGGCTGGTCAAATATAGAGGTAGTGGATGCCACGTGTCGCAAATCTACCCAATATGACCATTTTGCCCTTGATCCAATGGTTCTCATTCAATCTTATCCAATAATTGAGGGGTAGGATGGTCATTAGCCTCAATAATTGAGCTGAAAATCCATATCTTAATTTCCCAAATTTATTCCAAAAATTCGGAGCCTAAAATAGGCCAGGGGCAAAACAGTCATTTTTTCGGTCCAAGGTCGAAATTCCATTTTTCGCCCGTACCAACCCCAAATGTGTGTGGTCAACATAATATGGCATCATAATCGCGAAAATAGTCGCACAAGCCCTCGAAAATCGACTCCGAAGTCTAGAGGAGCGAAATCATAAATTTTTCCAATTTCGACCGAAATTCCAATTTTCGGCTATACTTGCCCCAAATGTATGTGGCCACACTAAAACGCCATCGGCCACGAAAAAAAATCACATACGGCTTCAAAAATCCATGTCAAGGTCTGGAGGGATAAAACCGTAATTTTTCACTTCCGGGCTGAAATTCCAATTTTTAACCATACCCACTTCAAACATATGTGGCCACTCCAAAACAACGTTGGCCTTGCGAAATAGTCGTGTACGACCTCAAAAATCGACACTCAAGTCCGAGTCAATTTTTCCGTGATCAAAATCGCTTAATTTCAAATTTTAAAGTCTCTGACTAATGGGTGGCTGTCTAGGGGTTACGCATATCGACCTAAGGGTACTCAAGTCGTGACGGCCTCAATTACCGGGAAAACGCTAGAATTTATCACTAGTGCCGGAGGTCGCGATCGGTCGGTTTGAGTTCAGGATTTGATTTGCCATGTGTACTTTTGATCATGCGGAATCACCCGCGATATGATCGTTCATCGTTGGTCAAATCATATCCTTCACTTTCCTAGGATCGGCCCACATTGGCCCAAAATATTCTCTCGCCTTTTCTCGGAATCGGGGCCCAATTCGCGATCGAGTCCCTGGTTCACGTACCATTCCCTAATTAGCCACCCTTTTGGTTAGTATCCCAAGAGTGATCAATTTCAGGCGAGATTTACCAAGATGAAATGAGAAATAATATTCACTTTATTGATATCGGAAATGGGTCGAAATTCAGGATGTTACATTTATAACCCATTTACTAAATACAATTAACTCATATAATGATTCACTCATTAAATATGAGTCCATTTTGACAAGTCGACTGAATTGCATGCTTAGTTTATTTTAGTGATTGCATTTTTGTACCACTATATGTCATCATAATATCTCTTAAACACTCTTGTTGAATAATATTAGGTGAAAAGAGGAGTTCCCTCTATATTGGAAAACTATGAGGTGAACATGACTAATGAACTAATGCTCCGTGATGTCAAGCCACGCTTTCCACTGTGAAACCATATCATTGTATCGCTTTTCTAGTTCTATAATTCAGTTCGAACCGGACGGAACTTTGAGAAGCATCGAGCTCGAGAGCATTTCTATAGCTTCCCAAGAAACTCTTTGGAATTAATTATTTATTATAAAAAATTGAAAAAGTCCATGACAATAACTCATCATAGTCAAACTGAAGTGCACAAAGAAAAGGAAGAAACTTGGGAAGTCTCAAATTCTGCAACATGGATGCAAGATCAGTTTTCATAAGCAATGTGCTTCAGTATGGATGCGCAGTCAATTTTAGTGATAATTGCTTCATTTCACAAGTGTAAAGATAGAGAATCCAAACTATATAGTTTATGCACTGATTGGTGAAATATTAATATGGCACGGCTTATTATTTTTGGCGTGAGGTATGGGATAGTGGGGCTTGGCAGGACAAAATGGTCATGCCAAATCCAACGGTTGACATTAATTTTCTTTTATCCAATGGCTGAGATCGTGCACATAACTTCGAGCCCATTACTACTTATTATTTTTGTTACATCGATTTTTGTCAGTTAAATCTGTGTATCCGTGCAACTACTCTTCTTTTCAGAATAGTAGATAATGGTTGAAAGGATATTGTGGAAACTTGAATCATGTGCATAATACATCCCATGTTTATCACGAGTGGTTCAGGACAATCGATTACGAATCCTACGATGACATTCATATCATTAAAGTCTGAATCAGATCAAAGAAAAAGTCTGAAAATAGGACAAAGAGATTGCTCGGTGATCGAGGCAAAGATGCTTGACTGTGTGTAGCTGAAACAAAATGAGAAAAGATGTCACGCCCCCCATCGAGATTGCTTGGTTGGATTAGTGTGACGTCTTAGGAAATGTCGCCGATCCAACGATCCCATTAGAGTTTAATCGCGGCGGAAACAATAATATAATCCCGGACAATAAAATTGTGAAGTATTAGGGAGAAATAAATTGCCAACCACCAAACATAATACTATACCTCGATATATATTCAATATCCATACACAATTCAAACTTATACCATAACAGCCATTTACAATCCACCAAGCAAAATATACACACCGAACTACTAAATTATAAACCACCGACACCACAAAAAGATCAGTAGACTGGGTAAACACTACACCAAAAATGGAACACTTCCAAACTCCTCCTCCGCTCCAAAAACTAACTCCTACGCCTCATAGATGGTGTCCGCTCTGACTCGCTCTCCTTATAATCCTCATCAGGAACGTGCTCATCCAAAGACTCTGAGTCGGCCTCAATCTCAATCGAATTATCCTCATCTCCCGACTCTATTTGAACCTCAATCCTCTCCTCGTCATCAGGCTCCTCTTCTGGCCCCTCTACTGGCTCGTCCTCTGGCTCATCCTCTACGGGATCCTCCTCATACTCCTCCTCCGGCTCTACACTCGGGTCCACATCCATTGGGTCGTTCCCGGCCTGTGACTCCTCCGACTCTGGATTCGGCACCGCTACTGTCGTCTTAGGCGCTGCAGGGACATGCTGGTGCCCTGACTGAGCTAGACTAGTCTCCAAACTAGTTATCTCACCGTGGGGAGGGGGTATAGCCGACGGATCCCAATCGCCTACTCCATCAAATTAGGCATCAAAACCATGGATGGGGCTAAACTCATCCATCTCATCCCTAAACATCCAGGCAATATAGATATGAGCCTGCCAAAGAGGTAGCCCTATATCTACCCATACTACTGAAGCATGCTTCACCCAGGTCACATTTATGTCTATCGGGTACTCTACAACATCATGGTCGGTGTGCATAGGAATCCCAAAACGCTACGGTGGCAGTGGCGGAAAGTTCATGGCTCAGGCGGGGGCTTTGAAATTGTTGATTGAAACAACTATGAAACACTTCTCAATAAGTTCACAACCTAAGCCCCACTTAGGCTACCACGTATTCCAAACAAGTCCAGACACCAAATCAAGCAACACACAAATAATATCCACACAATCGTACTTACCTGGCTCTCAGTACACGCAATCTGCACATTAGTCTTAAATGCACAATCACGACATTCAAACCACATATACATTCCAAACCATTCTCATGCTCAAAAGCACATGTCGATCACAAAACATTTTCAAATTCCGTACTTCACACTCGTTCACACACCACCACATCATTTTCATTTAACTCGCCACGTCATACCATCTCGTGCTCAGTCATTTTCCTCAGCCCGCGTAAATACGCATCAAGCCTACATGATTGCGGGCACGCCTCAGGTCCGATCCCATTCTCACTTTCTTTCCTCAGCCCGCGTAAACACACATCAGGCCTACATGATCGTGACCCGAGTATAACACGCCTTGGCCTAATCCCACAGCCGTATCGCGATCCGCGTAAACACGCCTCAGGCCGGTTCAATTCCCCGCGTAAACACGCCTCAGGGATTTAGTGATCACATGAATATACTCACAATCATATTTTATCTGTACCCCGCATTAACACGCCTTAGGGCCTTTTAATGATCACGCGCACATCGCACGCCTCAAATCTCACGCGTGCACATATTCGGGCATTAATTAAATGCACACAAATGCACCCAAACTAACCAATTCAATTCAACCACATAAACCCAAACAACCATCACACAACACATCATTTTTCACCACCAAATCAACACGCAATAATCCCGACACTACACAGTAATTCCACACAATTACGAGCCGCATCAAATAGCCAAATCTACGCATTCAACAGAATTTTCCAGCATCTAAATCAACAATTTCCAGCCCTTAAGTGGCCTCTAAATTACCACCAAAATACCACAATTTCATCCCTAAGGCCCCTAATCCAAATCAACCCCTAAAACCACACTAATCTGCGTTTAAACACGATCAATAATACCCGATATATTAGGCAAGGGTTATATTGTAACTTACTTGGAATTTCCAAGCAAGATCAACCTATCCGAGGTTGATTATGTGGCTGGAACGCGGCGGCTACGGCGGCGACCGTGCGGCGGTGGTGATCGGCGAGACGGCGACGGCGGCGGCTTTGGCCGGTCACTCTCGGCCATGGTGAGAGAGAGAGTGAGCCGAGAGGGAGGGGGACGGCGGCGTGAGGGCGGAGGGGGTTCAGTTTGGTGGCGGGAGCAGTGGCGACGGGCGGACGGTGGCCCGGATGGCGGCGGCGCAGCAAGGGGGAGAGGGTGGCGTTCGGTGGGGGAGGGGAGAGGGTTGCCGAGAGAGTGAGGGAGAGAATGAGAAGAGAGAGAGAGAGAGAATTTTGGTCTTAAAAACCAATAATTTGACTCCTTTATTGTGAAATGACCATCTTGCTCCTCTCTCTACTTTTCAATCAACGGCCGATATTTGTTATTATCCTGATATTGATGGTCAAGATCGATTCTTTTCCAAAAATATCCGAGTGTAATTTGGGGATTTCACAAAAATCCGAGGGCAAAATTGTCCAAAAATTGTCATGTCTAAACTTAAGGTGAAATGACCAAAATGCCCTTCCCCATTTACACTTGGCCTTAACAAACTCCCAGGGGTAAAAAGGTCATTTTCCATCCTTCGTCGAAATTCAGTTTTTCTGAAGGATTCGGACAATTCCAACGCTAAACATTCTAATAACAACGTTGTCCAAATGTTCTGTCGTGACTTCTTAATTTCCAATGCCCAAATTGGTCTCTAATTAATAACTGAATTTTATATAGCGTAACTTGAGCGTGTCTCAGACTAACGGGCGGCTTTTGGGGAAATTCGCATATTCGACCCGTGACTGATACTAAATCAAGTCACGTGCAAGTTCATTCAGATTGTGACAACCTCGGTTGTCACATAATCGTGAGGATCGATCGCTAGTTCCGACGGGCACGATCGTTCGGTATAAGTTCTGAATTGTTCTCCAACTCACCTTGTGGTCAAACGGAATCACCATTGATCCACTCGTATGACGGTGATGAATCGGCCCATAACTATCCTAAGATCGGCCTACATTGGCTCAAAATGTCACCTCGACAATTCTATGGTCGAAAGTCGGTTCACAATCAAATTTCTTTAGTTGCACGAATTTAAATCCCTAATTAGCCTTTCCCTAACGGTTAGTATCCCAGGAATGATAAGTTTCGGGCAAGATCTAACTATAAGTACGTTCATAAAACTATTCATTTCATAAATTTCAAATGGGCAAATTTTCATAATGTCACAAAAGAAGTAATGAAGTTTGAGGAACGTGCAAATGCTATTTTCCAACCAAAGAGTTTATCAGACAAAAGAATACAGATGGACCTCACTTTTGCAGGCATAGTTCAATCATGGGATTGTGGTAATAATGCATGGGTTGCGTTCTTGGAAATAGTAACTTTAATAATCAAATCATTCGCCATGTAATGCTTATTATTAATAAGAACTCATATTTTCAAGCGCCCGCCATTTGTAAAATATGTGATTTAATTAAACGCCAATTAAAAGATCATGATGGGAGAAAAACTATGGCTTATAAAATTATAAGCGACATCACCAAACTCTTGTGATTGCATTTCAGACTTCGTAGAGAGCAAGACAAATGTAATCTAGTCCTCGTCTTGTTGACAAGATGTAATGGATCTTCAGTTTCGTCGAGCACAATTTGTTTGAATGCCTCAGAGTTGCAATTCAATTTTTCCCCCACTATGTCCCTTGAAGAATGCAATGAGAATTGTCTGCCCGTATGCATATTTGAACATGCAAAGTATGAATATGAAGACCATAATATAAGCACATAGAATGAGAGAACACAGCAATATGTATATTCACGGCACTTGACATTATTTGCTAATTTCAGAAGTTATAACCTGCAACTTTTAACTATATGATAGGGTGCATAATTTGAAAGTGATCTATCTTAGCCTGTCAAAATTTATGCTCTTAGACTATGCATCATGTACATAATATAATCTCAAGTCTTAGCAACAGGTATAAGGTATAAAGCAAACAAAGTGATACAAGGCAATCTTTCCATGAATATCTTCATATAAGATGGCCGCACCACCACATTGAAAAATGGACGCTCCGATTCAAATTTGTTGGCTAATTGAATCCTACCAAGAATAATACATTTGGAAATGATTGATCAAACATGTGATAGTCCGACCAACTTATTCACATCACTTTTATAAATCAATTTTATAAATTAATTCTTATAGTTGTAGTATTATTCTTTCTTGATAACACTCGAACGATATGTGTGTAAAAGAATTAAAAAAATTTATCTTAATTGGTGCCTGGCGAGACATAGGCTTACTCTAAACTCTAGACTGAGAAGACATTACAATTTCAAAAATAGTAGTACTCGAAAAAGACGAGCTATATCAATCGAAATAATTGTAAAAATAAGAAAAATAGAAAAGATCAACTTGACCTTGACTATAAGCCTGGCTTGCCATCAAAGCCAAATTTTTTAAGGAAAAAAATGGTTTGTTAATTGCATGAACCCAGTCTTCTTGAGCCCAAATGATCTCACATTTTATATTTCGCGATTTTCACTCGAGACCCAAGTGATACGCATTGAAACCCAAATATCTCCCAAATATCACTCTATCTAAATATTTTAATAGCATGGAGTTTTTAACATGTTGAAATAGAGTTTCATGATGAAGGGAGAACATAAAATTAGACGATCAAAATTGACAGGTGCAAATTTTCAATTTACATGAGAAATTACGAAATGTATGAGGTTAAGATTGTGTCGTGATCAATATAGAGACATGCATAAGGATGTTTTATTTTCATCAAAGTATGAGGTATTGGTGTTTTACTATGGTTGGGAAAATTGCACGATTGGTATTAAACGTATTGTAAAGAATGTAATCGAGTCGTAAATCTTTCAATTGAACTAATTTAGTCTTAGCTTCTTTGAGAAAAAGTATAATCAAGTCCTCTCGATTAAGTTTCACCTGATTTATTGGACGTGTCATCCTAATCATGGCTAATTGTCCTACGTGTAAGGGCGAAGGTGTGACGTGGACAAAAATTACATGAAACAACGTTATTTGTTCTTAGATAAATGGCGTGGTTGCTTGGTCGAGCGACTAAAGCCTCTAATTACCAATGAAAAAGTAATAGTAGATCCAACCACATATTTACTAAATGTGGACATGAGTGGGAGCGGGGACACCTCATTTATCTAATGTCTAGTCAAATTATTGCATCTTGTGGACCTAAGCAACGTAAGTAACTTTTTTCCAATGACAAAGCACTATCGATTGGGAATCCTATGAAGATATTCGAGGTAAGTACAGCGCAAGTGCCATAACTTTTGTACGGAGGACACTTAAGTGCCATAACTTTTTTTTGGCTCACTTAAGTGCCATAACTTTCACAAAAATGATCACTCAAGTGCCACTTTCGAGCTGATCGTGAGGGCCCGAAATCGTGGCTTTTTCGATCGAACGGTGACCTTCCCGGCGAAGCAAGCACCATCAGCTTGAAGAGGAGGTGTCGATGAATCATTCCATGGCCTCCGTTCGTCTCGAAATTTCCGTTTTAGCCTCCGTTGACGAAGGTAAAAATGCTTCGTAGTCACACAAATTGGCTCGATAAATGTGTGACTACGAAGCAATTTTGCCTTCGTCAACGGAGGTTGAAACGGAAATTTTCAGACAAAGGGAGGCCATAGAATGATTGACCGACACCCCCTCTTCAATATGGTGGTGCTCGCCTTGCCGGGAAGGTCACCGTTTAGCTGGAAAAGCCGCGGTTTCAGGCCCTCACGACCAACCCCTCTGACAAGCTGGTCGTGAGGGCCCAAAATTGCGGCTTTTCCAGTCAAACGGTGACCTTCCCGATGAGACGAGCACTACCAGCTTGAAGTGGGGGTGTCGGTGAATCATTCTATGGCCTTCGTTTGTCTTGAAATTTCCGTTTTAGCCTCCGTTGACAAAGGTAAAAATGCTTCGTAGTCACACAAATCGGCTCGATAAATTGTGTGACTACAAAGCATTTTTACCTTCGTCAACAGAGGCTAAAACGGAAATTTTGAGACGAACGGAGCCCGTTGAATGATTCACCGACACCCCCTCTTTAAGTTGGTGGTGCTCGCCTCGCTGGGAATATCACCATTCAATCGGAAAAGCCTCAATTTCGGGCCCTCACGATCAGCTCGAAAGTGGCACTTTTGTGATCATTTTTTTGGAAGTTATGGCACTCAAGTGAGCCAAAAAAAAGTTATGACACTTAAGTATCCTCCATACAAAAGTTATGACACTTGCGCTGTACTTATCCCAAGATATTCAAATCATTATAGTATGAAAAAGGACAAATAGATTGTCCGGTGACCGAGGCAAAGATGCTTGACAATAAGACACTGAAGGGAAGTGAACAAAAGGAGCGAAGAGTGACTCCAAGAACACAGGCCACCATGAAGTGGGGCGTGGAAATTGCTTTACGGAGAACTTTGGGCCGGTTATAATCTAGGAGACATATAGTCCAATTTACTTTGTCGATTCTTCTTGGATGAGCTAAAGACATAGAAGGGGTTCAAAAGGGGGCTTTTTCTGGTTCGTGGCCCAATTCACATAGCTCATCAGAAGATAAAATTTTTGTTTTGAGTCCGTCAAAGCATATCAAGCCCATCGGCTCCAGCCCAGTTTATCCACCAATTAGGTCGTAGAAGCTGCATCCCCTCTAGCCGGTGATCCTATCTGCTAAAGATCTGCTTGAAATCTTGGAATCACATCGTTTCCGACGCTATTCATCGTTGTACGCCACCACTCATCGACGCCATTGGTCGTTGTACGCCCATTAACCGGAAATGACATTGGGTCAATTTTCCAAGTAGAGGAAATTCAAATAGAAATTGAAAGACCTATCAAAATTAAAATATTTCTTCAAAGTTGAAGTTGCGAGAAATAAAAGTGAAATTTTCCTTTCACAAATGACATCAAAACATTATTCATTCAAGCAAGAACATACCGCGGACAACAAACTCACACGATTTCCAAAAGCGAATTTCAAGCCGCGTATAGCACATATGAGCAATGTAGAGACAAAAATACTTTCCCTAACAATAATAGGGAAACGAACAAATATGTGCAACAACAATAAGAGACGAATGAATCGAGATCAAGTCGGATTCAAGAATGATACTCAACATAAACTAATAGCATGGGAATGGGTAAGCATGTCGTTAGAAGACACAGCAATGCGGTCATCTCATCCAATCGTGTATCAATAAAAGCAATCCAACTCCTAGAATGACTAGGAATAGTACCTCAAATCGGCCTCCACTCTAAGGATATCTAGGAGGGATCGGGCGACGGGAGCCTAGTGGTGGCTCGACGACTGCCAGTAGATGGCAAGTGGATGGAGTTGCTTCCGTGAGAGAAGTTGGTGTATTCCCCCAACTATTGATGGAGTCGAGAAAAAAAAATAGAGAGGAAAAAACTACAAAAAAACCTGAAATTATATCCACCGCGACATTTTTACCCTACACTTGTAAATGTGTCACACATGTTACAGGTTTTGGGTTTTCTAATGTCAACAGAAAAAGTTTGTTACAATGGACATAATTTTGGATTTTAAAAAGTCAAGTAAATTTATCATAATGAATATAATTCGAAATTTTGGGTGTTTTTTTTTAAAAGAAGATAATTTGTGGGTCGTCGAATGATCTTCCTTTTTTTTATTCTGGTCGTTTTCTCTTCAAGGTCCTCGCCGCCGCCCATCTTCACGCTTCGGCCTATTGTCTCGGGTGATGACGACTCTCGATTTGGCCTCGGATTCTGTCGTCGCCGGTTGATGAGGCGGCGCCGGACCGGTGGGAGTGGCCACCGGTCAATCGGATGAAGCTCTTGTGAACACCAGCCCACATCCCCCTCCCCCTTTGCGCGCGGCTTAGACGGGGCGAAACGATGGACGCAAAGCTAACGGCGGCGATGGAATCCGAAAGGCGGCGAACAAGCCGAAAATCTAGCGAAAGGTTCAATCGCATACGAAACGACCTGATGGTACAGCAGCGACGGTAACAGCATGGGAGAGAAAGAGGAGAAAAGGAAAAATGGAGGAAGACTTGGTGGAAAATGAGGATGGACGGAGAGAAATGGAGAGAGAGAGAGAGAGAGAGAGAGAGAGAGAGAGAGATGGCTCGACTCCAGTGGAATGAAGGGGGGGATTGATCCCTCTAGCTGACGATGATTCACTGCAACCGCCGATGGGAAGCACCGCCCAGCCATTCGTCCAGATCGAGCTCTCTGCCGTTCGTTGCTTCCAGCAACCACCAAATGTGCTGCGTTCTCTGAGCAGAAGGCGTTCGGTGAATTGCGCAAGAGAGAAACAGAGGGTGAGACGATTCTAAAACAACAAATAGAGGAAGATACGCCTAGAGAAATCTCCACAGACAGCCGGTTCCTCGTGACAATCAGGCAATGACCGTCAATGAACAGTCAGGCTGTTTCGTCTCTGAATGAACTCTGGAATCAATTTCAATATACTCCAACTTTGCCTGTTGATTTCTGTCACACCCCAAAACCTACAGAACGGGGAATGACACGGCCGTCCTCTCTCCCGAAGGACGCAGCCTCAAACCACAAGGATTTCAACTCCCAAAAGTCCCAACGACACCACTCTTGTTCTATTGACTACTAACCAGGGAACCTGAAAAGATTAGAGAAAGAGAGGGGTGAGCAATAATAGCTCAGTAAGCAGTGCATATCTCATCTAAGCAGATCGAACAATCACTATGCAATAGCATTAAAAATATCACGGCCCATAACTCAAACTCGATGTACAATATAGCCAAAAATATCTCAAAGGTATAATAACTTTTCAATAAAAGTCATCTGTATCAGATTACTTAATAAAAACTCACTTAACAACAATAGCCAATCATCAATGGTCTATCCATTGACTAATCTCATCACATAACATGTTGATGGTTCATCCATCAACCAATCTCATGCTCGTCATCAAACTATGGTCAAGTTTAACGCCGTGACAAAGGCGACCAAGTTTACCCCTCTTGGCAAGGTCTACCACCTATTATAAGCCGGCGGTTCGGCCCAGAAGGATATCCTGACAATATGCATACTCCCCCCTCAACGGGTTCTCAACACAGTAATAGGAGCAGCAGCAACTTATAACTCAATTTAAAAATCCGTAATCAACACCAATAAATCCATTTCACAAAACATTTCGCAACAAGAATAGCCATCGGCTAATCCTCTTCACAAAACCTTTAATATAAGCATTCACAAAAGCTTCATTTCAATAACGCCATAAGACTTTTCAACTCATTTTCACAATCGACAAAAGGTAGTAATTGCCCGATCCAGGCTTTTATGCAACAAACATGCTTTAATAACTCATATGATACTCAGATCATTATCACTTTCAAAACATGAGTTTATAAACTCAAAGAAGAGATAGCACCACTCACCTGGAATCCCCAAAAATCATATAATGACGCTCACTCAAACCGACGATCTCGTAATCCTATCAATTGAACGATAATCGACATCAAAACCAAGTAAAATACTACAATAATCACTAAACAGCTAAACGATGCTTAAACGCTAACAAGACAACTCAAAGGCGCCCACAAATTGCTCATCTAAAGCCATTATCCAAATCGTCCGCAACGCGGAGCTTGAGCACAAAACTTAATCGCGCCATAACTTTCTCCATCGAACTCCGATCCTAGCAAACTTATAGTCAAAAGAAAGCCCGTTCCGAGTATTACAAAAGTCCCAACTTGGCCATCCCAAAATCGAGTCGAAAACCGACGAAAATCAGCCTAAAGGCGCTGGTCGCGCACTGTTCATCTTGCGTGGCTAACTTCAAAAATTCATATTGGGCAAACCGTAGGTCCAAATCAAGATCCGTAAAATCCCATGGCATCACAACACCACACACTATCAATTCTATAAAAATACGCAGCTCTATGACTAAAAAATTGGATTTCGCCGCTCAAATAACACATAATTCCGAAATTGAGCCCTAACTCGGAAAAATATTCCGATTGAACGAATGAGGGGCACGAATACTTACCGAACGTTGCTAATCGAAGTCGAATCGGCTTGGCGAAACTCCCTTGGCACAAAACCCTCTTCTCTTTTCTCTTTTTCTTCTTCCTCTTTCCTTTCCTCTCTTTTCTTCTCTTTTCCTCTCCTTTCTTTTCCGTTTCTGTTTTCTCCTCCCCGAAAGCCCTCGGTCTCCTTTTATTTTAGCCAAGTCCACTGTAGCTTCTGTTGACCTGTTGACTTTTGACCTTTTTTTTTTTTGACTGGGTCTGTAATATATGGGCTTTTGACCCAGTCAAAAAAAAAAAAAAGGTCAAAAGTCAACAGGTCAACAGAAGCTACAGTAGACTTGGCTAAAATAAAAGGAGACCGAGGGCTTTCGGGGAGGAGAAAACAGAAACGGAAAAGAAAGGAGAGGAAAAGAGAAGAAAAGAGAAGAAAGGAAAGAGGAAGAAGAAAAAGAGAAAAGAGAAGAGGGTTTTGTACCGAGGGAGTTTCGCCAAGCCGATTCGACTTCGATTAGCAACGTCCGGTAAGTATTCGTGCCCCTCATTCGTTCAATCGGAATATTTTTCCGAGTTATGGCTCAATTTCGGAATTATGTGTTATTTGAGCGGCGAAATCCAATTTTTGAGTCGTAGAGCTGCGTATTTTTATAGAATTGATAGTGTGTGGTGTTGTGATGCCATGGGATTTTACGGATCTTAATTTGGACCTACGGTTTGCCCAATATGAATTTTTGAAGTTAGCCGCGCAAGATGAACAGTGCGCGACCAGCGGCTTTTAGGCTGATTTTCGTCGGTTTTCGACTCGATTTTGGGATGGCCAAGTTGGGACTTTTGTAATACTCGGAACGGGCTTTCTTTTGACTATAAGTTTGCTAGGATCGGAGTTTGATGGAGAAAGTTATAGCGCGATTAAGTTTTGTGCTCAAGCTCCGCATTGCGGATGATTTGGATAATGGCTTTTGATGAGCAATTTGTGGGCGCCTTTGAGTTGTCTTGTTAGCGTTTAAGCATCGTTTAGCTGTTTAGTGATTATTGTAGTATTTTCCTTGGTTTTGATGTCGATTATCGTTCAATTGATAGGATTACGAGGTCGTCGGTTTGAGTGAGCGTCATTATATGATTTTTGGGGATTCCAGGTGAGTGGTGCTATCTCTTCTTTGAGTTTATAAACTCATGTTTTGAAAGTGATAATGATCTGAGTATCATATGAGTTATTAAAGCATGTTTGTTGCATAAAAGCCTGGATCGGGCAATTACTACCTTTTGTCGATTGTGAAAATGAGTTGAAAAGTCTTATGGCGTTATTGAAATGAAGCTTTTGTGAATGCTTATATTAAAGGTTTTGTGAAGAGGATTAGCCGAGGGCTATTCTTGTTGCGAAATGTTTTGTGAAATGGATTTATTGGTGTTGATTACGGATTTTTAGATTGAGTTATAAGTTGCTGCTGCTCGTATTACTATGTTGAGAACCCGTTGAGGGGGGAGTATGCATACTGTCAGGATATCCTTCTGGGCCGAACCGCCGGCTTATAATAGGTGGTAGACCTTGCCAAGAGGGGTAAACTTGGTCGCCTTTGTCACGGCGTTAAACTTGACCATAGTTTGATGACGAGCATGAGATTGGTTGATGGATGAACCATCAACATGTTATGTGATGAGATTAGTCAATGGATAGACCATTGATGATTGTCTATTGTTGTTAAGTGAGTTTTTATTAAGTAATCTGATACATATGACTTTTATTGAAAAGTTATTATACCTTTGAGATATTTTTGGCTATATTGTACATCGAGTTTGAGTTATGGGCCGTGACATTTTTTATGCTATTGCATAGTGATTGTTCGATCTGCTTAGATGAGATATGCACTGCTTACTGAGCTGTTGTTGCTCACCCCTCTCTTTCCCTAATCTTTTCAGGTTCCTTGGTTAATAGTTAATAGAACAAGAGTGGTGTCGTTGGGACTTTTGGGAGTTGAAATCCTTGTGGTTTGAGGCTGCGTCCTTCGGGTGAGAGGACGGCCGTGTCATTCCCCGTTCTGTAGGTTTTGGGGTGTGACATTTATTGGTATCAAAGCTTAGGATGTGATTTTTGGGGTACATAGTTTATGGGACTCTGTGAGATAGTGTGTTAGAACGCGTCAATCTTTTGTTAAGTACTGGGATGTATGATTCATTTTGAGTCCAAACGGTTATCAATCCTGATTCAGAGAAGCATGCTTCACTCTGTAAAGTGATGATTTCTTAGTTGCGAATCATGTGTTCAAGAAGTGTGTTTCGAATGGATAACAAAGAGTTGCGTGGAAATCTAGTGGAGTTGAATATACATGATTTTGATGTTATTTCAAGCTATTGATTGGTTATCCTCACATTATGGTATTGATGTGATTATGTGGCTGATATAAAAGACACAGGAAAGAATGTTGTGAGGTTGGAAAGTATTGTTGTTGTCAGATGTTTTTCTTGAGAATCTATCGGATTTGTCTTCTGATAAAGAAATTGATTTCTGTAATGAATGGATTTTGGGTGCATCATTTTCCTTAAGACACCGCATTGAATGACACTTTCTGAACTTGAAAAAGAAGAGGAGATGATGTGCTTAGAATTGTTTTCAGAACAAGGTATGGCATTAGGAATTTCTTATCATGCCTCTTGGATTAATGAATGTGCCCTCTACCTTCGTGTTTTTTTTATGAACAAAGTATTAAAAGAGTGTATAAATAGATTTATTGTGGTGTTCATCGAAGATATATTGATGTACCAGAAGAGCATGCAGGAAGACAAATAGCACTTGAGGATTTGAAGCAATTGGTCAGTGGAATTGCTCTACTAATGTTATAGAAGTGATAAGTCATGATCAATGTTATGATAAGTTGTGATCTCTAGATAGTAAGTTGAGATTTTGAGAATTATATCATGATTGGTTGAGGTAGATTATTTTTCTTGGTTAAAAAAAAAAGAAGGAATTTATATTGGAAGTTTTGATACGTGGTGATATTTGGTATGATAAGAATTGATCTTAGAAGTTATAAGCTTGAATTGACAGGTGAGATTGGGATTTACTTGTGATAAATAGGTGCGATCAGCTCGTGAACTTTTGAATAGCAGGTTATGATTTCACTCTAAAGAATTTTTGTGAACCTAGTGGAGACCGTCAATTTCAGTTGTGGTTTTCGGTAAAATGGTAACAAGAGGTGAGTGCTTCAGTGTTTGAATTAAGAAATAGAAAAGGGCAACATATTTATGGGCTTAATCAGTTGGAGAAGCACGGGAGTGTGTCGATTTTTATACTGATTTTAGATCAATTCAGTGAAACCTTAGTTGAGAGTTTACTAGTTGCTGCCGTTGTGTCTTTTGTTTCGACTTGGTTGGATGGTGGATAGATACAAATAACTGCAGTTGTGGAACCCCTTGTGATTTCTTGATCTTGATTGTGAATGCCATTGTTGGAATTTGGCAAGAGAACAATGCAGAGAAAGCACTAGAAGCATGCTTTGCCTTGTAAGGGATAATAAAAGCAAGCGAATTGTTGCCTTTGATACCGATAATGTATCCTAAGATTTTTTGAGGAGCGGTTTTGATGAGGAGATAAAGAGGACTATCATGATCTAAATTCTAACTCGCAAGAAGCAGAACCAGTTGGACAAGGAATTATACTATCAAAGATTTTAAATTTGGGATCAAGGTGTGTTCTGTGATGTTTAATGGTGTAGAATACCTTGAATATGTTATGAAGGTCACTTTGGGCTTGAGGAGTCATAATGTGGTGACTGAGCAAAGCTTTGATGCTCTCAAGATAACAAAGGACAGTGTTACTATGACAGGGGTGTTAGAGTTCAAGGACAGGTCCTAGCATTGTAAAACAGATTGCAAATGCAACCAATGATCCACATGCGCTACAATCCTCATACGAGCAATATTCACTGAGTGATGCAAGTCAATTGTAGCTGGATGAATGCAATAGACTTGAGATATGGCCTCACCAGTAGTTGGTGTAATGGTAACAAATTTAGAAAGTAGAGCACAGACATAAGAGGAGATTGCATGGGTTGGAACAATATCGACTAATGGTGAGAGGGAATTGGTGAATTGATTGCTAAGGCCATGGAGAGAGGTTGACGTGGAGGGTGTTACTATAATCTCTTCTCAAGGAGTTAGTAAGAACAGGAAAAGTATTCAAAAGTTTTTGTGCAATAAGTAAGAATTGATTTGCACGAATCTTCAAGTGGGTGATGTGATATTCTTGGATTATGTACGTAATAGAAGTGAATGGAATGTTGAAAGGAGAATCAACAATGTGTGAAAATTCAGGTTGTGATATGTTTGATTATTTGGATATTTTGCAGATTATATTTCAAGTGATGGCGAATGATAATGAACTTTATGGTACTGGAGAAAATTGTTATAACGGTATTTTGTTAATTGATGATACTTTGGAGATATTAATTAGAGATTATGTAGGAATTGATAAAAGAAAAGAAGAAGAGGTGTTTGGATGCTAGATTACTTCAGTAGTGTGATTTTTAGGCATGATAAATTGTAAGTGATAATTTTCGGTGGATTGATTTGAGGATAGTAATGCGAAATGGGAAGACTAAGCAATTGATGTGACATTAGAAAATGTTTGATAGTAGTGGACGGAAAAAGGAATTTCAGAATTTTGGTGATGCAAATGGTAAAGGTGGGCTTATGCTTATAGACAGTTGGATCATAGGCAGCATTACTAGTATGACGAAAAATGCAAAGTCTTTATGGATCACAAGAGCTTACGGTATATTTTTACTTAAGCAGAAGTGGGCATGAGGCAGAGGAGATGATTGGAGCTTCTGAAAGATTATGATTTGTTTGTCCATTAATTCAAGCAAGGCAAGTGTAGTAGCAAATTCCTTGTAAGTCTTCTGGAAGTGACAACTTTACTTGCTACTTGGAAGTCTATTGTTGAGGATATGAGCAAATTGGACTTGAATGCTACATGAGTGATTGTTGATCGATTGACCAAGTCCGTGAATTTTTTGTCATCAATTTGGCCTTTCACTAGAAGATATGGCAAAGTGATATATCAATGAAGCTTCATAGAATTTTAGTAAGTGTTGATTCTGATAATGATCCAGATTCGTGTTTAACTTTGAAAGAATTTATAGGCAGCGTTGGATACTAAACTCAATTTCGGTATAGCTTTTCACCTACAGATAAATGGACAATTAGAGAGATTGATTTATATGCTAAATGACCTGTTGAGATCCTGCGTCATTAACGTTGGTGGTTCTTGGGATGAACCTAAAGAAGGCAGATCTTGAGATTCTTGGACCTTGCAAGAAGGTCATGGTGTTTAAAGATGACACAATTATCCTTGATGGTGTTGGTGACAAGAAGCCCATAGAGGAGACAAGTGAACAAATTAGGTTTGCAAGAGATATTGACAAAACTATATGGTGTTGTGGCTATTTTTTAAAGATTGGAAAAGTTAGTGAAGTAGAAGTACGTGAGAAGAAGGATGGGGTTACATATGCCTTTGAATGCCACAAAGGCAGCTATAGAAGAGTGTATAGCATCAAGTGGAGGTGTTGTTGTTCTTTATGCATCAAAGAGTTGGACAAATTGCAAACTGTCAACTTTGATTGAAGACACCGAGACATTATTTGTTTCGATGCTAGAGAAGGAAATAGTATCAAGGAGTGCGATGATATTTGGAAATGCTCAACATGACCGTTTCTCAGATACTTTGGAGTTGTTTCAAGAGATGTAGCTTACATTAATGCAACCTCGTGAAATCATTTTGGTGAGCGTCATCTTAGCTTGTACTCACTTGGCTGCCCTTGATAAAGGAAAATGGGTTCAAAAGAAGAAGAAGAAGAAGAAGAAGAAGAAGAAGAAGAAGAAGCAAAGGAGCTTATTGAGAGCATGCCTATAACACCGGATCTTTCTACTTGAAGAGCCCTTCTCAGAGCTTGTAGAAAGCACGATCACATTGAAAAGGGAGAGAGGATAGGAAGAAAGCTTGGTGAGCTTCAGCCAGACCATGATGGTTTCCACATGTTATTGTCAAACCTATATGCTTTCAAAGGAAATTGGGAGGTGCTTGAGATTAGAGGAAGTATGGAACAACATGGAGTGATGAAAATACCAGATTGTAGCATAATCGAGGAAAATAGAGTGAATCATGAATTTCTAGCTTGTGGCAAAATGTATTCTCACAAGAAGAAATTGAGAATATATGTGAAGATCTAATGGCAAAATCACACCGGGAGGTTTCTTGAGAATTTTAGGATGAGGAAACACGCAAATATCCTTATTTGTTTGTTGATTGAGGTAAGTGTAAATTTCGAGGACGAAATTTTATAAGGAGGGGAGAATGTAATATATGGGCTTTTGACCCAGTCAAAAAAAAAAAAAGGTCAAAAGTCAACAGGTCAACAGAAGCTACAGTAGACTTGGCTAAAATAAAAGGAGACCGAGGGCTTTCGGGGAGGAGAAAACAGAAACGGAAAAGAAAGGAGAGGAAAAGAGAAGAAAAGAGAAGAAAGGAAAGAGGAAGAAGAAAAAGAGAAAAGAGAAGAGGGTTTTGTACCGAGGGAGTTTCGCCAAGCCGATTCGACTTCGATTAGCAACGTCCGGTAAGTATTCGTGCCCCTCATTCGTTCAATCGGAATATTTTTCCGAGTTATGGCTCAATTTCGGAATTATGTGTTATTTGAGCGGCGAAATCCAATTTTTGAGTCGTAGAGCTGCGTATTTTTATAGAATTGATAGTGTGTGGTGTTGTGATGCCATGGGATTTTACGGATCTTGATTTGGACCTACGGTTTGCCCAATATGAATTTTTGAAGTTAGCCGCGCAAGATGAACAGTGCGCGACCAGCGGCTTTTAGGCTGATTTTCGTCGGTTTTCGACTCGATTTTGGGATGGCCAAGTTGGGACTTTTGTAATACTCGGAACGAGCTTTCTTTTAACTATAAGTTTGCTAGGATCGGAGTTTGATGGAGAAAGTTATGGCGCGATTAAGTTTTGTGCTCAAGCTCCGCATTGCGGATGATTTGGATAATGGCTTTTGATGAGCAATTTGTGGGCGCCTTTGAGTTGTCTTGTTAGCGTTTAAGCATCGTTTAGCTGTTTAGTGATTATTGTAGTATTTTCCTTGGTTTTGATGTCGATTATCGTTCAATTGATAGGATTACGAGGTCGTCGGTTTGAGTGAGCGTCATTATATGATTTTTGGGGATTCCAGGTGAGTGGTGCTATCTCTTCTTTGAGTTTATAAACTCATGTTTTGAAAGTGATAATGATCTGAGTATCATATGAGTTATTAAAGCATGTTTGTTGCATAAAAGCCTGGATCGGGCAATTACTACCTTTTGTCGATTGTGAAAATGAGTTGAAAAGTCTTATGGCGTTATTGAAATGAAGCTTTTGTGAATGCTTATATTAAAGGTTTTGTGAAGAGGATTAGCCGAGGGCTATTCTTGTTGCGAAATGTTTTGTGAAATGGATTTATTGGTGTTGATTACGGATTTTTAGATTGAGTTATAAGTTGCTGCTGCTCGTATTACTATGTTGAGAACCCGTTGAGGGGGGAGTATGCATACTGTCAGGATATCCTTCTGGGCCGAACCGCCGGCTTATAATAGGTGGTAGACCTTGCCAAGATGGGTAAACTTGGTCGCCTTTGTCACGGCGTTAAACTTGACCATAGTTTGATGACGAGCATGAGATTGGTTGATGGATGAACCATCAACATGTTATGTGATGAGATTAGTCAATGGATAGACCATTGATGATTGTCTATTGTTGTTAAGTGAGTTTTTATTAAGTAATCTGATACATATGACTTTTATTGAAAAGTTATTATACCTTTGAGATATTTTTGGCTATATTGTACATCGAGTTTGAGTTATGGGCCGTGACATTTTTTATGCTATTGCATAGTGATTGTTCGATCTGCTTAGATGAGATATGCACTGCTTACTGAGCTGTTGTTGCTCACCCCTCTCTTTCCCTAATCTTTTCAGGTTCCTTGGTTAATAGTTAATAGAACAAGAGTGGTGTCGTTGGGACTTTTGGGAGTTGAAATCCTTGTGGTTTGAGGCTGCGTCCTTCGGGAGAGAGGACGGCCGTGTCATTCCCCGTTCTGTAGGTTTTGGGGTGTGACAGGGTCAAAAGCCCATATATTACGGCAGGCGTCCCCCATCCCACCCGGAGGAAGCTTTACGGATCCGGCCTCGTTAAATCACTCATCACCCTCAGGATCTATCGGACACGAGAATCGTCCACCGCGTACGAAATGAGAGTTGCTCATGAACTGTGTAACATCTCGGGTACGTTCCTGCAACCAAAGTACTTCCTCATCCTCTGCTTTTTCAGATTTGCAGTCACTAATTTCTTAATGCAGTGTGTTGGTTGCATTATTTGAATGCGTTGTCATCAAGGAGTGGATAGTTTGCGTGGTCACAGATTTAATTGGTGTTTACTCAAGTCTCCTTTTTAGTTGCTATTATTATGGTGTCAACATAAACACAGAAGTATGAGATATACATGACACATATGCTCAATATAATATCTTAGGCGCAGGATGGGACCATTGTTATTACTCTGATTAACTCAGCTTGTAATGTTTGGTATTAGCCTCAGAAAGCTTCATGTCTCCTTCGTCCTTTTCCTACCTTCTTGTCTTTAAAAGGGTAAGCAATCATTCGCAAATTCTGGACATGGTCGTCCTGTTATGAAGTAGCAATTGCTTTTGCTATTCAAATGACTCTTTGCCCTCATAAACTTTGATTGGTGACCCATTATTATTCCATTTGGTAACGAGGGTAATTACTCATTGATTCAGTCTCGTTGAATTCAATTTGTTAATTATGTGCTCCGGTGTTCTAGGAGTCGAATAAATTTTTATGCGAATCTGCTTTGCATGGTTATTAGCATTAATATTTTGTGTTGTTTCATTCTGTTATAGGGCATTGTAGGAAATTGGCGAACTCCTAAAGCTCATTCCTAGGCAACGTCCCCATTGATTATAGGCCATTTGCTGCATTTCTTTCTCTTGTACATGTATTTAGTGACAGCAGATTAGCATAGAGACCCTCTGGAAATACAAATCATGGAGATCCGAGGAAGCATCTTTGTGGATTTTTCGACACTACATGGGGGCAAAGAAAACCACATAGTTATGTAGAGATATCCGAGTCACGAGTAGTTGATAAGCCATCAGATATCATTTGTGATGATGTCAATCAACAAGTTGTTGCTGCAAAGAATGCAGGCCTTCAGGTGACTACAGGGGCGTCTATCGGGCCAATTCTGAAGAAGTTCCTAACCGGACCCATATACCTTGTTCAATGTGAATGCATTATGTCTAAAGTATCTATATGCTAAGAAATCCGAAAGCAAGACTTTGCCAATTTCAATGCTTTTGTTTAGGGGTTCATCCTATCTTTGTGGTTGAATTTGATTCCTGATTTTCGATGAAAAAAATGTGAAGGCGAAAATTTAGGTGTTAACAATTGGTAAGGCGATAGGCTATTAATCCTTTTCCCTGTTAAACAATGAGGAAGACATTGGCATGAAAATTTCTTTAATTGACTAATTATGAAAAGATGTAGCATGACAAAATGAATTCTGATTGCTCTTCACATGATAAGAAACTAATAAACTTCAATTTGCGTCCACATGTGAAAAGGCTTACATAAAATCTTCAAGAATTCTAAAAGAGAATGGAAAGAATCTAATGTAAGTCCACATTGAGCTTGTAAAAACATGGGTTGTGCCTTGAAATTCAGAGTTGGTATATGGCTTAAGGGAAGAATATTCGATGTTTCTACACTATTCAGTTCCAATGCTCGGGTTGAGGCCCCAGAAACCTTAAAGAAGCACCTAATTTTAGAGATTCTTTCCAAAATGGAAGATATAGAATCGACATTAGCAATCATGCCCACATTGTGACTATCAACACTAGGATCAAGGAAAGGTATCGTACACATCCAGGACCATTCCATTCATTAGAACAAAACTCATGCTTCTATCCATTTTGCCGAATTGGAAGTAGATTTCAGCCTAGCAATTCTGAAGTTCTGTTCTCACCAAAAGTGAGCTAAAGCGATGCTTCCTCTGCATCCTACTGCATAGTATTATTCACCCAAGTCTTATAAGTGGTTCTGAAGATAGATACTCCGAACACGATATTGTCCCTTTTGATAGAGCTCGAACACACGTGTCTTACACCTCCAGAGAAGTTTCTCTCATGAATGCAGCCCAACCGGCAAATAACTTTCCATAATGTTCGTGGTTTATGAGCTTCAACGGCCATGATCTGTCTTGAAATATGAGAGCCATGGTCTGTGGGCTTTTCTTAATGTGCGTCTTTGGGAATGAACTGCGAACTCTTTGCTCAAGTAGACACTTTGCAATTTTGTCATCAGAAAAAAGAAAACAACCAATGATTTATGAGGAAGTACGAGGATCCTTTTCAAAGAATGTGAAGGATAACAACAGAAACTATTGACACGATGCACGATTAAAATTAGAGTTAACATAGTCTAGCGACTCTCTTTGATTTATATCCAAGAGTTGTCAGTGTCATGAGGATCTTACCACATTGCTTTTCTTCATATATATTCACCGAACGATTCACGTGCTCACGGGCAATCGACAACATTACATACCTATAATCGTTTGCTCATGACATCATTACTGGTTCACCCGTCGTCCAAGCGCTTGGACCGATTGAACCACAAACTAGCAACCTAACCGGTTCTCTAATCAGCCCAAGTTTGAAAACATCAGTGCAAAGCTCAATCCCTGCTTAAAACAAGTAAATATGACTATCTTATATGAATTGAGTTATAATGCACGAAATACTTTTACCCCATAACAAAAGATGATAGCAAGTGATTATACCTGATAGAGGTTCGGCTATCATAGAATTACTGTCGAGGATGCTCCTCTCTCTCTCCTTGAGCATACAAGATGCAGGAAAACCTTCGTAATCCTCCAAATGAGATTGATGCTCAACCTCCACGTCCTACATTACTCCTGTCGTTGCTCTAGTTGGAGCTATGACCAATGCTTGACCTTTCCCTTAAAAAATTCATAACCAACAGTAAGTCTTTGCTTTGGCATAGCCTAAACTTTAATTTAAGATGCTAATAAATCTTAGTCAAGAGGGAAAAGAGTTAACATCTACCGCTTCATTTAGTTTACATTTAATAATGAAAAATAGTGCTATAACACCGGAAAAAAAAGGGGGGGGAAATCAGAAAGGGCTCCACCAACAAAGATAAAAGATCACACGAAGAAACAGCGAATTTAGAATTATTTTGAGTATGCGCTAAATCAAATAATGAAACTTAACTCTAATAATCAACCTATCCTCCACAAAAACAAGAGAAACAATCTTTCTAGCTTATTTGACTAAAAAGGGCCATGCCCAGGAATATCATCTCCTCCATCGCCCTTTCCATCCTAATCTTCGATATGCAGGGTGACATCCGTCCGCCATCACCTTCAGTGTCACTTCTAATCACATTGCAGCATTGCTAAAGGCATATAATGAGCTCCCAAGCACTTGTTCATTTCCTTTCTCTGCAGTGGACACTTTGTCACCCTTGTCATAGATGTCCCTAAGTTTCATGTGCTCGACAACACGCCATTCATCTGTGACATGAAAACTTTCTTTACCTGCAATGCTAAGCCAAAAGGTTTGTCAACTACATTGTCACCTGAAAATGTTTTTTGGTTTTTTGAAAAAGATTTTTGATCCGTTCATTTGAAATATTCTAAATTGAATAGAGAATTTTCAGTCCTCTGCTCTACCAGCTGAGCTATCCCGACCATTCCTTACACATCATCCTCATTTTACTACATGACTTGGTTCTATGTCAATTAAAAAGATGAAAGCGCTAGAAAAAGTCATACAATAACTGTCCTAGCTCTACCGTATCTTTTGTTTCATTTCTTCTGGAACAATCACAAACACTTTTTTGATTATGGATCTACTACCAGAAATTCAATGCGTAATCTTAGCATTCAATGTAAGCTCCAATAGAAAAATATTGGAAAGGAAAAACACTGCTCCCATGCAATAGTTAGGAATTCTTGACGGTATTGAGCTGGAACAACCTCTACTTCTTGAATACCCTGATTCAGCGCTAAAGAATTTCCCGCCGCTACCATATAGTATTCATCTCTACTTGTATTTTATACATTAGAAGAATCCGTTTTGTTATCAATGAACTACGAAAAGAATAACTGAAAGAAAGGAAATCAATTAGTTATTCATGAAAGTTTCATTTATTCAATGACTAGAATTAGACGAGGATATATAGCTCGGAGACGTAGAACAAAAATTCGTTTATTTGCATCAAGCTTTCGGGGGGCTCGTTCAAAACTTACTCAAACAATTATTCAACAGAAAATAAGATCTTTGGTTTCGTCTCATAGAGATAGAGATAGGAAAAAGAGAGATTTTCGTCGTTTGTGGATCACTCGTTCATACTTTTCCTAGAGGTCTGGAGAAAGCTGCAATCAATAGGATTTTCCTACTCCTTCCTTCCCAAAGGGAAGAACGTGAAATTCTTTTTCCTTTCCATAGGGACCAGGAGATTGGATCTAGCCGTAAGAAGAATGCTTGGATGATAAATAACTCTGTATCAAATGCAAAAAATATGGCAAGGGTAAGGCCGAAATATCTTTTCTGCTGCTTCTATTTACGTTAAGTCAAACAAATTTAAATAACACAACCTTATATGCTCTTAGGAACTTAGTCAAGTGTGGCATGCTATCGAGAGGTCATAGGACCGTGTTAGGTTTGAGACGAGATCTAATCGCCACAATCAAAAGAAAATCATTTCAGTGTCATCTCGAATAAACCTCAAAAGAAATGAAATCTATCAACCATGGTATTTGTTTATAAAGCAAAAACCAGAAAAATGCAGTGCAAAATATTTTTAGCTATACAGTAGCAGTTCGGTTCGTTGCATGCAGTTTAAGATATCATGGTTTTTATGAGCCCGAGAAGAAATCTAGTGGCAACATTTGAAAGCAAATTACTCAACATTGTCTCCAGTGAGTTTGCTAAGAATTTTCTTTTGATAAGCAAAAGAAATTTATTGCAAAATGGCATCAAGCAAATGCTAGCCCGCGTAACAAATCATGAATGCAATTCATGTTATGAGGTATAAGAAAAAATGCACATTAGTAATGTCATTTCCACACAACCAAAAGCTTGGGAAAGCCATCTATGATTCAAACTAAAAAACCAGTCTTCCTATTTTCAAAGGCTCTCCTATTTCTTTCTTCCAAACAAATCAGTAAGCTAAAGAAATGAATCAACCATAAACACAGCCCAACATAAACAAAGAGTTGTATAAACTACTTATCGTTCGATGTTGGGTTCTAAAATCCAACAAAAAGGAAGTTCTCTAGTAGAACCCAAAAACATAAGTGTGCCATAGTTTCATGGAGATTTTGATTGCAAGACCTATGGAAGAGGCAATCAGATAGAAAGCAAATGAAAGTATGTTGCGAAAGGCAGTTTTAGATATCGTGCACCTGAATATCCATGCACAGCAATGAACAAGGCATTACTGCAGGGTGAGCTCGGAATCTAATTTGAAACAACAAGAGAGAGAGAATGTTGATCATCACAGTGGCAGAAAGGCTATGTTCTCCATGATAGCTACTACGCAATCATCTCGTTGACCCAACAATTGAGATTCAAATGCAGGGTTGCAAGTTCAACTTCAGAATAGCAGATTAGTATTGCAGAACTCATTACGTCGGATCAATAACTGATAATGAATCAGTCACCGTACATAGACTGCTTCTGATGTCCTTGCTGGCACCAAGGCAGGCTGAGAGTTGCCAAAAGCATTACCTGCACATTTTTAAATCATTGATTTCAGAAGTTCCAGCGGCAATGCTTAGGACTAACGAGGAAAGAGATGGATCACTCTGCCATTGGTTAACTTGGTTTATTGATGTAAGCAAGAGTTGACTAATTAAACCTGTACAGCAAATACTCAAACCTTTTTACTTGTGAAGAAGAATACTGGAAAGCAAGTTATCTTGACAGCTCGAACAAGAACGTATGACCTTAAAATGATTCACGAGGCTTGTATTCATTGTCGATTTCATATATATCCATGAAGGAGCTGTCTCCAACTGCAATATCCTCCAATTCATTAATGGCTTCTTCTTGGTCAAGCTGCATAGGGATGCCTTCATCCTCAGAGCTACCCTCGAGAAAAACATTATCTTCCATATCCGATATGTCAGTAAAAGTTTCTATCTTTTTCTTCCTCCCTCTATATCTAATAAGGCTTAGGACCTTTTCCTTCCACAGAACCAGCGGACATTTCTGAATCAGCTCTGCACCTTCATAAGCTCCTGTCAAGAACACACTAAACGTCTTCCCCCTCTCAGAGACATAGAAAACGCCAAGATGCTTCAACAAGAGTCTCATCAGCTTCTGAGGCATCACGAATTCTCGTCGAAAGCGGGTGAGGTGATCAGTTACCAACCTCTTTTCCACTGTGAAGCTGAGTAGCTCATGCATCACCGCAATGGCCCTCTTATCGAATTCTTTTGATCCAGCTTGGAGGCCACGTGCATCAGCATAAGGAGATAAGTAAGATCTTTTCTGAAAGTGCTCAATCGACCCTCCATATCTATAGATTTTATTGTAACTGGCAGGAAACTTCAAGGGAAAAGATAGGGAAAGCAACCCTGGAGTATGAGAGGCAGATTCCGATACCCCCAATACGGCTTTCTCCAACTCTGTGATAGCCCAAGCAGGATTCCACTCGACGAGCTCAAGATAATCAACTTCATCCGGAGATTTAACCACTTTGAAGTGCTACGGATACTAGTGTACCCACGTGCTCCTAAAATCAACTGCCAAACCAAACTCTCTCCTGAAATGAGCAATTTTGTCCAATGGAAGCCATTTATCGACTGACATCATCAACATCCTAATCACATATTCGGCCGCCGTGCCAGAGTGTTCCCTAATCAATCTCTCCTCTTCCTCTAAGAGGTCTTCAGCTTCTTTAGTCATTCCACTCCACAATACCCCCTTCTGATCCTTGTACAACTCAAACAGTTTCGGTTACTTCCGAGTAAAATCCACTATCCTGCGTGGCTTGGGCAAATTAATTTGTCTCTGGTATCGATCCAACGACCTCACGGGGATTATCATCTCGGGTTCCTGCTTCAACATTTCCATCAGAACCAACACCTTAGACACCACTTTATGCTTCTCGGCGGCGATTTCGAGATCATGGACCTTCTTGTTCTTGCTCCTATCTTGCACTCTCTTGCTCGTGGTCATGAATCTATGCTGCGACCAGGTAAGCAAAACCTCGCCAAAACTCCAATTTCCTCTCAGGGTAGGCAGACGCACTGGCGAGGTGACAATGCATCCAAACTCTCTTGCCGCACTCCATTCGTTAGAGGAAGCTACGTTTTTAACAGTGACTCGAAGATTGGTCATCTCAAGACGCTAATGCCTTGCTCCAAGTTCAAGAAACAAGCCCAAGAAAAGCGAATGCCTCTCACTCGGGACAGACATCAAACAGCTTGCGTGCAAGGGAAAGAGGGAAAACAAGACCGTGAAACGAAAACATTCGAGAAGATCACCGTGAATGCACGATTACCACCACCTTGGGTCCCTCGATCAGCACCAGTTACGGTTGGATTTCAAGTGTGGTTTGTGCGGAGAACGAAGAAGAAGCGAGGCGAGAAGGAGAGAGCCAAGGGGCGGGAGTTCTGGTTTTCGCGAGAAACGTTGGCATCCCTCTCTTATTATTACGGTTTTGCCCGCAAGCTTAATAAGAAGTTAGGGCTAATATCACGAAAATCTAAACTAGTACACATGTCGTAAATTTACCTTTCATTAATCTTTGTTAAATTTTATTATAAAATTGCTGAGTTGATAGACATGTGACATTTAACGGGTATACCAATTTGAAGTTGAACCCTTCGTACCAGTTTGTAGTTTTTTGTGGTATTAATCCAATTTAATAGAAATTAATAGAGGGTAAATTTGTCACAAATGTACCAGTTTAGAGTTTTTGGTAGTCAAAAAATTAATTTGGAATAATTTTTTTACAAATATTTCAGTTTTGAGTTTTTTGTGATATTAATCCAAAAAATAAAGACATATCAGCTTTTGTTTTGCTTTTAAGCTAGTTTTCCATTTCTCATTGTAATTAAAATGATTTTGTTATTTTAAATAATTAAAAGAGCTCGAGAGTGTTACAAATGGTTGTGTTCACGTGTGTATAAAAAAATGAGGCGTTTGAGATTACCCAAAAAATATGGTGTAAATTCAAAATGAAGTTAAGTAAAAAAAAATAAATTGAATCATGTGAAACCAAACATTAATATCATGTAATTCGTAAATAGTTAAATCTCTTCTCATTATATATAAGTCTAAAAAGTTACGGAAGAGAATAATTTTTTTTAGAAAAAGATATGTAATAGATTATTAATGATTTTAACTATCAAGTCTGATTTGCATATTCAAAAAATTGGAGTAGGAAGGGCCCAATACTATATAAAAATCAAGTTTCAAACATTAAAACGATAAATCAAGCATGCTCCATGCTTGTCACCCTTTAACGAAATTAGTAAGTCGCTAGTGCTAGGAAATGTGTCGGTTGAGGCAAGCACGGCCTACTCTGATATGACCCGTTTAATTGTTGTTTCGTATTCTCATATAACTCCAAAATCATGGGTGCGGAGTTTAAGCATGATGCAGTTCAACAAGGCATATATCATAATGCATAATCTTTTTTCCTCTTTGAAAAAGAATTTTATTTGATTGACACTTTGAACAAATTATAAATCGAGCAAATTGATATGAGTATGAAACCAAATTTCGTTTACTCAGACTGACTGTTGGTCTATGATAAATCGAATTGGAGTAATTAGACGCAAAAAAAATGAAACTGAATTTTCTCTCTTGCTCTTATAGAAACGGATCTCATAAATTCATTAACTCAATTAAATCCTTTTCTCTTAAAAAAAAGAGAAAAAAAAATGAACTCAATCTTTCAAGCCATTACTCAACTCAAATTAACTCGATCAAATCGAGCTTCTCGCCTTCTTATATAAACACGCTCTAATTTCTTATCATTTCGTATCCGCACTTTTTTTTTGAAACTCTCTTCTTCTTTTTCACTGAGCAAACCAACTTGCAATCAAACACAGATACAAAGAAATTTGAAGCTCTCTCATTGCAGGACTAGGGTGAGTATAAAACAGAGTCAAATCAAATCGAGTTATTCAATACGAAATAAAAAAAAATCAAACCCAATTTATTCTATCCCTCTTCAGGAATGGATATTATAAATTCTTAAAATTCATAAGATCCATTAAACCTCAATTTATAAGATCTATTTCGGAATAATAAAACTCAATTAAACATCTTTTTTTCTTAAAAAAGAAAAGAAAAAAGAAAAAAAATAAGGCAAGAGCCCTTCTTCTTGCTTCCCGCCTCTCTCTCTCTATATAAGATTCCCTCCCATTTCCTATCGTTTCCCTTCCTCAAAAAATTTCGAAAGTCCCTCCTTCTACGCAGAGCAAAAGAACTTCATGCCCGCTCGCCACGCTCCATCGTCGAGGATGATTTCATTTCTCAAGTAAGTTTCGCGAGCTTCGGCAGATTTCGATTCATCTCCTCTTTCGCAATTTGATCGCCAAGGATGATTTCTGAGTTCCAGCTCGCGTTTCACGTTGATCTGCACAGCTGACGAAGAGCAGAGCTAGCTGCAGCTCGTGGAAAGAGAAGACATCGATGACGGAGACGACGAGGACGACGTGATCGGAACGATTGACGAAGTAAGTGAGAGGGAAACAGAGCGCCGGCGATTGCTCTTTGCTCGTGTCATCGATGTTAGAATAATATAAAATTGATTATTGAATATCTGAGCATGTTGGTTTCTGAGCTACAGATTTGGTTGTTGGTATTCTTCAAGGATTTCCTTGATTTATGGTGGGCGTCAGAGGAGGAATGAAATCAAATCTGCGAAGCACGATTCATGGTAGGCGCTGAAGAAGAACGAAGAGAAGAGAAGAAAGAAGATGCAAGCATTTAATGAAGAAGAGCAACTTCTGCAACAAGAAGTCAAAGAAGGCTATGAGAACTCATTCCACGCCGTTCTTCAAGCATTTACTATGTGTATTTTCTTTGTGACTTTGTTTGTGTGCTTTGTGAACTTCCTTATTTTTCTTATTCTCATTTAATGTTGTCAGAGCAAATGTCTAAGTTATGTACACGTCCAACCGCTATAAGAGGTTGTGAACTTCAGATTTGTAGTTGCACCGGAAGAAAAAAGCATTTGCAGTTCAATAAGTTCTTCATCCTCCGGTCTTTATTTGTGCGCCTGTTCAAAACTTCCAAAATTATCGTTGTTCTTTTTTGGTTCAAACATTTGGTATCAGAGCTAGAAATGGCATCGAATAGTTCTATTCAATTGCAACTTCCAAAGTTGAATGGAAAGAATTTTAGCAACTGTTTTGTCCAGATAAAGGGTCTCTTCAAATCACAAGATTTGTGGAATCTAGTGGAAAATGGCTACACAGAAGTGGCCGATGCCGAAGCATTCAAGGCTTTAAGAAAGGAGGAGAAAGATTTTTGGTGGAGTCACGGAAGAAAGATCTGAAAGCATTATATGCGATCTTTCAAGCTATGGAGGAAATGATATTTGAAAAAATATCGAGTGCGGAGACCGCAAAAGTAGCGTGGGATATTTTGCAAAAATCCTACAAAGGCGATAATCGTGTCCGACGGGTGCGGCTTCCAACACTTCAAGGTGATTTTGAGTCTTTACGCATGAATGACTCCGAATCAATCTCGGCATATATTTGATCGTGTGCAAACCATCGTTAACCAATTGAGGGTTAATGGTGAAGAACTCCAAAATGTTCGAGTTGTAGAAAAAATCTTGAGGTCTTTGATTGAAAGATTTGACTACGTCGTAGCAGTGATCGAGGAAGGGCAAGATGTGTCAACTCTAACGTTGGAGCGGCTGATGGGTTCATTGTGCTCACATGAGCAAAGAATGAATCGAAAGTCCATTGGTTCAAATCCCGAGCAAGCATTGCAAAGTCAGTTTGTTCCATCAAGTCGAGGAGGCTATCAAGGCAATCGAGGTCGCGGAGGAGGCCAAGGTAGAGGTGGAAATCCAAATTTCACCGGAAAATTTAAAGCACGTGACAAATCAAAAGTCAAGTGTTTTAAATGCAATAAATTCGGACATTACAAATCCGAATGCCAGGCAAAGGCAACGTACGAACGGGTGGAATATGCACATGCCATCGGTGCTGAAGAACACATGCTACTAGCATGTAAGAAGGATGACTTGAGTATTGAAGACACCAACATATGGTACCTGGATACTGGTTGCAACAATCATATGACTGGCCGGAAGGAGTTATTCTCATAGTTGGACGAGACAAGTTGAGGTGAAATCAACTTCGGGGATAAATCAAAAGTTCCCATGATGGGCAAAGGTAACATCAATATCAAGTCAAAAGATGGTACTAATGTTACTATTGTGGATGTTTACTTTGTGCCATGACTTTTTTGGAATTTGCTAAGTATTGGGCAACTTTCGGAAAAAGGCTACAAGGTTCATATTGAAAATGGAGTTTGCACCATCAAAAGTGTCAACGACAAGTTGATCACGAAGGTGCAAATGACAAAGAACCGGATGTTTCCCCTGACTCTTCAGACGATGAATCTCTTGAGTTTTCAAGCAATGATGAAAGACAACAACTGGTTGTGGCATCTTCGATTCGGGCATCTAAAATTTCGTGGACTAAAATTACTTGTCCAGAAAAAGGTGGTGATCAGCACGCCTTTGATTGACTGTCTAGATCGCCCATGCGAAGGATGTCTTGTTGGAAAACAGCATCGAAAATTTTTTCCAGTTGGAACAGCCAAAAGAGCAAAACAACCATTAGAGTTGGTGCATACTGACATATGTGGCCCTATTGAGGTTGAATCATTCGAACAAAAAAGGTACATGCTAATTTTTGTGGATGATTTTACCAAAAAAACTTGGGTATATTTCTTGAGAGAAAAATCTGAAGCTTTTGGCAAATTTAAAGAATTTAAAGTCTATGTTGAAAAACATAGTGGCTTTATTTTGAAGACGTTGAGATCGGATAGAGGCAGAGAATTTACCTCAAATGAATTTAACAAATATTGTAAAATTCATGGAGTAAAACGTCAATTGACTGCCAGCTATACTCCTCAGCAAAATGGTATAATAGAAAGAAAAAATAAAACAATTTTTGAAATGACAAGAAGTATGCTAAAAGCTAAAAATTTACCCAAAAAGTTTTAGGCAGAAGCAGTTGCGTGTGCTATATTTATGCCAAACAGGTGTCCGACAAAGAGTATTCTTGGAAGAACACCAGAAGAGGCTTGAAGCAGTAACAAGCCAGATGTTTCGTTCCTACGAGTATTTGGGTGCGTGGCATATCCCCATATACGAGATGAACGGAGGAAGAAGTTGGATGACAAAAGCAAGAAGTGCATCTTCGTTGGCTACAGTGACACAACTAAAGGTTATAAGCTGTATAACCCAGTCACTTAAAAGGTAATCATCAGTAGGAATGTCTAGTTTTTAGAAGATGAAGCTTGGGACTAGAATCAAAAGGGTGATCAGAAAAGCATTACCATCGAAGATGAACCATTAGAGGGAGATACAGAAAGACCTCCATTATCTTCGATTGGTGGTACTTCTTCTCCATCATGTTCGACCGGTGGTGCATTTTCTTCACCAACAACAGCTTAAGAACCACCATTACGTCATTCACAGCGACTGCGAGAAACTCCAGCAAAATTCAGGGATTATGTGATTACAAGAAACAATGATAGTGATAGTAACAAAATCACTGATGAAACTATGGTAAACCTTTGTTTATTTGCTGAATGTGACCCTGTATCCTATGATGAAGCAGTTGTAAATGAGAAGTGGATCCAAACAATGGATGAAGAAATCTACTCCATTGAGCATCAGGTAAACTTTTGTTTCTTATTGGTTAGATTTCAAAGGGCGATTGACTTATGGCATACCAAACCCATACTTCTTATTTCTGCAGGGCACCAGGGGGAAAATTTTCAACTCTGCAGGAACCTTTTTTTTATTTCGAGGATTTTAAACACGATCATTTCCCGCACCGAAAAATTGAAAAGAGAAAAACAAAAAAACGAATAGGCTCGATGTTTCTGTGGGCCTAAAAAGCCCAACTCGTACCACAAAGGACGGACAGAAGACAGAGAGAAAGCGACACCGTCGGACCAAAGTAGTTTCTATTCTTTTTAGGCTCGCTCGGGAGCAGGTTCATCTCGTCCGCGAAGAACTTGAGGACCTTCAGCCTCCGCAGCTGCCTGGCCCACTTCCGGAGCAAGCTGAACTCGTTCTTGTACAGGTAGAGGTCCTTCACCGAGGACCCATTCAGGGCCGGCGGGGACAGCAGCGAGTACTCCAGGTTCTCCCCGGACACGTCGAGGCACAGATCGTCGTCCGAAGCCCCGCCCCCGCCGCCGCCGCCGCAGGAATCGCGGGCCGGGCTCGGGGGCTCGGGATTCTCGGGGGGATCGGCGTCGCACTCCCCTTGCATCGCGGGGCCGGCCGCGACCGCGATCGATTCGAACGAAGAGAGGCGAGAAAGAAGAAAATCAAAAACTTCCGGGAAGTGAGAGGACGGAGACGGAGACGGAGACGGAGAGGGGGGGATTTCGCCGAGGAAAAGGACGATTCTTGGAATGACGCGCGGAACTCGAGAGATTTGGGGGAAGAGACGGAGAAGACGCTCCGGGGGGTTCGAGGTAAACGATGATGGAGGTCGCGAGCAGGAAACCCTAGAAGACGACGACGACGACGGTCCTGTTGGGGTCAAGGAAAGGGAAACGGGAGCGAAAGAAAGAGGAAGGGAAGGGGGGGGGGGACCGGGGCGCGTTAAAGGAGCGAGAATGATGCGGGCGATCCTCGTGAAAAGTCCTGAATGCCCTCCGCCTTCCGAGCCGGGCCGGCGCGGGCGGCGCGTGAATACCGAGTTCGGACGAGGGCGTTTTGGGGGGGAAAGCGGGCGGGGTTCGTCGCCCCGAACCCGCGAGGTGGGTTCGCTCTTTTGAATTTGGCTTTGGATTTTTTTTTTGGCCTGCGAGAAGGGGAAACGGGGAAGGCTACCGTTGCTAAGAAATTTCCCAATATCATATGTGGTGGTGCTTGGCAATGCACGTAAGCCTAGGCCCCGGGTTAATCAGCCCCGGTTATCACAGCCCGTCGGAAGGCTAAAACCGGATCTCATAATGATCGCTGATATGCGGGTTTGCTGCTGGTCATTAGACTTGTTGAACGGATAAGTTGGGTTTGATTTGGGTGAATTGAAAAATAAGTTTGAGCAAAATTGTCCAATTCAATCTATTTAGACACAATTTTGTCCAATACAATATCGGCAATATATATTCGGCCCGATCGGGAATCGACTCGTACCCAACCCAACATGGGCTCAAATTCTTGACAATCATATTTCCCTTGAATATGGAAAATAGCATACCAGAAAAAACTAACCTATTCCTTACCAAAAAAAAAAAACTAACCTATTAAACATGAAAAATATGATTGCTAGGAAATTATTAAAAAATCCGACGAATCAATTTGTTAGAATATATCCGTTATTTATCCTGGCGCTGGAAATTTCTCTACTATAGCACAAGAAGCTATGCCTGGAAAGATATACATGGCATAAATTTATACTCTAGTAAGCACTGTATGGAAAATACTTAAGTCGTTAATTATGTAGAAATTGCATAATTTGATTTACTAATTTCCAGCTTCACGATGAAATTCTGTGATTAAGTTCTTTTATCATTGACATGATTACTACGTCGGTGTATGGCACAAGAAACTAGCAATCGAGTTAGTTTTTAGGCATCAAATCTCACAAGTGAAATATACTCCAAAATTTCGACCAAAAAAACACATACTCCAAAATAATTTAGGTTTTATAAATAATTGACAATAATTTTTTTTTATTATTGGTTAGATTATAAAGGGCGGCGATTGACTTGTGACACTCCAAGCCCATATTTCTTCTTATTTCTGCAAGGCACCGGAGAGAAAATTTTCGACTCTGCAAAACCTTATCTTATTTGAAGGATTTTAAACGCAATCATTTCCTGCGCTGAAAAATTGAAAAGGGAAAAACAAAAACAAATAAGCTCGATGTTGCTATGGGCACCACATGGACGAACGGAGAGAGAGAGAGAGAGAGGAGTGGCACCATCGGATCAAAATAGTTTCTTTTGATTCAATGACTTGAAAGTAGGTTCTTTCTAGGCAAATCAGAACCCAACATTAGTCGGGCCATATACTATTATATCCGTTTGAACCGACATTTAAAATCTTAGGCAACCCATACATCGCCCATCCGATTAAGTACAAGTTAAAACATAGATGGGTGACCCATTTTGCCACCTCTACTAAACCACACACGTAAGATTATATTAAAAAAATCAAGCATTGTGCGCAGAGGAAGAAGCCCAAAACGGACTCTTTAAGCGATCAAATGGCATTTCGGCATTTGAGCTTTGAATAAATGAAAAATACGGATGCAAAGTTGAGAAGATTTTTGAAAACTTTGTGAGAGTAGAAGAGCACGCATGTATGCGTGTTTAAAAAAATAAAAAAGAGAAATGTATCCATGATTGTCGAGCAAGATTAGTGTTTAAAGGTGCGAATTAGTCTTAGAAAGCCAACAAAATATGCACGGTAGAAAGCTTACATGCACCGAGTAATTTGCTGCTTACATTTGCCTTTGCAAAACATAACAGCAAGATTGCCTTTACTGGTAAACCCGAATTCGGAGAAGACTTTCCGCCACCCTATCTATGTTTATGCGACATTCATGCTTTTCCCATCATGTGATCTTAATCCTTTGTCGTTCTTTTCCTTCGTCTAGTGAACTTAGTCGCGCTGCTCGGAAACTTTCTCCTGCAGTAAGATCCTTTCTTCTCTATCATCCATTCAGTTTGCTCTGATTTGTCCCTTCCCTGCACATTTTAATGCTTTCAGTTGGGTCTGTAGATGATGTTGTGCATGCTGTGCACCTGCTTATGCCCAATGCATGATGGCTTATAGTACATCCTCAAGATTCAACTTTGGTTTGAATATCCAGCAGACAGTTTCTATTTTTGAAGACTCTTATCTGAAGGATTTTACACTCCACGGACACATAACTATTGCTCCACAGCATCCCTATAGAGGGTCCTAGTGAAGTTTTCTGTTCTCCCACAGGTTACTTCGATATCAGAGCTTGAAGCATAGAGTTTCATGACAAGCTTTTTGAGAGAGAAGCTCTGCTCTAAAGAGCTGGAAGTTGAGCAGTGCTGAGCCGAACTTGCAACAGCAGTAAGAACCGCTGATATTGTCAAATCCGAAGTTCAGAACGCGATAGACAATCTTTCTTGTGCCGCCCACAAGTTAAAAGGACCTGGAACTTCAGGTGTTCCATACTCTTGGAAGACAACCTGTGTGAATGATAAGCACGTTGCATTTCATTGCAAGACGGCCTCTACGCGTATTTGTTTGTCACTCTTGAGCATTTGGTTTACTTCCTGAAAGACTTCGTCATGGGAATCCTGCCAAAGAAAAAAAAACAGATGCTGAAGAAGGACGAGAAGATGAGCGAGCTCGAGAATGACCTGCGAGACTCTCGGAAGGATATGGGTGTCCTGAGGGGGTTACTGCCAAAAGTGTTCCACGAGAGAGACCTGACGTGGGAGGAGGTGAAGCAGTACAGCGAGAACATGCTCCTGGACTCCGAGGTCTCCATGTTAAAGAAGACGATCGACGTCCTTGACAAGGACATACTCTTTAAGGATGGACAGGTAACGATTTTGAAGGACTACTTCCCGGAGTGATCGTTTGCGATTGTGAAGCAACCAATGATTCAGACTCTGAATATTATGCTTACATTGCACCTTTCTTTCTTTTACTGGGGTTTGGCCGATTAGAAAGTAATTTGGCACATCTTTTTCTCGATGACTAAAGAAAGAGAAGTTGCTTCATCAACAATAGATTGAAATCAAGAAATCACAGTGAAAACGATTGGTTGCTTGTCGGAAAGAGCAAGTGGCTCAATCTGGTTGTACATGCATGGACGGTCATCGCTAATAGCAGATTGAACCAGTTTGACCTCCGGTTCAATTACTAAACCAGCGAAAGACTGGTTTTCAAAATTAGATCCATCGTGTTTAAATCCTATGTGTACAGAGCTGGGCTTCTGGCTGCTGGTGCACATGGAAGGACTCAATGCACTCAACCCAAGGACCACTGGCGCTCTGCTTTACCACCAAGGACGACACGATTCATATGTTTATGGGCAATCAACAATGTTACATATCTATAATTGTTTGCTTATGACATCACCAGCAGTTCACTCGTAGTCCAACCGTTTGGACCCATTGAACCACAAACTGGCAACCTGACTACGTCTCTGACCGGCCCAAGTTCGAAAATATTCGTGCAAAGCTCCAATCCCAACTTAAAACTTGACAATCTGATATGAGTTGAGGTGTAATGCGTAACTGAAGATGATGGCGAGCTATTATACATGATAGAGGCTCGGGTATTGTATTGACCGTTGGCAACCTGACTACGTCTCTGACCGGCCCAAGTTCGAAAATATTCGTGCAAAGCTCCAATCCCAACTTAAAACTTGACAATCTGATATGAGTTGAGGTGTAATGCGTAACTGAAGATGATGGCGAGCTATTATACATGATAGAGGCTCGGGTATTGTATTGACCGTTGTGGGATGCTCTTTTTTCTCCTTGACAATGATGCAGGATAACCTTCGTGATGCTCCAAATGAGGTTGATGCTCTACCTCCAGGGTACATTACTCCTGTCGTTGCTCTAGTTGGAGCTATGAAACATACTTGACATTTTCCTTAATATTTTGGTATTCAAACAATCTTAGCTTTGGCATCGCACAAACTTCAATCTAACATCTAAAAATTCTTAGTCAAGAGGGAAAAAAGTTAACATCTACAGCTGCATTGAGTTTACAATCAATACTAACAAAATAGTGCCATAACACCATAAAAAAGGAAAAAACAGAAAGGGCCTCACCAACAAAGATACATTACACAAAGAAACAGCGAATTTAGAATTATTTTGAGTATGCGCTAAATCAAATAAGGAAACTTAACTCTAAATATCAATATATCCTCCACAAAAAGAAGAGAAAGGATCTTTCTAGTTTATTTGACTGAAAAGTGCCATACCCAGGAATATCATCTCTTCCAGCTCCTTTTGCATTCTAATCTTCGATATGCAGGGTGACATCCGTCCATCATCACCTTCAGCGTCACTTCTAATCACATTGTAGCATCGGTAGAGGCATATAATGAGCTCCCAAGCACTTGTTCATTTCCTTTCTCTGCAACGGACACTTTGTCACCCTTGTCATAGATGTCCCTAAGTTTCATGTGTTTGACAACGAGCCATTCTTCTATGACATGAAAACTTCCTTACCTGTGATGCTAACCCAAAAGGTTTGTCAACTGCATTGTCACCTTTGTGTATCATATGTAAAAATATTGCAAGAGTAAGGCCAAAGTATCTTTTCTGCTGCTTCTATTTATGTTAAGCCAAACAAACTTAAACAACCTTATATGCTCTTAGGAACTTAGTCGAGCATGGAATGCTATTGAGAGGTCGTAGGATTTCATCAGGCTTCAGAAGAGATCTAATCGGCGCAATCAAAAGAAAATGATTTCAGTGTCATCTTGAATGACTTCAAAAGAAATGAAATCCATCAACCCTGGTATTTTGTTATAAAGCAAAAAACAGAAAATTTTGCAGTGCACTATATTTAGCTACACAGCAGCAGTTCGGTTTGTCGCATACAGTTTTGGATATCATGGTTTTTATGAGCACGAGAAGAAATCTAGTCACAACATTTGAAAGCATATTACTCAACATCATCTCCAGTGAGTTTGCTAAGAATTTTCTTTTGATAACCAAAAGAAATTAATTGCACAATGGCATCAAGCAGACGCTAGCCCATGAAATAAATCATGAACGCAATTCATGTTTTGAGGTATAGGAAAGAATGCACACTAGTAATGTCATTTCCACGCCACCAAAAGTCATGGAAAGCCATCGAGCATTCAATCTAAAAATCGGTAATCCCGTTTTCAAAGGCTTTCCTATTTCTTTCTACCAAATAAAACAGTAATGGATCAACCACAAACACAGCCCATCATAAACAAAAGGAAGTTCTCAGTAGAACCCAAAAACATAAGTGTGCCATAGTTTCATGGAGATTTTGAACAGAAATTGCAATACTAATGGAACAGGCATTCGGATAGAAAGCAAATGAAAGTACGTTGCAAACGGCAGTTTTCGATATTGTGGGCCTGAATATCCATGCACAGCAATGAACAAGGCATTACTGCAGGGTGAGCTCGAAATCTAATCTGTAACAACAAGAGGGAGAATTTTTATCATCATAGCGACAGATAAGCTATGTTCTCCATGATAGCTACTGCCCAATCATCTCTTTGACCCAACAATTGAGATTCAAATGCAGTGTGGCAAGTTCATCTTGAGAATAGCAGAATATCAGATTAGTATTTCAACACTCATTAAGTCGGACCAATAACTGAGATTGAACCTGTCATCTTATATAGACTGCTTCTGATGTCCTTGCTGGCACCAAGGCGAGCTGAGAGTTGCCAAAAGCATTATCCGCGCATTCTTTCTAAATCATTAATTTCAGAAGTTCTGGTGGCAATGTTTAGGACTAATGAGGAAAGAGATGGATCAATCCGCCATTGGTTAACTTGGTTGATAGATGTAAGCAAGAGTTGACCAATCAAACCTGTACAGCAAATACTCGAACCTTTGAACTTGTGAAGAAGAAGACTGGAAAGCAAGTTATCTTGACAGCTCGAACAAGAACATATGACCTTAAAATGAATCATGAGGCTTGTATTCATTGTCAATTTCATGTATATCCATGAAGGACCTGTCTGCAACTGCAATATCCTCCAATTCACAAATGGCTTCTTCTTGGTCAAGCTGCATAGGGATGCCTTCATCCTCGGAGCTACCCTCAAGAAAATCATTATCTTCCATATCCGATAAGTCCGTAAAAGTTCCTATCCTTTTCTTCCTCCCTCTATAACCAATAAGGCTTAGGACCTTTTCCTTCCAAATAACCAGCGGACATTTCTGAATCAGCTCCGCACCTTCATAAGCTCCTGTCAAGAACACACTAAACCTCTTTCCCCTCTCAGAGACGTAGAAAATGCCAAAATGCTTTAACAGGAGTCTCATCAGCTTCTGAGGCATCACGAATTCTTGTCGAAAGTGGGTGAGGTGATCGGTTACCAACCTCTTTTCCATTGTGAAGCTAAGTAGCTCATGCATCATTGCAATGGCCCTCTTATCGAATTCTTTTGATCCGGCTTGGAGGCCATGTGCATCAGCATAAGGAGACACGTAAGACCTTTTTTGAAAGTGCTCAATCTTCCCTCCATATCTATATACCTTCTTGTAACTGGCAGGAAACTTCAAGGGGAAAGATAGGGAAAGCAACCCTGGAGTATGAGAGGCAGATTCTGATACCCCCAATACGGCTTTCTCCAACTCTGTGATAGCCCAAGAAGGATTCCACTCAACGAGCTCGAGATAATCAACTTCATCTGGAGATTTAACCACTTTGAAGTGCTGCGGATACTCGTGTACCCACTTGCTCCTAAAATCAGCTGGCAAACCAAACTCTCTCCTGAAATGAGCAATTTTGTCCAGAGGAAGCCGTTTATCGACCGACATCATCAACATCCTAGTCACGTATTCAGCAGCCGTGCCAGAGTGTTCGCTAATCAATCTCTCCTCTTCCTCTAACAAGTCTTCAGCTTCTTTAGTCATTCCACACCACAATACCCCCTTCTGATCCTTGTACAACTCAAACAGCTTTGGCGACTTCCGAATGAAATCCACTATACTGTGTGGCTTGGGCAAATTAATTTGTCTCCGGTGTCGATCCAGCGACCTCACAGGGATTATCATCTCGGGTTCCTTCTTCAACATTTCCATGAGAACCAACACCTTAGACACCACTTTATGCTTCTCGGTCGCGATTTCGAGATCATGGACCCTCTTGTTCTTGCTCCTATCTTGCACTCTCTTGCTGGTGGTCATGAATCTATGCTGCGACCAGGTAAGCAAAACCTCGCCAAAACTCCAATTTCTTCTCACGGTAGGCAGACGCACTGACGAGGTGACAATGCATCCAAACTGTCTTGCCGCACTCCATTCGGTCGAGGAAGCTACGTTTTTAACAGTGAATTGAAGATGGGTCATCTCAAGACGCTAATGCCTTGCTCCAAGTTCAAGAAACCAGCCCAAGAAAAGCGAATGCCTCTCACTCGGGACAGACATCAAACAGCTTGCGTGCAACGCAAACAGGGAAAACAGGACCGTGAAACGAAAACATTCGAGAAGATCACCGTGAAAGCACGATTACCACCTCCTTGGATCCCTCGATCGGCACCAGTTACGGTTGGATTTCAAGTGTTGTTTGTGCGGAGAACGAAGAAGAAGCGAGGCGAGAAGGTGAGAGCGAAGGGGCGGCAGTTCTGGTTTTCGCAAGAAACGTTGGCATTCCTCTCTTATTATTACGGTTTTGCCCACAAGCTTAATAAGAAGTTAGGTTTAGAATTACCAAAAATCTAAACTAGTATAGATGTCATAAATTTACATTTCATTAGTTTTCGTTAAATTTTATCGTGAAATTACCGAGTTAGATGACACGTAATATTTAACAGGCGTACCGATTTGGGATTTAACCCTCCATACCAGCTTATAGTTTTTTGTGATATTAATCCAATTTAACAGAAATTAATAGAGGGTAAATTTGTCACAAATATTGATTTGGGATTTTTAATAGTCAAAAAATTAATTTGAGATAAATTTTTCACAGAAGCATTAGTTTTGTGTTTTTCGTGGTATTAACCAAACACATAAAGACATATCAGCTTTTGTTTCGCTTTTAAGCTGCCCAACAAGTTTTGCATTTCTCGTTGTAATTAAAATGATTTTTTTGATTTTAAATAATTAAAAGAGCTCGAGAGTGTTACAAATGGTTATATTCACGTGTGTATAAAAAAATGAGGTGTTTGAGATTACCCGAAAAATTTGGTGTAAATTCAAAATGTAGTTTAGTAAAAAAAATAAATTAAATCATGTGAAACCAAACATTAATATCAAGTAATTCGTAAAAAGTTAAATCTCCTCTCATTATATATAAGTCTAAAAAGTTATGTAAGAGAATAATTTTTTTTAGAAAAAGATATGTAAGAGATTACTAATGATTTTGACTATTGAGCCTCATTTGCATATTCAGGAACTTGGAGCAGGAAGGGCCCAATACTATATAAGAATCAAATTTCAAACATTAAAACAATAAATCAAGCGTGTTCCATGTTTGTCGCCTTTTAATGAAAATCCCAAAAAATTGAAAAATTCTAGAAAAATTCATCACAATTTCCAAAAACTAAAAAAATTTAGATTTAGGGAAAATAGGAAATTTGATGAATTTTTTCAAAAAAAATCAAAAAATTAAAATTTTCAAAACTTCATAGAATGGCTTAAAATACCTGTGACCACCCACTTTTAGTGAAATTTAAATTTTTTTAGGTGCCCAAAAAAAATAAAAAAATCAAAAATTTCAAAACTTCACATAATAGTTTAGAATACATGTGGCAACACACTTTGAGTGAAATTTAAATTTTTTAAGGTGCCCAAAAAAATTCAAAAACTCAAAAATTTCAAAACTTCACAAAATAGCTTAGAATACCTGTGGCCACCCACTTTGAGTGAAATTTTAATTTTTTGAGGTGAAAAAAAGAAGAAAAAAATCAAAAATTTCAAAACTTCACAGAATGACTTAGAATATCTGTGGCCACCCACTTTGAGTGAAATTTAAATTTTTTTAGGTGCCGAAAAAAATAAAAATATAAAAAAATCAAAAATTTTCAAACTTCATAGATGACTTAGAATGCCTCTAGCCACCCACTTTGAGTGAAATTTAATTTTTTTTAGGTGCCCAAATGACATTTTTGATTTTTTTGATTTTTTAATTTTTATCGGCACCTAAAGAAAATTAAATTTCACTCAAAGTGGATGGCCACATGTATTCTAAACCATTCTGTGAAGTTTTGAAGTTTTTTATTTTTTGCTTTTTTTTCGTTTTTTCATCACCTAAAAAAATAATATTTCATCCAAATTTTTTATTTTTTATTTATTTTTTTCGGCACCTAAAAAAATTTAAATTTCGCTCAAAGTGGATGGTCACAGATATTCTAAGCCATTATGTAAATTTTTAAAATTTTTGCTTTTTTACTTTTTATTTTTTATTTTTTTATGCACCTAAAAAAATTAAAATTTCACTCAAAGTGAGTAGCCACATGTATTTTAAGCCATTCTGCGAAGTTTTGAAATTTTTGTTTTTTTTCTTATTTTTATGTTTTTCGGCGTCTAAAAAAATTAAATTTTGCTCAAAGTAGGTCGCCATAGGTATTGTAAGCCATCATGTGAAGTTTTGAAATTTTTTATTTTTTGCTTTTTATAATTTTTTTCGGCACCTAAAAAAATTAAATTTCGCTCAAATTGGATGGCCACGTGTTTTCTAAGATATTCTGTGAAATTTTTAAATTTTAGATTTTTTTATTATTTTTTTGGCATCTAAAAAAAATAAATTTCGCTCAAAGTTGTTGGCCATAAGTATTCTAAGCCATTTTGTGAAATTTTGAAATTTTGAAATTTTTATTTTTTTTATATTTTTTTCGGCACCTAAAAAAATTTAAATTTCGCTCAAAGTGGGTAGCCACAGATTCTAAAATTTAAATTTAAACCATTATGTGAAGTTTTGAAATTTTTTATTTTTTGCTTTTTTTTCCCACATCAAAGATCGTGACTTCCAGATGAACATGTGTCTTTTTTAAAGAAAGAGTTCTCTGAGAACTGATTCTCATTTTTGTTCAAGAAACGGAGAACCTACTTTTTTTTTGTTCTGATTTCTGGTTCAGAACCGGTTCTGGAACAAAAACTTGTCCCAGAAATAAAAAAATGAAATTGCGTTACCAAACGGGTTTCTAGTCCAAAACTGATTCTGGGAGAAAAAACCGGTTCTGGACTGAATGAGAATGGTTATCATGCGCTACCTAAGCTTCCAGTGCTAGGAAATGTGTCGGCCGAGGCAAGCACAGCCTACTCTAACATGACCCCGGCAAGCTATTCCGAACTGCTTAATTGTTGTTTCATATTCTTATATGACTCAAGAGCGATGGGCGTTGAGTTTGAGCATGATGCAGTTCAAGCATGATAGAGTTCAATAAGGCATATATCATAATGCATAATCAATTTTTTCCTCTTCTAAAAAGAATTTTATTTGGTCGACAATTTGAGCAAATTATAAACCGAGCAAATTGATGTGGGTATGAAACCAAATTCTATTTACCCAAAATGCCGGTCCATGATAAATCGAACTGGAGTTATTTGACGCAAAAAAAAACTGAATTTTTTCTTGCGATCTTATAGAAACGGATTTTATAAATTCATAAACTCAATTAAACCTCTTTCTCTTAAAAAAAAAGAGAAGAAAAAATGAACTCAACCTTACAGCGGATTTCACATCATTACTCAATTCGAATTAACCTCGTCAAATCGATTTTGCTTCTCTCCTTCCTATATAAACCTACTCCAATTTCTAATCTGTCGCCCATTTGCAAAAGTTTTTGAAACTCTCTTCTTCTTCTTCTTCTTCATCGAGCAAACCAACCTACAATCACACCGACGCAGAGAAATTTGAAACTCTCACGTTGCGGGACTGAGGCGAGTATAAAACCGAGCAAAATCAAATCGACTTATTAAATGTGAAATAAAAAAATCAAACCCAATTTTCTCTGTCCCTCATTAGGAATGGATCTTGTAAATTCTTAAAATAAGATACATTAAACCTCAATTTGAGTTTTCGTCCAAAAAAAAAAAACCTCAATTTGAGTTTATTGATATATATATATGATTCCCTCCCATTTCTGATCGTTTCCTATCCTCAAAAATTTGAAAGTCTCTTCTTCTCCGCAGAGCGAGGAACTTCATCGCCGATCGCCACGCTCCATCGTCGAGGATGATTTCATTTCTCAGGTGAGTTTCGCAAGCTCTGGCAGGTTTCGATTCGTGTCCTCTTCCGTGATTTCATCGCCGTGTACGATTTCGGAGTTCCGGCTTGCGTTTCTCGTTGATCTGCACAGCCGACGAACAGCAGAGCTAGCTGCAGCTCGCGGAAAGAGAAGACATCGACGGTGACGAGGATGACTTGATCGAAACGATCGACGAAGTTAGTGAGAGCGAAACGGAGCGCCGGCGACTGCTCTCTGCTCGTGTCATCGATTGGTCGTGAGTTTTGGTGGCGTCGTGTTTAGGCCTGCGAGGCGAAGATTCCGGTTTGGTTCTGAGATGAAGGTAATCGTTATTTTCTGATCAGCTAGTAGGCGACGATCGACTTTGCTAATTTTGTTTGGATTCAATTTCGTTCACCTTATTCTCGTCGTTGAAGTGAACTTCGTTGTTGACCTAGCTTGTTCGGTCTCCGTTCTGAAGTCAAAATAGAATGCAAATCTTTCGACGCATCTATGACTGTAAATCTATGTGAATATTGGTGTCAAGTGACTCTGAATACTGCTTGGCGGATTAGCTCGATTTTCCTGGAACATCGCTGCGAATCCACTCGTGTTTTTACATCTTGACCTTTCCAGTGAACTCGTCGTGATTTTTCTGTGCATAAGATAGAGGAGTAATTTTTGCTGCCCGTTCGAACTTGATATGTCTAATTCACCTCTTTGATGTATGTCTTCTGATCATACAAGAGCAATTCAGCTTTTGTTTATGTTATGCGACATTTGAATTGCACCATGTCATGGCAAGTCTGTTTTCCACGTATTTGTGACATACGGGAATTAAGAACGAATATCCTTAGCTAAATCCATCAATAATCGCGATCGGAACACTAGATTGTCATAATCTAGGAGATGTTTTTGTCTTGACATTTAACATGATGGCCTGTTGTTTTCATGTTCTTTCTCTGAACTATCCTCATTTTTTTTTTGGTTTGCAGTTATTTCTCAGGGAAAAAGCTACAGGATGCAGGAATCCACACTTGCAATAATGTGAAAAAGCTACGAGATTCGCGATCCACCACTTGCAATAAAGCTATTGCAACTGGTGTATGCCAGCATCTCGTAGCGTTGAAACCTCTCCAGCATTTATTCCCCGAGAAATGCTTGATGATGCATACAAAGTAGATATCCGATCTTCAGTTTTGAGAATTAAGTTGAGGTTCCTCTTCTTATTTGGCTAAGGTGATTTCCGTTTTCTTTGTTTTGTTTTTTTTTTGTGACACTTTACTGGAATCAAAGGTTCATCTGAAGCAAAAGTTGACAAGATATGTGAAGCAGCTGAAAAGATAGTGGTTAGGGCTTAAATTACTTGTTATCCTGAGATGGTGGCTGCAATCAATTGGAACTTCTATATGCATCTCAAGTTAACTTCCCTTTGTTTTCATCAGAATTTTGTTTATATTACTGGAAGTGACGCCCTGCTCAGAGTAAGTTCTTAATTCTACAAATTAAAATGGTTCGGAAGACCCGAATGAGTCATTGACCCTTGAAATAAAGCCTGTAAATCAGCACATGTACTGTCGAAAGCTGCACTTGCTCTAAACACTATTGACCTCACAGCACAAAGTACTTTTAATGTCTTTGTTTCCAGAGAAAGTCGTTGTTCGCATCACAACTGGAAGCCAAGTCCTCGATGAGCTTTTAGGCGGTAATAGACTTTGTTTTGCAGATTGCGAATATTATTCATCATGCGTTTCAACAAAAACGACTTTCACTAATCTGGAAATGTTAAACAGGTGGTATTGAAATTCTGGCAATTACAGAAGCATTTGGTGAATTTCGGAGAAAAGCATAGTCCAACAACGTTAGCTTTGATGAACTTTTACTTGCTTTTGTTAGTTGGTTTTCTCGGAAAATGCTGCTAACGTCACTTCAGGTCTGGGAAAACACAGCTGGCGCATACCCTTTGTGTTTCTACTCAAGTTGGTCTGAATTGCATATTAGGTTTCCGTCCTTAACTTCTGTTGCATTTTATGTTTCCTAGATTAACAACGCAAATATGAACATAGTGATTGAATTTCTAGTAAAAAAACAGCCATGGGTGATCTTGGCATCGGAACGTGCGTATTAGGTGATTCTGGAAGTATGGCACTGTCATTTTCTGTAATCCGCAGCCAGTATACTGGAATGCATAATATGCAGTGGTTCAAACTAAGTAGAAAAAAGCCAGGAGAGCGTACTAGGTCATAACCAATCAAAAATCTTAATCATTGTCAGACTTGGACTAGGGTTGATCATCAATTGAATGTGATACTTGAAGTACTCTACTTTATATGCAAATCCTACAACATTATTTCCCCCTCTTTCCATCACTCATTATTAAAGCTAATCCTGTTCCACACGATGATGATTTATGGTTTGTGGATTCCATGATCCTAACAATTTTTCCAGCTGCCAACTCACATTGGAGGGGAGAATGGCAAGGTAGCTTACTTCGACACAGACGGAACTTTGAATCCTATTATAATCTGTCAGTCATTTTCTGACCTCAACAAAGCTGCTTTTGTGTCATACTCAGTTTATGTCCATGTTAGTGCATATGCACTTTCTTAACTTGGTACACATGCAGTCGCCTTGATTGAATTGTACCAATAGCCGAAAGATTTGGCATGGATCCTGGTGCCATCCTAGATAATGTAAGCAGTGCTTTCTACACTGGTGAACATTCTTCCTTCCTTTCTGCCTAATGTACTTGCTGTAATTTGAAGATCATTTATGCCCGTGCCTATACTTATGAGCGTCAGCACAACTTGCTTCTTGGTTTGGCTGCCAAAATGTCTGAAGAACCAATTAGGTTATTGGTAAGACAGTGCTCGAGAATCAAACTGCACACATTTTGTGAGGTGTCGATGGTTGATCTTAGCTGGGTTATATCCTTCAGACTGCAGATCCAGTGATCGCTCTCTTTTGAGTGGATTTTACTGGAAGGGGAGAACTTTCAGAGCGTTAGGTCGATTCTGAAACTATCAAATCATGTGAGTTGTAATTTTTCAACTCATTTGGTTTGACACTAATAGATTCCCAATTGCAGCAAAAATTGGCACAAATGCTCTCACGCTTACTTAAGATAGCTGAGGAATTTAACTTGGCAGTGTACATGACCAATCCAGGTACCGCATCACATCTCCTTTCTCCCACATAGTCATGCATCCACTAAAAGTTCTTATCCAATTTAGCCCTTTGATGGTTGCACACTAAAAAATAGCAATTGGGGACTGCGCTAAGCTCATACTAGTTCTTTTAAATCTCAAGAACCAGCTATTTGGTGTAAACTGGTGATGCATACAGTAGCTGCAGTCCATGAGTTATGAAAAAAAATGATTTTTTGATGATTATGTCTTTATTTTATTTGTTTCAGTCGTAGCTGATCCAAGAAGTGGTGTATTTGTATCAGACCTAAAGAAACCTGCAGGTAGGCATGTTCTGGCTCACGCAGCCACACTTAGGTTGATGTTTAGGAAAGGCAAAGGTGAGCAGTGCGTTTGCAAAGTGTTCAATGCCCCAAAACTACCCGAAGCTGAAGCTATATCCTTTTTGTGCCAGATCTTCCTCTAGTTATATACTTTATTGAAATTTATGAGATCATACTGCAGAGACTAAGTAAAATATCTGTAAGTCTATCAAAATCTGCGAGAAAGTCGATATTGAATGTACATATAAATAGGTGGAGACCTGATTTAAGCATGATGCTTACAGTATACTTGATGTTGTATGGAGATCCACGAACATGTTGAATACCAAATTTGTGCAGAGGAATTACACAAAAAAAAGTGGATATCGAGAATTTTTCAAAACCATTACTTTTGTCAGAAGTTTTAGCGAGAGCTCATGATGTCAATAAGATGAAACTGAGATTTATTTCATCTATGTTGAACTTGACAGACACGTTTTTCAGATAACACAAGGGGTCATAGCCAATGCAAAGGACTAAAGAGGTCTCTTCAACCAGGATGGCCAGGCGAAGTACTTTTGTTTTTTTTTAATCTGCAATTTGATATTAGCTATTGTATTGACAGCTTTCTCTATCTTCTTTCATATTAAGTTTGTATGGGCATGTGTCAAGTTCCCTTTGACTACTTAAATATTGGACAAGAGTTTGCCGCTTTCTCCTTAATATCTAACTTGCTATATTGTCTATTATTAAAGTTCAGATGACCCTTCACAAGGTGTTGTGTAAACTCGATTTCCATAGGAGGACCAGCATGCTCCAAGTTATCATGATTCACATTTGTCCACATATAACAATGTCGTCCCGGCCTAATTTACTAGTGGAGATAAGAATTACACATTAGACATCTAAGTTAAAAAAACCACGACATTGAATAGATTCTCTGCATGATGGCTAAACGAAATGCAAGAAAGATATTATTGCACATAGCATGATCAGGTTTTGTAAAGGCTTGGTCCTATAAGCAACATATACAGCTGGATGAAACAATGTTATCTCAAATTCTCAACATAGAGCAACCAACCATTAGAGTTGAAAATTGTCAATGTATGAGAAAGGGTGACTGGGTCGTAAGCAACAAGAGGCCATTCGATAGCTAATGGCCTGGCCAAAAAAGGGCCACAAAGCATACGACTCAGTAGTGCGTGGACTAGTTCGCAGCACTCCCAACTCTAGGCATGCTGGATTCCTTCTTAGTCTCCGCATCCGCTTTGAATGTGGCACTGCACACTTGGCCAGAGATGTCCACCCTAGGAACCGGCTTCACCTCGTTTGGTGGGTGCTCGTAACTCCTCAAACCTCTGGAGCTGGTAAAGAAGCATCCTGAGTAAAAAAAGAAGGCAACGTTAAAAGGTGAACGCGATTTGGAGCTGGAAAACCATCGGAAGAGCAACATTGTAGGTGAATATGCACCTGTCAAAACATGCATACAAGTAAAGAACACCATTTTAACCTTAGATTAAAAATTTAGGTTTGAAACCAATTTTTTCCAATATGTTGTTACCCAACAACTTAACATTTTCCTCTGAGCTCTGCTTAATATCAGCAGAGCTCATCCGTTCTTACTTTTCATATTCCAATGCTCGGAGGAAACTCCAGTGACGCAGCATTAATGATCCGCGCAACATCCTGTATGATTCACGTCAGTGGCTGGTTTTCGGATATTTATGTGAAAAATCTCCATGAGGAAAATCAGTTTATATTAAGCATTGAATTAAGGAAACTGACTTCAGATGGAAGAATGAATTGCGGCAGTTAGCAAATGAAAGCGAATGTGGATCGATTTTACTTCATTGGATCTTAACCCAATCAATCTTGATGAGAGCGATTTCTTGGATGAGGGGCCAAGAGTTGTAGGTGAGTTTTGATCATCCATCTTTCAGAATCTCACATCTACATATGTGCAATTGTTGGAGGGAGGCCATCCTTTGGCAATCACCTCAACTTTGGGCAATCTTCAATCCATAAATGTTGGAGAGAGGAGAGACGGTTGTGAAGACTGCCTGATAGTCTTTCCACGTTCCTTGTATCTGTCAAGTTAAGAGAGGTTAGAGAAGAAGGAAAGAGAAGACTCCACACATCCTCGTCCTCGGAAGGAAACCACACCTTCTCTCTGAATTTGTTTCCAAAGAAAGTCGGTTGTTCGCATCACAACTGGAAGCCAAGCCCTCGATGAACTTTTAGGCGGTAATAGACTTTCTTTTGCAGATTGTGTATACTATTCTTCATTTGTTTCAACAAAAACAACTTTCTCTGGTTTGGCAATGTTAAACAGGTGGTATTGAATCTCTGACAATTACAGAAGCATTTGGCGAATTTCGGTGAGAAGCACCGTCCAACAACGTTACCTTTGATGAACTTTTACTTGCTTTTGTTAGTTGGTTTCCCACAAACTCGTGCATCCGTTAGAAGATCTTATCCCATTTAGCCCTTTGATGGTTGCTCACTGAAAGACAGCAATTTGGGGACGGCACTAAGCTCATACTGATTCGTGCAAGCTAGTGATACATAGAGTAGCTGCAGTCCGTGAGTTAGGAAGAAGATAATTTTTTGACGACTGTCTTTGATTTGTTTGTTTCAGTCGGAGCTGATCCAGGCGATGGTGTATTCATATTAGACCCAAAAGAAACCTGCAGGTGGGCATGTTCTGGCTCTTGCAGCCACAATTAGGTTGATGTTTAGGAAAGGCAAAGGTGAGCAGCGCGTCTGCAAGGTGTTCGATGGCCCAAACCTACCTGAAGCTGAAGCTATATCCCTTTTGCGCCAGATCTTCGTCTAGCTGTATACTTTACTCCATTGAATTTTACCCGATTATACTGCGGAGACCAGGTAAAATATCTAGGAATTTATATCAAAATATGTGATAAAGTCGATACCGAATCTTCATATGGATAGGTGGAGTCTTGATTTAAGCATGATATTTACAATATACCTAATGTTGAATGGAGATCGATGAACGTGTCAAATATGAATATTGTGTGGAGGAATTAAATAAGAAAGTGGATGTCGAGAATATTTCTAAGCAGGACTAGTTGATTAGCTATGCAGCTTGTGCTATATATACGATGCACATCTATCAATACCATCACTCAATTTCACTTAGACAATTTAGCGAGAGCTCATCATGTCAAAAAGAGCAGACTAAGACTTGTTCCATGTGTGTTAGACTTGACGAACACGTTTTTCAGATAACACCAGGAGGCATGGCCGCTGCAAAAGACTAAAGAGGTCCCTGCAAGCAGAACAATAAGATAGCACTAAAAATGATAATGAAAGAGGGCGCCATGTCTGGACGGGCGGGCGGAATGGATGAGCAAAGGGGGCCATGGACTGAGGAAGATCCCGAGTCTCATCTAAGACAACTAAATGCACCCCGAGGTTCTGCCGAGGAACTGGGGGACCTTCTTGAGCATAGGATAGGCAATTGAGAGATAGAGCTAGCCTATTCCCTTTTTTGTTGATCTGCAATTTGATATTAGCTGAGTATTGACAGCTTCCTTCTATCTACTTTTTCCTATTAAGTTTGTATCGGCACGTGTCAAGTTCCCGTTGACATCTTAAAAATTGCAAGATTGATTGCTGCTTTAGCCCTAATCTCTAACAGGCTATCATTGTCTGTTATCGAAGTTCAGATGATCCTTCATAACGCGTCGGGTTAACTACTAGAGATAACAGCATTACAATAGACATCTAATTTGAAAAAACGTAACATAAGAAAATTGCATGATGGCTAACTGAAATGCCAGAAAGATATTATTGCACATGATCAGGTTCTTTAAAGGCTTGGTTTTATAAAAAACATGTACAGCTGCATAAAACGTCTTCTCAAACTCTCAACATAGAGCAACCGACCATTAGAGCTGAAAATTGTCAATATATGAGAAAGGGTGACTGGGTTATAAGCGATAGCAGGCCATTCAATAACTAATGGCCTAGCCTAAAAAGGGCCATAAACCATAAGACTCAGTACTGCGAGGACCAGTTCGCGGCACTCCCAACTCTAGGCATGCTGGACTCCTCCTTAGACTCCGCATCCACTTTGAATGTCGCACTGCACACTTGGCCAAGCTGTCCAACCTAGGAACCGGCTTTACCTCATTCAGTGGGTGCTCATATCTCCTCAAAACCTCCAGAGCTAGTAAAGAAGCATCCTGAGTGGAAAAGAAGGCAATGTTTAGAGGTGAACAGTTTGGTGCTCGAAAACCATTGGAAGAGCAACATTCTAGGTGAAAATGCACACATCAAAACACGCATACAGATAAAGATTGCCACTTTAACCCTACATCAACAAGTTAGATTTGAAACCTATTTTTCCTACTCATGCCAAAGCTTATGCATCTTTACTTCCTATAAGTCTTCCAATATGTTGTTACCCAACAATGCAACATTCTCCTGTGAACTCTGCTTAATATCAGCAGAGCTCATCCATCCTTACTTTTCACATTTCAATGTGCGGAGTAAACTCCAGTGAAGCTGCATCAATAATCCCTGAAAATGATTACCTTTCGAGAATGGTGCAAAGGATTTCCCACAGCCCTTCTTCACAACTTCTGCATCATCCGAGAGGACAAGATTACCTTCAGAATCACTTCCCCAGAAGAAAGTAACACTTCCATCAACATCCTGCATGATTAAGACAAGAGAAAGGATTAGATAGATCTCAGGTGGAGGGAGAGATTGAGAGAGATATTCCAGAACAAAACCAATGAATAAAGTCCAACAAAAATCAGTTTGATCTAACCATTGCCTCTCTAAAAAATGAAATCAAGAATCTTTGTTTTTTTTAGAGTGACCGTTACTATTCTTTTTTCTAAAGCTACCATTATCAAGAGATGGACTGGGTATTTGAATAGAAGAAAGATGAACTTTAATTTTTGACCAGGCAATCAGTTTTTAAAAGGGTTTTGATCTGCAAGTTCATTCGTAATTTAGCTGTTAAATTCGCATATCCAAAACCTCTGTTTTCAATCTATTCTTCCATCTACACAATAAGTGTTATAGGAAGAAAGAAAGCTTCTTATTTTGAATATGACCTGAAAATGTTGAAAGGATATTACCTAACCAATTCACATGCAGAATTTCATTATAGTATTTTTTGGCTAGGGACGGCCTACGATATAGTTACTAAAAGCAATTCTGTACTTAGAGTTGAAAGTACAAATTTTTTGCTGATCATGAAAATATTATCAAAATTAATTCTCCTGAACAGTGCCAAACAACGAAAATGGGGAAAATATCTTCGTACAGCTAATTTCTCATAAATTATGCCAGGACTGCAATCCAGACTCAGTTTATAAGCTATAGGCAAATGATACTGCATATTCAATGTCAAAGACTTAGACTCGTCCTTCTGCGAACCCTAATCAAATGACACACGTCTGCTGCTGTAAATGTGAGTACATCCTGTATAACAGCAGCAATCGTCTCCTCATCCTTTTTGATTTCCTCTTTGTAGATAAGCCTCATTATATGTTTTGTAAGGTACTGTGACCCCATTGAACCACTCTTGGATGATTAAAAGAACTAAACTTGCCTGATTCAACGAGGACTGAAGTATCTTCTTATGATCGTGGAAATTCCCATGGAAAGGCGCAACCTTGCCTTGAGAAACCACCCAGAGCTCGTCCATGCTTCCAGCTATTACATGCTCATTGTGACTAACCTGCAAATCAAGGTGAAAAGAGGGCTATTATATGTGAAGACGATAGATCATTGGTCAAATTGAAGTATTTAGGCAAGAAAATCAATCTCACCATCAGAATTCCTCCTTGGAACAAGACCAGACCTTGAATGAGCACCTCAACTGCATTCAAATCCTGCAGTTTGGGATAGTAAAAAACGCAGAATCATACTCATCAATCCTTAGACAAGAAATTAGCAATTTACAAAGATAACACTTTAGTAGTCACTGGTCATTAAAGCAGAACTTAAAGTCCACATTTATAAACAAAGACATTTCTACATAAATTATGTGCGAAGCCCAATACTGACTTATCTGAAGTACTTGGTATTATAAATTTCTGTAATACAAAAACACTGATCAGGCTAGCATAACTATTCTATTCCCAATATTTTGCAAGTTGGAACTATTACATTGGTTTCTATTCCATTATAAGTTAGATGTATGGTGACAGAGGCTCCCTGAAGCTGTGATCACTGATTGCTTCTTCTGTGTTTTCAATGTAAAGACCATATTCCAATAAGTCAATTAGTGCAAGACTATAACAAGCTAACTGAAATAGTAACATGAGTCACAAGGTGGAGAAAAATGAGTTAAACTTACCAGATGATTGGATGGCTCGTCAAGCAAAATGCAACTCTACTTTTCTGACCACCTATTTATATGGTCAAAGCACCAAGTTATATTTGCAATAACGTCCAAAAAGCCTAAGAGAAAGTACAGAGTGAACTGCAATTCAGATTATACATTAACTAACCTCTAATGGAGCCTCACAATGTCATACGAAAATTGCTTCAACAAAAAATTTACAGATCCAATAGTAGCAGAGAGGGAGGAGATGTATCAGACAAGGTATACATTGGTTGAAGTGCAAGATTTCCAGTTACACCAAAGGAACACAAGTGGGCTCGAAGCTTTTGTTCCGGAATTGCCTGCAGGAAGAATGCCACATAAGAAGGTATTTTCAGACAAAATGACAAAATGTATGATGAAATCTTACTGCGCGGTGGAGTAAACGCAAACAACCGATACTTTAAAGAACTGAATAGATTTGCCCCAGAGCTCACTACTGGCAATGCAAACCCAGAGGCAGGCAGCATATCGTTACAATCTCAACCAAATAAGCATGAGTATATTGGCTAAAAATTTCTAGCAACCCGTAAGTGATAGTTCCTAACCCAACAGAGATCAAGACCCAAACGGAAGGTGGTTTATGAATATCGATCCTATCATGAATTGGAGTTGTATTGAAAGCTTGGAGCCATGAGCCCCCCTATACAGACTGCTTCACACTACGAAGGATCATCGTTAACGAAAAGAAGGTTCTTGATGATAAAGAAAACCATACAGAAAAAAAAACGGCATCCACTTCACAATCATATCACAGCTTCCGCATAACTAATCCTGTTTTTAGATTTTGAGAGGGATCATTCTTATTTAGATCATAATCACTAGAAGAAAATTTAGAACATATCAATGCACCAAATAGAATTAAACGCTTCTTCGTTTTTTTGTAAATTGCAAAAAATGAGACATAACATTGACATACTAGGAAGAGGACAGTGCTGTCAAAATTGGGATCTGGATCCCCCATTCTTCTTACTGCATTTGCTTATAAGCATCGAATTGAAGTGCAGAAACGAAATTGATGCATTCAAGACCAAAGGACTTACTCAAACCCATAGAAATCTGACCGTAGATGGAAGAAGGAACCGCGGCAGTCAGCAAATGAAAGCGAAAGTGGATCGATTCCACTTCATTGGATCTGCACCCCAATCAATGCGGATGGTCAGGGATTTCTTGGATTTCCGAAAATTCATGTGAGACATCTCCACAGGAAAGTATCAGTTGGTATTAAGCATCGAATGGAAATCAATGCCTCCAAAAACCATAAAACTCACCCGAACCCTAGAAAACCCACTGTGCATGGCCGAATCAATTCACTGGATCCGATCGCCGTCGACGTAGATGCGAGGGATGTCTTGGATGAGGGGCCAATAGTCGCCACCGAGGTTTGAGCATCGGTCTTTCAGATTCTCGCATCCATGTATCCACAATTCTTGGAGGGAGGGAGGGAGGCCATCCTCTGGCAAGTACCTCAACTTCGGGCAACCTACAATCACTAACTCTTGGAGAGAGGAGAGATGGTTGCGAAGACCGCTCGACAGTCTTTCCACGTTCTTCATCACTCTAATATGAAGAGTGGTTAGAGAGGAAGGGAAGAGAAGACTCCACGCATCCTCCTCCTCGTTCTCCTCCGAAGGAAACCTCACCTTCTCTCCCTCCCCTCCCTTGCTCCTTCCGCCAATGTACAGTCTCGCGAGGGAAGTGAGCATGTGTAGGCCCCATTCTCTCATTGGCTGCTTCAGGTTCTCGCACCCCCAAAGGTCAAACGACTGCAAATTGGGAGGCAAATCCCCTTTGGGGAAGGATTTGATATTTTCACAATTCGCAATAAATAGAAACCGGAGGGAAGTAAGACGATGCCACTCATTTGGTAGGGACTTTATCTTCGGGCAGCTCACAAGTAGAAGCCTCGATAGGGACATGGGAAGGGGAGGGAAGTCCTCCACCTCCAATTCTGGACAGCCCCATATATGCAAATCAGTGAGATTTTTACAGTCGGTAATGTCACAGTTGGCGATAGACTTTATCTTCGGACATCGATCGAGAGCGAAACATGACAGGGTGAGGGGAAGGGGAGGGAAGTCCTCTATCTCCAGTGCTGGACAATTAAATATGCTCAAACGAGTGAGATGGGCGAGCGTGCGAAGACACCGGGGTAGGCTTCCCAGATTCTCACAACTACTAATATCCAAAGATTTCAGCGATTCTACTTCGGTGATTTCTTCCAGCGACTCTAGTCCCTCGTACTCCCAAAGACAAAGTTCTCTCAGAGCAGCAAGTCTAACCTTGGCAAACGGAAAGGATATCTGAGAGTCTTGATGACTGATCTTCAGATATTCAAGTTGTGACATCGTATTATTGCTGTCGGGGTTATCTTGAGGAATAGTTAGTCCCATGATTTTTGGACAATTCGAAATGCTCAAATGTCTAAGTGCATGCATCTTGCTTGGAAGCCTTTCTAAACTCGTGCAATTCGTCAATTCCATCCTTTCAAGGTTACACAACAGCTCTATCTCTCCTTCTTCCGCCACAAATGATGTGAATCGTGGACAATTTTTGATGACTACACTCTGGAGGCAAGTAAGATTTCGCGTTTCATTTCCGTCTTGCCACAAGTAGGTTAGCTTGCCACTGCCTCCTATATCGAGCTCCTTCAGCTTATGCATGCAGCTCATAAACCCTGGATCAAAGCAAACAAGCTCCGCAAGATTTTCAACTTTCAATATGGTTAGAGAAGTTAGGTTGACGAAACTCTTTAAGATCTCCCTGTTGCAATCTTCAAAATATAACTCATTGAGAGATGGAAGACAAACCACACCAGTTGAGTCATTCAAACGCGGGCAATGACGAATTTTGAGCTCTAAGAGATGATCAAGTTGATAAGGCAATGTCCCTGTCAACTCAGGACAGCTCTGGACAACAAGATGCCGAAGACAGGAGAATGGTACTTCGTTTTCTTGGCCTCCAGCATAATGAGACCAATCTTTCCAAGCCAACATCCGATCAAACTTCAAAATTGTTAAGGATGGAAAAGGGCGTTCAATTCCGTAAAATTCAGAGCCTATCATGCTTACTGCACTTTAATCTTCAAGAGATAATTCTCTAAGGTGAGGTAGCTGTCCAAGTGATGGCAGCAATTTAACATTAGGACAGCCACGCAAGCACAAAGACACTATCTTAGAGTAAGATGGATCACCTAACCATGACGGGAATAGTCCACCACCATAGTACGTGATAGTGAGATTTTCAAGATTAGTGTGAGGTCGTAAAGCGCGAAGCACTCGTTCTTCGCGCTCATCATTTCGGAGATTTCCAAAATCTTTATCCCAAAGCAAGATTAAGTTGCTGAGGCCCTCCTTTCCCAACAAATTAGCATCCCTAACTTCTTTCACCTTTTGCAATTCAGATACGATTAACCCTCCTTGAAGATGCGGCAAGTTCTTTAACTCCTTTAATTGTGACCCTTTCTCTGATCCCACCACAAACTTGGACAAGATAGTAAGATTCTTCAAATTACCGATACTCAATGGCATCTCTTTTAAACTCTCTGTATCTCTAATGTCAAGAAACTGTAAGTTGACCAAATTTGTGATATTCGGAGGCAACACAGAAAGGCGCTGACAACCTCTTAAGATCAAAGCTTGTAATTTGCACAAGGCGCCAATTGACTCGGGAAGCCTTATGATGTTAGTGTACGAGAGATTAAGATATCGGAGATGTTTTAAATCACTAACACAATCCGGTACCCTTATGATGTCACAATGACATAACGACAATAGCCGCAAGTACTTTGAGTTTGTTAGCAACTCATGCAGCACCTTTTCGGAAATACATATTATTTTTCTGCCATATTTAAATTGAGCAGTCAGCAGCATTAAACTTCTCAGTACCTTCATTCTAGCAAATGCTCTCAAGCTTCTTGATGTAACAAACGGCGATGAGATGAATGATGCATAGCGAGTTTTCTCGTCAAGAGAGGCATTATCTTCATCACCCACTAACTGAGACTCGCTAGAGGTAAAGCATGTCACATCCGCAATTGACTTTGCCAGGTCATTCAAAAGATCGTGCATCGAAAACTTGGATGTGTCAACACTGGATTGTTGAAAAAAGGATCTGGATACTAACTCTTCAAAGTAATTGCATCCTAATTTCAAGATATTCTCTTTTGCTTTCCGTCCATCTAAAAAGCCCTCTGCTATCCATAAGAGTGCCACATCGTCCCTCTCAAATTCGTAGTCCTTTGGAAATACTGCGCAATACGCAAAGCATCTCTTCAGATAAGAAGGAAGATGCACATAGCTCAATTTCAAAGCTGGAAGAACCTCATCATTTTCTCCCGTGGCTACATCCCAAATTCTATTTTTTAAGATAGCTTCCCATTCGTCGGGATTCTCTTTATTACGTAGGAGACCGCCCAATATCTTCGCTGCCAAAGGTAAACCTCTACATTTTTCAGCTATTTTCTTGCCAATTGTTTCGAGATCTGGGTGTCTCTCAAAATTTCTTGCTCCCAGAGCATGATAGGATAATAAGCTAGTACAGCTATTAATGGACAACTCCTTCAAAGGATATGGCGAAGCTCCTGTTATGGAAACAACAGAGCGGTTGCGCGTCGTGATGATGATCTTGCTTCCCTTAGACCCTGCTTCAAATGGCTTTAAGAGGGATGTCCATTCACCATACTTCTCATTCCAGACATCGTCTAAAACCACAAGAAACTTCTTCCCAGACAAATCATCTTTCAACTTAACTTGAAGCCAGTTAAGATCTTTGCCCTCGCAGGGCGATTTGCTTATCAACTGCAAAACAGTCTTCGTTATGTCGAGAACATCAAAAACATCCGAAACGCAAACCCATGCTCTCCTCTCGAAATAGCTGTTCACTCTAGGATCATTATACAGTCGTTGAGCCAAGGCTGTCTTTCCAACACCACCCATCCCAACTATGGGAACTATGCTCAGAGTAGCATCGGAATTTTGGACGTCACTTATCAATAGTTCGAGTACCTGTGCCTCTTCCTCCTCCCTACCGAAAAACTGAAGCTCCGGCAAAGAAGTGCTGGGGAGCCTTTTGTTGGTGTAGTTGGATCTATCCACGACATTCTCTCTCAAGCTTAGATGAGCCTTCCTGGTGAGAATCTTTTCCAACCGACCATTAATCTCTTGTACCTTGGTTTCAGACACGTACGAGCGCGGTTGATTAAAGAAAGGGGACTTCCGTTTCAACTGACCTCTGCTTGTGCTGGATTCTGCCTCCGACTTGGCCTGAGTGGCTTCGATATCGAACTCATCGAGCAAGTCTTCCATGTCATAGGCCAAGTCCCTAACATCGTCCAGCCACTGCTTCACTAGACGGTCACCACTCAGTTGCTTGTCCTCTGCACCATCTAGCACGGCATTGATTGTTTCCAGCATCCCCTTCCACTCATCAAGGGCTTTGCCGATTCCTTCTCGCTGCGTGTAGTCCAATGTCAAAGAAGTCAACTTGTCAAGCAAGACCTGAAAGAAGGAACCCAAAAAGATCTCTCCAATGGCCATGGGTGAATTAGTCACTGTAGAGAACAACAAGGGTTATGGGGAAGCAAAGTGATGATGAGCTAACGGAGAGAGAAACCTATAAAGTCCAGGAAGACCAAGACTTTCACCTACCAAAAAGATCAAACAAAACTCGGGTTAGAGAAATCAAAATAAATATACGTTTTGTCCACAAGTGCTTGTTTCTTAATATTTGGAGAATATCCCCATAGACTTGACTGTATATCATTTGCCTCTTTGTCCTGAAAGTGAAGAAAAAGTGAAAAAGAGCTAATGGGAAAGAAACTTCAATAGATTCGAGGAAGACCAAGACTTTGCAGGACGCAAATTGGAGTTTGTTGCTTCACATTTTTGACATCCCTCCTCTTTCATCCCCAGGGGAATGTCTCTTTTTCCTTTACCAGTAGAACTTCCACGTATGTCTTGCTTCAAACTAATGATCCTATAACTCTCGTCCAACTCTTTTCATGTTCATTCATATTGTGATTCTTAAGTCATTAATCTTTGTTCTTGTCTATTATAATTATGTGTCTAGATTTTCATATATCTTTTCAAATTTAAGTTCAATAAAAGAAGAAAACGCAAAGAGAGAAACAAAAAAGAAGAAACAGCAAAAAACGAAAAAAAGAAAAAAAATGCAGGAATGAAACCAGCGAGAGCACCACCGTCCCATGGCCATTACCGCACCGTTGCCGTCAGCACTGCTGCTAGGGTGACATTTCCAATGGCACCACCTTATATCACCTTCGTAGACAATATTTTTCTAGAGATGTTTTACTTAGAGCGGTTTAGGAGTTAGGGACGATGATATCGTAAGTACCTAAGCTCTTGTTCATTTTACAATCGAGAGCCTGCACTTTTTGTTTGTTCAATCAAGTACCTCAATTTTTCGAATTTGGCTCACTTTAAGGCCTCCATTAAATCAATTGCCGTATCGTGTGATTTTGCTGGCATGACTCATTTACCCAAACAAAAGTTAAGTATAATAGCTTAATGTGGCTCGCATGATGAGGAGAGAGAGAGAGAGAGAGAGAGAGAGAGAGAGAGAGAGAGAGAGAGAGAGAGAGAGAGAGAGAGAGAGAGAGAGAGGGTGTGTGTGTGTGTGTGTTGACTCAGATGATCTAAACCGTCTAATATGTTTGCTTACGCGACAGCATATCAATATACAAGATCGGATGCCAATGTGGACAGTTTATGACTATTTGACGGCGTTAGCATCCTGTCAACATATTTCGTCCGCAATTCTAATGGAAGTCTTGAAACACATTTGAAATGTTGAGGTAATTGATTGAACGAAAAAAACTTTAGAAATTTGATTACGAAAAAGAGTAGTAGTTTGGATACTTGTACGATGATTGGTCTAGATTGAAATCTCAAAGGTACTTTTGTTTTCGCGATATTTATTCTACGAACTCATCCCCTTGATTCATTGCTTGGTCTTGCCTTAATATTTTCTTTAGTAAGAATATTCATTCTTTCATGTGAAGGAGAACGGGAGATGGTGGTGTTAATTTCAAGCGCCAAAAGATTTCAGTGGCTAAATGGCGAGCAGATTGGGAGGCTACAAAGTTCGATCATAAAAATTCGAGCTTTACACTCGAAATATTTTCGTGGATTATCAAACATTTTATTGAAGATAGACTTTTTCTTTGTACTTGATTTTCTTTCGGTTGGACATTATATTAATAATATTATCATGAGATGTAACTGTACGGACACCCATAATATAAAACTTTACTGAGAATTCTTAACCAATTACAACGAAACTGCCTTAATAATATTTTTTGTAGATAATTTGTTCCAACTCTTTGAGAGACGGATCGATATCGTCTTGAACATCTATTCTGACCCACAAGAGACAAAATTGATACCACAAGGAACATATCGGACATTTATGTAAATAGTTAAAGGCTACTTGATAGCGTTGGTGTCATATTGACATTTTTCGTTCACGATTTCAATGGAGGTCTCACATTGACCCACATTTGAAGTGTGAAGATAATTTGTTGAACTGAAAAAAAAAACCTTTAGAAACTTGATTACCAGCGCATAGGTAAGAAATTTGATGCACCTCATTGTCTGGTTTTATTTTAGTCAATTTGAATATCTTTGGAAGCCATAGATATAAGAATGAAATTGATGGGGGGTTCGTTTTATGGAGTTTTTGCTTCAACCACTCGCATGTAAAATCGAATAAGCGACTCCTCTTGAATGCAAATGCTTGAAATAAGGCAAAATCAAATTGTGTATTTTTTTATAAGCCAAGAAATATTCTCTGATTTTCTTTGTCATGTATTTCTGCTAAGCAAATATAAATGATAGTTGTAAAGTCATATACACTTGTCAAAAGTATTGAAGTAGTAACGATATCATCCATTTTATTTTGGTGCTTTTCACTGGATTTATGGTAAGTCTTGTATTTGTTTTTTTTTTTTAACTTTTAGAAGTCAATTAGATTCAATTGATACAAAAAATAAAACCGGAAATTCGTATTGCTTGCAGTTGAGGCCTCTACGGAACAAATTAGATTAGTGCATTTGACGATTTTAATTTTGTCGTAGGTAATAATTATGTTTGGTTCAAGTATGCCGAGTTCTAAGGGTTGAGTAATATTTGGTAACAATCAACCGCAGAAACAGCTCATTATATTCTAATTCCTAATTTTTAATCACTTGTAATCTGAAAATATGTGCACAATATTCATATGCCTAGGTTTGTGCGTAGCGCGTGGATGAACATTAGTAATCTAACCTTACCAAAAAAAAAACATTAGTAATCTAAGATAGTTTCATATTTCATAATTAATTGACCTCATTAATTGGGTTCAAATTTAAATAGGTTTTAGATTAAATCATCTGTTTTTTTTCCTGCTTTTCTATTAATGACTTTTAGGAAAGGGAAAGTAAATAATTAATAGGGCTCATTAACGAGGAGTGATCAACTTTATATACCAGTAGAGCACCCATGCTACGCATCGGCTTATGATCAGTGTGTACGTGTTTTTTTAAACTGAATCAATCAATTTAGGAACTCATGAGCAACAGTTGAAATTGTCCAGAACTTATTAAATTTTTCCTCTCTTTTTGTTTAGTTCTATCTTTTTGAAAACAGAAGTGAGCTATCGGAGAGAGAAAACCATTTAATCGAGGAAGACCAAGACTTTCCACCTACCAAAAACATTAAAGAAAGACCAAGACTTTCAAGGATGCACATCAGTGGTTAGTGAAATCAACCTAAAATACTTTCGAGGATTTTAAAGGCCAGGAAGACCAAGACTTTCCCCTACCAAAAACATTAAACAAAGACCAAGACTTGCACCTACCGCCAAGACTTTCAAGGATGCTCATCAGTGGTTAGAGGAATCAAAATAAAAAAAAATTTTGTGCTTGTCTCGTAATGTTAGAGATTATCTTTAGATATTTGTAGTTTCCACAATCATATATTCTTAGGAAGACCAAGACTTTTGGATATACAACTACAAGTCAGAAGAGATTGCTAACTTTGTCTGTTCAATAAGGAAAATGCTAACTTTGTTTGCTCGTCCACTTTGAAGGAGGAATCGAGGAACTTGCTATATTTCCACAATATATTCAAATTATTTTAGTAAATTATTTTCTTAAACATATGCGAGTCTTCAGCACTATAACTGCCATGTAAAGCCTACATTGATTTGCATATTCACGAATAAAGCAGAAAACAAAGACATTGAAATCACAAGCATACCAAGAATATATGGAAAAGCTATTCGTGCACTCGAAGTTGATTATTGAAGAAAAGTCACCTCTTATCCTCTGTTTTGGATGGTCACAAGAAAAAGGTCCTCTGTTTCAAACACAAGCCCAAAGTCTTCATCTAAAACAGAGGACAAAAGTTGATTTTTCTTTGTATGACCAACTTAAAGCGCATGCAAATCATCGTTAAAAATTTATTACTCACGATTGTTTTGTCGGCTTTTTTTTTTTTTTGCATCCCTACATTCTCAATAACCTTATGGTTTCAACGTCTTTGTTTTATGCGTTGTTGGTGACATTTGATCAATGTAGGCTTTACAGTGCTAAAGATTTAGAGCAAGATGGGCAGCAATGATCTACTGAAGGTGCCAAGGTAGTAGTTGATGATAGAGAACCACTTGATAGGAGAATCTCCTTTGCACGATTTTCCTGTTTTTTTCTTTTTTTTACTTTTATTGTTAGTTGGCAATGCCAGCCCCTTTTTCTTGTCTAGCGATGAATGAAGCTAACCACAACTAATAGGATTGACAAACAAGCATCTCTATGCAACTTGCACCGATTGAAATAAATGTTGATGATCCATCTCACAATGGCATCTTACTTTTTATTATGCATCTACAAGTCATCAAATAGAGCTAACTTTGACGGTTCGATAAGGAGAACAGAAACACGTGCTTTGGGCTAACAAGAAAAAAGAGCAGCGTGCACCAACAAATTCATGAAGCAAGTTGCTTAATTTTACTCTGGAAATAGTAAATGATTCACAAATCAACAACTAATCCGTTAAGCAAGTTGATTTGGGCTAACTTTTTCTTTTCAGAGGACCACGATTATTATCAAGCGATTCATGATTATCAAGAACTACTTTAGCACTCTTCAGTAGATCATTGCTGCCCATTTTGCTACGAAATTTTAGCATTGCAATTGCCACGTGAAAAGCCGATTACTTAAACAAAAAAAAACCAACAAAACACTTGGTAAGTTTATAATTTTTGACGAAGATACGGATGGCCTCTAAGTTGGTCATGTGAAGAAATATCACCTCTTATCCTCTTTCAAACGACAGCCAAAAGTATTGATCGAGAGAAAAAGGAGAACAGGTGATTTATCTAACTTTTCATCCGGAAGACCAAAACTTTACAGGATGTCATGTACTTCTTTTTGTCTAGAAAGTGAAGCAAAAGTGAAAAAGAGATAGTGGGAGAAGAAACTGCAATAAAATTCAGGAAGATCTAGTCTTTCCGGGACGCAAATTGGTTTCATTGCTTCACTTTTCACATCCCTCCTCTTCCATCCCTATGTGAATGTCTCTTTTCTATTACTAGTAGAATTTCCACACGTTACATGTCTTGCTTCAAATTAGCAATTGTAACAGCCCGAATTTTGATGTAATTCTAGGATCAATGAAGTTAACATTATTTCGCATTTCATTTTAGTAAATCTCGCCCAGAGCTGATCACTCTTGGGATACTGACCAATTGGGTATGGCATTAGGAAGTGGTACGTGGATCAAGGACCCAAATCACAAGTCGAATCTCGATCTCGAGAGGTAATGAGAAAATATTTTGAACCAATATGAAGCGATCTTAGGAAAGGCAACGGATTGAATCTAACCAAGGCCAACGACGTACAATCGGATCGCAGGTGATTCTGCAGGACCGAAAGTACGCGTGGTTAGTCAATCCTAAGCCTGAACTGTATGATCGTAATTCTCGGAACTAGCGATAGATTCTCATTCTCTCAGAGGATGGAACCGACGTGATTCGGATAACCCTAGGTCGATACGCGTATATTCTAAATAGCCACCCGTTAGTGAGAGATCCTAAAATTGGAAACCGAGCGAATTTTGAACACATGATTTGGCCCGGAATTGAATATCAATTTTCAACCGCTTAAGAGACTAACTTTGGAAATTTGACGTCGTATTTCGCTGGCCACACACATTTGGAGTGTGTAGGGTTGAAAACTGGAATTTCAGTCCGGGAACGAAAAATGACAGTTTTGCCCTCGGGAGACCGATTTGGGTTCAGGGGGCATAAGAGGTTATTTCTCGAGACGAACGACATTTTGGAGTGCCCACGCATGCCAGGGGTCGTTTTTGACCAAAACAGGAATTTCGAAAAAAAATTGGAAAAATAATATTATTTTATTCCCTGAACTTCGCAGTCGATTTCCGGGGGCTTAGAAAATGAATTTCGAGATTCCGACGCCACCATGGGTTGGCCACGCATATATGGAACGCGTGGGTGCGAAAATTGAAATTTCGCCCCGGGGTCGGAAAAAGGACTGTTCCGCCCCTAGCCCGGTTCAGGTCCGAATTTTGGGGTGTACATTCGGGATATTTTCAGACATGTATCAGCTCAATTATTGGTGTTTTTGACCGAAATGCCCCTCAATTATTTAGGTTGAACGGTTTTGGATCGTCGGATCGAAGGGTAAAAAGGGAAAATGCGCGGATCGGCGACACGTGGCACCCCCGGGCTGACATGTTTGACTAGATAAGGCTCCATTCTCTCTCCTCTCCCCATTTCTGATCAGACCAGACCTCCTCTCTCCTTCCTCTCTCCCGTTTCTCTCTCTCCCCTCTTGGCTCTCTCTCGGCCAAGTTGGCCGGAGCTCCTCCGGCCACCACGAGCCACTGCCGGCGACGCACCAGCTCCCCCATGCCACCACCGGACCCCAGCAGCAGCCCCGAGCCAGCCTAGCCCCGTTTCCCCTTCTCTTTCTACCCGTTTTCCCTCTCTTTCTCTCTCTAAGTTGCTGTTTTGGACGCCCGGGCCTTCGTCGGAGCTCCGCCGGCCAAACCGTTGCCATAGGGCCGTCCCCCGCCACCGTACGACCCCAGCCCAGCACGTCCGTACAGTGTCCGTACGGTACTGTTCACGTCCGTACGGATCGCTGTTCACGGCGTACTGTTCATGCCAGGAATTGGTCGCTGGAAACACTATTAACCAGTGTCTGGCCGCCGTTCCTACATCGTCGGGGACTTAGAAAATTGTGAGTATAATTCCTAAATCCTGATTAGGACTGTCGATACATTTTTCTAGACCGGTTTAGGTGTTTTCGGTGTATTCGGGACAGGGTTAGGCAATTCCGGTACTGGTTTTGAGTGAGAATGTTGATTGTTGTGATTGCATAAATCCTAAGGAAATTAGTAGGGTTTTTATGAATGATTATTGAGTCCGAATGGGTAAAATAATATTTATTCATGGGACTGGAGGTAGTACCGGGGGTTAATTAGACCACGAAAATGGCTAATTGCATGGTTGAGATTGCCCAGAATGGCTGATTCGGTGTTGATTGATATTGTTTGGGGCCAATCTCAACATTGCCGTGTTAATCGCGTCACGTGCGAATTTAATTGAATTTATTGATGATTATGAAATATAATTTTTGGGCCAATTGAGCACGTGTTGTGTTGTTGAGTGTATGAATTTAATTGGCGCTCATGGTGCATTGCATTGCATAACATGGACACGCATTGTGTATGCCGAGAGTGAGGCATGTGATGAACTTGTGCGAGAATGTGTGTCTACCATGAGTATGTGATCACCTAAAATACCCTGAAGCGTTATATGCTGGGTTCAGATAATAATGAGTTGTGTGATCACCTAAGGACCTTTGGGTCGTGACCTTCGGGTCGATACCGTCCTCATGCACTTTGAAGCAGGACGATGCCCGGTACGTCCGGAAGGCGACCATCCTCATGCACTTTGAAGCAGGCTCTGGTTCGCAAGGAGAACAGTGTTGCGCCTCATGCACTTTGAAGCAGGCTAGAGACACTGGGCCAGATCGGTTGCTGCGCCTCATGCACTTTGAAGCAGGCTAGAGACACTGGGCCAGATCGGTTGCTGCGCCTCATGCACTTTGAAGCAGGCTAGAGACACTGGGCCAGATCAGTTGCTGCGCCTCATGCACTTTGAAGCAGGCTAGACGCACCGGGCCGTGAAAAAGTGATGACTCGAGTCGTAATAAAAATAAGAAATTGGGCAATTGCCAGTGTGCCAGTGTGGGCCAGTGGGCCGGGAAATGTACATGACATGTTCACGACATCTGCATGCATGAACATCCATTGACTGGCATGCGAGTATGTGAGACTCGGTACGTGAGCATGTGATTGGCGTACGTGTGGTAATATGTGCTACGTATTTGCCGTGACTATATTTTATTAAATTGCCTAACCTGCAGGGTCTATATAATTGCCGGCTTGGGCCCGAGGGCCTAAGCCATTGTTTGTGTTATGTTGTTTGTTGGTCGGGAGATTGTACGTTAGCCTAGCCTAGGTTTAGGGGTTGTATTCACTGAGAAGTGTTCTCATTGGTTTTTAAACCAAACATTTCAGATCCCCAGCTTTGAGAATGGCAGGTGTGCCGAGTCATTTTGGGAGGAGCCCCGGCTAGAGATGGTGTTTGACCGCCCTGTCCCGCACCCTCTTTTGATTGGTAGTTGTTGACCTGTTTTGGCTGATATGAGTGTATCCCGGGGTAGACAAGAAATGTATATGTTTTTAATCGTGCTAGGTTTTGATGTTGTGCTATCCTTGGTTGTCATGTATATTAGTACGAGTGTATATATATTTATATACGTTGCTTCCGCATGTGTATTATTCTCTGTGTGTTGGGTCGGCGACGCATCCTGGGAGCATTGCACCATAATCGACCAGAGGTGGGATGTTCTCGCTTCGTGGGGTATGGGGCGTGACAGCAATACTATAAATTAGTATATGAAGGAAGCTAAGAAGGAATCCAAAAAGATCTTTCAATGGCCATGGGTATATCAGTATTTGTAGAGACCTTCCAGGGTTATGGTGAAGCAAAAAAATGAGGTAATGGAGAGAGAAAACTTTAAAGTCCAGGAAGACCAAGACTTTCACCTACCAAAAAATCAAACGAATACCAAGACCTTTCAAGGATGCTTTCTGTCCACAAGTGCTCTGTTCATGTAAATAAACCATCAACTCAGGAATGACCAAGACTTTGCTGGACATCACGAACTTTTTTGTCTAGAAAGTGAAGCAGAAGCGAAAGAGAGGAAATGAAAAAGACAGACTTTGCAGGACGCAAATTGGCACCGTTGCTTCACTTCTCACATCCTTCATCTTCCATCCATCCCTATGTGAATGCCATTGTTTTTCGAATTACTAGTAGAATTTCCCCACGCGTTATACGCCATGCTTAAAATTGACCGTCACTATAATTTTCGTCCAACTTTTTTTATGTTTAATCGTACTGTGATTTTTCATTCAGTAATCTCTCTTGTACTTGTCTATTAGAATCATGTCTAGATTTCCATGTATCTTTTCAAATTTAAGTTCAATAAAAGAAAAAAAAAGAGCAAAGAGAAAAATAAAAAGAAAAAATAGCAAAAACTTAAAACAAGAAGAAAAATAAAGCAAAAACGGGGCACGAGAGCACACCACCGTCCCATGCCCACTGCCATGCCGTTGCCATCATCACCGCCGCTTATAGTCACCTTCATAGACAACGCTTCCTTGAGATGTTATACTTTTTTCTTTTTGCACAAAGAAACGCTTCTTTCATTAAACAACCAAACTAGAAACAACAACTAAACTAGAACCACATGGAAGTTCGAAATCACGACATAAAAACGACCAAAGGGTAGTGGGGGTGTATAGATCCAATTTGGGCTGAGGGAATTAGTGCGATGGGCCCTCGCTACAAAATCCGCAGCCTGGTTCGCGTTCCTAGAACAGTAAGCTAAGGAAACTCCTTGCATTTGGGCCAATAGAAGCTAGCAATCCCTCACCAAAGACTGGATGCTCCATGAGATGTTATTCTTAGAGCGGTTTAGGAGTTAAAGAATGATGACATCGTAAGTACCTAAGCTCTTGTTCCAGTTTACAATCGAATACCTGAACTTTTTTTTTCAATCAAGAACCTCAAATTTTCAAAATTGGCTCAATTTGAGGCATCAATTAAATAGTTTGCCATCTTATATGATTTTGCTGACATGACTAGCTTACTTAGCAAAAGTTAAACATAATAGCTGACGTGGCTCCTTACCCTACAGATTGAGTGATAAGGAGAGAGAAAGTGTGTTGACTTAGATAATCTTGGCATCTATATATCTCGGCTGATGTGGTAGCGTCTCAAAATACCATATCAGACGGCAATATGGACAGTTAACGACTATTTAACAGCATTAGTATCGTATCAACATTTTTTTGTCTGCGGTTTTAATGGTCTTGATCTAAATTTGAAAAGTTGAGGTAATGGACTAAACCAAAAAAAAAAAATGTACGTCCTTGATTACATAAAGGCTAATAATTCAGATACTTGTGCATTGTTGTCCAAGAATTTATCATGCAATGATTGGTCTAGATTCAAATCTCAAATGTACTTTTGATTACACGATATTTATTGTAGAAACTCATCCTCTCGATTCATGGCTTGGTCTCGCTTAATAACCTCTTTTTAACGATTTTCATTATTTCTTGTGAAAGAGAATATTAAGTAGTTTTTTTAATTTCAAGCCATTACAAAAAGATTTCAGTGACTAGACGTCAAGTATATTCGAAGACTATAAAGTTCTCAATGTTGATTTCCTTCAGATTTTCTGGAATCATTCGATCACAAAGTATTGCTCTTGCCCTTTTTCGGCCAACTCGATTGGTTTCCCTTGGATCTCCTTGTCCAAAACAAAAAGGTATATGCAGGTAGTGTGGCCAAAATCAGACCGAATCAGTATGACCACTGGTCCGAATTTTGTCTCTGCAGTGGTACAGAACTGGGCTTCTTCAACATTTCCATCAAAGCCAACATCTTAGACACCCCTTTATGCTACTTGGTGGCGATTTCGAGATCATGCACCCTCTTGTTCTTGCTCCTATCTTGCACTCCCTTGCTGGTGGTCATGAATCTGAGCTGCGACCAGTTATGTAAAACCTTGCCAAACTCGAGTTTCTTCTCAGGGTAGGCGAAAGCACTAGCATGGTGACAATGCAGCCAAACTCTCTTGCCCCACTCCATTCATTGGGGTAAGCTACGTTTTTAACAACGAATTGAAGACGGTTCATCTCAAGATGCTGATGCCTTGCTACAGATTCAAGAAACAAGCCCAAGAAAAGCAAATGCCTCTCACTCAGGATAGACGTCAAGCAGCTTACGTTCCGTTGCACAAGGAAAAACATGACCCCAAAATGAAAATATACGGTAAGATTGCCGTAAATGCACCATTACCAGCATCAGTTTTGACTTCAACAGAAGCCGGCAAGAAGAACAGGCAAGGCACGGAGAAGAGCGAACGTGCAGTCTAGATGGAAACAGCATGCTTGTCGTTTTGGTTTTTGCAAAAGACATTGGCATTTGCTCTCTTATTGTTCCGTTGGCATTTGCATTTCTGGTGGTAATAAAAAATAATATTTTAATTCGAATAATTAAAAGAGCTCGAGGGTCTTCTAAATGGTGATATTACATGAAAAATCTGATTTAAACTCATAATGAAGTTTAATAAAAGAAACAAATTGAAACATATCGAAACCAAGCATTTTTATTTTGTAATCTGTAGACAGTTAAAAACATATTCTCGTTATATATAAATCCAAAAAATTATGTGAAAAGAATAGATTGTTTAGGAAAATTTATGCAAGAGATTACTAATTGTTTTAACTTTTAAGACCGATTCGCTCATTCTGTAAAACTTAGCCGGAATTATTCGATATTAAATAAAAATCAAAATGTCAAACATTAAAAGTTAAAACTTTATGGTTGGTGACTTTGTAAACCCCCTTACTAGGTGTTCCATATCCATCACCCTTCATTGAATCATCAAATTGCTAGTGTGAGGAAGGGCACTGATCTAGGCACAATACGGGAGAGCCTGTCCAAAGCCGAGCCTGGTGAGCCTCTGCATGCCTTAATTGTTGGTTCATATCCTCTTATGACTTTCTGTACAATAGGTGCGGAGTTTTAGAATAATGCAGTTTGACAAAAAATCGATCACAATATCATATTTAACTTTACTCGGTTCTATTTGAGAAAATTATAAATCGAACGGGATCAAGGCGAGTATGAAATGAATGCATGATGGTATTAAAAGGACACAACACTTAGTGCGATGTTGTAGGTGTTGGTGATGTCAAAATTAGAATGCATGATGGTATTAAAAGGGCATTGACTAGAGTGAGGCATGTTCCAGAGTTGAAGAAGATCTTGACATCCTTGAGTGCCTTAGATTTAGCTAGGTGTTGGTATACTTCAGAAGGTGGAATTCTGAAAATTATTGGAGGTACTTTGGTAATAATTAGAGCAATCAGGCATATTGATATGTATGAGCTTTAAGGTGAGACAATGATGAATTTTGCCGCAGAGACGTCGGATGCATCCATTCGAGAGTCTGAATTGTGGCATATGCGTTTTGGCACATTAGTGAGAGAAGTCTGAAAGTTATAAGTGAAAGGAATCCGTTGTGTGGTTATGTTGCTAACAAACTGAATGTATGCAAGTGTTGTAACTTAAATCAACGACGGAAAGTATAGTTCGGAACGACTATCAGAGAAGCCACGGAGATTGCAGAGTTAATTCACTTGAATGTTCGCAAGTAGTTGCGGTTTCCTTCTAGGAAAAGTGCTACATTTATGCTAACAGTTGTGGATGACTACTTGAGGAAAACATGGGTGTTTGTGTTGAGGCACAAGTTTGATGTTGTTGTCAGGATTAGGTAGTTGAAAGCTTTGATCGAAAAAGAGATTGAAAAAACAATCAAACATATGTGGACTGACAATAGTACGAAGTTATGCTCGGAGTTGTTACACAAATTTTGCATGAAGAAAGGCATAATGAAACATTGCATTAATGCTAGTGAACCACAACATGTTATGTTGTTGATGAGTAGAATATTGCTAGAGATGAACCATAAAATGTGCTCTAGTGCTGGTATGCTAGGTGATTCCTAGCGCATGCACTTAGTACTATGAGCTACCTGATGAATAAATCCTCATTGACTATAATTGGATGTCGAAATCCCGAAGAACTGTGGTTGGGTAACGTTATTGATTATTCTATTCTTAGAATATTTGGTTGCCCATGTTATGTTCGAGTGAGTGATACTAAACTCAATGGAAGGGCAAGAAAGTGCATGTTCCTAGGTTATGCACAAGGTGAGTAGGGTTATTGGTTATAGTGCCCCGAATTAAATTCACCTTTTATTAATAGAGAAGTTATATTTGACGAGTCTCCAGTACTTCTAACTATAAGTGTTTATAGTGGTGTTCATATGGATCTTAACGATATTTAGCGTGGTATTGCAACCAAAAACTCCTAAGGTAAAGAGTACAAGGATGGTAATTGACGCAGATGGTGCTTGTAGCAAGGTGGAGCCTGTAAAGCCAACAATTGCTATAATTACTGAGTTTAACAAGGTTCATGTTCGATCTCTTGACATATTTGTATATAACGCTGGTTTTGCTTTCTTTGTAGTTAAGGAGGTTGTATCGGCAAATTCTTGGGAATAGCTATAGGTGCATGTGGAGTTTATGTTTTAATTAGGTCCACGATTATAGCTAAGTTCAAGCGCGGCCTGGACTTGAGCCTATTGGGGGCTGTGATTGAGTAGAAACAAAGTTCAAATTCAACAAAGTGATTATGACTTGGTTCTAACGTCTGAGCCAGGGTAGAGATTGTTGAGATATGTCTCAAGTTTGAGCCAAAAAAGGAAACTTTCATAATTCAAGTAAATTTTCTATTTTGAATAAGTTTCCTAATTGTATAGTTTCCTAGTTAGAGAATGTTTCCTATTTTAGATCTAACTTTTGTCCATAAAAAAAAAGTGTGACTTCTTATGAAAAGTATCAAAGAGGAGTTTTTGCTTGTGAATTACACATGGAAACAATAGTGTTGAAGCCAATTAAATCTTGTGAGTAAGATTTGTGAATTTCTTCGTAAGATTGAGAAATTATTTTGTAAGGAATTGCGAGGCAAAACACGTGTGAATTATTGGGTGTAATTGAGGCTTGGGAAACAATGAAAGTATTTAAGTAACTCGAGTGTGGTTGTAATTTCCGTAGTATCGCTTGTTTTATGGTGAAATTCTTTGCTACTTTCCTTTGGACGTAGGTCACATCGATCAAATGACGTAAATCTAGTGTTCGATTTATTTTCTTGTTTTGTATATTTTATTGTTCGATCGCTTGCTTTCTCAATAAAAGTGTGATCGATAAACATGAATTGGCTTGTTAAACGCCAAAAGGGAACAGTTGCATAATCTCATTTTGAATTTTTGAAAAAAAAATTGACCAATTGATGCTTAATAAATAACTTTTATGTTATTTCTGATTTTCTCTAGAATTATTTGTGAGTTCTAAGCCAAATCTTTTGCAAGTTGGGAATCCAACGGCCATTTCACTAGAGACCTTAAAGAGCAAAGAGAGAAAGAAAGTGCCATAAGGAAGTTGTCTTGACCCTTAAGCGTTCACTACCTACCCATTTTCTGTAGTTTTGAATTTTGGTAACCTTTTTTTGAAGGTCATTCTGCATTCCCACTGGCTCACCGAGATTGGGTGTATATGAGAAATTAGAATATCTCACCAAGAGGATGATAAATTATTAGTGATAGTGCAACAGACTGAATTTTCGATCCTTTTTCCGGGATTTAGGAAATGAATATTTTGATCAATGCACTTATAGTGAGATCTCGCCTGGAAGAACGCATTCTCGGGATGCTAATCTTAGGGGTAAGGTCATTACGGGATTAAGTTCGCACGACCAAAGAACTTGGCCTGGGTTCGACCTTCGACCATAAGAATTGACGAGGGAATGTTTTGAACCAACAAAGACCGGTCTATTTGATTGATCGTGTCTGAAGGGAACTAGCGACAGACCCTCGCAATTATATGACAATCGAGGTCGTCCTAGATAGAGTAAACTTAAACGTGATTTGACTGAGTATCGGTCACGGGTCGAGAGCGCGTAAGCCCAATGAGCCACCCGTTAGCCAAAGATAAGCTAAAGTTGCGATTGTTCGATTCTAGTCATTTCTTGGAATTCGGGCCTGGGAATCGAGAATTTTGAAAGTGACAATTTTGGACGGCCGATGACGTTTTTGGCTTGGCCAACCTTGGGGCCAACCATTTCTGCAAAAAAATGGATTTCGGTTCGGGACTGGGAAAATTACGATTTTGCCCATGTGGACACGATATTGGATTTTGAGGTCATTTGAGGTTATTTTTCGAGGCTAGTGTCATTTTGGGGTGGCCACGCACATTTAGAGTTGTTTCGATCAAAAGTTGGAATTTTGGCTCGGAAGTGAAAAATAATATTATTTTATTCCCAGGACTTTGCAGTCGATTTTTGAGAGCTTAAGAAGCTATTTTCACGATTCCGACGCCATATTATATTGGCCACACTCATTTGGGGTTGATAGAGACAAAAATTGAAATTTCACCCCGGGATCGGAAAAATGACCATTTTGCCCCTGGGCTAATTTTTTATCCGAATTTTTGGGATAATTACCAGAGGTTATCAGCTGTATTATTGGACTCAAAGACCATTTTACCCTTGCATTATTGGATATGGACGAATGAGGACCGTTAGATTAGGGGTATTTTGGTCAAAACTCCCGGATCGCGACACGTGGTGCCCTTTAGCCATCATCTTTGACCAGCTTGGACCAGCCATTCTCTCTCCTCTCTCATTTGGCCAAACCTCCCACGATCAGCCCCTCACTCTCTCTCTCTCTCTCTCTCTCTCTCTCTCTCTCTCTCACTTTCTTCATTTTCATTTCCTCCCACCGCTGCTGCTGCTACTGCTGCTGTTCCGCCCGTTTTAGCCACCCATCCAGCCCGTTCGTCTTGCCTTTGTTAGGTAAATGACTTCCCCAATCGGCACCTAGGACCTCGGGTATTGCTAGGCTTGTTTAGGGTTCAGTTTAGGTGATTTTCGTGGCTGTTTTGGACTGAAATAGTGCTGGTTGTGCTTGATTTTCTTGATTTCCAGTAAGGTTGCTGCTGCGTCGCTGGATTTTGCTATTTTTACTGTGATTTGTGTGTCCCGAATTTGAGGAAGTGTTCATCATGAAAGTTGTTCATAACATCTTGAAGTTTAACATATATTAAATCTGGAATTTTTGGAGATGATTTAGTGCCCTTCGTAAATCCATTTTTGGACCGAATTCAGTCTGCAGGATTTACTGTTCTCCCGACCTTCTGGTCTCTCCGATTTTCTATAAATTTTTTCGGACCTATTTTCAAAATACTTACTTCATGAAAATTGTTAGGGACATTTGTAGCTATAACATATAAAAATTTCAAGGTTTTCCAAAATGATTTGGGTATCGAATGAGTTGTATTTTGATGGCCTGAGGGGCTGTCCGAGCGAACCGGATTTCGTATGAATTTGAGTGTCAAAACGAGGTGTTTACGGTTAGAACTGGGTTTCAAGTTCTTCATGGAAAATGTTCATTGAGATGTTTTGTACAACATATCCAAATTTCAGAATTTTTAGAATTGATTTACTATTTATTTCAAATGGATTTCGGTCACTGTGCAACTGCCAATTTGGACCCGATTTTTGTATATTCTCGGTTTTTCTCTCTCTCGAGAATTATTTGGTGTTATCGTGGCATTTTGACGGGTATTTTGATGCTTGAATAAGCTCGTATGTGATTGTTTGGAATTATTGTGGCTTAATTGGGCTGAACTGAATGATTGTGTGATTGTGCTTGTTGGTTGGCTTGGAAATTGCTGTGGGCTGATTTGGTTTGTGCATTGGGTTGAAAGTGGTGTGGTGGCGTGCCGTGTTTGTGTGGCCGTGAAGTGTGGTGATGTGGTGGGGTGAATGTGCATTGAGTTTGCGTGCTAAGCATGGGTGTTTGTGTGGTGTTTGTGTGACGAGGTTGTGTAACTGTGAAATGTGTATGTTTGGTTGTGCGACCGTTGGCCATGTGTAAGTGTGGTTTGAGTGGAACGAGGGTACGGAAATGTGGGATTGGTTGGAAAGGGTTCGTTCTGAGGCATGTACGTTTACGCGGGATGATGCCGTCCCTGACGAGGTAACGATGCCCGGCCCGATGGGGTGTCGATGCCTGACGTGGTCAGAAGACCGTTGGTCTGATGCGTTTTACGTGGGCGCGATAGAAGGAAAGTGTGTGTAGGATTCCGTCTTGAGGCGTGTTCGTTTACGCAAGACGATGCCGTCCTTGACGAGGTGACAATGCCCGGCCCGACGGGGTGACAATGCTTGACGAGGTTAGAAGACCGTTGGCCTGATGCGTTTTACGCAGGCGCGGTAGTAGTGGAATAGTTGAGAATGAGCGGGAATTTGACTTGAGGTGCGAGATTTGAGAAAGTGACGCATGGTGTGAGTTAGTATGCGAGTGTGTTTGTATCGCATGATGTGATGCTTAATTATGGGGTAGAAACTGCTAGGCACGGTATGGGACGTGCCCAAGTGGTCTCTATCTTATAATTGAGGCACGCGTGCGTCTGTGATTCCTTATTGTGATGTATGGCTGTAATGTGCTGGCTGTATTATGGTCTAATGTGCAGGAACGTGTATGATGGGTTCCAGGTAGGTTCGCGTGTGATTGCCAGATTGATTAATCGTCGTGTGTGATGAGTGTTCTGTCTGGCGGTACGTGAGTGCCTACGTGGGGTTTGGGGTTGTACACTTATTGAGATTCGTCTCACGGTTGTATAATCGCCACTTTCAGACCCCCAGCCATAAACTCGGGAAGTTCGTCTCCTCTTTTTGGAAGTCTGGGGAGCTGCCGCCAGAGAGTCAGGAGCAGAAAAGAAGGCAACCAATAGGCAATCCCTAGGGTATTTTAGGGATTTTGCAAATCGGGTTAACTCATAGTGAAGTTAAGTTAACCAGACCCTGATCTTTTGTTATGACGATGATTTCGGATGCTGGTTTGTTGTATATATTTGTAATATGATGTTTGTATATTCGGTGCAGTAATATTGTATGAATATGTTGTTGTTTGATAGTCATGGTGTTCTATCCCATTGTCGTCATCTTTTTGTCCGAGATTTTTATATTCGCTTCTACATGTGGCTCTGATGTTTGGGTTGGGTCAGCGACGTTCCTAGGACATTGCAATAATTTGACCCGGAGCAGGGGATGTCGCAAGCTCGATGGGAGTTCGGGGCGTGACAGATAGAACATATTGGTTCTTCCTTAATACTTTTGGTACTAAGGTAGTTTAAGCAAAGTAATTATAGTTGTGAAATCAAGATGCAAATCGTGAATTGAAATCTTAAATTTATGAATTGTGAATTGATAATCGAATCGAATAGTATGGTTTGGTAAAAAATTACGTGAAATTGGTGTTATTGTCATAGATATTCATAAAATTTACAGAATGTAATAAGGCGTACAATTTTCAATAAGGAAACCGAACTCCAATAATCAATCCTTTCTCCCCAAAAAGAAGAGAGACAATGTTTCTAGTTTATTTGAGTCCAAAATGCCATACCCAGGAAAATCATCTCTTTCATCGCCTTTTGCATGCTAATCTTCGATATGCAGGGTGACATCCATCCATAATCACCTTCAATGTCACCTCTGGTAACATCGCAGCATCCTAGAGGCATGTAGTTAGCTCCCAAGCACTTTCATTTCCTTTCTCTGCAGTGGACACTTTGTCACCCTTGTCATAGATGTCCCTAATGTGATCAACAAGGAGCCATTCATCTATGACATGAAATGCAAAGAATATTGTCGCCTTTGCGTATGAAATGCAAAGAATATTGCAAGGGTAAGGCCGAAATATCTTTATTGCTGCTTCTATTTATGTTAAGCCAATCAAATTTGAACAACACAATATTATATGCTATTACGAACTTAGTTGAGCGCGCCATGCTATCGAGAGGTCACAGGACTTCGTCAAGCTTGAGAAGAGATCTAATCACCACAATCGAAAGAAAAATATTTCGTAGTCATATAGGATAACTTCTAAAGTAATAAAACTTATCAACCATGTTATGTTGTTATAAGCAAAAACAAAATATAATCTAGTGCAATATATTCTTAGCTATACATAGTAGCAGTTCGGTTTGTCGCACAGAGTTTTTCGATATCATGGTTTACACAAGAAGAAATATAGTCTCAATATTTGAAAGCAAATTACTCAACATCATCTCCAGTGGGTTTGCTGAGAATTTTCTTTTGATGAGCAAAAGAATTTTATTTGCAAAATGGCGTCAAGCAGATGCTAGCCCGTGTAACAAATCATGAACGGTAATTCGTGTTTTCAATGAGGTATAAGAAAGAATGCACATTACTAATGTCATTTCCACACCACCAAAAGCTATGGAAAGCCATTTATCATCCAAAGTAAAAAAACTAGTGTTCCTATTTTCTGGAGGGTCGCCTATTTCCTTCTTCCAAACACAAGTAAGCTAATGAAATGCATCAACTACAAACACAGCCCAACGTAGACAGAGTAATATACAACTACTTACCGTTTGATGTTGTGTTCTAAATCCAACAAGAGGAAACTTAGTGCAACGTCCAAAAGCATGAGTGTGACGTAGTGTCACAGAGATTCTGAACAGAAATTGCAAGGCCTACGGAAGAGGCAATTGGATAAAAAGCAGATGAAAGTATGTTGCGAAAGGCAGTTTTAGATATTTTGGACCTGAATATCCATGCAAAAGCGATGAACAAGGCATTTCTGCAGGGTGAACTTGGACCAAATTTGTGACAAGAGAGAGAATGTTGATCATCATAGTGGCAGATAGGATATGTTCTCCGTGATAGCTACTCCCCCAATCATCTCTTTGACCCAACAATTAAGATTCAAATGCAGGGTGGCAAGTCCATCTTCAGAATAGCAGATTAGGTTTGCAGCACTCATTGAGTCGGACCAATAACTGAGATTGAACTGGTCATCGTACATGGACTGCTTCTACTGTCCTTGCTGGCACCAGGGAGAGCTGAGAGTTGCCATAAGCATTATTCGCACATTCTTTCTGAATCATTGATTTCAGGAGTTCCAGTGGCAATTTTTTGGACTAACGAGGAATGAGATGGATCAGTCCGCCATTAGTTAACTTGGTTTATAGATGAAACCACAAGTTGTGTAATTAAACCTGTACAGCAAATAATCGAAACTTTGAACTTGTGAAGAAGAAGACTGGAAAGCAAGCTATACTCGAAACGTCGTAATTAAAATGATCCTTTTTCACCATTTCTTTTTTTTTTCCTCCGTCGCTGGCCATTGCCGGCCAGCCGCTGGCGAAAGTCGCCTTGCCGGCCGGCGACGGGAAAAAAAAAAGAAATGGGAGAAAAGAAGATTAAAAAAAAGATGAAAATGCCCTTGATTTGTTGGTGGGTCTGGTTTCCCTCATCGCCGCCGCCGCCGCCGCGAGACTCCATCCCCGATCGGACGCCATCGCGGCAACCGCAATCCCCTCGGGCGAAGCCACTGCGTGGTGACGCCGCCATGCCGCGAGTGGAGGAGCAGTGGCCCCGCGAGCCCGGTGCGGGACACTTTCATCAAGTTCGTCGAGGGAAGAGGCGCGTCAACTGGCCGCCGAGCCCGGTCGTTCCCGTCAGTGACCTTACTTTGCTCTTCGCCAATGCAGTTGTTGCGATTTCCTGTGATTGGACTCAGCTCAGTTTCGCCTTTGTTGCCTTATCTGTGAAGATTCTTGTTACTTCTCGGAGCAATTTTGCTTTTGCTGAACTTTGGGATCGCGTTGTAGAGTGGGGCTCTGTGAGGAGGCTTTGATTGGATGTTGCGAAATGCAGGAAAATGGTGTTTTGCCAGATAATTTCATGGCCCCGAATTCGTTGAAGGCTTGTGGGACTTTGATGTGGATTGGGTTTGATGAAGGGGTTCATGGATACGTGGAGAAGATGGGTCTTGGTGGACGTGTTTTTGTGGCAAGTAGTCTCATTGATTTTTACGGAAAGTGGAGGCTGTCGTGGGACGCATGGAAGGTGTTTGATTCTATACCTAAGAGAAATGGGGTCGCTTGGAACTTCATTTTAGTGGCTATGTTTAGAATGGGAAGCGATCGATGTGCTCTATGATATGAGAGTCGAAGGTATGTAGCTCACACGATTAACTATGTTGGGCTATCTTTCGGAGTCAACAAATATAGAACTTATGATCCTTGGTTCGATCCTTGAAAATCTCTTAACTATTCGGAGGATTATAACTGCGTAACTTGCTTGAGTGGATGTGGATTTTGGAAAATGAGTTAAAATATGGGTCACTTTTGACTTTTTAATTTTTCTCGATTCATTTATAACCTTTTTAGAAAAAAAATAAGTTACCCATATGAAATTGGGCTCATTAAAATTAAGTAACAAATGATTTGGAACCCATTTTCCTAGTCTTAAGTTCTTTATAATAAGTATTTCAATTTATAAGTTTTTCACATATTTTATTTACTAATTTTTTTATTGTTTAATTTGCTTTTTAAATTTGATGCGAAGTTTCATTTTTGTAAAATATATGTGTGAAGAGGTTAAAGTGAGTTAAATGGGTGGGTGTAGGTTTCCCTAAAATATTAATGTGTTCTAGTAATATGGATTGGGTCAGGTACGGATCGGGTATGTATCACTATATTTGCATTGTATGAAAATTGGTCAAAACGGATTAAAAGGGTCAATATGGGTCGGACCATATTTGACCCGACCCGACCCGCCCGTTTGACGGCCCTACTTTTCAGGTTGTTATTTGAAACATGATCTACTTCGGGCTCTTTATTTGAAAAAATAATGGCCCTTCTGACCTTTATTTGAAATTTTTCCTTACGTTTTTCCCAAAAGCTTAAAAAAAAATAAAAACTTGTCGACTTTTGTTTTGCTTTTATGCTGCCCAACAAGTTTTGCAATTCTCACTGTAATTAAAATGATCTTTTGATTTTAAATAATTAAAAGAGCTCGAGAGTCTTACAAATGGTTATATTCATGTGTTTATAAAAAAATTGAGGTGTTTGAGATTACTCGAAAATCTGGTATAAATTCATAATGAAGTTTGGTAAAAAAAATAAATAGAATCATGTGCAATCAAGTATTAATATTGTGTAATTTGCGTACAATTAAATTATATATAAGTATAAAAAGTTACATAAGAGAATAATTTTTTTTAGGAAAAGATATGTAAGAGATTACTAATGATTTTAACTATCAAGCCTAATTTGCATATTCAGGAAATTGGAGCAGGAAGGGCCCAATACTATATAAAAATCAAATTTCAAACATTAAAACAATAAATCAAGCGTGCTCCATGCTTGTCACCCTTTAACGAAATTACGAAGTCGCTAGTGCTAGGAAATGTGTCAGCCGAGGCAAGCACGGCCTACTCTGACATGACCCGTGCCTGGCAAGCTATTCCGAATGGCTTAATTGTTGTTACATATTCTCTTATGACTCAAGAGCAACGGGTGTGGAGTTTGAGCATCATGCGGTTGAACAAAGCATATATCACAATGCAAAATCAATTTTGTCCTTTTCTAAAAAGAATTTTTATTTGGTTGACAGTTTGGGGAAATTATAAATCGAGCGAGACTGAAGCGAGGATGAAAGTGAACTGCATTTGCCTGGATTGTCGGTCCATGATAAATCGAATTGGAGTTATTTGACTCGGAAAAAAAAAAAACAAACCGAATTTTCTCTCTCTCTTGTAGAAATGGATCTCATAAATTCTTTAACTCAATTAAATCTCTTTCTCTTTTTTAAAAAAAAAGAGAAGAAAAAATGAACTCAATCTTATAGCGAATTTCAAACCATTACTCAACTCGAATCAACATGATCAAATTGATTCCGCTTCTAGCCTTCCTATATAAACATGCTCCAATTTATGATCGTCGCCCATTCGCAAGAAACTCTCTTCTTCTTCCTTGCTGAGCAAACCAACTTGCAAGCACATAGACACAAAGAAATTTGAAGCTCTCACGTTGCGAGACTAGGATGAATATAAAACCGAGTCAAATCAAATCGAGTTATTCAATGCAAAATAAACAAAATCAAACCCAATTTATTCTATCCCTCTTTAGGAATGGATCTTATAAATTACTAAAATTCATAGGATCCATTAAACCTCAATCTATAAGATCTATTTCGGAATAATAAAACTCAATTAAACATCTTTTTCTTAAAAAAGAAAAGAAAAAAGAAAAAATAAGGCAAGAGCCCTTCTTCTCGCTTCACGCCTCACTCTCTCTCTATATATAAGATTCCCTCCCATTTCCTGTCGTTTCCGATCCTCAAAAATTTGAAAAGTCTCTCCTTCTCCGCAGAGCAAAAGAACTTCATTGCCGATCGCCACGCTCCACCATCGAGGATGATTTGATTTCTCAGGTGAGTTTCGCGAGCTCCGACAGATTTCGATTCGTCTCCTTTTCCGCGATTTCATCGCCAAGGATGATTTATGAGTCCCGGCTCGTGTTTCTTGTTGATCTTCATAGCCGACGAAGAGCAGAGCTAGCTACAGCCCGTGGAAAGAGAAGACATCGACGACGGCAACGACGAGGACGACGTGATCGGAACGATCAACGAAGTAAGTGAGAGCGAAACAGAGCGCCGGCGACTGCTCTCTGCTCGTGTCATCGATTTGTCGTGAGTTTTGGCAGTGTCGTGTTTAGGCTTGCGAGGCGAAGATTCGGTTTGGTTCTGAGATGATGATAACCGTTATTTTCTGATCAGCTAGTAGGTGATTATCGACTTCGCTAATTTTGTTTGGATTCAATTTCGTTCACCTGATGCTCTCGTCGTTGAAGTGAACTTTGAAGTCGACTTAGCTTGTTTTGGTCTCCGTTATGAAGTCGAAATAGAATGCAAATCGTTCGACACATCTTTAACTATAAATCTCTATGAATATTGGTGTTAAGAGACTCTGAATACTGCTCAGCGGATTAGCTCGATTTCGGTTTGGTTGCTCAGTTTAGCTCGATTTTCGTAGAACATCACTGCGAATCCATTCGTGTTTTTACATCTCAACCTTTCCAGTGAACTCCTCGTGATTTTCTGTGCACAAGATAGAGGAGTAATTTTCGCTACTTTTCAAACATGATATGTCTGATTCACCTCTTTGAAATGTCTTCTGATCATACAAGAGCAATTCAGCTTTTGTTTATGTTAGGTGACATTCAAATTGCACGTGTGTTTTGCACGTATTTGTGACGCATATGAATTAATAACGAGTATCCTAAGCTAAATTCGTCAATAATCACTATTGGAACGCTAGATTGTCATTGATCTAGGAAATGCTTTCTTCTTGACGTTCTACGTCCACCAAGGTATGATCAACACGATGGTGTGTCATTCTCACATTCTTTCTCTGAACTATGCTCATGTTTTTGTTTGCAGTTATTTCTCAGCGAATAAATGCTGGAGATTTGATACAGGATGCAGGAATCTACGCTTGCAATGGCTCGATGACGCATACAAAGGTGTCTTTTGATCTTCAGTTCAGAAAATTAAGTGGAGGTGTGATTTCCTTTGTTTTTGTTTTTGTTTTGTTTGTTTTTTTTTTTTGCAGCGCTTAACTGGAGCAAAAGATGACAAGATATGCGAAGCAGCTGAAAATGTAGTGGTAAGGCTTAAAGTTTCTTATCCTGAGATGGCGGCTGCAATCAATTGGATTTTCTGTATGCATCTCGCATTAACTTCCCTCTGTTTTCAGCAGAATTTTGGCTTTATCACTGGAATTGAAGCTATGCTCAGAGTAAGTTCTTAATTCTGCAAACTTCCCTCTGTTTTCTATATGCATTTCTAGTGAATTCGTTGTGATTTTTCTGTGCATAAGATAAAGGAGTAATTTTTGCTACCGTTCGAACATGATATGTCTAATTCACCACTTTGACGTACGTCTTCTAGTCATACAAGAGCAATTCAGCTTTTGTTTATGTTTCGCGACATTCGAATTGCACCATGGCATGTCTGTTCTCCACGTATTCATGACATACAGGAATTAAGAACAAATGTCCTAAGCTAAATTCGTCAATAATCGCTCTCGTAAAATCTAGGAAATGTTCTGTGTCTTGACATTCTACGTCCGCCAACGTATGGTTAACACGATGGCCTGTTGTTTTCATGTTCTTTCTCCGAACTATTCTCATTATTTTTTTCTGTTTGCAGTTATTTCTCAGGGAAAAAGCTACAGGATGCAGGAATCTACACTTGCAATAATGTGAAAAAGCTACGAGATTCAGGCTCCACCACTTGCAGTAAAGCTATTGCAACTGGTGTATGCCAGAGTCTCTCAGCTTTTGCACCTCTCCAGCATTTATTCCCCGAGAAATGCTTCATGATGCATACAAAGAAGATATCTAATCTTCAGTTCTGAGAATTAAGTTGATGTTCCTCTTCTTATTTGGCTAAGGCGATTTCCATTTTCTTTGTTTTTTTTTTATTTTAGCACTTTACTGGAATCAAAAGTTTATCTGAAGCAAAAGTTGACAAGATATGCGAAGCAGCTGAAAAGATAGTGGTTAGAGCTTAAATTACTTGTTATCCTGAGATGGTGGCTGCAATCAATTGGAAATTGTATAAGCATCTCACGTTAACTTCCCTTTGTTTTTCATCAGAATTTTGGTTATATTACTGGAAGTGACGCTCTGCTCGGAGTAAGTTCTTAATTCTACAAACTAAAATGCTTCGGAAGACCCGAATGAGTCATTGACCCTTGAAATAAAGCCTGCAAATTAGCATATGGACTGTAGAAAGCTGCACTTGCTCTAAACACTATTGACCTCACAGCACAAAGTACTTTTAATGTCTTCATTTCCAGAGAAAGTTGGTTGTTCACATCACAACTGGAAGCCAAACCCTTGATGAGCTTTTTAGGCGGTAATAGACTTTGTTTTGCAGATTGTGTATATTATTCTTCATGCGTTTCAACAAACACAACTTTCCCTGGTCTGGAAATGTTAATCAGGTGGTATTGAAACTCAGGCAATTACAGAAGCATTTGGCGAATTTCGGTGAAAAGCACAGTCCAACAACGTTAGCTTTGACGAACTTTTACCTGCTTTTGTTAGTTGGTTTTCTCAAAAAATGCTGCTAACGTCACTTCAGGTCTGGGAAAACACAGCTTGCACATACCCTGTGTGTTTCTACTCAGGTTGGTCTGAATTGCCTTTTAGGTTTCCATCCTTAACTTCTGTTGCGTTTTATGTTTCCTAGATTAACAATGCAAATATGAACATAGTGATTGAATTTCTAGTAAAGAATACAGCCATGGTTGATCTTGGCATCAGAACGTGCGTATTAGGTGATTCTGGAAGGATGGCACTGTCATTTTCTGTAATCTGCAGCCAGTATACTGGAATGCATAATATGCAGTGGTTCAAACCAAGTAGAAAAAAGCCAGGAGAGCGTACTAGGTCATAGCCAATCAGATGCCTTAATCATTGTCAGACTTGGACTCAGGTTGATCATCAGTTGAATGTGATGCTTGAAGTACTCTACTTTATATGCAAATCTTACAACATTATTTTCCCCTCTTTCCATCACTCATTATTAAAGGTAATCCAGTTCCATAAGATGATGATTTATGGTTTGTGGATTCCATGATCCTAACAATTTTTCCAACTGCCAACTCACATGAGAGGGGGGAATGACAAGGTAGCTTACATCGACATGGACGGAACTTTGTATCCTATTATAATCTGTCAGTCATTTTCTTGACCTCAGCAAAGCTGCTTTTGTTTCATACTCGGCGTACGTCCATGTAAGTGCATATGCACTTTCTTAACTTGGTACACATGCAGTCGCCTTGATCGAATTGTACCAATAGCCGAAAGATTTGGCATGGATCTTGGTGCCGTCCTAGATAATGTAAGCAATGCTTTCTACACTGGTGGCAATTCTTCCTTCTTTTCTGGCTAATGTACTTGCTGTAATCTAGTCTTTCCATGAATTTGAAGATCATTTATGCCCGTGCCTATACTTATGAGCATCAGCACAACTTGCTTCTTGGTTTGGCTGCCAAAATGTCTGAAGAACCAATTAGGTTACTGGTAAGACAGTGCTCAAAAATCAAACTGCACATATTTTGTGAGGTGTCAATGGTTGACCTTAGCTGAGTTATATCCTTCATACTGTGGATCCAGTGATCACTCTCTTTTGAGTAGATTTTACTGGAAGGGGAGAATTTTCAGAGCATTAGGTTGATTCTGAAACCATCAAATCATGCGAGTTGTAATTTTTCAACTCATCTGGTTTGACACTAATAGATTCCCAATTGCAGTAAAAATTGGCACAAATGCTCTCATGCTTAATTAAGACAGCTGAGGAATTTAACTTGGCAGTGTACATGACCAATCAAGGTACTGCATCACATCTCCTTTCTCTCACATAGTCATCCACTAAAATTTCTTATCCAATTTAGCCCTTTGATGGTTTCTCACTGAAAAATAGCAATTTGGGGACTGCACTAAGCTCATACTAGTTCTTGTAAATCTCAAGAACCAGCTACTTGGTGTAAACTGGCGACGCATACAGTAGCTGCAGTCCATGAGTTAGGAAAAAGATGATTTTTTGATGACTTTGTCTTTATTTTATTTGTTTCAGTCGTAGCTGATCCAGGCAGTGGTGTGTTCATATCAGACCCAAAGAAACCCGCAGGCAGGCATGTTCTGGCTGACGCAGCCACAATTAGGTTGATGTTTAGGAAAGGCAAAGGTGAGCAGCCCGTTTGCAAGGTGTTCAATGCCCCAATCCTACCGGAAGCTGGAGCTATATCCTTTTTGTGCCAGATCTTCCTCTTGTTATATACTTTATTGAACTTTATGAAATCATACTGCAGAGACTTAAGTAAAGCTGTAAAATATCTATGAGTCTATATCAAAATCTTCGAGAAAGTCGATACTAAGTCTACATATAGATAGGTGGAGACCTGATTTAAGCATGATGGAGATCCACAAACACATTGAATACCAAATTTGGGTAGAGGAATTGAACAAAAAGAAGTGGAGATCGAGAATTTTTCAAAACCATCACTTTTTTAAGAAATTTTAGTGAGAGCTCATATGTCAATAAGATGAGATTGAGATTTATTTCATCTATGTTGAACTTGACAGACACACATTTTTCACATTCCAATGCTCGGAGGAAACTCCAGTGATGCTGCATTAATGATCCGTGCAAATAGTTACCTTTAGGAAATGGTGCAACAATTTCCCATAGCCCTTCTTCATGACTTCTACATCATCTGAGAGAACAAGATTGCCTTTGGAATCACTTCCCCAGAAGAAAGGGAAACTTCTGTCAACATCCTGTATGATTCGCCTCAGTGGCTGGTTTTCGGATATTTATGTGAAAAATCTCCATGAGGAAAATCAGTTTGTATTAAGCATTGAATTAAGGAAACTGACTTCAGATGGAAGAATGAATTGCGGCAGTTAGCAAATAAAAGCGAATGTGGATCGATTTTACTTCATTGGATCCGAACCCAATCAATCTTGATGAGAGTGATTTCTTCGATGAGGGGCCAAGAGTCACCGGTGAGTTTTGATCATCCATCTTTCAGAATCTCGCATCTACGTATGTGCAATTGTTGGAGGGAGAGAGGGAGGGAGGCCATCCTCTGGCAATCACCTCAACTTTGGGCAATCTTCAATCCATAAACGTTGGAGAGAGGAGAGGTGGTTGTGAAGACTGCTTGATACTCTTTCCACGTTCCTCATATCTGTCCAGTTAAGAGAGGTTAGAGAAGAAGGAAAGAGAAGACTCCACACATCCTCGTCCTCGGAAGGAAACCACACCTTCTCTCTGAATTCGTTTCTAGAGAAAGTCGGTTGTTCGCATCACAACTGGAAGCCAAGCCCTCGATGAACTTTTAGGTGGTAATAGACTTTCTTTTGCAGATTGTGTATATTATTCTTCATTTGTTTCAACAAAAACAACTTTCTCTGGTTTGGCAATGTTAAACAGGTGGTATCTAATCTCTGACAATTACAGAAGCATTTGGCGAATTTCGGTGAGAAGCACAGTCCAACAATGTTACCTTTGATGAACTTTTACTTGCTTTTGTTAGTTGGTTTTGAATCTCCCACAAACTCGTGCATCCGTTAGAAGATCTTATCCCATTTAGCCCTTTGATGGTTGCTCACTGAAAGATAGCAATTTGGGGACTGCACTAAGCTCATACTGATTCGTGAAAACTAATGATACATAGAGTAGCTGCGGTCCATGAGTTAGGAAGAAGATGATTTTTTGACGACTTTGTCTTTGATTTATTTGTTTCAATCGGAGCTGATCCAGGCGGTGATGTATTCATATCAAACCCAAAAGAAACCTACAGGTGGGCATGTTCTGGCTCTTGCAGCCACAATTAGGTTGATGTTTAGGAAAGGCAAAGGTGAGCAGTGCGTCTGCAAGGTGTTCGATGCCCCAAACCTACCCGAAGCTGAAGCTATATCCTTTTTGCTCCAGATCTTCGTCTAGCTATATACTTTACTCCATTGAATTTCACCTAATTATACTGCAGAGACCAGGTAAAATATCTACGAATCTATATCAAAATATGTCAAAAAATCGATACTGAGTCTACATATGGGTAAGGGGAGTCTTGATTTAAGCATGATACTTACAGTATACCTAATGTTGAAAGGAGATCCATGAACGTGTCAAATATGAATATCGTGTGGAGGAATTAAACAAGAAAGTTGATGTCGAGTATACTTCTAAGCAGGACTGGTTGATTAGCTATGTAGCCTGTGCTATGTATATGATGCACATCTATCAATACCATCACTAAATTTCACTCAGAAAATTTAGCAAGAGCTCATCATGTCAATAAGAGAAGGCCGAGACTTGGTCCATGTGCGTTAAACTTGACGAACACATTTTTCAGATAACACTAGGAGGCATGGCCGCTGCAAAGGACTAAAGAGGTCCCGGCAAGCAGAACAATAAGGCCCGGCGAAGTACCTTTTTTGTTTATCTGCAATTTGATATTAGCTATGATATTGACAGCTCCCTCTATCTTCTTTCCTATTAAGTTTGTATTGGCATGTGTCAAGTTCCCGTTGACATCTTAAAAATTGCAAGAGTGTCTGCTGCTTTAGCCCTAATGTCTAACATTCTATCATTGTCTATCATCAAAGTTCAGATGACCCTTCATAATGCGTTGGGTTAACTCAATTTCCATATGAGAACAAGCATGCTCCAAGTTATTTTGTTCCACTTTTCTCCTCATTTTAACAATATCGTCCCGGTCTCATTTCCTAATAGAGATAACAGTAACACAATAGACATCTAAGCGAAAAAACGTAACATAAAATAAACTCTGCATGATGGCTAACTGAAATGCCAGATAGATATTATTGCACATAGCATGATCAGGTTCTTTAAAGGCTTGGTTTTATAAGCAACATGTACAGCTGCGTAAAACACTGTCATCTCAAACTCTCAACATAGAGCAACCGACCGCTAGAACTGAAAATTGTCAATATATGAGAAAGGCTGACTGGGTTATATGCAATAGAAGGCCATTCAACTGTCAACAGCTAATGGCCTGGACAAAAAAGGGCCATAAACCATAAGCCTCAGTAGTGCAAGGACCAGTTCGCAGCACTCCCAACTCTAGGCATGCTGGACTCCTTCTTAGGCTCTGCATCCACTTTGAATGTCACGCCGCACACTTGGCCAAGGTGTCCACCCTAGGAACAGGCTTCACCTCATTCAGTAGGTGCTCATATTTCCTCAAAACCTCCAGAGCTAGCAAAGAAGCATCCTGAGTGGAAAAGAAGGCAATGTTAAGAGGTGAACAGTTTGGTGCTCGAAAACCATTGGAAGAGCAACATTGTAGGTGAAAATGCACACTTCAAAACATGCATACAGATAAAGATTGCCACTACAACCCTAGATCAACAAGTTAGGTTTGAAACCAAATTTTCCAACTCATGCCAAAGCTTATGCATCTTTACTTCCTGTAAGTCTTCCAATATGTTGTTACCCAACAATGTAACATTCTCCTGCAACTCTGCTTAATATCAGCAGAGCTTATCCATCCTTACTTTTCACATTTCAATGCGCGGAGTAAACTCCTGTGAAGCTGCATCAATAATCCGTGAAAATGATTACCTTGTGGGAATGGTGCAAAGGATTTCCCACAGCCCTTCTTCACAACTTCTGCATCATCCAAGAGGACAAGATTACCTTCAGAATCACTTCCCCAGAAGAAAGGAACACTTCCATCAACATCCTGCATGATTAAGACAACAGAATGGATTAGATAGATCTCAGGTGGAGGGAGAGAATGAGAGTGATATCCCAGAACGAAACCAATTAATATTATTATACTCACAGGGGCCAGAATAGCGGTTTTAGAAGAATAAAGTCCAACAAAAATCAGTATGATCTAACCGTTGCCTCTAAACAATGAAATCAAAAATCTTTTTTTTTTAAAGCTACCATTATCAAGAGATGGAGTGGGAATTTGAATAGAAGAAAGATGAACTTTAATTTTTGACCAGGCAATCAGTTTTTAAATGGGTTCTGATCTGCAGGGTTCATTCATAATTTAGCTGTTAAATTCACATATTCAAAACCTCTGTTTTCAATCTATACTTCAATCTACACAAGAACTGTTATGGGAAGAAAGAAAGCTTCTTATTTTGAATATCGCCCTGAAAATGTTGAAAGGATATTATCTAGCCAATTCAAATACAGAATTTCATTATAGTATTTTTTTGGCTAGGGACGGCCTACGATATAGTTACTAAAAGCAATTCTGTACTTAAAGATGAAAGTACAAATTTTTTGTTGATCATGAAAATATTATCAAAATTAATTCTCCTGAACAGTGCCAAACAACGAAAATGGGGAAAATATCTTCGTACATCTAATTTCTCATAAATTATACCAGGACTGCAATCCAGACTCAGTCTTTAAGCTATTGGCAAATGATACTGCATATGCAATGTCAAAAACTTAGACTCATCCTTCCACGAGCCCTAATCAAATGACAAATGTGGGCCGCTCTAACCGTGAGTACATCCAGCAATCGTTTCCTCGTCCTTTTTTGCTTTCTCTCTGTAGACTGTAGCTAAGCCTCGTTATATGTTTTGCAAGGTACCGTGACCCAATTGAACCACTCTTGGATGATGACAAGAACTAAACTCGCCTGATTTAACGAGGTCTGAAGTATCTTCTTATGATCCTGGACATTCCCATGGAAAGGCGCGACGTTGCCTTGAGAAACCACCCAGAGCTCATCCATGCTTCCAGATATTAGATGCTCATCGTGACTAACCTGCAAATCAAGGTGAAAAGAGGGCTATCAGCTGTGAAGACGATCAATCATTGGTCAAATTGAAGTATTTTGGCAAGAAAATCAATCTCACCATCAGAATTCCTCCTTGGAACAAGACCAGACCTTGAATGAGCGCCTCAACCACACCCAAATCCTGCAGTTTGGGATAGTAAAAAACACAGAATCATACTCATCAATCCTTAGACAAGAAACTAGCAATTTACAAAGATAACACTTTAGTAGTCACTGGTCATTAAAGCAGAACTTAAAGTCCACATTTATAAATAAAGAGATTTCTGCACAAATTATGTGCAAAGCCCAATACTGCCTATAGGCACAAATATCTGAACTACTCGGTATTATATATTTCTGTAATACAAAAACACTGATCAGGCTAGCATAACTATTCTATTCCCAATATTTTGCAAGTTGGAACAATTACATTGGTTTCTATTCCTTTATAATTTAGATGTATGGTGACAGAGGCTCCCTGAAGCTGTGATCACTGATTGCTTCTTCTGTATTTTCAATGTAAAGACCATATTCCAATAAGTTCAATTAGTGCAAGACAATAACAAGCTAACTGAAATAGTAACATAAGTCACAAGGTGGAGAAAAATGAGTTAAACTTACTAGATGATTGGATGGCTCATCAAGCAAAATGCAACTCAGGTTTTCTGAACACCTATTTATATGGTCAAAGCACCATGTTATATGTGCAATAATATCCAAAAAGCCTCAGAGAAAGTACAGCGTGAACCGCAATTCAGATTGAAAATTAACTAACCTCTAATAGAGCTTCACAATGTCATACGAAAATTGCTTCAACAAAAAATTTACATATCCAACAGTAGCAGAGAGGGAGGAGATGTATCAGACAAGGTATACATTGGTTGAAGTGCAAGATTTCCGGTTACACCAAAGGAACACGAGTGAACTTGAAGCTTTTGTTCCGGAACTCCCTGCATGAAGAATGCCACATAAGAAGGTATTCTCAGATAAAATGACAAAATGTACGACAAAATCTTATTCCACGGTGGAGTAAACGCAAACAACTGATACTTTAGAGAACTGAATAGATTTGCCTCAGAGGTCACTACTAACAATGCAAACATAGAGGCAAGCAGCATATCGTTACAATCTCAACCAAATAAGCATGAGTATATTGGCTAAAAATTTCTAGCAAGTTGTAAGTTATAGTTCCTAACCCAACAGAGATCATGACCCAAACGAAAGGTGGTTTATGAATATCGATCCTATCATGAATTGGAGTTGTATTGAAAGCTTGGAGCCATGAGCTGCCCAAGATAGACTGCTTAATACTACCCAGGATCATCGTCAACTAAAAGAAGGTTCTCGATGATAAAGAAAACCATAAAAAAAAAACAGCATCCCCTTTCTTCACAATCATATCACAGCTTCCATATAACTAATCGTGTTTTTAGTTTTTGAGAGAGATTATTCTTATGTAGATCATAATCACTAGAGGAAAATTTAGAACATATCAATGCACCAAATAGAATTAAACGCTTCTTCCTTTTTTATTGCAAAAAATGAGACATAACATTGATAGCATACCTTACCAAAAAAAAAATTTATTGATAGCATCATTTGCTGTTCGAAAGAGCATTGCAGTGGCCAAAGAGAAAAGCCAGCCCCAGGCAGCAGCGGAGATGCATGCAGCTGTGGCATACGAGAATATCATCAACTTTCGCAAAGCAGAGCAATTAGAGACTAAAGTAAGCTCTTGCAGGGATTCAAGCAGCTAAATATCATTTTTTTTTTGCAAAAGGACACTATAAGTGTCATAACTTGTGTACGGAGATCACTTTGGTGCCATAACTTTTTTTCGGATCACTTTGGTGTCAAGTCAGAGGAAAAACGATCACTTAAGTATCGTAAGTTTTTTTTGGATCACTTCGGTGCTAAAATTTTTTAAAAACGATCATTTAAGTGCTAAAATTTTTGAAAAACGATTACTTAAGTGCCAATCTCCGGTGAGCCACGTCAGCTTCAGAAATTAATAAAAAAATGCCACGTCGGATTTCCGGCGAAAAATTGTGTACGGCACCAGAGTTGACACTTAAGTGATCGTTTTTCAAAAATTTTATCACTTAAGTGATCGTTTTTCAAAAATTTTAGCGCTAAAGTGATCCAAAAAAAAGTTATGGCACCAAAGTGAGCGTCGTACACAAGTTATGGCACTTGTAGTGTTCTTTTGCCATTTTTTTTTCATCTCTGAGTTTTAGCTGTACTTCAGGGAAAGCAAATGTTCGTGCCCATTAGGTAAATTTGCATACTAGGAAGAGGATGTGCTGTCAAAATTGGGATCTATATCCCCCAATTCTTCTACTGCATTTGCTTATCAGCATTGAATTGAAGTGCAAAAACGAAATCGATGAGTTCAAGACCAAAGGACTTACCCGAACCCATAGAAATCTGACCGCAGATGGAAGAACGAACCGCGGCAGTCGGCAAATGAAAGCGAAAGTGGATCGATTTCGCTTCATTGGATCTGAACCCCAATCAATGCGGATGGTCAGGGATTTCTTGGATTTCTGGAAATTCACGTGAGACTTCTCCACGGGAAAGTATCAGTTTGCGTTGAGCATCGAATGGAGGAAGCAGAAATGGAAATCGATGCCTCCAAAAACCATAAAACTCACCCGAACCCTAGAAAACCCACTGTGCATGGCCGAATCAATTCACTGGATCCGATCACCATTAATGAGGATGTAAGGGATGTCTTGGATGAGGGGCCAACAGTCACCACCGAGGTTTGAGCATCGGTCTTTCAGAATCTCGCATCCATATATCTCCAATCATTGGAGGGAGGGAGGGACGCCATCCTCTGGCAAATACCTCAACTTCAGGCAATCGTAAATCCGTAAATGTTGGAGAGAGGAGAGACGGTTGCGAAGACCGTTCGACAGTCTTTCCAAGTTCTTCATCTGTCCAATGGTAAGATTGGTTAGAGAGGAAGGGAAGAGAAGACTCCACGCATCCTCCTCCTCGTTCTCCTCCGAAGGAAACCTCACCTTCTCTCCCTCCCCTCCCATGCTTGCCCCGTCAATTCCCAGATCCTCGAGGGAAGCGAGCATGTGTAGGCCCCATTCTCTCATTGGCTGCTTCAGGTTCTCGCACTCCCAAAGGAAAAACGACCGCAAATTGGGAGGCAAATCCCCTTTGGGGAAGGATTTGATATTTTCACAATTCACAATAAGTAGAAACCGGAGGGAAGTAAGACTATGCCACTCATTTGGTAGGGACTTTATCTTCGGGCACATACAAAGTTTAAGGGTCGATATGGACATGGGAAGGGGAGGAAAGTCCGCCACCTCCAATTTTGGACAGCAATTTATATCCAATTCAATGAGATTTTTACAGCTAGTAATGTTACAGTTGGCGAAAGATTTTATCTTCGGACATTCACTGAGAGCGAAATATGACAAGGTGAGGGGAAGGGGAGGGAAGTCCTCTATCTCCGGTGCTAGACAATTAATTATACTCAAACGAGTGAGATGGGCGAGCGTGTGAAGGCACTGAGGTAGACTTCCCAGATTCTTACAGCAGCCAATATCCAAAGATTTGAGCGATTCTACTACGGTGATCTCTTCCAACGACTCCAGTCCCTCGTACTTCCAAATAGAAAGTTCCCTCAGAGCAGCAAGTCTACCCTCGATAAACGGAAAGGATATCCGAGAATCTTGATTACGAATCTCCAGGTATTCAAGTTGTGACATTGTGTTATTATTGTTGAGGTCGTCTGAAGGAATGGTTAGTCCCATGATTTTTGGACAATTCGAAATGCTCAAATATCTAAGTGCGTGCATCTTGCTTGGAAGCCTTTCTAAACTCGTGCAATCCCTCAATTCCATCCTTTCAAGGTTGCACAAGAGCTCTATCTCTCCTTCCTCCACCACAAAAGATGTGAATCGAGGACAATTTTCGATGACTACACTCTGGAGGCAAGTAAGATTTTGCATTTCATTTCCATCTTGCCACAAGTAGGTTAGCTTGTCACACCTTCTTATATGAAGCTCCTTTAGCTTAACCATGCAGCTCATAAACCCAGGATCAAAGCAAACAAGCTCCGCAAGATTTTCTATTTTCAGTATGGTTAGAGAAGTTAGGTTGACCAAGCTCTTTAAGATCTCCTTGTTACAATCCTCAAAATATAACTCATGGAGAGATGGAAGACAAACCACACCAGTTGAGTCATTCAAACGCGGGCAATGACGAATTTTGAGCTCTAAGAGATGATCAAGTTGATAAGGCAACGTCCCTCTCAACTCAGGACAGCTCTGGACAACAAGATGCTGAAGACAGGAGAATGGTACTTCTTTTTCTTGGCCTCCGGCATAATGAGACCAATCTTTCAATGCCAACATCCGATCAAACTTCAAAATTGTTAAGGATGGAAAAGGGCGTTCAATTCCGTAAAATTCAGAGCCTATCATGCTTACTGCATTTAAACCTTCAAGAGATAATTCTCTAAGTGAAGGTAGCTGTCCAAGTGATGGCAGCAATTTAACATTAGGACAGCCACGCAAGCACAAAGATACTATCTTACAGTAAGATGGATCACCCAACCATGACGGGAATAGTCCACCACCATAGTATGAGATAGTGAGATTTTCAAGATTAGTGTGAGGTCGTAAAGCGCGAAGCACCCGTTTTTCGTGTTCATCATTTTGGAGAGTTCCAAAATCTTTATCCCAAAGCAATATTAAGTTGCTGAGTCCCTGCTTTCCCAACAAATTAGCATCTCTAACTTCTTCCACTTTTTGCAATTCAGATACGATTAATCCTCCCTGAAGATGCGGCAAGTTGTTTAACTCCTTTAATTGTGATCCTTTCTCTGATCCTACCACAAACTTAGACAAGATAATAAGATTCTTCAAATTACCAATACTTAATGGCATCTCTTTTAGACTCTCTGTATCTCTAATGTCAAGAAACTGTAAGCTAACCAAATTTGTGATATCTGGAGGCAACATAGAAAGGCGTTGACAACCTCTTAAGATCAAAGCTTGTAATTTGCACAAGGTGCAAATTGACTCAGGAAGCCTTATGATGCTAGTGTATGAGAGATTAAGATATCGGAGATGTTTTAAATCACTAACACAATCCGGTACCTCTATGATGTCACAATGACATAATGATAACACCCGCAAGTACTTCGAGTTTGTTAGCAACTCATGCAGCACCTTTTTGGAAATATAGATTATTGTTCCGCCATGATTAAATTGAGCAGTCAGTAGCATCAAACTTCTTAGTACCTTCATTCTAGCAAATGCTCTCAAGCTTCTTGATGTAACATACCATGATGAGATGAATGATGCATAGCGAGCTTTCTCTTCAAGAGAGGCATTATCTTCATCACCCACTAGCTGAGACTCGCTAGAGGTAAAGCATGTCACATTCGCAATTGACTTTGCCAGGTCATTCAAAAGATCGTGCATCGAAAACTTGGATGTGTCAACATTGGATTGTTGAAAAAAGGATCTGGATACTAACTCATCGAAGTAATCGCATCCTAATTTCAAGATATTCTCTTTTGCTTTCTGTCCATCTAAAAAGCCCTCTGCTATCCATAAGAGTGCCACATCGTCCCTCTCAAATTCGTAGTCCTTTGGAAATATTGCGCAATACACAAAACATCTCTTCAAATAAGAAGGAAGATGCACATAGCTCAATTTCAAAACTGGAAGAACCTCATCATTTTCTCCCATGGCTACATCCCAAATTCTATTTTTTAAGATAGCTTCCCATTCGTTGGGATTCTCTTTGTTACGTAGGAGACCGCCCAATATCTTCGCTGCCAAAGGTAAACCTCTACATTTTTCAGCTATTTTCTTGCCAATTGTTTCAAGATTTGGGTGCCTCTCAAAATTTCTTGCTCCCAGAGCATGATAGGCTAATAAGCTAGTACAGTTATTAATGGACAACTCCTTCAAAGGATATGGCCAAGCTCCTGTTATGGAAACAACAGAAAGGTTGCGCGTCGTGATGATGATCTTGCTTCCCTTAGCCCCTACTTCAAATGGCTTTAAGAGGGATGCCCATTCTCCATACTTCTCATTCCAGACATCGTCTAAAACCATAAGAAACTTCTTTCCAGACAAATCATCTTTCAACTTAACTTGAAGCCAGTTAAGATCTTTGCCCTCGCAGGGCGATTTGCTGATCGACTGCAAAATAGTCTTCGTTATGTGGAGAACATCAAAAACATCCGAAACGCAGACCCATGCTCTCCTCTCGAAACAACTATTCACTCTAGGATCATTATACAACCGTTGAGCCAAGGCAGTCTTTCCAACGCCACCCATCCCAACTATGGGAACTATGCTCAGAGTAGCATTGGAATTTTGGACGTCACTTATCAATAGTTTGAGTACCTGTGCTTCTTCCTCCTCCCTACCAAAAAATTGAAGCTCTGGCAAAGAAGTGCTGGGGAGCCTTTTGTTGGTGTAGTTGGATCTATTCACAACATTCTCTCTCAAGCTTAGATGAGCCTTCTTGGTGAGAATCTTTTCCAACCTGCCATTAATCTCTTGTACCTTGGTCTCAAACACGTGCGAGTGCGATTGGTTAAAGAAAGAGAACTTCCTTTTCAACTTACCTTTGCTTGTGCTGGATTTTGCGTCCGACTTGGCCTGAGTGGCTTCAATATCGAACTCATCGAGCAAGTCTTCCATGTCATAGGCCAAGTCCCTAACATCGTCCAGCCACTGCTTCACTAGACGATCACCACTCAATTGCTTGTCCTCTGCACCATCCAGCACGGCATTGATTGTTTCCAGCATCCTTTTCCACTCATCAAGGGCTGTGCTGATTCCTTCTCGCTGTGCATAGTCCAATGTCAGAGAAGTCAACTTGTCGAACAAGACCTGAAAGAAGGAACCCAAAAAGATCTCTCCAATGGCCATGGGTGAATTAGTCACTGTAGAGAACAACAAGGGTTACGGGGAAGCAAAGTGATGATGAGCTAATGGAGAGAGAAAACTATAAAGTCTAGGAAGACCAAGACTTTCACCTACCAAAAAGATCAAACAAAAATCAGAGGTTAGAGAAATCAAAATAAATATACTTTTTGTCCACAAGTGCTTGTTTCTTAATATTTGGAGAATATCCCCAGAGACTTTACTGTATATCATTTGCCTTGTTGTCCGGAAAGTGAAGAAAAAGTGAAAAAGAGCTAATGGGAAAGAAACTTCAATAGATTCCAGGAAGACCAAGACTTTGTAGGACGCAAATTGGAGTTTGTTGCTTCACTTTTCACATCCCTCCTCTTTCATCCCATGGGAATGTCTCTTTTTCCTTTTACCAGTAGAACTTCCACTTGTGTCTTGCTTAAAACTAATGATCCTATAACTCTCGTCCAACCCTTTTCATGTTCATTCATATTGTGATTCTTAAGTCATTAATCTCTGTTCTTGTCTATTATAATTAAGTCTATATTTTCATATATCTTTTCAATTTAAGTTCAATAAAAGAAAAAAAATGCAAAGAGAGAAACAAAAAAGAAGAAACAGCAAAAAAACGAAAAAAAAAATGGAGAAATGAAACCAGCGAGAGCACCACCGTCCCATGGCCATTACTGCACCATTGCCATCAGCACCGCTGCTGGGGTGACATTTCCAATGGCGCCACCTTATAGTCACCTTCGTAGACAATATTTTTCTTAAGATGTTTTACTTAGAGCGGTTTAGGAGTTAGGGATGATGATATCATAAGTACCTAAGCTTTTGTTCATTTTACAATCGAGAACCTACACTTTTTGTTTGTTCAATCAAGTACCTCAATTTTTCGAATTTGGCTCACCTTAAGGCATCCATTAAATCAATTGCCGTATCATGTGATTTTGCTGGCATGACTCATTTACCCGAACAAAAGTTAAGTTTAATAGCTTAATGTGTCTCGCTTGCCACCCTGGAGATTGGATGATGAGGAGAGAGAGAGAGAGAGAGAGAGAGAGAGAGAGAGAGAGAGAGAGAGAGAGAGAGTGTGTGTGTGTGTGTGTTGAGTTAGACGATCTAAACCGTCTAATATGTTTGCTTACGTGACAGAATCTCAATATACAAGATCGGATGCCAACACGGACAATTTATGACTATATAACGACGTTAGCATCCTGTCAACATTTTTCGTTCGCAATTCTAATGGAAGCCTCGACACATTTGAAATGTTGATGTAATTGATTGAACGAAAAAAAAAACTTTAGAGATTTGATTACGAAAAAGAGTAATAGTTTGCATACTTGTACGAGGATTTGTCTAAATTCAAATCTTAAAGGTACTTTTGTTTACGCAATATTTATTCTACAAAGTCATCCTCTTGATTCATTGCTTGGTCTCACCTTAATAATTTTCTTTAGTAAGAATATTCATTCTTTCATGTGAAGGAGAACAAGAGATAGTGTTGTTAATTTCAAGTGCCACAAGATTTCAGTGGCTAAATGGCGAGCAGATTGGGAGACTACAAAGTTCGATCATAAAAATTTGAGCTGTATGCTCGATCTATTTTCGTGGATTATCAAACATTTTATTGAAGATAGATTTTTTCTTTGTACTTGATTTTCTTTCGGTTGGACATTATGTTAATAATATTATCATTAGATGCAATTGTACGGGCAAACATAATATAAAACTTTACTTAGATTTCTTAATTAATTACAATGAAACTGCCTAAATAATATTTTTTGTAGATAATTTGTTCCAACTCTTTGAGAGACGGATCGATATTGTCTTGAACGTCTATTCTGACTCACGAGAGACAAAATTGATACCACAAGGACCATATCGAACATCAATGTAAATAGTTAACGGCTACTTAATAGCATTGGTGTCATATTGACATTTTTTGTTCGCGATTTCAATGGTGGTCTCATGTTGACCCACATTTGAAATGTCGAGATAATTGATTGAACGGAAAAAAAAAATTTAGATACTTGATTACCAGCACACAGGCAAGAAATTTGATGCACCTCAGTATCTGGTTTTATTTCATTCAATTTGAATATCTTTGGAAGCCATAGATATAAGAATGAAATTGATGGGGGTTCCTTTTATGGAGTTTTTGCTTCAACCACTCGCATGAAAAATCGAATAAGCGGCTCCTCTTGAATGCAAATGCTTGAAATAAGGCAAAATCAAATTGTGTATTTTTTTTATATGCCAAGAAATATTCTCTGATTTTCTTTGTCATGTATTACTGCTAGGCGAATATAAATGATAGTTGTAAAGTCATATACACTTGTCAAAAATTGAAGTAGTAATGATGTCATCCATTTTATTTTGGTGCTTTTCACTGGATTTACGGTAAGTCTTGTATTTGTTTTTTTTTTTTTAACTTTTAGTAGTCAATTAGATTCAAGTGATACAAAAAAGAAAACCGGAAATTCGTGTTGCTTGCAGTTGAGGCCTCTACGGAACAAATTAGATCAGTGCATTTGACGATTTTAATTTTGTCGTAGGTAATTATGTTCGGTTCAAGTATGCCGAGTTCTAAGAGTTTGGTAACAGTCAACCACAGAAACAACTCATTATATTCTAATTCCTAATATTTAATCACATGTAATCTGAAAATATGTGCACAATATTCATATGCCTAGGTTTGTGCGTAGCGCGCTGATGAACATTAGTAATCTAAGATAGTTTCATATTTCATAATTAATTACCTCATTAATTGCGTTCAAATTTAAATAGGTTTTAGATTAAATCATCTGTTTTTTTCCTGTTTTTCTATTAATGACTTTTAGGAAAGGGAAAGTATATAATTAATAGGGCTCATTAACGATGAGTGATCAACTTTATATCCCAGTACAGTACCCATGCTACGCATCGGCTTATGATCAGTGTGTACGTATTTTTTTAAACTGAATCTATCAATTTAGGAACTCATGAGCAACAGTTGAAATTGTCCAGAAATTACTAAATTTTTCCTTTCTTTTGGTTTAGTTCTATCTTTTTGAAAACAGAAGTGAGCTAACGGAGAGAGAAAACCATTTAGTTCAAGAAGACCAAGACTTTCCACCTACCAAAAACATTAAAGGAAGACCAAGACTTTTGGATATACAACTACAAGTCATCAAAGATGGCTAACTTTATCTGTTCAATAAGGAAAATGCTAACTTTGTTTGTTCGTCCACTATGAAGGAGGAATCGAGGAACTTGCTATATTTCCACAATATATTCAAATTATTTCAGTAAATTATTTTCTTAAACATATGTGAATCTTTAGCACTGTAACTGCCATGTAAAGCTACATTGATTGCATATTCACGAATAAAGCAGAAAACAAAGACATTGAAATCACAAGCATACCAAGAATATATGGAAAAAATATGCGTGCACTCGAAGTTGATTATTGAAGAAACGTCACCTCTTATCCTCTGTTTTGGATGGCCACAAGAAAAAGGTCCTCTGTTTCAAACACAAGCCAAAAGTCTCGATCTAAAACAGAGGACAGAAGTTGATTTTTCTTCGTATGACCAACTTAGAGTGCATGCAGATCATCGTTAAAAATTTATTACTCACGAGTGTTTTGTTGGCTTTTTTTTATGCATCCTTACATTCTCGATAACCTTATGGTTTCAATGTCTTTGTTTTATGCATTATTGGTGACATTCGATCAATGTACGCTTTATAGTGCTAAAGATTCAAAGCAAGACAGGCAGCAATGATCTACTGAAAGGTGCTGAGGTAGTAGTTGATGATAGAGAACCACTTGATAGGAGAATCTCCTTTGCACGATTTTCCTTTTTGTCTTTTTTTTACTTTTATTGTTAGTTGGCGATGTATGACCTCTTTCTTGTCTAGCAATGAATGAAGCTAACCACAATTAATACGATTGACAAATAAGCATCTTTGTGCAACTTGCACTGATTGAAATAAATGTTGAAGATCCACCTCGCAATGGCATTTTACTTTCTATTTGCATCTACAAGTCATCAAAGACAGCTAACTTTGACTGTTCGATAAGGAGAACATAAACACATGCTTTGGGCTAACAAGAAAAAGAGCCGGGTACACCAACGAATCCATGAAGCAAGTTGCTTAGTTTTACTTCGGAAATAGTAAATGATTCACAAATCACCGACTAATCCATTAAGCAAGTTGCTTTGGACTACCTTTTTCTTTTTAGAAGACCACGATTCTCCTATCAAGCGATTCACGTTCATCAACAACTACTTTAGCACTCTTCAACAGATCACTACCGCCCATTTTGCTACGAAATTTTTAGCACTGTAACTGCCACATAGAAGGCCTATTACTTAAAAAAAAACAACAAAACACTTGGTAAGTTGATAATTTTTTATGAAGATATGGATGCCCTCTAAGTTGGTCGTGTGAAGAAATATCACCTCTTATCCGCTTTCAAACGATAGCCAAAAGTCTTGATCGGGAGCAAAAGGAGAACAATTGATTTATCTAACTTTTCATCGAGAAGACCAAGACTTTACTGGATGTCATGTTCTTCCTTTTGTCTAGAAAGTGAAGCCAAAGTGAAAAAGAGATAGTGGGGGAAGAAACTGTAATAAAATCCAAGAAGATCAAGACTTTCCAGGACGCAAATTGGTTTCATTGCTTCACTTTTCACATCCCTCCTCTTCCATCCCTATGTGAATGTCTCTTTTTCTATCACTAGCAGAATTTCCACACGTTACATGTCTTGCTTCAAATTAACAATACTATAAATTAGTATGATAAGGAAGCTAAGAAGGAATCCAAAAAGATCTTTCAATGGCCATGGGTATATCAATATTTGCAGAGACCTTCTAGGGTTATGGTGAAGCAAAGTGATAATGAGGTAATGGAGAGAGAAACTTTAAAGTCCGGAAGACCAAGTCTTTCACCTACCAAAAAAATCAAACGAATACCAAGACCTTTCAAGGATGCTTTCTGTCCACAAGTGCTCTGTTCATGTAAATAAACCATCAACTCAGGAAGGACCAAGACTTTGCTGGACATCATGTATTTTTTGTCTAGAAAGTGAAGCAGAAGCGAAAGAGAGGAAATGAAAAGGACAGAGACTTTGTAGGACGCAAATTGGCATTGTCACTTCACTTCTCACACCCCTCCTCTTCCATCCATCTCTATGTGAATGCCTTTGCTTTTCCATTACTAGTAGAATTTCCTCACGCGTTATACGCCATGCTTAATGTCACGCCCCGAACCCCCATCGAGCTCGCGACATCCCGCTCTGCTCCAGTCGAATAGTTGCGACGTCCCAGGAATGTCGCCAATCCAACCCAAACATCAGAGCCACATGCGGAAGCGGATATAAAAACCCCCGGACTAAAATGACGACAACGGGGTAGAACAACAGAGCAGACAAACAACAACATATCCATACAACACCAAATATACAAACATATACATCAAGCTAGCATCTGAAATCACCGTCATAACAAAAGATCATGGTCTGATTAACTTAACTTCCCTATGGGTCAACCCGATTTAAACAACTCCTAAAAATATCCTAGGGAAAGCCTAGGGATCGCCTTCCATTTTGCTCCTGATTCTTCGGGCTTGAACCTCCGAACACTCGCCTGCAGCTCCACATACTTCCAAAAAGAGGAGGCGAACTCCCCGGGTTTACGGCTGGGGGTCTGAAAAGTGACGGTTATACAACCGTGAGACGAATCTCAATAAGTGTACAACCCCAAACCCCACGTAGGCACTCACGTACCGCCAGACAGAACACGCATCTCACACAACGATCAACCATACTAACAATCACACACGACCCTACCTGGAATCCATCATGCACATTCCTGCACGTTAGACCATAATACAGCCAGCACATTACAACAATACATCACAGATGCGAGCGTGCCTTAATTATAAGACAGAAACCACTTGGGCACGTCCCATACCATGCCTAGCAGTTTCTACCCCATAATTAAGTATCACATCACGCGATACAATCACACTCGCATACTAACTCACACCATGCGTCACTTTCTCAAACCTCGCACCTCAAGCCAATTCCTGCTCATTCTCAACCCTTCCATCACTACCGTGTCCACGTAAAACGCATCAGGCCAACGGTCTTCTGACCTCGTCAGGCATCGTCACCCTGTCGGGCTGGGCATCGTTACCTCGTCAGGGACGGCATCGTCCCGCGTAAATGTACACGCCTCAGGACGGAATCCTACACACATTTTCCTTCTACCGCGCTCGTGTAAAACGCATCAGGCTAACGGTCTTCTGACCACGTCAGGCATCGACACCTCGTCAGGCCAGGCATCGTCACCTCGTCAGGGACGGCATCGTCCCACGTAAACGTACACGCCTCAGGACGGATCCTTTCCAACCAATCTCACATTTCTGCACGCTCGTTCCACTCAAACCACACTTATACACGACCAACAAACGCACAACCCAAACATACACACCTCACACACATTTCACAATTTCGTATTCTCACCACACGAACACTCCACCCAATCACACATTTAACACGCGAATCCAATGCGAACCAGCCACGCCACACCTCACGGCCACATTCACACGGCACATAGCCACACCATATTCAACTCAGCACACAATCCCGAACCAGCCCACCATAGCAATTAATACAATTAATCCAATAAATCCAATCAAGCCAATATAATCCCAATCAATCACACACTTAACCCCGATCGGTCCACAACATCACAGCCCTAACCGAGCCTCTTAAACCTCGAAATTCCATCTCCAAATCAGTCCACAGATCAGCCCACGACAACCAAACAATCAGCCACAAAATTCAGTCCGAGAGAGAGAAAAACCTGGAATATACAAAATCGGATCCAAACTGGCAATTACACAGTGGCCGAAATCCATTTGAAATAAATAGTAAATCAATTCTAAAAATTCTGAAATTCGGATATGATCTACAAAACATCTCGATAAACATTTTCCGTGAAGAACTCAAAATCCAGTTCTAACCATAAACACCTCGTTTTGACAGTCAAAGTCAGACGAAATCCGGTTCGCTCAGACAGCCCCTCAGGCCATCAAAATACAACTCATTCGGTACACAAATCATCTTGGAAAATCTTGAAATTTTTATATGTTATAGCCACAAATGTCCCCCACAATTTTTGTGAAGGAAGTATTTTGAAAATAGGCCTGGAAAAATTTATAAAAAGTCGAACAGACCCGAAGGTCGGGTGAACAGTAAATCGGGCAGTTTTATTTCGGTCCAAAAATGGACTTACGAATGGCATCAAATAATTTCCAAAAATTCCTAAATTAAAATATGTTATACTTCAAGATGTTGAAAACAACTTTTATGCAGAACACTTCCTCAAATTCGGGCCACACAAATCACAGTAAAAATAGCAAAATCTAGTGATGAAGCAACCTTACCGGAAATCAACAAACCGAGCACAACCAGCACTATTTCAGTCCAAAACAGCCACGAAAAACACCCAAACCGAACCCTAAACAAGCCTAGAAATACCCGAGGTCCTAAGTGGCGATTGGGGAAGTCACTTACCTAACAAAGGCGAGACGAACGGGGCTAGAACGGTGTGAAACAGCAGCAGCAGCAGCTGTCACGCCCCGGACCCCCGCCGAGCCCGCGACATCCCATAGCTGGTCGTTTAAGGCGACGTCCCAGGTTATCGCCGACCTCAAATCGTTATTAGAGATTTACGACCACAGCGGAAATAACCATTAATCCCGGACAAAATGAAACTGGGGAATCAATCAAGGAGAATATACATTTTCGTTCTCATTGCCAAACTTACACCAAAACATTTACATTGTCCCTTATTATTACAAGTACACCGAACTAGTAGCTATTAACTTCCAAAATACAAAACGGATCAGCATTATCCAAAAATAGGGCACTCTCAATTTATTGCCTCGCTCCCAAAACTAGTCCCCACGCCCTTTCGGAGGCGTCCACTCTGATTCACTGTCCTCAGCATCACCTCATGAATCCTCCTCAGCTGTCTGTTTACTCGACGGTCCCAAATCGGTCTCAATATGATCATGGCTCAGGCAGAGGATCTGAAATGGTTTGGTTGAAACAACCGTGAGAACACTTCTCAGTAAGTTCACCCCTAAACCCAACCTAGGCTACCACGTACCCTCCAGATAATTCACAAACACAATCACATGCGCCAAATTTCACATAACAGGCGTAATACTCGCAATCACACACATATACAATTTTTCCCACGTCGTGCATTCCTTTCGTTCTCATCCTCACTTTCCACATTCCTCGCCAGTGTCCCGCGTTAACGTACACGCCCCAGGCACACTGCGATCATTCACCACATCCGGCATGCATACCCGTTCACGCCTCAAGGCCCAATCTTGACCTGAGCATCACATGCTCCAGGCCTGCTCTCAACTCAGCCCGCGCCAAATGCAACAGGCCTACATGATTAAAACCCGAGCTTATAATGCCTCGGTTCAATCCCGGTCTCACCCGAGCAATCGTGCCTCGGACCGATTCTCATGCTTGCTTTTTTCCAAGCCTCAGCCTGTGCCAAATGCAACAGACCTACGTGATCGCGACCCGAGTTTGGAATACTCGGCCCGATCCCAAACTTGCACTTTTGCACTTTCACACATTTTCCACCTTCACTTACCACACCACAAACACAATCAAGCACATGCCCAACATACATTTACCATATACTACTGGTCAATCACACGTGGCCCATACACGCATTCAGTCATGCGTAACTCATGCACATTCAGCACAGGGCATGGCAAAACCATCAATTACTTTAATCAAACTCACGTGTACATCCAACTAGCATATTAAATCAGCAAATTTGCTCAACAACATACTTAATTAACCACCACAATTTAATTATATATTAAAAATACGTCCGACACCCACTTTCTTATTTTTCTCCCACTAAACGGCGTCGGATTGATTCCGACCCTTCACGAAACTTTCTCGCCATGCACTATCGATTCCAAAAACTCAACTTGCATCTCGAACAAACCACCACAGCCCCGTGAACAGTGCTTCGCAGCTTGTGAACAGTGCCTCGTAGCTTCAATTTCACCTCAAATTGCCCTCCAAAAATTCCCAAACTAATCCTCAAGGCCCGCCACACAATCCCGACCTAAAACCCCAACATTCCTCGCCCGAACAACTCCGATTTCAACCCAAAAATCCAATTTTTCCGGCGATACCCAATATCCTAAATCGGGATTAGAGGACGACTTACCTAGTTCTAGACTAAATCGGCTAGAACGGGGAGCGGCGGCACAATCTCGGACACGACGGGAAGTCACGGCGGCGTCCGGCTTGAGCGGCGACGGTCCGGCGGCGATGTGGGTCTTGCACGGCCGAGACCCACGGCGAGAGAGAGAGAGAGGAAAAGAGGGAGAAAGAGGGACGGCTGGTGGCTTGAGGGTGGCGTGGACGTCGGCTTGGGGCGGTCCGGCGTGCGGCGGCAACGGCGGAGGGAGAGGAAGAGTGATCGGTGGAGGAGGAGGGGTCTCACGGTGGGGGGGGGGATTTTACGATGGGGGAGAGAGAAGAAATGAGGGGAGAGAAGAGAGAAAGAGAGAGAAGAGTGGTCTAGACATGAATAGTAGCTTTGACCCAAAATATCTAGGGCACAAATGACCAAAATGCCCCTTGCCCCTAAAACTAATCCTTTATAAATCCTTAAGGGCAAAATCGTCACTTTCTCCAATTCTCGCCCAAATCGAATTTTTCCAAAGAATTTAGGCGCACCAAAAATTGACACGTGTCACGTGCAACGTGATCCTAGCGTTTCGTCATGAATTCCTAATTTTCCGGTGTCCAATTTGAGCGAAAACTCAATAATTAAATTCTATTAAATGCAACTCGAGCGTTTCTCGAGCTAACGGGTGGCTTGCTAGGGAAATTTGTAGAATCGACTCGTGACCGATATTAAATCGAATCACGTGCAAGTCCGTTCGGTACGTAACGATCTCGATTGTCATTAAAATTGCAAAGATCAATCGCTTGATCTGAGGGGTACGATCGTTCGGTATAATTTCAGGATCATTCGTCAAGTCGTTTCGTGGTCCAACGGAATCACCCACGATCCACTACTATGACAGTGGCGAACTGACCCCTCACTATCCTTGGATCGACCAACAGTGGCTCAAAATATCACTTCTGCGATTTAATGGTCGAAATCCATTTACGATCGAATTTTTCTTTAGTCGAGCGAATTTAACTTCCCCTAATAGCCTTTCCCTAATGGTTAGCATTCCCAGGAATGATCAATTCCGGGCGAGAATTTACTACGAGCACATTTCATAAAACTCAATTATTTCTTAATTTCCAATTGACGGATATTTCGGAATGTTATAGCAGCAGCAGCAGTAGTAGCAGTAGCAGTGGTGGGGAGGAAATGAAGAAGAAGAAGAGAGAAAGAGAGAGAGTTAGAGTGAGAGAGAGATCACGGGAGAGTGAGGGGGAGGGAGTGGTCTGATGGGGAGAGAGAGAGAGAGAGAGAGAGAGAGAGAGAGAGATATTTTTGTGGGTCAAAAGTGGTTTGACCCATTTTCCAAAATTCCCAAAATGCCCTTGAATACTTGGCCCACATTCATCCTCATCCAAATAATTGAGGGGCGTTTCGGTCATTTGCCGGCTGAATTATCCAAATAATTATCCCCAAAATTTTCCCAAAATTCGGAATTGAAACTGGCCCAGGGGCAAAATGGTCAATTTTCCGGTCCCGGGGCGAAATTCCAATTTTTGCACATACGCGTTCCATATGTGCGTGGCCAACATAATATGGCGTCGGAATCGTGAAAATAGCTTCTTAAGCCCTCGAAAATCAACTGCAAAGTTTCGGGAATAAAATAATATTATTTTTCACTTCCGAGCCAAAATTCCAATTTTCGCCCGAAACCACTCTAAATATGCGTGGCCATCCTAAAATGGCACCGGCCTTGAAAAATAACCTCAAAATCCAATATCGGTGTCCTCAGGGGCAAAACCGTAATTTTCCCGATCCCGAACCGAAATCCATTTTTTTTGCAGAAATGGGTGGCCCCAAGGTTGGCCAAGCCAAAAACGTCATCGGCCGTCCAAAATTGTCGCTTTCAAAATTCTCGATTCCCGGGCCCGAATTTCAAGAAATGACTAAAATTGAACAATAGTGACTTTAACTTATCTCTGGCTAACGGGTGGCTCATTGGGATTACGCGCTCTCGATCCGTGACCGACACTAAGTCAAATCACGTTTAAGTTTACTCGAACCGAGGCGACCTTGATTATCATATAATTGCGAGGGTCTATCGCTAGTTCCCTTTGGACACGATCAATCAAATAGACCGGTCTCTGTTGGCCCAAAACATTCCCTCGTCAATCAGTATGATCGAAGATCAGACCAAGGTCGAGTTCTTTGGTCATGCGAACTCAATCCCGTGATAGCCTTACCCTTAAGGTTAGCATCCCGAAAGTGCATAGTTCCGGGCGAGATCTCACTATAGTGCATTGATCAATATTCATTTCCTAAATCCCGGGAAAAGGATTGAAAATTCAGTCTGTTACACTTAAAATTGACCGTCACTATAATTTTCGTCCGACTCTTTTTATGCTTAATTTTCCTGTGATTTTTCATTCAGTAATCTCTCTTGTACTTGTCCATTAGAATCATGTCTAGATTTCCATGTATCTTTTCAAATTTAAGTTCAATAAAAGAAAAAAAAAGCAAAGAGAAAAATAAAAAGGAAAAACAGCAAAAACTTAAAACAGGAAGAAAAATAAAGCAAAAACGGGGCACGAGAGCGCACCAACGTCCCACGCCCACTGCCATGCCGTTGCCATCATCACCGCTGCTTATAGTCACCTTCATAGACAACGCTTCCTTGAGATGTTATTCTTTTTTCTTTTTGGACAAAGAAACGCTTCTTTCATTAAACAACCAAACTAGAAACAACAACTAAACTAGAACCACATGGAAGTTCGAAATCAGAACATAAAAACGACCAAAGGGTAGTGGGGGTGTATAGATCCAATTTGGGCTGAGGGAATTAGTGCGATGGGCCCTCGCTACAAAATCCGCAGCCTGGTTTGCGTTCCTGAAACAGTAAGCTAAGGAAACTCCTCGCATTTGGGCCAATAGAAGCTGGCAATCCCTCACCAAAGATTGGATGCTCCGTGAGATGTTATTCTTAGAGCGGTTTAGGAGTTAAAGAATGATGACATCACAAGTACGTAAGCTCTAGTTCCAGTTTACAATCGAATACCTGAACCCTTTCTTTTTCAATCAAGGACCTCAATTTTTCAAAACTGGCTCAATTTGAGGCATCAATTAAATAATTTGCCATGTATATGATTTTACTGACGTGACTCGCTTACTCAGCAAAAGTTAAATATAATAGCTAACGTGGCTCCTTACCCTACGGATTGAGTGATGAGAAGAGAAAAAGTGTGTTGACTTAGACGATCTTGACATCTAATATATCTCGGTTGACATGACAGCATCTCAAAATACCATATCAGACGCCAACATGGATAGTTAATGACTATTTAACAGCATCAGTATTATATCAACATTTTTTGTTTGCGGTTTTAATGGTCTTGATCTAAATTTGATTACACGATATTTATTCTACAAATTCATCCTCTCGATTCATTGCTTGGTCTCGCTTAATAACCTCTTTTTAAAGATTTTTCATTATTTCTTGTGAAAGAGAATATTAAATATTTTTTTAATTTCAAGCCGTTGCAAAAAGATTTCAGTGGCTAAATGTCAAGCACATTCGAAGACTATAAAGTTCTCAATGTTGATTTCCTTCAGATTTTTTGGAATCATTCGATCATAAAGTATTGCTCTTGCCCTTTTTTCGGCCAATTCCATTGCTTTCCCTTGGATCTCCTTGCCCAAAACAAAAAGGTACATGCAAGTGGTGTGGCCAAAATCAGACCGAATCAGTATGACCACTGGTCCGAATTTTGTCTCTGCAGTGGTATAGAACTGGGCTTCTTCAACATTTCCATCAGAACCAACATCTTAGACACCCCTTTATGCTACTCGGTGGTGATTTCGAGATCATGCACCCTCTTGTTCTTGCTCCTATCTTGCACTCCCTTGCTGGTGGTCATGAATCTGAGCTGCGACCAGTTACGTAAAACCTTGCCAAACTCGAGTTTCTTCTCAGGGTAGGCGAAAGCACTAGCATGGTGACAATGCATCCAAACTCTCTTGCCGCACTCCATTCATTGGGGTAAGCTACGTTTTTAACAACGAATTGAAGACGGGTCATCTCAAGATGCTGATGCCTTGCTACAGATTCAAGAAACAAGCCCAAGAAAAGCAAATGCCTCTCACTCAGGATAGACGTCAAGCAGCTTACGTTCCGTTGCACAAGGAAAAACATGACCCCAAAACGAAAATATACGGTAAGATTGCCGTAAATGCACCATTACCAGCATCAGTTTTGACTTCAACAGAAGCCGGCAAGAAGAACTAGCAAGGCGCGAAGAAGAGCGAACGTGCAGTCTAGACGGAAAGAACAAGCTTGTCGTTTTGGTTTTTGCAAAAGACATTGGCATTCGCTCTCTTATTGTTCCGTTGGCATTTGCATTTCTGGTGGTAATAAAAAATGATATTTTAATTCGAATAATTAAAAGAGCTCGAGGGTCTTCTAAATGGTGATATTACATGAAAAATCTGATTCAATCTCATAATGAAGTTGATTAAAAGAAACAAATTGAAACATACCTAAACCAAGCATTTTTGTTTTGTAATCTGTAGAAAGTTAAAAACATATTCTTGTTATATATAAATCCAAAAAATTAAGTGAAAAAATAAATTGTTTAGGAAAATTTATGCAAGAGATTTTTAATTGCTTTAACTTTTAAGACTGATTTGCTCATTCTGTAAATTTTGGTCGGAATTATTCAATATTAAATAAAAATCAAAATTTCAAACATTAAAAGTTAAAACTTTATGGTCGGTTACTTTGTAATCCCCCTTACTAGGTGCTCCATGTCCGTCACCCTTCATTGAATCATCAAATTGCAAGTGTGAGGAAGGGCACTGATCTAGGCACAATACGTGAGAGCCAGTCCAAAGCCGAGCCTGGTGAGCCTCTGAATGCCTTAACTGTTGGTTCATATCCTCTTATGACTTTATGTGCAATAGGTGCGGAGTTTGAGAATAATGCAATTCGACAAAAAATCGATCATAATATCATATTTAACTTTACTTGGTTCTATTTGAGAAAATTATAAATCGAACGGGATCAAGGTGAGTATGAAACGAACCATATCAAATTGGGTTATTCAACGCGGAAAAAAAATCAAACCAAATTTAGTCACTTCCTCTTATAAAATTGGATCTTATAAATTCTTAAAAATTGTCTATTACTTAAACCTGCTTTTTTTAAAAAAAGAAAAGAGAAAAGAAAAATAAATCAAGAGTCCTTTTTCTTGCTAAAAGAAAAAATTGAATAGCGGATTTCAAATCATTACTCGACTCGAATTAAAAGATATGAAGAGACGACATGAAAAGAAAGGATGATAATCAAAGTCGAAATGATGATTATAATAGAAGAAACACACATATGTGCATATATTTATTTAAAAGATAAGAGGATCTTATTCCACCTAAACGGTCATGAATCAATCGACAACATCATCTCTCTTTTTCATATATTCACATAAGAGGTTTCTTCCTTAATTTTGCAGCCTCATTCCAGTAAAAGAAAAACATCAAACTCTCTAGTGTCTCCATTTTGCCTACAAGGACTATCGTGCGAGATCTTCCAAACACACTTGGTGCAACGATCTCTAATTTGCATATATATATATATATATATATATATATATATCAAACCACTGGAATTGACCTAGTCATGCAAAGTTGCAAAAGAACAAGGTTGTCCCAAATAAATTGGGTCTAAATGAGAATTTCCAGCTACTCATTATATCATGGATTCCTAGATTGTCGTCCTTGGATTTACAATGAACTCTTAGAGTAGTTCTAGCCGACAAATTGTTTTGGATCACAACATGAGTCTTGCCCTAAACATCTCCTATACAACTAGTTAGGCTACGAATTATAACTATTATGTTTCTTTATTTCTATTCCAGAAGTAGGTTTAGAACATAAATCCATTTGGTAACGCAATTTTAATTTTTATATCTGGAATAGAAATCAGAAGTTAAAATTTTTTGCTTCTCTATTTCTAGAACATAAATGAGAAGTTAAAATTTTTTTTATCGCTAGCTCTCGCTACTAGTCGATTGCCCATCCGCCACCCACTTGCTGGTGTCGCGACCCTAAAAAAATTTATCTCATTTTCTCGGGCTAATGGATTATTAAGATTAATCTTAACTCGGGCCCTCCCAAGCCCTACCAATTCGCAACTTAGGGTTTAAGTTCTTAACATGCAATCGTTTTCATGCTTGGAGTCGCCACTAATCAATTTGTGGTAGGCTGATTAGAAACCTAAATAAAACATAGGGAGATATGTTTTATTCTTACGAACCAGAGATTCTAAGCCTGGGGACTTGATTACGCTAGATCTAGTCTAACGCCCTTTCGGTAACTTTTCATTTCAAAAATATTTTGGCAGGCAGTTTGGGTCCATTTTAGCTTATTTACTAACATGTGAGGTGTTCATGCGAGTGCGCAAACCACCAATTTAACACCCAGAAAGCATTAAATAAATTGCAAGCTTAGGAGAACAACTTACCTCGAACCAACGCAAGCATCTGCATTGTTAGCTAGAAAATCACATCAATCAGCCCTAATATGATTTCTAGTTAACAAAGTAACTCGTTCAATTTCTTTCTTTTTTTTGGATTTTTCATTGATTTAAATGAAACCTAGTCTATATGCAATGACATGCAAAGATGACATGCGAATTAATGCAACCTAACATGCAAACTATATGTCGTGCGACGACGTGACCTAATTCTAATGACATGTGAATGATTTATTTTTGTATTTTCTGATTGAAATTCGGAATTAAATGAAATTCGGAATTAATGAAAATGCCTAAAATAACATGCAATCTAAGATGACTTCTCTTTTTGGTATTTTCTATTAAAATTCGGAATAGTAAAAATACCTAAAATAACATGCAACCTATGATGACTTAATCTACCATAGCATGATTTCTTTTTGGGATTTTTTTTTTAAAAATTCGAAATTATAAATTACTTAAATTAAAATGCAATCTATCCTAATAAAACATGAAACAATTCACCATTTTTTTGGGGGTTTTTTTATGAAAATTCGGAATAATAAAATAACGTGAATAATCCGTTAGGATTAAAACAATACCTAATTTAAATTAGGAAACATGTCACGTTAAGTCCTAATTTAAATTAAATACTTATCTCATCCTTCGGGATATATTAAAAAATCCTAGACATGCAAAAATTCTAATTCAAACTCTAACTAATATTTTTGAATTTTCTGTTTTATTTGAAAAGCAAAACAATCAAAACAAATAAGGATAACAACCAATTCAAATCAACCACGCGATCCGCCAAATTTGTTTCAAATTCGAATTAGGCACAAAAATCAAATTATCGGTCATATCTATAGGGTTATAGATATTAACGGATAATCGATTATTTAAATTTGGAAAGCAAATTAAAATCATTATCGTATTCAAGTAGTTATGAATAGGATAATGATTTTCCGTACCGCCGCGTATCGGACCTTAGGGTTAAGGTCGGATAGTCGTCCCGATACGTTGCTAAATTAGGAAAGTTTCCTAATTTTGAATTTTTTCAAAATATGGCGGATATATCGAACATTATCTTAAGATATCTAAATATTCACCAGATAATCACGCAATATTCCAAACGATTCAAACTAGTAAACTTAATATTCCGAAAATATATCGGATAATATTCACTTACCTAATTTGAAAATAATTCCCGAAATTCAAATTCGGTTCGGGATCGGGATCGACCTCGCGGATCGGGAACGGTGGCTCACGCGCGATATCGAGCGGCGTCTTCGGGAACGACGGCGTCGAGGACAACAGCAGTGTGGGCGTCGAAGACGACGGGGGCGATGACTAGCTGAGCTTCGGTGCAAGCAGGCGGCGATGCCTCGGCTTCCCGAATCACCGAATAGCCTGCAAGAAAGAAAACTTGGGCTCGGCAAAGTCAGCACCGTCAGGATCTCTTCTGGATGACTCGAAGAAGCTGGGCAGTGTAGACTTCTCTGTTATGCATGGCACCTCCTCCCCCACTTTTGACTTTTTTTCTTTTTTTTTTTTTGGTGTCTCTTCTTTCACGTTCTCTCTGAACGTGTAGCAATTTTTTGCTTTTTGTGGCCGTGTCCCACGTCAAGAAGAATGCCCCTCCTTGACTTCTCTTCTATTGACTTCTCTTTTCTAAGTATTATGCATGCACGTGAAAGTGGGGGCTTCAATTTGTTGAAGATTTCTTTGCTGAATGCTTCTGTGTTGACCGTGCAGGGGAGCTCCTCTTCAAAGCCGTGGGAGACGTCTGGACGTGGGCATGCAGAAGCGGTCACAAGGTGGCGACAACTCCTCGGTTGACTGGGAAGGGGAGTTCTTCTTTGTTGACCAAGAAAATCAAACGTGCAGGGGCTCTTCGGGGCTGTGGCCGCCTTCTACGTAACTTGCATGGGAGGGCGTCGTCAACTCGTGGAACAGCCGGCTTCAACAAGGACCGTGTGAAGGAAAGAGGAAGCCAGCAGCATGAGCAGCGGCTACGTGGGGAGGTGGTGGTTGTCCGGGACGTGCGTCGCGGCGGTGCGGCGGTGATGACGTCGTGTTCGGAGGGTGGCTCCGTCGCGCGACGAGGACGATGGTGCGACACGGCCGCGATGACAACACCAACTTCTCTCTCTCGTGTGTGCTCTCAACTTTTCTGATCAGAAAATTGTGATCCCCTCCTTAATTTCTGACCTAATGATATATATATAGTGCTAACCCTAGGTCAGATTAGATGGGCTTAATGTCCTAATGGGCTTAAACTTGGGCTTGGGCTCTAATTAAATTAAATTCAACAGGCTAAATCAAGCCCAAATTAAAAACAACTCGAGCCCGTTCGTTTTGAAATTCCGGGCCCTTGCATTCCCGAGCGTCCCGTTTTTTGTTCAATGAATTTTAAACTCGCTCGCTATTGCCAATCCGATGCAATAATGCAATTAAATCTAAAATGAACCTAAACTATATGTTATGCAATTTAAATATTTTTGTTTAGGGGTTAAAAATTTAATCCCTAATTTTCTATGCAAATTAAACTAAATGTTCGGTAAAATTTAGGTGTCAACAGCTGGCGACCGCTGCCACCCGCTAACGGTCGCCGCCCACCTCCCATCGCTGCCCGTTGTCCACCGATCATCGTCTCCCGCCGCCGGCCGCTCTCCTCCCACCGTCGCCCAAATCCCCCCGCCGCTTGCCTCCCACCGCCGGCCATCGTCTCCCGTCGCCCGTATCCCACTGCCGGCCACCATGGGCCGCCACCCGTCGTCCACCAGCCACCGTTTCCCGCTGCCGGCCGCCCTCCGCCACCCGCCGCTCGCCTCCCACTACCGGCCGCCATCTCCCGCCGCCGACCTCCCTCCTCCCATCGCCGCCTGCCTTCGGTCGCCGCCCACCTCCCACCGCCGGCTACCGTGGGCCATTGGCCGCCGCCCAACCAGCCACCACTCTTGCCTCCGGCCGCCCTTCTCTAGCCGCCGTCCACCTCCCACCGCCAGCCACCGTGGGCCGCCGCTCGCCAACTACCGACCACCATCTCCTGCTACCGGCAGCCCTCCTCCCGCTGCCGTCCATCGCTCGCCATCCACTCACCAGCCACTTACTCATCATAATCAAACTGAAAGTGCAAAAAGAAAAGGAAGTAAGAAGTTTTAAATTTTGCAACATGGATCCAAGATCAGTTTCCATAAGCAGTGTGCTGTGCATTGAATTTTAGTGATAATTGCTTCATTCACAAGTGTAAAGCTAGAGAATCCAAACTATGGTTTACATAGTGATTGGTGCAATGATGATATAACGCACAGCTTAATACTTTTGGCGTGAGGTATGGGACAGTGGGGTTTGGCGAGACAATATCATCAAGTTAGATCCAACAGTCGACATCCATTTTCTTTTAGTCGATGGCTAGGATCGTGCCCGTAACTTTGAGCCTGTTACTTTATTACATTAATTTTTGTCAGTTAAACCTGTGTATCCGTGCAACTACTCCTCTTTTCAGAATAGTAAATAAGGGTTGAAAGGATGTTTCGAAAACCTGAACCATCATGCATAGAACACTTTATCACGTTTGGTACTAGACAATTGTTTACAAATCCTATGAAGATATTCACATCTTTTTCGTAGTATAGCTTGAAAAAGGACATATAGATTTTACTGTTGAGGAACACTGCTTTCCCACTTCACCCCTTTGGAGGCAATGATCAATTAAGTAAAGAGTCGCCAATTATTAAGCAAAAACTGACGACTCTCTTGATGAGGCCCAAATGAACAAGCTTTCCCTTTACTTTGAATTAGCCCTTGTTGCATAAGGATCGTGATGTCCCATTAAGAGTTAAAGAGATGGGTGTTCCGGATGATTTGCTATTGTAGAGATTGTATATTGAATAACAATTTTTGATAATGTTGTCCTTATTGACACGTTAGACTTGGGCTAACGTAGATCCTTACATCCAATTAATATTAACGATTAATTGAAATAAGTCTTGACTTTTTATGTATTATCTTTCATAGATTTATTGGCAGAAAGCCTCTCAAGGCATCCCTTTATGTGAAAAAAGAAACTCAATTCACTAAATAAAATTGAAGTTGTTTGATTTTTATGCCAACCATAATTATTAGATTAGAATGTGAAGTTGCTCCTGGATCCGTACATCTATTATGACTATTTGAAAATGTTGGGACTAATTTCTAACAAAAAAAATGTTATGATTAATTAAAGTCATGAGAGGCGTTCTCTTTGTAATTAAGTTGATAAGGATCTTTTGCATGATAACTATCTAGTTTATGATGAATAAGTGCATATAAAAAAAGTATCCTGTAAAGTTACCATCATCCTACATAAACTTACAAGATTAATAAAAATAAAAAACAATGAGAAATTAGAAGCCGGTTTGACATTTTAAATAAGCATGAAGTCACACCTATCTTGAGAGTCCACCAAGACTTCCTCTGAATTTGAAACAATCCAAGGAGTCTATTATTTTTTCATAGATAAAAAAAGAGAGAGTTATAAATATGAGTTGGGTTTGAAAAAATTATAAATTCATTTAACACCCATATATTTTTGGATTTTGAGATTCTAAATCCATTTATTGTCGCGCCCCGAACCCCACGGCACGCAACATCCCTACCTTGGTCGATATGTTTGCGACGTCCCAGGAAGCGTTGCCGACCCAACGCCCACACAGAGTGTAAGGCATAAGCGAAAGCAATAAATAAATACACCCTGACAATAATCATATGAGACAATGGATAGCACGGCAATAAACAACACAGCTGAAAATATATGTATTTACTTTGTATTACAACCGAAAACTCTTTTTACAACATTCATTTACAACCAAAAGAAAAACACAAGTCAACATAAGGCAGCCAACAGCCACTGGATCAAAAAGGAAAGTGGCTAGGGAGGTCAGACTAACTCAGGAAGAGGACTACGGTCAAAAAGGTGCTAGCCCTCACTACTATCTATGGACATGGGCTACCCTAAGGCTCCCAATCTGGATCAAAGGACTCTGTCGGCTCCTCTGACGACTCCTCTGAAGATCTCTCACTCGGCTCAGACTCCTCATCTTCCTCCTCCATGGCCTGCGCAGCAATCCGCTCATCCTCTGAATCCAACTCCAGCTCTGGGTCGAGGTACCATCCTAACTCCTCATCTGAGTGGTGCTCTACATCGGAGTCTACGTGTACCACCTCACCGTCTTGCTCCGGGTCTACATCAACATCCATGGCTTCCGGCTCATCCTCGTCTTGATGATCTGCTGGCTCCGGATCAGCATACAACACCTCGGGCTCCTCTTCCTTCTCGTCCATAGCAGCAGGTCCGTCTACAATCGTCATGGATACTCCAATCCGGTGTAGTTGAAGGGTCTAGAATCTCACCATCCGCCATCTGCGGAATCATCACGTCGTTCTCGTCCAAGGGAACATCAAAAGTCTTGAGAGGGGGTCCAGTCACTCCATCGGCTCCTCTATAGCACCAAGCCACGTACTCCTGAGTATGATAGTATGACTCTCCCACGTTCACGAATAATACCGAATCATATCGCATATAGGCTGCTCCATCCCCGCAGGGGTGTACACTAGAAGTCCGTTGAATCATGTTTGGCTTTCCAAAAAGAGGTGGCGGCCTCGGCATCATATGGCTAGGGGTCTGAAATGTTGGGTTATTACAACTGTGAGACGAATCTCAGCAAGGACAACCCCTAAACCTAGGCTAGGCTAACATGCATGCTCTCGATAGGTCTACACGACAAACATAGCAACACAAATCACAAGTAATCCCGACCTGGGCCCTCGGGCCCGGGTCACTTACCAGGCTGACCCTGTAGGTTAAGCATCTCAATATAATATTCAAATTACATACACGAACATGCTATTCATACGTACGTCATACGCATGCTCGTGCTCAACAGTGTTCGTATCACATGCCTTTCACCGAGTCTCGCATACCCGCACACTATCCCATGCACTGTTATGCATGCAAATATTGTCCTCATGCATGACCATGTCTCGGCTCACTAGCCCATACAAGCACACTGGCAACTATTCAATTATTAACTTAGAGTTCGATCCGCGTAAAACGTATCAGGTCTGACCCGTGCCAATGCAACAGGTCCACAATGTCACAACACTTCGTGGCCAGCGCAAAGACGCCCCCGGCCCAGTGTATCTAGCCTGCTTCAAAGTGCATGAGACGTAACACCGATTTCCTTACGAACCAGAGCCCACGTAAAATGCATCAGGTTGGTCGTCTTCCGGACGTATCGGGCATCGTCCTGCTTCAAAGTGCATGAGGACGGCATACCCCCCGTAACACGCATCAGGGCGAAAGGTGATCATACATACATACAGCCAGTTATTATCTGAACCCCGCGTTAAACGCTTTAGGGTATTTTAGGTGATCACATGCTCATGGCAAGTACGCATTCTCGCATAATTCCATCTCATGCCACACTCTCGACACACACAATGTGTGACCATGCAATGCAATTCAATGCCCATGAGTAGTAAGTACAATTCAAGAATCCAATCAAATTCACGCCACAATAATGTGCTCAACTCACAACAGCATAATCGCTTGGCCAGCTAATACAGTGCGGCCCAATTCATAATACTCAATTCAACACTTTATTACAAGCCACAATTGGCCAATCACATACCGCACAATTCCGGCCACACAAGCACACGACATGGCATAGCATAATTAAGCGCAATTCACCCAATCAAATCAACCAACCCGGGAATCCCGGCAATCCAATTACATAGACCTCAATTAGCCCAATCTAGTCCAATAATCCATGAATGGACAGCCACCAATCCAGCCATTCTAGGGTCCATATTGTCTCTAATTAAATTGCACTAATCCACCAATATTAATCCGGTAACAATTTTCCCCAATCGATTCACTAATCTCTCTTAACATACACCGATAATACCCAAACCAGTCCAGAAAATGCATTATCAGTCCTAATTCGGGTTTAGGAGGTATACTCACCAACTCCTAAATCAAGTCGACGGAAACGGGCGGCCAATCGCAGGTGAACGGCAGAAATCGGCGGCGGCCGGTGGTACGGACGGCAGCTGCTCGACACTTCGAGCGATGACGAACGGCGGGGAATGAGTAGTATGATGGTCGGATTGGTGGGGTGAAGCTGGACAATCAGCGGCGCGACGTGGACGGCGGTCCGGCGTCCGACGGTCTTCACGGCGCTCCTCGGGCCGAGAGAGAGAGAGAGAGCAACGGGAGAGAGGAAGAGGAAAGGGAAGAGACGAAGGACGGGGATGAGAGGGTGATGGTGAGGCGGAGGACACGGCGACTCGGCGATCAGCTCCGGCGTGCAGCGGCTCCGGCGACGGTGGCGGCTTCACGCGGCCGAGGAGGAGAGAAACGGTGGAGGGGGAATTTCGGGAGAGAGAGAGAGTTGTGGCCGAGTGAGCTGATGAGAGGAGAGAGAAATGGGTCTTGGCTGGTCAAATATAGAGGTAGTGGATGCCACGTGTCGCAAATCTACCCAATATGACCATTTTGCCCTTGATGCAATGGTTCTCATTCAATCTTATCAAATAATTGAGGGGTAGGATGGTCATTAGCCTCAATAATTGAGCTGAAAATCCAGATATTAATTTCCCAAATTTATTCCAAAAATTCGGAGCCCAAAATAGGCCAGGGGCAAAACGGTCATTTTTTCGATTCAGGGTCGAAATTTCATTTTTCGCCTGTACCAACCCCAAATGTGTGTGGCCAACATAATATGGCGTCGGAATCGCAAAAATAGTCCCACAAACCCTTGAAAATCGACTCCGAAGTCCACAGGGGCAAAATTGTAAATTTTTCCAATTTCGGCCGAAATTCCAATTTTTGGCTATACTTGCCCCAAATGTATGTGGCCACACTAAAACGCCATCGGCCACGAAAAATAATCGCATACGGCTTTAGAAATCCATGTCAAGGTCCGGAGGGGTAAAACCATAATTTTTCACTTCCGAGCCGAAATTTTAGTTTTTGACCGTACCCACTCCAAACATACGTGGCTACTCCAAAACAACGTTGCCCTTGCAAAATAGTCGTGTACGACCTCGAAAATCGACACTCAAGTCTAGGTCAATTTTTCTATGATCAAAATCGCTCAATTTCAAATTTTAAAGTCTCTGACTAACGGGCGGCTGTCTAGGGGTTACGCATATCGACCTAAGGGTACTCAAGTCGTGACGGCCTCAATTACCGAGAAAACGCGAGAATTTATCACTAGTGCCAGAGGTTGCGATCGGTCGATTTGAGTTCAGGATTTGATTCGCCATGTGTACTTTCGGTCATGCGGAATCACCCACGATATAATCGTTCATCGTTGGTCAAATCATATCCTTCACTTTTCTAGGATCGGCCCACATTGACCCAAAATATTCTCTCGCCGTTTCTCGGAATCGGGGCCCAATTCGCGATCGAGTCCATGGTCCACGAACCATTCCCTAATTAGCCATTCCCTTTTGGTTAGTATCCCAAGAGTGATCAATTCCGGGCGAGACTTACCAAGATGAAATGAGAAACAATATTTACTTTATTGATATTGGAAATGGGTCGAAATTCGGGATGTTACATTTATAACCCATTTACTAAATACAATTAACTCATATAATGATTCACTCATCAAATATGAGTCCATTTTGACAAGTCGACTGAATTGCATGCTTAGTTTATTTTAGTGATTGCATTTTTGTACCACTATATGTCATCATAATATCTCTTAAACACGCTCGTTGAATAATATTAGGTGAAAAGAGGAGTTCCCTCTATATTGGAAAACTATGAGGTGAACATGACCAATGAACTAATGCTCCCTGATGTCAAGCCACGCTTTCCACTGTGAAACCATATCATTGTATCGCTTTTCTAGTTCTATAATTTAGTTCGAACCGGACGGAACTTTGAGAAGCATCGAGCTCGAGAGCATTTCTATAGCTTCCCAAGAAACTGTTTGGAATTAAGTATTTATTATAAAAAATTGAAAAAGTCCATGACAATAACTCATCGTAGTCAAACTGAAGTGCACAAAGAAAAGGAAGAAACTTGGGAAGTCTCAAATTCTGCAACATGGATGCAAGATCAGTTTCCATTAGCAATGTGCTTCAGTATGGATGTGCAGTCAATTTTAGTGATAATTGCTTCATTTCACAAGTGTAAAGATAGAGAATCCAAACTATATAGTTTATGCACTGATTGGTGCAATATTAATATGGCACGACTTATTATTTTTGGCGTGAGGTATGGGACAGTGGGGCTTGGCAGGACAAAATGGTCATGCCAAATCCAACAGTTGACATTAATTTTCTTTTATCCAATGGCTGAGATCGTGCACATAACTTCAAGCCCATTACTACTTATTATTTTTGTTACATCAATTTTTGTCAGTTAAATCTGTGAATCCGTGCAACTACTCTTCTTTTCAGAATAGTAGATAATGGTTGAAAGGATATTGTGGAAACTTGAATCATGTGCATAATACATCCCATGTTTATCACGAGTGGTTCAGGACAATCGATTACGAATCCTACAATGACGTTCATATCATTAAAGTCTAAATCAGATCAAAGAAAAAGTCTGAAAATAGGACAAAGCGGTTGCTCGGTGATCGAGGCAAAGATGCTTGACCGTGCGTAGCTGAAACAAAATGAGAAAAGATGTCACGCCCCCCATCGAGCACGTGACATCCCTCTAGCTGGGCAGGATTAATGCGACGTCCCAGGAAATGTCGCCGACCCAACGATCCCATCAGAGTTTAATCGCGGTGGAAACAATAATATAATCCCGGACAATAAAATTGTGAAGTACTAGGGAGAAATAAATTGCCAACCACCAAACATAATACTATACCTCGATATATATATATATACAATATCCATACACAATTCAAACTTATACCATAACTGTCATTTACAATCCACCAAGCAAAATATGCACACCGAACTACTAAACTATAAACCACCGACACCACAAAAAGATCAGTAGACTGGATAAACACCACACCAAAAATGGAACACTTCCAAACTCCTCCTCCGCTCCAAAAACTAACTCCTACGCCTCATAGATGGCGTCCACTCTGACTCACTCTCCTTATAATCCTCATCAGGAACGTGCTCATCCGAAGACTCCGAGTCGGCCTCAATCTCAATCGGATTATCCTCATCTCCCGACTCTATCTGAACCTCAATCCTCTCCTCGTCATCAGGCTCCTCTTCTGGCCCCTCTACTGGCTCGTCCTCTAGCTCATCCTCTACGGGATCCTTCTCATACTCCTCCTCCGGCTCTACACTCGGGTCCACGTCCATCGGGTTGTTTTTGGCCTGCGACTCCTCCGGCTCTGGATTCGGCACCGCTACTGTCGTCTTAGGCGCTGCAGGGACGTGCTGGTGCCCTGACTGAGCTAGACTAGTCTCCAAACTAGTCATCTCACCGTTGGGAGGGGGTATAGCTGACGGATCCCAATCGCCTACTCCATCAAATTAGGCATCAAAACCACGGACGAGGCTAAACTCATCCATCTCGTCCCTAAACATCCAGGCAGTGTAGATATGAGCCTGCCAAAGAGGTAGCCCTATATCTACCCATACTACTGAAGTATGCTTAACCCAGGTCAAATTATCGTCTATCGGGTACTCTACAACATCATGGTCAGCGTGCATAAGAATCCCAAAATGCTACGGCAGCAGTGGCGGAAGGTTCATGGCTCAGGCGGGGGCTCTGAAATTGTTGGTTGAAACAACCATGAAACACTTCTCAATAAGTTCACAACCTAAGCCCCACCTAGGCTACCACGTATTCCAAACAAATCCAGACACCAAATCAAGCAACACACAAACAACATCCACACAATTGTACTTACCTGGCTCTCAGTACACGCAATCTGCACATTAGTCTTAAATGCACAATCACGACATTCAAACCACATATACATTCCAAACCATTCTCATGCTCAAAAGCACATGTCGATCACAAAACATTTCCGAATTCCGTACTTCACACTCGTTCACACACCACCACATCATTTTCATTTAACTTGCCACGTCGTACCATCTCGTGCTCAATTACTTTCCTCAGCCCGCGTAAATACGCATCAGGCCTACATGATTGCGAGCACGCCTTAGGTTCGATCCCATTCTCACTTTCTTTCCTCAGCCCGCGTAAACACACATCAAGCCTACATGATCGCGACCCAAGTATAACACGCCTCAGCCCAATCCCACAGCTGTATCACGATCCGTGCAAACACGCCTCAGGCCGGTTCAATTCCCCACGTAAACACGCCTCAGGGATTTAGTGATCACACGAATATACTCACAAACATATTTTATTTGTACCCCGCATTAACACGCCTTAGGGCCTTTTAGTGATCACGCGCACATCGCAAGCCTCAAATCTCACACATGCACATACTCGGGCATTAATTAAATGCACACAAATGCACCCAAACTAACCAATTCAATTCAACCACATAAACCCAAACAACCATCACACAACACATAATTTTTCACCACCAAATCAACACGCAATAATCCCGGCACTACACGGTAATTCCACACAATTACGAGCCGCATCAAATAGCCAAATCTACGCATTCAACAGAATTTTCCAGCATCTAAATCAACAATTTCCAGCCCTTAATTGGCCTCTAAATTACCACCAAAATACCGCAATTTCATCCCTAAGGCCCCTAATCCAAATCAGCCCCTAAAACCACACTAATCCGCGTTTAAACGGGATCAATAATACCCGATATATTAGGCAAGGGTTAGATTGTAACTTACTTGGAATTTCCAAGCAAGATCAACCTATCCGAGGTTGATTATGTGGCTGGAACGCGGCGGCTACGGCGGCGACCGTGCGGTGGTGGTGATCGGCGAGACGGCGACTGCTTTGGCCGGTCACTCTCGGCCATGGTGAGAGAGAGAGTGAGCCGAGAGGGAGGGGGACAGCGGCGTGAGGGTGGAGGGGGTTCAGTTTGGTGGCGGGAGCAGTGGCGTTCGGTGGGGGAGGGGAGAGGGTTGCCGAGAGAGTGAGGGAGAGAATGAGAAGAGAGAGAGAGAATTTTGGTCTTAAAAATCAATAATTTGACCCCCTTATTGTGAAATAACCATCTTGCCCCTCTCTCTACTTTTCAATCAACGGCCAAGATTTGTTCTTATCCTGAGATTGATGGCCGAGATCGATTCTTTTCCAAAAATATCCGAGTGTAATTTGGGGATTTCACAAAAATCCAAAGGCAAAATTGTCCAAAAATTGTCATTTCTAAACTTAGGGTGAAATGACCAAAATGCCCTTCCCCATTTACACTTTTAACAAACTCCCAGGGGTAAAAAGGTCATTTTCCATCCTTCATCGAAATTCAGTTTTTCTGAGGGATTCGGACAATTCCAACGCTGAACATTCTAAAAACAACGTCGTCCAAATGTTTTGTCGTGACTTCTTAATTTCCAATGCCCAAATTGGTCTCTAATTAATAACTGAATTTTATATAACGTAACTTGAGCGTGTCTCAGACTAACGGGCGGCTTTTGGGGAAATTCGCATATTCGACCCATGACTGATACTAAATCAAGTCACGTGCAAGTTCATTCGGATTGTGACAACCTCGATTGTCACATAATCGTGAGGATCGATCGCTAGTTCCGACGGGCACGATCATTCTGTATAGGTTTTAAATCGTTCTCCAACTCACCTCGTGGTCAAACGGAATCACCATTGATCCACTCGTATGACGGTGACGAATCGGCCCATAACCATCCTAAGATCGGCCTACATTGGCTCAAAATGTCACATCGACAATTCTATGGTCTAAAGTCGGTTCACAATCGAATTTTTTTAGTTGCACGAATTTAAATCCCTAATTAGCCTTTCCCTAACGGTTAGTATCCCAAGAATGATAAGTTTCGGACAAGATCTAACTATAAATGCGTTCATAAAACTATTCATTTCATAAATCCCAAATGGGCAAATTTTCAGAATGTCACAAAAGAAGTAACGAAGTTTGAGGAACATGCAATGCTATTTTCCAACCAAAGAGTTTATCGGACAAAAGAATACAGATGGACCTCACTTTTGCAGGCATAGTTCAATCATGGGATTGTGGTAATAATGCATGGTTGCGTTCTTGGCAATAGTAACTTTAATAATCAAATCATTCGCCATGTAATGCTTATTATTAATAAGAACTCATATTTTCAAGTACCCGCCATTTGTAAAATATGTGATTGAATTAAACGCCAATTAAAAGATCACGATGGGAGAAAAACTATGGCTTATAAAACTATAAGCGACATCACCAAACTCTTGTGATTGCAGTTCAGACTTCGTAGAGAGCAAGACAAATGTAATCTAGTCCTCGTCTTTTTGACAAGATGTAATGGATCTTCAGTTTTGTCGAGCACAATTTGTTTGAATGCCTCAGAGTTGCAATTCAATTTTTTCCCCCACTATGTCCCTTGAAGAATGCAATGAGAATTGTTTGCCCGTATGCATATTTGAACAAGCAAAGTATGAATATGAAGACCATAATATGAGCACATAGAATGAGAGAACATAGCAATATGTATATTCACGGCACTTGACATTATTTGCTAGTTTCAGAAGTTATAACCTGCAGCTTTTAACTATATGATAGGGTGCATAATCTGAAAGTGATCTATCTTAGCCTGTCAAAATTTATGCTCTTAGACTATGCATCAAGTACATAATATAATCTCAAGTCTTAGCCACATGTATAAGGTATAAAGCAAACAAAGTGATACAAGGCAATCTTTCCATGAATATCTTCATATAAGATGGCCGCACCACCACATTGAAAAATGGACGCTTCAATTCAAATTTGTTGGCTAATTGAATCCTACCAAGAATAATACATTTGGAAATGATTGATCAAACATGTGATAGTCCGACCAACTTATTCACATCACTTTTATAAATCAATTTTATAAATTAATTCTTATAGTTGTAGTATTATTCTTTCTTGATAATACTCAAACGATATGTGTGTAAAAGAATTAAAAAAATTTATCTTAATTGGTGCCTGGCGAGACATAGGCTTACTCTAAACTCTAGATTGAGAAGACATTACAATTTCAAAAATAGTAGTACTCGAAAAAGACGAGCTATATCGACCGAAATAATTGTAAAAATAAGAAAAATAGAAAAGATCAACTTGACCTTGACTATAAGCATGGCTTGCCATCAAAGCCAAATTTTTTAAGGAAAAAAATGGTTTGTTAATTGCATGAACCCAGTCTTCTTGAGCCCAAATGATTTCACTTTTTATATTTCGTGATTTTCACTCGAGTCCCAAGTGATACGCATTGAAACCCAAATATCTCCCAAATATCACTCTATCTAATTATTTTAATAGCATGGAGTTTTTAACATGTTGAAATAGAGTTTCATGATGAAGGGAGAACATAAAATTAGACGATCAAAATTGACAGGTGCAAATTTTCAATTTACATGAGAAATTACGAAATGTATGAGGTTAAGATTGTGTCGTGATCAATATAGAGACATGCATAAGGATGTTTTATTTTCATCAAAGTTTGAGGTATTGGTGTTTTACTATCGTTGGGAAAATTGCACGGTCGGTATTAAACGTATTGTAAAGAATGTAATCGAGTCGTAAATCTTTCAATTGAACTAATTTAGTCTTAGCTTCTTTGAGAAAAAGTATAATCAAGTCATCTCGATTAAGTTTCACTTGATTTATTGGACGTGTCATCCTAATCATGGCTAATTGTCCTACGTGTAAGGGCGAAGGTGTGACGTGGACAAAAATTACATGAAACAGCGTTATTTGTTCTTAGATAAACGGCGTGGTTGCTTGGTCGAGCGACTAAAGCCTCTAATTACCAATGAAAAAGTAATAGTAGATCCAACCACATATTTACTAAATGTGGACACGAGTGGGAGCGGGGACATCTCATTTATCTGATGTCTAGTCAAATTTTTGCATCTTGTGGACCTAAGCAACGTAAGTAACTTTTTTCCAATGACAAAGCACTATCGATTGGGAATCCTATGAAGATATTCGAGGTAAGTACAGCGCAAGTGCCATAACTTTTGTACGGAAGACACTTAAGTGCCATAACTTTTTTTTGGCTCACTTGAGTGCCATAACTTTCAAAGAAATGATCACTCAAGTGCCACTTTCAAGCTGATCGTGAGGGCCCGTAATCGCGGCTTTTTCGTTCGAACGGTGACCTTCCCGGTGAAGCAAGCACCATCAGCTTGAAGAGGGGGTGTTAATAAATCATTCTATGATCTCCGTTCGTCTCGAAATTTCCATTTTAGCCTCCATTGACGAAGGTAAAAATGCTTCGTAGTCGCACAAATCGGCTCGATAAATGTGTGACTACGAAGCAATTTTGCCTTTGTCAACGGAGGCTAAAATGGAAATTTTCAGACGAACGGAGGCCATAGAATGATTGATCGACACCCCCTCTTCAATATGGTGGTGCTCGCCTTGCCTGGAAGGTCACCGTTTGGCTAGAAAAGTCGCGGTTTCAGGCCCTCACGACCAACCCCTCTGACAAGCTGGTCGTGAGGGCCTAAAACCGCGGCTTTTCCGGTCAAACGGTGACCTTCCCGGTGAGGCGAGCACCACCAGCTTGAAGAGGGGGTGTCAGTGAATCATTCCATGGCCTCCGTTCATCTCGAAATTTCCGTTTTAGCTTCCGTTGACAAAGATAAAAATGCTTCATAGTCACACAAATCGGCTCGATAAATTGTGTGACTACGAAGCATTTTTACCTTCATCAACGGAGGGTAAAACGGAAATTTTGAGACCAATGGAGCCCATGGAATGATTCACCGACACCCCCTCTTTAAGCTAGTGGTGCTCGCCTTGCCGAGAAGATCACCGTTCGATCGGAAAAGCCGCGATTTCGGGCCCTCACGATCAGCTCAAAAGTGGCACTATTGTGATTATCTTTTTGAAAGTTATGGCACTCAAGTGAATCAAAAAAAAGTTATGGCACTTAAGTATCCTCCGTACAAAAGTTATGGCACTTGCGCTGTACTTATCCCAAGATATTCATATCATTATAATCTGAAAAAGGATAAATAGATTGTCTGGTGACCGAGGCAAAGATGCTTGACAATAAGACACTGAAGGGAAGTGAACGAAAGGAGTGAAGAGTGACTCCAGGAACACAGGCCACCATGAAGTGGGGTGTGGAAATTGCTTTACGGAGAACTTTGGGCCGGTTATAATCCGGGAGATATATAGTCCAATTTACTTTGTTGATTCTCCTTGGATGAGCTAAAGACATAGAAGGGGTTCAAAAGGGGGCTTTTTCTAGTTCGTGGCCCAATTCACATAGCTCATCAGAAGATAAAATTTTCGTTTTGAGTCCGTCAAAGCGTATCAAGCCCATCGGCTCCAGCCCAGTTTATCCACCAATTAGGTCGTAGAAGCTGCATCCCCTCTAGCCGGTGATCCTATCTGCTAAAGATCCGCTTGAAATCTTGGAATCCCATCGTTTCCGACGCTATTCATCGTTGTACGCCACCACTCATCGACGCCATTGGTCGTTGTACGCCCATTAACCGGAAATGACATTGGGTCAATTTTCCAATTAGAGGAAATTCAAATAGAAATTGAAAAACCTATCGAAATTAAAATATTTCTTCAAAGTTGAAGTTGCGAGAAATAAAAGTGGATTTTTCCTTTCACAAATGACATCAAAACATTATTCATTCAAGCAAGAACATACCGCGGACAACAAACTCACACGATTTCCCTAACAATAATAGGGAAATGACATCAAAACATTATTCATTCAAGCCGCGTATAGCACATATGAGCAATGTAGAGACAAAAATACTTTCCCTAGCAATAATAGGGAAATGAACAAATATGTGCAACAACAATAAGAGACGAATGAATCGAGATCAAGTCGGATTCAAGAATGATACTCAACATAAACTAATAGCATGGGAATGGGTAAGCATGTCGTTAGAAGACACAGCAATGCGGTCATCTCATCCAATCGTGTATCAATAAAAGCAATCCAACTCCTAGAATGACTAGGAATACTACCTCAAATCAACCTCCACTCTAGGGACATCTAGAAGGGATTGGGCGACGGGAGCCTGGTGGTGGCTCGACGGCGGCCGGTAGATGGCAAGTGGATGGAGTTGCTTCCGTGAGAGAAATTGGTGTATTCCCCCAACTATTGATGGAGTCGAGAAAAAAAAATAGAGAGGAAAAAGCTACAAAAAAACCTGAAATTATATCCACCGCGACATTTTTACCCTACACTTGTAAATGTGTCACACATGTTACAGGTTTTGGGTTTTCTAATGTCAACGGAAAAAATTTGTTACAATGGACATAATTTTGGGTTTTAAAAAGTCAAGTAAATTTATCATAATGAATATAATTCAAAATTTTGGGTGCTTTTTTTTAAAGAAGATAATTTGTGAGTCGTCGAATGAATCTTCCTTTTTTTTATTCTCGTCGTTTTCTCTTCAAGGTCCTCGCCGCCGCCCATCTTCACGCTCCGGCCTATCGTCTTGGGCGATGACGACTCTCGATTTGGCCTCGGATTCCGTCGTTGCCGGTTGATGAGGCGGCGCCGGACCAGTGGGAGTGGCCACCGGTCAATCGGATGAAGCTCTTGTGAACACCAGCCCACATCCCCCTCTCCCTTTGCGCGCGGCTTAGACGGGGCGAAACGATGGACGAAAAGCTGACGGCGGCGATGGAATCCGAAGGGCGGCGAACAAGCCGAAAATCTACCGAAAGGTTCAACCGCATATGAAACGACCTGATGGTACAGCAGCGGCGGTAGCTGTCACACCCCAAACTCAGCAAGAATAAAGGCATGACACGGCCATCCTTTCTCAAAAGGACGCAGCCTAAACATAACCAAAACTCACCTAATATCACAATATATGCATTCACATATATATACATGATATAGAGTTTAACTGGTTATAATATCAGAGTTAACTACAAACCATCAAAGGGCCAAAAGCATAATCAGCAACAGGCTAAAACTTAAACTCCACATCCATGTGAACTCGTACCAAAAAGTCCCAACTATCAAAATGCCCTCCCCAACATCGGAACTCTCACGCCTACAAGCGCCTCGGTGAAGAACCTGAAAAACAAGTAATATGAGAGGAATGAGCTACCACGGCTCAGTGAGTAATACATTTCTTCTAAGCAGATCGAGCACTCACTATGCACATGGTTATAAGACCAAACGAAAGCTCAATTAACCCAATTCCAACATATCACAAACTTCAAAGTCAAAATACGTTATATACCACTTAAACATAATCTTTTCACAATAAGAAATATCGTTTTAATTAATAATATCAAAGAAGAAACCAATAGTCGATTCCATTGGCCAATCTCGTCGAAAAGCACACGCCAATGGTCCATTCCATTGGCCAATCTCATGCTCAGAAATCTAAGTATGATCATGGATAATGCCCCATGAAAAGCGACCAAGATTCCCCTCTTGGTAAGGTCTCCACCTACTATAAGCCGGTGGCTCGGCCCACAAGGATATCCTAGATTAGTATGCGCATACCCACAACCCCTCATTTGGGTTCACAGAGACACTGAGCATAAAAAATCCACAACAATATCATCCATCAATCTACAAAACCCATTTCAGAAATCATTTCATAAACCATTTCATAAACTAATATAAAACCCTTCATAAGCCACATTCAAATGCAAGAACTCCTCATGAGTCTTTCTCAAAAGGTTTCGCAAACCTATTTCCATTCAGTAAATTCATATCGAAATCAAAAGATAATATTTCATTTCAAATACACAAGATGGCAGTAAATGCTCGATCTAATTTTATGAAATCAAAATGCCATTTTTTATATGGTAACATGTCTAATACATATCATTTTTTAAACATGAGTTTACAAATTCAAAGAAGAAATAGTACCACTCACCTTAAAAAGCTGAAAAACTAACCTACGGCGGTTTCTCGAGCCAAAGCACTCAAATACCTAACAATAAGTTGAAAAACGGTATCAAAACCAAGTAAAATGTTACTTCAACTACGACTCGGCTCAACTAGGCTTAATCGCTAATATAACAACTAAAAGACGCCCCCAAAACACTCATCCAAAGCGATTATCCAAATTTGTCCACGACGCGAAACTTGAGCGCGAAACTTAATTGCGCCGTAACTTTCTCCACTAAACTCTGTTCTAAGCGAACTTATAGTCAAAAGAAAGCTTGTTCAGAGCATTACAAGAACCCCAACTTGGCGGCCCCAAAATCGAGCCGAAAACCGACGAAAATAGGCCTAAAATCCTCTGGTCGTGCACTGTTCACTGCACGCGTTCAACTTCAAAATTTTGTATCCAGCAAACCGTAAGTCCAAATCAGGTTCCGTAAAATCCCACGGCCTCGCAACACCCCAAACTATCAATTCTATAAAAATACGCAGCTTTACGACTCAAAAATCTGACTTCGCCGCTCAAAAAACACATAACTCCGAATTATGAGCCCTAACCCGAAAAATGTTCCGATTAATTGAACGAGGGGTGCGAATACTTACGGAGCGTTGCGATATGAAGTCGAATCGGCTAGGTGAGGTACGCACGGCGCAAAACCCTCCCTTTCTTCTTTTTCTTCTTCTTCTTCTCCTCTCCTTTCTCCTCTTTTCCTTTCTGTTTTTCTGTCTCTGTTTCGTGCGGTTGGCTTCTTAAAAACAGCCGAACACTATTGCTTCTTTTGACTTGTTGAATTTCTCTTTTTTTTTTCTTTTTTTTTGGGACCCATATTTTACAGTAGCGGCATGGGAGAGAGAGAGGGGAAAAGGAAAAATGGAGGAAGACTTGGTGGAAAATGAGGATGGACGGAGAGAAATGGAGAGAGAGAGAGAGAGATGGCTCGACTCCAATGGAATGAAGGGGGGGATTGATCCCTCTAGCTGACGATGATTCACTGCAACCGCCGATGGGAAGCACCGCCCAGCCATTCGTCCAGATCGAGCTCTCTGCCGTTCGTTGCTTCCAGCACCCACCGAATGTGCTGCGTCCTCTGAGCAGAAGGCGTTCGGTGAATTGCGCAAGAGAGAAACAGAGGGTGAGACGATTCTGAAACAACAAACAGAGGAAGATACGCCTAGAGAAATCTCCACAGACAGCCGATTCCTCGTGACAATCAGGCGATGACCGCCAATGAACAGTCAGGCTGTTTCGTCTCTGATTGAACTCTGGAATTAATTTCAATATACTCCAACTTTGCCTGTTGATTTCTGTTTCGTTTTGTTTTCTAAAATTCTCTTCACTGTCTTCTGAAATTCCATTGCGGTCGATTGCATTGTGGAGGAGGAATCGAGTTTGCGTGGAAGGTATTCGATGGAATGACGAAACCGGACTCTGTTTCGAAGAATACCTGAGAGAGAGAGAGAGAGAGAGAGAGAGAGAGAGAGAGAGAGAGAGAGAGGATCAGTGGGCTTTATCTGGCGGTGAGAGCAAGTTCAAGTCCGAGAGCACGAGATGTTGTCGATTCTAAGACGAAAAGCCACTGCCAGAGGCGGCTCGGATGTTGTGTGGTTGGGAGAGAGAGGTTGCGGAACAGTTGTGTTCGTTACAGGGTTATGCAGTTGTGGCAAAAGAGATGACTGTGAGAGAGGCTCCAAAATACCGCGCCCGATGAGGAATTGTCTGTAGATCCTAAGAGTCTTTCCTAATGGGTGGTGAGGAGGTGGGAGTTGCATTATTTGAATGCGTTATTGTCAAGGAGTGGATAGTTTGCATGGTCGCAAATCTAATTGGTGTTTGGTCAAGTCCCCTGTTCAGTTGATAACATGACGGTGTCAACCTAAGCACAGAAAAATGAGGTATACATGACACATATGCTCCAGTATAATATCGTAGGTGAGGCATGGGACCGTTGTTACTACTTTGATTAACTCAGCTTGTAATGTTTGGTATTACCCGCAGAAAGCTTCACCGTCTCCTTCGTCGTTTTCCTGCCTTCTTTTGTTCGAAAGGGTAAGCAATCATTCGCAGATTCTGGGCATGCTCGTCTTGTTCCGAAGCAGTAATTGCTTTTGCTATTCAATGACTCTTCGCCCCCATAAACTTTGATCGGTGACCTATTGTTGCATGGCTTAGCCGCTGTCCTCATAACTTGTCGTTCCATTTGGTGACGAGGGTAATTAGTCGATGATTCAGTCTTGTCGAGTTCGATTTGTTAATTACGTGCTCTGGTGTTCTAGGGGTTGAACGAATTTCTTATTGGGATCTGCTTTGCTTTGTGGTTATTTGTATCGATATTATGCATTGTTTCATTCTGTTATAATGCGGTGTACGAAATTGGTGAGCTCCTAAAGCTCACTCCTAGGCAATGTCGTCGTTTATTATAGGCCATTTGCTGCATTTGTTTCTCTTGTATACATTTATTTAGTGACAGCAGATTAGCATAAAGACTCTCGAAATACAAATCATAGAGATGTGAGGAAGTATCTTTGTGGATTTTTCGACACTATATAATGTAGAGATATCTGAGTCACGAGCAGTTGATAAGCCATTAGAGGTATTATTTGTGACTGATGTGTGACTATCTTTGTCGGGCCTAGGTACGGACCTCTCCCAAAAAAAAATCGTGCGTTCAATCAGTCCCACTCGTTCATTCAAGGGATCCGAAGGTAGAGTTTGGTTTAGTTGTCTCGACTCTGACTTGAATAAATGGCTCGTCCATTTTGATGTTATTCTACTCATATATTTGTTATGAACTTATAAATAAGACATGTAGTTTGTGTATTCTTTTCGATCGCCATAGCCAGTTAATTGCTTATTTACCGTTATTGTGTATCCTAACAAGGAAAATACTCTTTATTATCAACGAAAAATGACGAAAAAATGATAAATGAGAAAATGACCAAAAATGGAAGTTGCATTCAGATTTGAAATTGAGTATTACGTTTCGCCGCATCCTATTTTTATTAGTGTCCCATTACCATCGTTTAAGGTAGAAAATTTTCATGTTTAGATTCGAACTTAGCTCGCAGAGTTCCTACCTCAGGGTTTAATAACAAGGTGATGTATATATTCCTTGCCCGAAAGTGTATGGGGTTTTACTATCCTGCGCTTTAACTTCATAGTCTCTACTTTCATACTCTATCTTGATTTGATGTTTCTCTTTATGTTGCTTTGATGCGCCGATTAACTTATGTGTCTGAACTAATGTTGATCGATCGTGCAACCGTTGGTGCAGGGTCACAATCCCCCTGCCGGTTCTTCCCAAGACCGCCCCCTTTGTAACCCATTTTCTCACAGCTAACTTCATTCCAATTCCCTTGGTGTATGCTTATGGAAGCCGCCTACATTCCCCGAATCATAATGAATCCCTCTTAGCACCCCCCCCCTCCTTGCCGCGCTTTCTTCTCCAATTAGGATTACTCTCTCCTCCTCTCCGCTCCCTCCTTGATCTTCCGCCCGAATGCCGTCAGCAAGAAACTCTCCTCTCCCTCCTCGCCATTCTCGTCGAAACCATCCTCTCCGCTTCTTAAACCCCAAACCCACACCAGCGTCAGCCCCCAAGCCCGGCCTATCCTCATCCATGGCAGCAGACTCGTCATCCTCATTCTCCCTCCTCGAATTCTCATCAATCTCTCTGTTCGGCATGACCGTGCAGGTGGACACGAAATTCACGGGTTTCGACATATTGGCCTTACCTAGGAGGTCCTTGTTCTTCCTCCACTTCCTCTTGGAGGACTTGTCGTAGTCCGAATCGGAGTCCCCCGACGCGAAGACGCCGTAGAGCACATCCTCCTTGGTCTGCGCCCGCTTCTCCCTTCGCCGCCGATAGTAGAACTCCCCGTCGATCCATTGCCCATCGTCGTAATCGTTGTCCATCCCGAACCTCTCCATCTCCTGGTCCTCCTCCATCTTCCACAATCCCGGTTAAACCGAACCGAAGCAAGGAGCCCAGGGTTCGGGGGTCTTCGGGGGCGGGGAGAGAGAGGGGGCCGGCGCTGACACCGGATGCCGAGGCGACTGGCGGCGGTCGGAGGTGGAGATGGGCGGTGCAGCTTGGCTCGAGGGTGGAGAGAGAGATCGAGAAGAAGTAATAGTGACCGATGGAAGAAGAAACACTGAGAAATGGAAAACCTAATGGATCTTCTTCTTCTTCGTCTTCTTCTTCCGTTTTCAATTTCTCGGATGTTAACAATTATTCTTGATTTTTTGAAAATTCCCTATTTTACTTTAAGGAGAGAAAATTTATTTATCGTGATTTTTTTTAATTTATGTTGGTAATAACATGTTGATAATGGGGACTGAAAATGGGTAAATTTTCCAATTATAGACTTAAGAAGATTGAAAAAAACATTTCTTTAGGAATTTAAGTCGCAAGAAATAAAAATAGAACTTTCCTTTAACAGTAGGAAATATATGTTGGATATTGTAAAGGACGGGGGAATGGCACAACGCAAGCCTAATAATTTTCCCAATTAAGCTCAAAACTTGAAATTATCGAGGATTTTGTTTTCTAGGTGTACTTCAAGCCAATTTATGAAAAAATCGAAGGTATCGTTAGATAGTGATTCAAAATTAAAAGGGTACGTCACGACAAAAAAGTTGTAACAAAAACCCCATTGTCAGCAAACGTACCAAATATTTGTAGCCTTCGCATTGAAAACTGACTTGTTTAGAACCTATGCAGTAGGCAAGGCAAGAATGGCATGAAGGTTCGTATAAGGTTAGAACTATAAGCTAAGCACCCAAACCAGAGAAAGCAAGAACAGGTCTAGGTGGAATCCTCATTTAAATACAGGGATACAAGAGAGTATGTTTTGCAAAGACGTCAACCAATTTGTACATTTTAAGGAAGAGATTCCTCTTTTTATCTCTCAATCCAGGGGTAACTTTTCATCGTTACTTAAAAAGTGAAAAATCATCAATAACTCCCACTCTTCACCTCTCTCCGCTTTCTAAATGTAAATAGTTAACTGTCGAACAAAAGCAATAAAAAAGTAATGGCATCTTTTTATCGAGGGACTATCTATCATTTTAAAAGTTTTAATAGATGTCGGTAACTGAATCTAACGAAAATGGCACTTGCAGCGTGCATTGGGTCTAGTTATCTCTACAAGAGTGGTTTAGAATTAAGACTTTGAGAGTTTGGTCTTATGTTTATAACTATACAAGTTTAGGTCATTGAATCCAATTTAAAGTGATAATTTGTCTTTAAGTTTTTGTTTCCGTTGTTTCACTTTATTGATCTTAAATTGACGTGGCTTAGTGACTGCTTGGGAACTTCTTTGGCCAATACTTTGGAAATATCACGTATGTTGTTGACACCTGAATTTTTGTTGACGATTCAAGCATCTGTCCCGGTGAAAATACAAAAACAGAGAATAGAAAAAAACAACAAAAAGAGCAAAAAAGAATAGATAAATAAATATATAATAAACTAATTAGAAAAACGATGGCCATTTAAAAGGAGGCCAACTCACATAGCTCCCACAAGAAAAAAAATTCGTTTTAAGGCCATCAAAGCGTATCAACCCCACCTACGTACATGCTAAAAGCCATGACCCATTCCCAGCTGAAGACCCGCTTGAAATCTTTGGAATCCCGTCATTTCTGACGCCATTCTTCTTTGTACGCCCATCAACCGGAAATCACGTTGGGTTAAATTTTCCAATACGAGGCAATTCAAATAGAAATCTCAAATCAAAATACCTATGGAAAATTAAAAATGTTTCTTCGGGTTGAAGTTACGAGAAATAAATGCAGATCTTTCCTTTCACAAATAACATCAAACAATATTGCTTCGAGTGAGAACAGACTGTGAACAACAAGTGCACCCAATTTACAAAAGCGAATTTCAAGCCACAAATACCACATATGAGCAATCCGGAGACGAAAATGCCTTCCCTAACAGTAATAGGGAAATGAACACATATAAGCAACAACAATAAGAGACGAATGAATCGAGATCAAATCGGCTTAAAAGAATGATACTCAACAAATGAAATCTCAACACAAACTAAATAGCGTGGGAATGTCTAAGCATGACATTAGAAGGCACGTCAACGCGGTCATCTCATTCAATCGTGTATCAATAAAAACAATCCAGCTCCTAGAATGACTAGGAATACTACCTCAAATCGGCCTCCACTCCGAGGACATCTAGGAGGGATAGAAAAATGTTTGTCACAGAGTAGACATAATTTTGAATTTTAAAAAGTTAAGTAAATTTATTATAATGAATATAATTTGAAATTTTTTGCGTTTTAAAAAAAATAATTTGTGAGTCGTTGGATGAATCTTCCTTTTTTTTATTCTCGTCGTTTTCTCTTCAAGCTCCTCGCCGCCACCCATCTTCACGCTCCGGCCTATCGTCTCGGGCGACGGTGACTCTCGATTTGGCCTTGGATTCCGTCGTCGCCGGTTGATGAGGCGGCGCCGGACCGGTGGGAGTGGCCACCGGTCAATCGGATGAAGCTCTTGTGAGCACCAGCCCACATCCCCCCTCCTCTGCGCGGCTTAGACGGAGCGAAACCATGGACGCAAAGCTGACGGCGGCGATGGAATCCGAAAGGCGGCGAACAAGTCGAAAACCGACGGAAAGGTTCTGTAATATATGGGCTTTGACCCAGTAAAAAAAAAAGGGTCAAAAGTCAACAGGTCAACAGAAGCTACAGTGGACTTGGCTGAAATAAAAGGGGACCGAGAGCTTTCGGGGAGGAGACAACAGAAACGGAAAAGAAAGGAGAGGGAAAGAGAAGAAAAGAGAGGAAAGGAAAGGGGGAGGAGACAACAGAAACGGAAAAGAAAGGAGAGGGAAAGAGAAGAAAAGAGAGGAAAGGAAAGAGGAAGAAGAAAAAGAGAAAAGAGAAGAGGGTTTTGTGCCGAGGGAGTTTTGCCAAGCCGATTCGACTTCGATTAGCAACGTCCGGTAAGTATTCGTGCCCCTCATTCGTTCAATCGGAATATTTTTCCGAGTTAGGGCTCAATTTCGGAATTATGTGTTATTTGAGCGGCGAAGTCCAATTTTTGAGTCGTAAAGCTGCGTATTTTTATAGAATTGATAGTGTGTGGTGTTGTGATACCATGGGATTTTACGGATCTTGATTTGGACCTACGGTTTGCCCAATATGAATTTTTGAAGTTAGTCGCGCAAGATGAACAGTGCGCGACCAGCGGCTTTTAGGCTGATTTTCATCGGTTTTCGACTCGATTTTGGGATGGCCAAGTTGGGACTTTTGTAATACTCGGAACGGGCTTTCTTTTGACTATAAGTTTGCTAGGATCGGAGTTCGATGGAGAAAGTTATGGCGCGATTAAGTTTTGTGCTCAAGCTCCGCGTTGCGGACGATTTGGATAATGGCTTTGGATGAGCAATTTGTGGGCGCCTTTGAGTTGTCTTATTAGCGTTTAAGCATCATTTAGCCGTTTAGTGATTATTGTAGTATTTTACTTGGTTTTGATGTCGATTATCGTTCAATCGATAGGATTACGAGATCGTCGGTTCAAGTGAGCGTCATTATATGATTTTTGGGGATTCCAGGTGAGTGGTGCTATCTCTTCTTTGAGTTTATAAACTCATGTTGTGAAAGTGATAATGATCTGAGTATCATATGAGTTATTAAAGCATGTTTGTTGCATAAAAGTCTAGATCGGGCAATTACTACCTTTTGTCTATTGTGAAAATGAGTTGAAAAGTCTTATGGCGTAATTGAAATGAAGCTTTTGTGAATGCTTATATTAAAGGTTTTGCGAAGAGGATTAGCCGAGGGCTATTCTTGTTGCGAAATGTTTTGTGAAATGGATTTATTGGTGTTGATTACGGATTTTTAGATTGAGTTATAAGTTGCTGCTGCTCGTATTACTATGTTGAGAACCCGTTGAGGGGGGAGTATGCATACTGTCAGGATATCCTTCTGGGCTGAACCGCCGGCTTATAATAGGTGGTAGACCTTGCCAAGAGGGGTAAACTTGGTCGCCTTTGTCACGGCGTTAAACTTGATCATAGTTTGATGACGAGCATGAGATTGGTTGATGGATGAACCATCAACGTGTTATGTGATGAGATTAGTCAATGGATAGACCATTGATGATTGGCTATTGTTGTTAAGTGAGTTTTTATTGAGCAATTTGATACGGATGACTTTTATTGAAAAGTTATCATATCTTTGGGATATTTTTGGCTATATTGTACATCGAGTTTGAGTTATGGGCCGTGACATTTTTATGCTATTGCATAGTGATTGTTCGATCTGCTTAGAAGAGATATGCATTGCTTACTGAGCTGTGCTTGCTCACCCCTATGTTTCCCTAATCTTTTCAGGTTCCTTGGTTAATAGTCAATAGAACAAGAGTGGTGTCGTTGGGACTTTTGGGAGTTGAAATCTTTGTGGTTTGAGGCTGCGTCCTTTAGGTGGGAGGACGGCCGTGTCATTTCCTATTCTGGTAGGTTTTGGGGTGTGACAGGTTCAATGGCATACGAAACGACGTGATGGTGCAGCAGCAGCGGTAGCGGCGTGGGAGAGAGACAGAGGAGAACATAAAAAGAATGGAGGAAGACTTGGTGGAAAATGAGGATGGACGGAGAGAAATGGAGAGAGAGAGAGAGAGAGAGAGAGAGAGAGAGAGAGATGAGTCGACTCCAATGGAATGAAGGGGGGATTGATCCCTCTAGCTGCCGATCGAGCTCTCTGCCGTTCGTTGCTTCCAGCACCCACCGAATGTGCTGCGTCCTCTGAGCAGAAGGCGTTCGGTGAATTGCGCAAGAGAGAAACAGAGGGTGAGACGATTCTGAAACAACAAACAGAGGAAGATACGCCTAGAGAAATCTCCACAGACAGCCGGTTCCTCGTGACAATCAGGCGATGACGGAATTTCTCGATCAACAGTCACACTTACCTAGTCATTTCATCTCCGATTGAACTCTAGAAATATTTTAGATTCATCCCAAATTTGTCTGTTGACTTCTGTTTCGGCTTTTGTTTTCTCCCGTTCTCTCGCGGTATTCCGAATTTCCATTGCCGTCGGTTGCACTGTGGGGCAGGAATCGAGTTCGCAAGGAAGGTGTTCGATGGAATGACGAAGCCGGACTCTGTTCTTAAGAATACCTTTTCACAAGAGAGAGAATCAGCGAGCTTTATCTGGCGGCGAGAGCAAGTTCAAGCTCGAGAGCACAAGATGTCAATTCTCAGACGAAAGCCGGAGGCTCGGATGCTGTGTAGTGTTGAGAGAGGTTGCGGAAGAGTTGTGCTGCAGCGACGCGGTTACAGAGTTATGCTACTGCGGTGAAAGAGATGACTGTGAGAGAGGCTCTGAATACAGCGCTTGATAAGGAAATGCCTGCAGATACTAGAGTCAATCTAATGGGTGAGGAGGTCGGAGAATACCAAGGAGCCTTTCAAGGTGTCTTAAAGGTTCTTTTGCAGAAGTATGGACCTGAGAGGGTTGTTGATGCTCCTATCACAGAGGCTGGTTTCACTGGAGTTGAAGTCGAGCCTACAAGGTGTCTTTAGTTTCAACAGGAGCTGCAGCAGGAGTTGGTATCACGAAAATCTAAACTAGTACACATGTCATAAATTTACCTTTCGTTAATTTTCGTTAAATTTTATTATAAAATTGCTGAGTTAGTAGACACGTGACATTTAATGGTGTACCGATTTGGGGTTGAACCCTCCGTACCAGTTTGTAGTTTTTTGTGGTATTAATCCAATTTAACGGAAATTAATAGAAAGTAAATTTATCACAAATGTACCGGTTTAGGGTTTTTTATAGTCAAAAAATTAATTTGGGATAATTTTTTTACAAATATTTCAGTTTTGCGTTTTTCATGATATTAACCCAAAAAATAAAGACATTTTGTTTTGCTTTTAAGCTAGTTTTCCATTTCTCATTGTAATTAAAATGATTTTTTTTTAAATAATTAAAAGAGCTCAAGAGTGTTACAAATGGTTGTATTCACATGTGTACAAAAAAATGAGGCGTTTGAGATTACCCGAAAAATATGGTGTAAATTCAAAATGAAGTTTAGTAAAAAAAATAAATGGAATCATGTGAAACTAAACATTAATATCATGTAATTCGTAAATAGTTAAATCTCTTCTCATTATTTATAAGTCTAAAAAGTTACATAAGAGAATAAGTTTTTTTAGGAAAATATATATAAGAGATTACTAATGATTTTACCTATCAAGCGTGATTTGCATATCTAGGAAATTGGAGCAGGAAGGGCCCAATACTATATAAGAATCAAATTTCAAACATTAAAACAATAAATCAAGCGTGCTCCATGCTTGTCACCCTTTAACGAAATTACTAAGTCGCTAGTGCTAGGAAATGTGTCAGGCAAGGCAAGCACGGCCTAATCTGACATGACCCGTGCCTGGTATTGGCCTAATTGTTGTTTCGTATTGTCATATAACTCCAAAGCCATGGGTGTGGAGTTTGAGCACGATGGAGTTCAACAAGGCATATATCATAATGCATAATCAATTTTTTCCTCTTCGACAAAGAATTTTATTTGATTGACACTCTGAGCAAATTATAAATCGAGCAAATTGATATGAGTATGAAACCAAATTCCGTTTACTCAGACTGACTGTTGGTCTATGATAAATCGAATTGGAGTTATTTGACGCAAAAAAAAAACAAACTGAATTTTCTCTCTTGCTCTTATAAAAACGGATCTCTTAAATTCATTAACTCAATTAAATCTTTTTCTCTTAAAAAAAAAGGAAAAAAAATGAACTCAATCTTTCAAGCCATTACTCAACTCGAATTAACTCGATCAAATCGATCTTCTCGCCTTCCTATATAAACACGCTCTAATTTTTTATCGTGTCGTATCCACACTTTTTTTTGAAACTCTCTTCTTCTTCTTCTTCACTGAGCAAACCAACTTGCAATCAAACACAGATACAGAGAAATTTGAAGCTCTCACATTGCGGGACTAGGGTAAGTATAAAACTGAGCCGGATCAAATCGAGTTATCTAATGCGAAATGAAAAAAAAAAATCAAACCCAATTTATTCTATCCCTCTTCAGGAATGGCTATTATAAATTCTTAAAATTCATAAGACCCATTAAACCTCAATTTATAAGACCTATTTCGGAATAATAAAACTCAATTAAACATCTTTTTCTTAAAAAAGAAAAAGAGAAAAGAAAAATAAGGCAAGAGCCCTCCTTCTCGCTTCCCGCCTCTCTCCCTCTCTCTCTATATACGATTCCCTCCCATTTTCTGTCGTTTCCCATCCTCAGAAATTTCGACAGTCTCTCCTTCTCCGCAGAGCAAAAGAACTTCATCGCCGATCCTCGCGCTCCATCGTCGAGGATGATTTCATTTCTCTGGTGAGTTTCGCGAGCTCCGGCAGACTTCGATTCGTCTCCTCTTCCGCGATTTCATTGCCGTGGACGATTTCTGAGCTCCGGCTCGCGTTTCTCGTTGATCTGCACAGCCGACGAAGAGCAGAGCTAGCTGCAGCTCTCGGAAAGAGAAGATGTCGTCGACGACGGGGACGACAACGTGATCGGAACGATCGGCGAAGTAAGTGACAGCGAAACAGAGCGCGGGCGACTGCTCTCTGCTCGTGTCATCGATTCGTCATGAGTTTTGGTGGCGTCGTGTTTAGGCCTGCGGGGCGAAGATTCGGGTTTGGTTCTGAGATGATGACGATCGTTATATTCTGAATAGCTAGTAGGCGATTATTGACTTCGCTAATCTTGTTTGGATTCAATTTCGTTCACCTGATGCTCTCGTCGTTGAAGTGAACTTTCTAGTCGACCTAGCTTGTTCGGTCTCTGTTCTGAAGTCGAAATAGAATGCGAATCGTTCGACGCATCTGTAACTGTAAATCTCTGTGATTATTGGTGTTAAGTGACTCTGAATACTGCTCAGCGGATTAGCTCGATTTTGGTTTGGTTGCTCAGTTTAGCTCGATTTTCCTGGAACATCATTGCGAATCCATTCATATTTTTACGTCTTGACCATTCCAGTGAATCCGTCGTGATTTTCCGTGCATAAGATAGAGTAATTTTCGCTACTGTTCGAACATGATATGTCTGATTCACCTCTTTGACGTACGTCTTCTGATCATACAAGAGCAATTCAGCTTTTGTTTATATTAGGTGACATTCAAATTGCACGTGTGTTTTCCACGTATTTGTGACATATGAATTAATAACGAGTATCCTAAGCTAAATTCGTCAATAATCACTATCGGATCTGTCACACCCCAAACTCAGCAAGAATAAGGGCATGACACGGCCATCCTTTCCCAAAAGGACGCAGCCTAAACATAACCAAAACTCACCTAATATCATAATATATGCATCCACATATATATATATACATGATATAGAGTTTAACTGATTATAATATCAGAGTTAACTACAATCCATCAAAGGATCAAAAGCATAATCAGCAACAGGCTAAAACTTAAACTCCACCTCCATGTGAACTCGTACCAAAAAGTCCCAACATATCAAAATATCCTCCCCAACATTGGAACTCTCACGCCTACAAGTATCTCGGTGAAAACCTGAAAAACAAGTAATATGAGAGGAATGAGCTACCACGGCTCAGTGAGTAATACATTTCTTCTAAATAGATCGAGCACCCACTATGCACATGGTTATAAGACCAAACGAAAGCTCAATTAACCCAACTTCAACATATCACAAACTTCAAGGTCAAAATACGTTATATACCACTTAAACATAATCTTTTCACAATAAGAAATCTCATTTTAATTAATAATATCAAAGAAGAAACCAATGGTCAATTCCATTGGCCAATCTCATCGAAAAGCACACGTCAATGGTCCATTCCATTGGCCAATCTCATGCTCAGAAATCTAAGTATGATCACGGATAATGCCCCATGAAAAGCGACCAAGATTCCCCTCTTGGTAAGGTCTCCACCTACTATAAGCCGGTGGCTCGGCCCACAAAGATATCCTAGATTAGTATGCGCATACCCACAACTCCTCATTTGGGTTCACAGAGATACTGAGCATAAAAATCCACAACAATATCATCCACCAATCTACAAAACCCATTTCAGAAATCATTTCATAAACCATTTCATAAACCGATATAAAACCCTTCATAAGCCACATTCAAATGCAAGAACTCTTCATGAGTATTCCTCAAAAGGTTTCGCAAACCTATTTGCATTCAGTAAATTCAAACCAGAATCAAAAGATAATCTTTCATTTCAAATACACAAGATGACAGTAAATGCTCGATCCAATTTAATGAAATCAAAATGCCATTTCTTATATGGTAACATGTCTAATACATATTATTTTCTAAACATGAGTTTATAAATTCAAAGAAGAAATAGTACCACTCATCTTAAAAAGCTGAAAAACTAACCTACAGCGATTTCTCGAGCTGATGCACCCGAATACCTAACAATAAGTTGAAAAACGGTATCAAAACCGAGTAAAATGTTACTTCAACTACGACTCGGCTCAACTAGGCTTAGTCGCTAATATAACAACTAAAAGACGCCCCTAAATCACTCGTCCAAAGAGATTATCCAAATTCATCCACGACGCAGAACTTGAGCGCGAAACTTGATTGTGCCGAAACTTTCTCCACTAAACTTCGTTCTAAGCGAACTTATAGTCAAGAGAAAGCTTATTCAGAGCATTACAAGAACCCCAACTTGGCGGCCCCAAAATCGAGCCAAAAACCGACGAAAAATCGGCCTAAAAGCCTCTGGTCGTGCACTGTTCACTGCACTCGTTCAACTTCAAAAATTTATATCCGGCAAACCGTAGGTCCAAATCAGGTTCCGTAAAATCCCACGATCTCGCAACACCTTAAACTGCCAATTCTATAAAAATACGCAGCTCTACAACTCAAAAATCTGATTTCGCCGCTCGAATAACACATAACTCCGAATTACGAGCCCTAACCCCAAAAATGTTCTGATTAATTAAATGAGGGGTGCGAATACTTACGAAGCGTTGCGATCGAATCGGCTAGGTGAGGTTCGCACGGCGCAAAACCCTCCCTTTCTTCTTCTTCTTCTTCTCTTCCCCTCCTTTCTCCTCTTTTCCTCTCTGTTTTTCTGTTTCTGTTTCGTGCTCTTGGCTTCTTAAAAAGAGCCGAACACTGTTGCTTCTTTTGACTTGTTGACCTTTCTTTTCTTTTTTTTTTTCGACCCATATTTTACAGGAACACTAGATTGTCATTGATCTAGGAAATGCTTTCTTCTTGACATTCTACGTCCACCAAGGTATGGTTAACACGATGGTGTGTCGTTCTCACATTCTTTCTCTGAACTATGCTCATGTTTTTGTTTGCAGTTATTTCTCAGCGAATAGATGCTGGAGATGTGATACAGGATGCAGGAATCTACACTTGCAATGGCTCGATGACGCATAAAAAGAAGGTATCTTTGGATCTTCAGTTCCGAAAATTAAGTGGAGGTGTGATTTCCTTTGTCTTTGTTTTGTTTTGTTTTTTTTTTTTGCAGCACTTAACTGGAGCAAAAGATGACAAGATATGCGAAGCAGCTGAAAATATAATGGCAAGGCTTAAAGTTTATTATCCTGAGATGGCGGCTGCAATCAATTGGATTTTCTATATGCATCTCGCATTAACTTCCCTCTGTTTTCAGCAGAATTTTGGTTTTATCACTGGAATTGAAGCTATGCTCAGAGTAAGTTCTTAATTCTGCAAACTTCGAGCTAAAATGGTTCGGAAGACCTGAATGAGTCATTGGCCCTTGAAATAAAGCCTGCAAATTAGCAAATGGACTGTAGAAAGCTGCACTTGCTCTAAACATTATTGACCTCACAGCACAAATACTTTTTTCTTTTTTTGGTAAGGACAGCACAAATACTTTTTTCTTTTTTTGGTAAGGACAGCACAAATACTTCTAATGTCTTCGTTTCCAGAGAAAGTTGATCGTTCACATGACAACTGGAATCCAAGCCCTCGATGAGCTATTAGGCGGTAATCGACTTTCTTTTGCAGATTGTGTATATTATTCTTCATGCCTTTCAACAAAAACAACTTTCCCTGGTTTGGCAATGTTAAACAGGTGGTATTGAAACTCAGGCAATTACAGAAGCATTTGGCGAGTTTGGGTGAAAAGCACAGTCCAGTAACGTTACCTTTGATGAACTTTTAGTTGCTTTTGTTAGTTGGCTTTCTCAGAAAATGCTGCTAACGTCGCTTCAGGTCTGGGAAAACACAGCTTGCACATACTCTTTGTGTTACTACTCAGGTTGGTGTGAACTGCATATTAGGTTTCCGTCATACACTTCTGTTGCATTTTCCTAGATGAACAACGCAAATAGTAACATAGTGATTGAACTTCTAGTAAAGAATACAGCTGTGGGTGATCTTGGCATCAGAACGTGTGTATTAGGTGATTCTGGAAGTATGGCACTGTCATTTTCTGTAATCTGCAGTCAGTATACTAGAATGCATGACATGCAATGGTTCAAACCAAGAAGCAAAAAGGCCAGGAGAGCGTACTAGGTCATAGCCGACCTTAATCATTGTCAGACTTGGACTTGGGTTAATCATCAGTCGAATGGGATGGTTGAAGTCCTCTACTTTATTTGCAAATCCTACAACAGTGTTTTCCCCTCTTCACTCTTTATTTATGATTTGTGGATTCCATGATCCTCACAATTTTTCCAGCTGCCAACTCACATGAGGGGGGAATGGCAAGGTTGCGCACATTGACACGCAAGGAACTTTGTATCCTATTATAATCTGTCTGTATTTTTCTTAACCTCGACAAAGTTGCTTATTTTTTTTGTCCATGTAAGTGCATGTGCACTTTCTTAACTTGGTACACCTGCAGTTGCTGTCATCAAATCGTATCAATTGCCGATAGATTTGGCATGGATCCTGGTGCAATCCTTGATAATGTAAGCTAGGCTTTCTATACTGGTGGAAACTTTTCCTTCTTTTCTGGCTAGTGTACTTGCTATAATCTAGTTTTTTCATGAATTTCAGATCATTTATGCCTATGCCTATACTTATGAGCATCAATACGACTTCCTTCTTAGTTTGGCTGCCAAAATGACTAAAGAACCATTTGAGTTAGTGGTAAGACTGTACTCAAGAATCAAACTGCATGCATTTTGTGAGGTGGAAATGGTTGACCTTAGGTGAGTAATATCTTTCAGATTGTGGATTCAGTGATCGCTCTCTTTTGAGCGCATATTATTAGAAGGGAAGAATTTGCAACGAGCCAGGTCCATTGAAACCCTCATATAATGTGAGTTGTGATTTTTCAGCTCATCTTGTTTGACACTAATAGATTTAGAATTGCAGCAAAAATTCGCACAAATGCTCTTGGGCTTGCTTAAGATAGCTGAGGAATTTAATGTGGCAATGTACATAACCAATCAAGGTACCACATCACATTTCATTTCTCCCACACAGTCGTGTATCCATTAAAAGTTTTTATCCAATTTAGCCCTTTGATGGTTGCGCGCTGAAAAATAGCAATTTGGGGATAGCACTAAGCTCATGTTAGTTAATGTAAATCTCAAGAACCAGCTATTTGGTGTAAACTGGCGAGTAGTTAGGAAAAAGATGATTTTTGATGACTTTGTCTTTGATTTTTGTTTCAGTTGTAGATGATCCAGGCGGTGATGTGTTCATATCAGGCTCATGCAGCCACAATTAGGCTGATGTTTAGGAAAGGCAATGGTGGGCAGCGTCTGCAAGGTGTTTAAGGCCCCAAACCTACGCGAAGCTGAAGCTATATCCTTGTTGCACCAGATCTTCCTCTAGTTATATACTTTATTGAAATTTACGAGATCATAATGCAGAGACTAAGTAAAATATCTACAAGTCTATATCAAATTATGCGAGAAAGTCGATACTGAGTCTACATATAGATAGGTATAGACCTGATTTAATCATGGTGCTCACAGTAAACTCGATGTTGTATGGAGATCCATGAACACGTTGAATACCAAATTTGTGCAGAGTAATTAAACATAAAGAAGTGGATAGCAAGAATTTTTCTAAGCCCGATTGGTAGATTAGCTGTGCAACCTGTGCTTTGTAGACGGCACATGTATCAAAACCATCACTTACTTTTGTCAGAAATTTTAGCAAGAGCTCTTATGTCAATAAGATGAGACTGAGATTTATTCCATCAATGTTGAACTTGACAGACACGTTTTTCGAATAAGGACAGGGAGCATAGCCGATGCAACAGACTGAAGAGGTCTCTCCAACCTAGATGGCCAGGCCAAGTGCTTTTTTTTTTAATGTTAATCTGCAATTTGATATTAGTCATCGTATTGACAGCTTCCTCTATCTTCCTTCATATTGAGTTTGTATTAGCATGCGTCAAGCTCCTTTCGACTGCTTAAAAATTGCACGAGAGGTTGCCGCTTTAGCCTTAGTATCAAACATGCTATCAGTCTTTTATTAAAGTTAAGATGACCTTTCACAAGGCATCGTGTAAACTTGATCTCCATATGAGAACCAGCATGCTCCAAGTTATCTTGGTTGGCATTTGTCCTCGTACAACAATGTTGTCCCGGCCTAATTTACTAGTAGAGATAACAATTACACAATAGCCATCTAAGTAAAAAAAAAATGACATTGAATAGATTCTCTGCATGATGGCTAAATGAAATGCTAGAAAGATATTGCACATAGCATGATCAGGTTTTGTAAAGGCTTGGTTCTATAAGCCACTTATACAGCTGGATAAAACAATGTTATCTCACATTCTCCACATAGAGCAACCGACCATTAGAGTTGAAAATTGTCAAATGTATGAGAAACGGTGACTGGGTCAGAAGCAACAGAAGGCCATTCAATACCTAATGGCCTGGCCGAAAAAGGGCCACAAACCATACGACTTGGTAGTGCGAGGACTAGTTCGCAGCACTCCCAACTCTAGGCATACTGGACTCCTTAGTTTACGCATCCACTTTGAATGTGGCGCTGCACACTTGGCCAAAGCTGTCCATCCTAGGAACCAGCTTCACCTCATTCGGTGGGTGCTTGTAACTCCTCAAACCTCTGGAGCTGGTAAAGAAGCATCCTGAGTTAAAAAGAAGGCAACATTAAAAGTTGAACGGTTTGGCACTCGAAAACCATTGGAAGAGCAACATTCTAGGTGAAAATGCACATGTCAAAACATGCATACAGGTAAAGAACACCATTTTAACCTTACATTATAAATTTAGGTTTGGAACCAAGTTTTCCAATATGTTGTTACCCAACAACATAACATTCTCCTCTGAGCTCCGCTTAATATCAGCAGAGCTCAAACATCCTTACTTTTCATGTTCCAATGCTCGGAGGAAACTCCAGTGACGCTGCATTAATGATCCGTGAAAATAATTACCTTTAGGAAATGGTGCAACAGTTTCCCATAGCCCTTCTTCACGACTTCTACATTGTCCAAGAGAACAAGATTGCCTTTGGAATCACTTCCCCAGAAGAAAGGGAAACTTCTGTCAACATCCTGTATGATTAAGAGGACATAAAGGATTAGAAAGATTGCAGGTGGAGGGAGAGATAGAGAATTTTCAGAATGAAACCATGAAAATCATTATTACTTACAACCACCAGAAAAGTGGTTATTGGAGGGCCGTCGAAGAGCAAAAATGCAAACTTTCCGGTGACGTCTCTCACAACTTGTTCAGAAGGGTACGGCCTCTGATCTCCTGGAGTTCTATAAGCTTCTATGACGATAATGACCTCATTCACGGTCTTCTTCAATCCATATTGCTGCTTGAGAAGGGCAACTTCCTCAGGGTGTCCTTGAAACAAGCCGAAGATGTCATCCACAACAGTAAACAATCCTGTCACAGAGGGTAATATGTCAAATATCTATAAAATAACTGGAAGAAGGAAAGCTTCTTATTTTGAATATTGACCTGAACATACTGAAAGAGATTGTTCTTATTTAGATCATATTCACTAGAAGATAATTCAGAACATATCAGGGCACCAAATAAAATTAATAGCTCTTTTTTGCGTTTTGTTAAATAGGAACAAACGACTCATATATTACTTTACCAAAAAAAAAAAAAAAACAAACGACTCATATAATTGACTACATTAGTCCGACCTCAGCGGCATTCACACGTGATCCTCCCAAGAGATTTTGCCAATACAGATCACCAAGGTATCTGCAAAACAACCACAATGAATGAGCTGGGGCACAAGAAGAAGATGTTGGGAAGAGAACACAACTGCTGAAAATGCAGAGGAATATGGTTGTGGAACGCTATGATTGTTGGTGATTCTCATGCACATCATAGTGCATTTTCATTCACAATTTGTTTGGTAAGTCACTCAAGCGCAAAAATAAGCAAACTTTTTGGGCATCAAGCAGAGTTGAAAATATGTCATCAAGGGGCAGCACTGTGAGCATTTCGTCCTACAGTCTATTGTCCAACATAACAGAGCTGATCCAACCCATTGAGAACACCCTCCCCAATGTCAATTTGGGAAACATCTCCATGAGAAAATATCAATTTGTGTTACGCATCGAATTGAGAGAGCAGAATCGAAATTGATGCCTCTAAAACCAAAAACTTACACAAAACCATAAAAACTTACTGTACATCGAAGGATGAATCCCGGCATTTGAACAAATGAAAGCAAAAGAAAGAAAAAAGTTGGAACCAGCCATTTTTTTCATTTTTTTGGTTTTTGGTTTCATTATTTTTTTTTGTTTTTTTTTGTTTTTTTTTTTTTGTTTCATCACCCAATACTAAGAAAAAGGGAAGCGCCTTCGTGGCTCACCAGCCGCAGGTGAAGCGCCCCTCATCCACATTTGTAATGTCATTTCGACACCACCAAAAGCTGGAGAAAGCCATCTATCATTCAAACTAAAAAAACAAGTCTTCCTAACTTCAAAGGCTCTCCTATTTCTTTCTTCCAAACAAACCAGTAAGCTAATGAAATAAATCAACCATAAATACGGCCCAACATAAACAAAGAGTAATAATAACTACTTACCATTTGATGTTGGGTTCTAAAATCTAACAAAACAGAATTCTCTAGTAGAACCCAAAAACATGAGTGTGCCATAGTTTCATAAAGACTTTGAACAGAAATTGCAAGGTTTATGGTAGAAAGCAAATGAAAGTATGTTGCAAAAGACAATTTAAGATATTTTGAACCTGCATATCCATGCAAAGCGATGAGCAAGGCATTTCTGCAGGGTGAGCTTGGAATCCAATTTGTAACGACAAGAGAGAGAATGTTGATCATCATAATGGCAGATAGGCTTTGTTCTCCATGATAGCTCCTGCTAAATCATCTCTTTGACCCAACATTTGAGATTCAAATGCAGGGTGGCGAGTTCATCTTCAAAATAGACTGCTTCTGATCGATAACTGAGATTGAACTGAGATTGAACTGGCCATCATATATAGACTGCTTCTGATGTCCTTGCTTGCATCAAAGATGAGCTCAGAGTTGCCTAAACCATTATCTGCACGTTCTTTCTGAATCATTGGGGCAAAATTTAGGACTAATGAGGAATGAGCTGGATCAGTCTGCTATTGGTTTAGTCTACAGATGTAAATGAGAGTTTGTCTAATTAAATCTATACGGCAGATACTCAAAACTTTGAACTTGTGAAGAAAGCGTGAAAAAGCATCTTGCCAGGCGAAGTGCTTTTTTTGTTAATCTGCAATTTGATTTTAGTTATCATATTGACTGCTTCCTCTATCTTCTTTCATATTAAGTTTGTATCGGCATGTGTCAAGTTCCCTTTGACTGCTTAAAAATTGCACGAGAGGTTGCCACTTTCCTTAATATCTAACATGCTATCATTGTCTGTTATTAAAGTTCAGATGACCCTTCACAAGGCATCGTGTAATCTCGATTTCCATTTGAGAACCAGCATGCTCCAAGTTATCTTTGTATACATTTGTCCTCATATAACAATATCCTCCCAGTCTAATTTACTCGTAGAGATAACAGTCACACAATAGACGTCTAAGCAAAAAAACATGACATTGAATAAACTCTGCATGATGGCACAATGAAATGCCAGAAAGATAATATTGCACATAGCATGATCAGGTTCTGTAAAGGCTTCGTTTTATAAACGACACATACAGCTGTATAAAACAATGTCATCTCAAACTCTCAACATAGAGCAACCGACCCATCAGAGCTGAAAATTGTCAATGTACGAGATAGAGTGACTGGGTTATAAGCAACAGAAGGCCATTCAATACCCAGGACTAGTTCGCAGAACTCCCAACTCTAGGCATGCTGGACTCCTTCTTAGTCTGTGCATTCACTTTGAATGTACCGCAGCACATAAGGCCAGAACCGGCTTCATCTCATTCAGCGGGTTCTCATAACTCCTCAAACCTCCAGAGCTAGTAAAGAAGCATCCTGAGTTAAAAAAGAAGGCAACAGTTCTAACAAAAACCATTGGAAGAGCAACATTGTAGGTGAAAATGCACATGTCAAAACATGCATACAGATAAAGAATACCATTTAAACCTTAGATTATAAAATTAGGTTCGAAACCAATTTTTCCAATATGTTGTTACCCAACAACATATCATTCTCCTCTGAACTCTACTTAATATCAGCGGAGCTCATCCATCCTTACATTTCATGTTCCAACGCATGGAGGAAACTCCAATGACGCTGCATCAACAATGCGTGAAAATAATTACCTTTAGGAAATGGTGGAAAGATTTCCCACGGCCCTTCTTCTCAACTTCTGCATCGTCCGAAAGAACAAGATTGCCTTCAGAATCACTTCCCCAGAAGAAAGGAACGCTTCCTTCAACATCCTGCGTGATTCAGAGAACAGAAAGAATTAGATAGATAGCAGGGGGAGGGAGATATAGAGATAGATAATCCCCAGAATGAAACCATGAAAATTATTATTACTTACAGCCGCCAGAAAAGTGGTTTTCGGAGAACCGTGGAAGAGCACAGTGGCAATCATTTCGGTGATGTCTCTCACAACTTGATCAGCAGGGTAAGGCCTCTGATCTCTCGGAGTTCTATAAGCTTCTATGACGATAATGACCTCATTGGCAGTCTTGTTCAATCCATATTGCTGCTTGAGAAGAGCAACATCCTCTGTGTCCTTGAAACAAGCAGAAGATGTCATCCACTGCACATCATACATATACAGTAACCATTACTGGAAGAAAGAAAGCTTCTTATTTTGAATATCGACCTGAAATGTTGAAAGAGATTATTCTTATTTACAAATATCACTGAAGATAATTCAGAACATATCGGTGCACCAAATAAAGATTAAAAGCTTGAATGAGCGCGTCAACCGCATCCAAATCCTGCAGTTTGGGATAGTAAAAAACGCAGAATCATACTCATCAATCCTTAGACAAGAAACTAGCAATTTGCAAAGATAATACTTAAGTAGTCAATGGTCGATAAAGCAGAACTTAAAGTCCACATTTATAAACAAAGAGATTTCCACATAAATTATGTGCGGAGCCCAATACTGCCTATAGGCACAGATATCTGAACTACTTGGTATTCTATTCCCAATATTTTGCAAGTTGGAACAATTACATTGGTTTCTATTCCATTATAAGTTAGATGTATGGTGGAGGAGGCTCCCTGAAGCTGTGATCACTGATTGGTTCTACTGTATTTTCAATGTAAAAAAGACCAGGTTCCAATAAGTTCAATTAGTGCAAGACAATAACAAGCTAACTGAAATAGTAATATAAGTCACAAGGCGGAGAAAAATGAGTTAACTTACCAGATGATTGGATGGCTCATCAAGCAAAACTATGTGAGGTTTCTTGAAAGTTATCTCGGTAAATGCAACTCTGGTTTTCTGACCACCTATTTATAAGGTCAAAGCACCATGTTATATGTGCGACAACATCCAAAAAGCCTCAGAGAAAGTACAGAGTGAACCGCAATTCAGATTGAAAATTAACTAACCTCTAATAGAGCTTCACAATGTCATATGAACATTGCTTCAACAAAAAATTTACATATCCAACAGTAGCAGATAGGAGAGAGATGTATCAGACAAGGTATACATTGGTTGAAGTGCAATATTTCCAGTTAGACCAAAGGAACACAAGTGAGCTCGAAGCTTTTGTTCCAGAACTCCCTGCAGGAAGAATGCCACATAAGAAGGTATTTTCAGACAAAATGACAAAATGTATGACGAAATCTTATTCCGCGGTGGAGTAAACGCAAACAACCGATACTTTAAAGAACTGAATAGATTTGCCTCAGAGCTCATTGCTGACCATTCAAACACAGAGGCAGGCAGCATATCGTTACAACCTCAACCAAATAAACATGAGTACATTGGCTAAAAATTTCTAGCAAGCTGTAAGTGATAGTTCCTAACCCAACAGAGATCAAGACCCAAACGGAAGGTGGCTTATGAATATCGATCCTATCATGAATTGGAGTTGTATTGAAAGCTTGGAGCCGTGAGCCGCCCCAAATAGACTGCTTGATACTATAAAGGATCATCATCAACAAAAAGAAGGTTCTCGATGATAAAGAAAACCATAAACTAAAAAATAAACAGCATCCCCTTTCTTCACAATCATATCACAGCTTCCACATAACTAATCGTGTTTTTAGATTTTGAGAGAGATTATTCTTATTTAGATCATAATCACCAGAATAAAATTTAGAACATATCAATGCACCAAATAGAATTAAACGCTTCTACTTTTTTTGTAAATTGCAAAAAATGAGACATAACATTGACATACTAGGAACAGGATAGTGCTGTCAAAATTGGGATCTGGATCCCCCATTCTTCTTACTGCATTTGCTTATAAGCATCGAATTGAAGTGCAGAAACGAAATTGATTCGATGGATTCAAGACCAAAGGACTTACCCGAACCCCCCATAGAAATCTGACCGTAGATGGAAGAAGGAACCGCGGCAGTCAGCAAATGAAAGCGAAAGTGGATCGATTCCACTTCATTGGATCTGAACCCCAATCAATGCGGATGGTCAGGGATTTCCGGAAATTCATGTGAGACATCTCCACGGGAAAGTATCAGTTGGTATTAAGCATCGAATGGAGGAAGCAGAAATGGAAATCGATGCCTCCACTGTACATGGCCGAATCAATTCACCGGATCCGATCGCCATCAATGAGGATGCAAGGGATGTCTTGGATGAGGGGCCAATAGTCGCCACCGTGGTTTGAGCATCGGCCTTTCAGAATCTCGCATCTGCGTATGACCAATTTTTGGAGGGAGGGAGGGAGGCCATCCTCTGGCAAGTACCTCAACTTTGGGCAATTGGAAATCTCTAAATATCTGAGAGAGGAGAGATGGTTGCGAAGACCGCTCGACAGTCTTTCCACGTTCTTCATGCGTTCGATACGAAGAACGGCTAGAGAGGAAGGGAAGAGAAGACTCCACGCATCCTCCTCCTCCTCGTTCTCCTCCGAAGGAAACCTCACCTTCTCTCCCTCCCCTCCCATGCTTATTCCGTCAATTGCCAGTCTTTTGAGGGAAGTGAGCATGTGTAAGCCCCATTCTCTCATTGGCTGCTTCAGGTTCTCGCACATCCAAAGTTGAAACCACCGCAAATCGGGAGGCAAGCCTCCTTTGGGGAAGGATTTGATATTTTCACAACCCGCAATAAATAGATCCAGGAGGGAAGTAAGACGATGCCACTCATTTGGTAGGGACTTTATCTTCGGGCACATGTAAACGTGAAGTCTCGATAGGGACACGGGAAGGGGAGGGAAGTCCTCCACCTCCAGTTCTGGACAGCGATTTATATCCAATTCAGCGAGATTTTTACAGCTAGCAATGTTACAGTTGGCGATAGACTTTATCTTCGGACATTGACTGAGAGCGAAATGTGATAGGGTGAGGGGAAGGGGAGGGAAGTCATCTATCTCCAGCGCTGGACAATTAAATATGCTCAAACGAGTGAGATGGGCGAGCGTGTGAAGACACTGAGGTAGGCTTCCCAGATTCTTACAGTCGGAAATAACCAAAGATTTCAGCGATTCTACTTCGGTGATCTCTTCCAGCGACTCCAGTCCCTCGTACTCCTGAAGACAAAGTTCCCTCAAAGCAGCAAGTCTACCCTCGGCAAACGAAAAGGATATCCAAGAGTCTTGATGACTAATCTGCAGATATTCAAGTTGTGATATCGTGTTATTGCTATCGGGGTCATCTTGAGAAATGGTTAGTCCCATGATTTTTGGACAATTCGAAATGCTCAAACGTCTAAGTGCATGCATCTTGCTTGGAAGCCTTTCTAAACTCGTGCAATTCGTCAATTCCATCCTTTCAAGGTTGCACAACAGCTCTATCTCTCCTTCTTCCGCCACAAATGATGTGAATCGTGGACAATTTTTTATGACTACACTCTCGAGGCAAGTAAGTTTTCGCGTTTCATTTCCATCTTGCCACAGATAGGTTAGCTTGCCACAGCCTCCTATATCGAGCTCCTTCAACTTATGCATGCAGCTCATAAACCCTGGATCAAAGCAAACAAGCTTCGCAAGATTTTCAATTTTCAATATGGTTAGAGAAGTTAGGTTGACGAAACTCTTTAAGATCTCCCCGTTGCAATCCTCAAAATATAACTCATGGAGAGATGGTAGACAAACCACACCGGTTGAGCCATTCAAATGCGGGCAATGACGAATTTTGAGCTCTAAGAGATGATCAAGTTGATAAGGCAATGTCCCCGTCAACTCAGGACAGCTCTGGACAACAAGATGCCGAAGACAGGAGAATGGTACTTCTTTTTCTTGGCCTCCGGCATAATGAGACCAATCTTTCCATGCCAACATCCGATCAAACTTCAAAATTGTTAAGGATGGAAAAGGGCGTTCAATTCCGTAAAATTCAGAGCCTATCATGCTTACTGCATTTAAACCTTCAAGAGATAATTCTCTAAGGTGAGGTAGCTGTCCAAGTGATGGCAGCAATTTAACATTAGGACAGTCACACAAGCACAAAGACACTATCTTAGAGTAAGATGGATCACCTAACCATGACGGGAATAGTCCACCACCATAGTACGTGATAGTGAGATTTTCAAGATTAGTGTGAGGTCGTAGAGTGCGAAGCACCTGTTCTTCGCGCTCATCATTTCGGAGATTTCCAAAATCTTTATCCCAAAGCAAGATTAAGTTGCTGAGGCCCTCCTTTCCCAACAAATTAGCATCTCTAACTTCTTTCACCTTTTGCAATTCAGATACAATTAACCCTCCTTGAAGATGCGGCAAGTTCTTTAACTCTTTTAACTGTGACCCTTTCTCTGGTGCTACCACAAACTTAGACAAGATAATAAGATTCTTCAAATTACCGATACTCAATGGCATCTCTTTTAAACTCTTTGTATCTCTAATATCAAGAAACTGTAAGCTGACCAAATTTGTGATATCCGGAGGCAACATAGTAAGGTGCCGACAACCTCTTAAGATCAAAGCTTGTAATTTGCACAAGGCACCAATTGACTCGGGAAGCCTTATGATGTTAGTGTACGAGAGATTAAGATATCGGAGATGTTTTAAATCGCTAACACAATCTGGTACCTTTATGATGTCACAATGACATAAGACAACAGCCGCAAGTACTTCAAGTTTGTTAGCAACTCATGCAGTACCTTGTCGGAAATAGAGAAATTGCTTGAACCCCCACCAATTCCAACACGCAATACCATTAAACTTCTTAGTATCTTCATTCCGTCATATGCTCTCAAGCATCTTGATGTAACATACCGTGATGAGATGAATGATGCATAAAGAGCTTTCTTATCAAGAGAGGCATCACGTTCATCATCCCCCGGTTGAGACTCCCCAGAGGTAAAGCACGTCTCACCCGCAATCGACTTTGCTAGGTCATTCAAAAGATCGTGCATCGAAAACTTCGATGTGTTAACACTGGATTGTTGAAAAAAGGATCTAGATACTAACTCATCGAAGTAATTCTGTCCTGATCTCAAGATATTCTCATTTGCTTTTCGTCCATCTAAAAATCCCATTGCTATCCATAAGAGCACCAGCTCATCCCTCTCAAATTCATAGTCCTTGGGAAATATTGCGCAATAAGCAAAACATCTCTTCAAATAAGAAGGAAGATGGACATAGCTCAATTTCAAAGCTGGGAGAACCTCATCATTTTTTTCCATCGTTGCCTCCCATATTCTATCATTTAAGATAGCTTTCCATTCGTCAGGATTCTCTTTGTTACGTAGGAGGCCACCCAATATCTTCGCTGCCAAAGGCAAACCTTTACATTTTGCAGCTATTTTCTTGCCTACTGTTTCAAGATATGCGTGCCTCTCAAAATTTCTTTCTCCCAGAGCATGCTGGGCTAATAAGCTTGTACAGTTATCAAGGGACAACTCCTTCAAAGGATACGGTGAAGTTCCTGTTATGTGAGCAACAGGAAGGTTGCGCGTTGTGACAATGATCTTGCTTCCCTTAGCCCCCGCTTCGAATGGCTTTAGGAGGACAGTCCATTCTTCATACTTCTCATTCCAAACGTCATCTAGAACCACAAGAAGCTTCTTTTTGGATAGACTGTCCTTTAACTTAACTTGAAGCCCGTTAAGATCTTCGCCCTCGGATGGCAACCCAGTGACAGACCGCAAAATAGTCTTTGTTATGTCGAGAACATCAAAAACATCTGAAACACAAACCCATGCTCTCCTCTCAAAATAGCTTTTCACTTTGTCATGATTATACAATCGTTGAGCCAAGGCCGTCTTTCCAACGCCACCCATCCCAACTATGGGGACAATGCTCAGAGTGGCGTCGGAATTTTGAACATCATTGATCAATAGTTCAAGTATCCTTGCTTCTTCCTTCTCCCTACCAAAAAAATGAAGCTCCGATAGAGAAGTGCTGGGGAGCCTTTTGTTGGTGTAGTTGGATCTGTCCATAACATTCTCTCTCAAGCTTAGAGGAGCCTTCTTGGTGACGATATCTTCAAACCTTCTCTTGATCTCATGTACCTTGGGGTCAGACATAAGCAAGCGCGGTCGGCTTAAGAAAGAGAACTTCCTTTTCCATTGACCTTTGCGTGTGTTGGATTCTTCCTCCGACTTGGCCTGAGCAGCTTCAATCTCGAACTCTTCAAGCAAGTCTTCCATGTCATTGGCCAAGTTCCTAACTTCGTCCAGCCACAACTTCACCAGATCGTCACCGCTGAGTTGCTTGTCCTCTACAGCATCCAGCAATGCATTGATTTTGACTAGCATCCCCTTCCACTCATCGAGGATGATGGTGCTGGTTCCTTCCCATTGCACATAATCCGCTGCCAGATAACTCAACTTGTCGAAGAGGACTTGAAAGAAGGAACCCAAAAAGATCTCTCCAATGGCCATGGCGAATCAGTCACTGTAGAGAACAACAAAGGTTATGGAGAACCAAAGTGATAGTGAGCTAATGGAGAGAGAAAGCTATGAAGTCCGGAAAGACTAAGACTTTCTCCTGCCAAAAAGATGCAACAGCGGCCAAGACTTTTAAGGATGCACATCAGAGGTTAGATGACAAATCAAAGTAAAATAAGTTTTGTCCACAAGTGCTTGTTTCGTCATATTTAGAGAATATTCCCAGAGATTTTACTGGATATCATGTACCTTCTTTGTCTGGAGAGTGAAGCAAAAGTGAAAAAGAGCTAACGGGAAAGAAACTTCAATAGATTCCAGGAAAACCAAGACTTTGCATGATGCAAATTGGTGTCTGTTGCTTCGCTTTTCACATCCCTCCTGTTGCGACCCCATGTGAATGTCTCTTTTTTCTTTATTAGTGGAACTTTCACGCGCTACATGTCTTTGCTTAAAATTGACGATACTATAATTTTCGTCCAACTCTTTTCCGGTTCATTCATATCGTGATTTTTCCTTCATTTATCTAGAATTATGTATAGATTTTCACGTATCTTTTCAAATTTAAGTTCAATAAAAGAAAAAAGCAAAGAGAAAAACTAAAAAGAAAAAAAAAAGCAAAAAACTAAAAACTAAAAAAGAAAAAAAATGCAGGGATGGGGCAAAAGAGCACCACCGTCCCACAGCCTTTGCCGTGCTGATGCCGTAAGGACTGCCGCTAGGGTGACATTTCCAACGTCACCACCTTATAGTCACCTTCGTAGACAATATTATTCTTGAGATGTTATTCTTAGAGAGCGGCTTAGTAGTTAGGGTTAATGATAACGTAAGTACCTAAACCTTTGCTCATTTTCTAAACTTTTTTTTTTGATAACCCAGGGAATCCCCGCACGGCCGACAGCGGGGAGGTAAACCCTGGGGGCGACACGTGCTAGCCACCACACACGTGCACCAGTTAAGTCACCCTGCGGCTCCCGGGATTCGAACACTCAACCTTTTGCGAGAGAAAGAGTGCCCTCTCCAACAGCGCCACCCAGGCGGGTGGTTCTAAACTTTTTTTTGTTCAATGAAGTACCTCAAATTTTCAAATTTGGCTCACTTCAAGGCATCCGTTAAAGAAATTGTCATGCTATGTGATTTTGTTGACATGACTTGCTCACTCAACATAAGTTAAGCATAACAATTGACGTGGCTCGCTTAACCTACGGATTGGGTGATGAGGAGAGAGAGAATGTGTGTTCATTTAAATGATCTTAGCGTTCAATATGTCTCGGCTAATGTGCAACATCTCAAAATATCATATCGGATGCCCATGTGGACAATTAACGGCTATTTAGCAGTGTTATCGTCATATCAACATTTTCCATCCACGGTTTTAACTAAGGTCTTGACCCATTGAACAAAAAAAAACTTTAGACACTTGATTACAAAAAAAAGTAATAGTTTGGATACTTGTGTGTCAATATCCAAGAATTTGTCATACGTTGATTGGTCCAGATTCAAATCTCAAACGCACTTTTGTTTACGTGATATTTGTCCTACAAATTCATCCTCTCGATTCATGCTTGGTCTCACTTTAATAATATCTGTATTAAGATTTGTCGTTCTGTCATGTAAAAGAGAATAGGAAAAAGTTTTGTTAATCTCATGCCATTGCAAAAAGATTTCAGTGGCTAAATGTTAAGCACACTTGGAGACTATAAAGTTCTTAATGTTAATTTCTTTTGATTTTCTTCTCGAATAATTTCGATCACAAAAATTTGAAAAATAAAGTTCTATTCTTGCCCACTTTTTTGGCCAATTCCATTGCTTTCCCTTTGATCTCCTCACCCAAATCAACAAAAGTATATATTTAAGCCTAAGAATTTTCTTTTCTTCCACTCGAAATATTTTAATGGATTATCAAACATTTCATTGAAGATAGAATTTTTGTATGTACTCGATTTTTTGTCGGTTGGACATTTGTTAATAAATAATATTATTATCACACGTAACTGTTTAGACATACATAATTTAAAACTTTACTATGATTTCTTTTTATTCATTTGAAGACATTCGCACATTTAAATGTTCTTTATTTGTCTGTCGGGTCTACCAAATACAACTAATTTGCCTAATAGTGTTTTTTTTGTAGATAATAGTTTGTATATTTTTTTGTAAGCCAATAAATGTTTCTTGATTTTCTTCGTCATATATTATTACAAGGCGATCATTAATGATAGTTGTAAAGTCATGAGATAATTATCCAAAATATCCTAAACCTATTAGACGACGGCCAGTTCAATCCTAAACTCTTCAATTTGACCAATTTAGTCCTAAACTTTTGATGATTTGCCAATATAATCCTTCCAGGTAATTTTAGCCTAAAGTCGCTGATGTGGATGTCGGCAAACCTCCGTAACATGATCACAAATTCAGCGTGTTCCGGCCAAAAAGAATTGCATTGGCAAATCATCAAAAAATTTATAACTAAATTGGTTAAATTGAAAAGTTTATGATTAAATTGACCGATGTATAATAGATTTAGGACCTTTTGGATAAATTTTTCCATATATACATGTGTCAATAGTATTGAAGTAGTAATGATGTTTTCTTGGGACAAGACTTTTAGCACTCTGTCATCCATTCAATCTTGGGTGCTTTTCACTTGCACGTAAGTGGTTAAAGGAATGAAAATGAAACACTTTTTGTTCACAGGTGCTTGTTTCGTAATATTTGGAGAACATTTTCAAAGACTTTACTGGATACCATGAGCTTTTTTTGTCTAGAAAGTGAACCAAAAGTGAAAAAAAGCTAACGGGAAAGAACTTTAATAGATTCCAGGAAGACCAAGACTTTGGCTGCTAGAATGTCTTGGTTATCATTACTAAGGGTGTGCAAAAGAACTGAAAGCCACCCGAACCGCTCGGAACTGTCCGAAACCGGTAGTTCCTAAGGGAACCGATCTGGTTTCCGGTTCCAGGTGCGTAACTGCTCACCCACTCACCTGGACCGAACCAGTAATATAATAATAATATATAATGTATAATATTTTATTTATTTATTTTGTAACTTAAAAAAAGAAAAAAATCATAAATTCCTAAACTAAACTTAATTCGCTTGACACTCATAGCCTCACATTGAGCCGAGAAACACCTACTTTCGCTTTCGCCTTACTCTCACTCTCTCACTCTTCTTGGACAATGCTCACCTCACCGTCTTCAACTCTCCATCTCTGTCTCCATCCTTGGCTAGTGGGACCAGTTCCATGGACTCACCTGAGAATAGACCGGACCGGCAGTTCGGTTCCTGGGTAGATCCATAGAACCAACGGGCAATTCCCGATTACAATTTTTGGAACCAATCTCTAGTGGGCAGTTTTCGGTTCTAGGATGGAAACCGCCCACCTAGACCATACTCACCCTTAATCATTACTAGCAACACTTCCATCTTGGTTATCATTGCTAGACAAACAAGCTCAAGATATCATATCGGACGCCAATATGGACATTTAACGGCTATTTAACAGTGTTAGCGTCGTGCCAACGTTTTCCATCCGCAATTTTAACGAAAACCTCATATTGACCCACACTTGAAAAATTGAGGTAATTCATTGAACGAAAAAAAAAAGTTCAAGTACTTGATTGCAAAAGGAATTATAGTTCAAGTACTTATGATGTCATTGTCCCGAAAAGTTTATCATGCAATCTTTAGTCTAGGTTCAAATCTCAAACATAGTTTTGTTTACGCGATATCTTTTCTACAAACTCATCCTCTTGACTGGTTGCTCGGTTTCACTTTATTAATCATAAAACAAATGGTATCTTCTTCTGAAAATCCTAGCTATTCTTAGCATGATATTGGGGATTTTCTCTTGTAAGATTATTCATTCTTCCATGTGAAAGAGAACAGGAGATAGTTTTGTTAATTTCATGCGCAAAAAAAAAATTATTGGCTAAATGTCGAGCACATTGGGAGACTACAAAGTTCTCAATGTCGATTTCCTTTATATTTTCTTCTTGGAACCATTTGATCATAAAAAATTGGAGCTGTACACTTGAAATATTTGAGTGGATTATCAAAGATTTGATTGAAGATTTCTTTGTACTGGATTTACTTTTGATTGGAAATTATATTAATCATATTATCATGTAATTGTACGGGCACACATAATATAAAATTTTACTAGCATTTCTTAACCAATTACAACGATATTGCCTGTATAATATTTTTTTGTAGATAATTTATTCCCTCTCTTACGTCTACTCTGACCTGCAAGATACAAAATTGATACCACAAGGAACATATCGGACGCCAATGTAGACAGTTAATGGCTATAAATGATATTTTTTCATAAGCCAAGAAATATTCTCTGATTTTCTTTGTCATGTATTACTACTAGGTAAATGATGGTTGTAAATTTATATACCCATGTCAAAAGTATTGAAGTACTAGTGATCTCATCCATTTAATTTGGTGCTTTTCACTGGCTTTATGGTAAGTCTTGTATTTGTTTTTTTTTTTAACTTTCAATAGTCAATTAAAATCGACATTGCTTGCAGTTGAGGCCTCTACGGACCAAATTAGATATGGTTCAAGAATGCCAAGTTCTAAGGTTTGAGTAATATTTGGAAACAATCAACCGCAGATACTGTCACGCCCCGAACCCTAACGAGCTCGCGACACCCCTCGATGGTCGATCATTGAATGCGACGTCCCAGGCACGTCGCCGACCCAACCCAAACATCAGAGATTAAGCACACGCGGAAACCAATAGAAACAACCCGGACAATTAACAATGACAAGGGGCAGCAATGGCAATAAACAAATAATTGAAATTCTTACATTTGACGAATACACTCGACGTCCACAAAAGACAATTCCCTAAGCTAGGCCACAACAACGGGACCACATTCCTCAAAAGGGACCACTGCTCGCAAACTTAACTTTTCTACCAAAGGGGAAAACTCAAAATACCGGGTACTTGACCCGTCTTCGATCTCCGAGGTACCCTTGAAGCGTCTTCAGTCACTCATGGTCGCGGATCTGAAATGGTTATATAATAACCGTGAGAACGAGTCTCAATAAGCAACTCCCTATACCCCACGTAGGCCAATGCGTACCCAGACAAGTCGTACATGTAATCTACCTTATAAGATATAAAATTCGCATTATTGAACTTACCTCGTCATCAAGCCCTTGCCAACACTGCACGTCAGTCATAACACGGTAATGCAATAATAATAGCTAAATAGCACATCGCAATTGCTCAAACGCCACCCACACTTGCATGCAATTCACCTTACTAATTAGACCACACGTTCAACCAGCCACTTCAAGCACACGCTCAACCAGCCAATCCAATCACACGCTCAACCAATCAATCCAGTCACACTCAACTAGCCAATCCAATCTCACGCTCAACCAGTCAATCCAGTCACACTCAACCAGTCATTTCAATCACACTCAAGTCGCATGCACGCGTCCAACCAACTTTCCTCTCACGGGCTCACGAGCCGCACAATCAATCAAACCAATGGCCGCCGTCAACACGTCCCAAGCCATATCAATCATACCATACCAGTGGCCGCCGTCAACACGTCCCAAGCCACACAATCAATCGTTCCAATGACCGACGTAAACACGTCCCGGTCTATCACACCTTTAACGGGCCACCGTCAGCACGTCTCAAGCCCGCATCCATTTGGCACCTCGGCCAGTCATGCCTTCACACGGACCGCCGTCAACACGTCCCAAGTCCGTAGCCCTCCGATCGATCCGGGCTTCAAATCGACAGGCAAGCACGCGCCATTCAATTCAATCAATTTCACGTCAATTTCATCAAACAACCCATATTCACAACTCAATCCAATTCACGACACGCCACACCAACCCACAAACTCGACATTCAATCGGCCACATACGTACATCCAATTTACCCACAATTGCCACAACAACCAACTATTGACTCACCAATAATAGCCACAATTATGCACCCATAATCATTCCAATTCCAAATCACAAGCTCACGATTCCGACATTCAAGCCGGCCACAATCACACATTAATTTTCCCTACACACGCCATGACACTACGGATAATTAACCCACCATAATTAACTACTAATCAAGCCTCACAATTATCGCAAATTAATCTAATAAATACGCACATACGAATATTGACCCTAATCCACATTTAGCTTTTTAAACCGGCACTAATTAATCTCTAGACAAGTCTAATAATACCCAAAGTACTAGGTAGGGTTTAGGAAGTCACTTACCTAAGTTTGGCCCGGAGAAAATCGGCTCGGGCCTAAAATGGCCCGGGTGAACAGTGCCCAACTAGGCGCGGGCATGGGCCACACGGGCACGGTGGCCGGCCAGCGCGGGCACAATGGCCGGTCGGCGTGCCTGGCGCGCGGGCGCGGTGGCCGCGCGGAGTGCCCGGGGACGCACGGGCGAATGGACGGGCGAAGCGCCGGGGCGGACGGGCAAGGCGCCGGGACGGACGGGCAAGGCGCCGGGCGAGCTTGGCCACGGCCTGGGCCGCTCGGCCACGGCTTGGGCCGCTCGGCCACGGCCTGGGGTTGGCCTGGCTGCTCGGCCACGGCCTGGCTGGCTGGCCGGGGCTGGCTGGCCGAGGCTGGCCGGTCGACTGGTTGGCTGGCCTGGCCGGCGACCGGCGGCGGCGACGAGCGGGGTGGCACGGCGGCGACTGGCTGGGCGGCGGCGCCGGGCAAGTGGCCGAACGATCTGGCCGGCGGCTCGGCGAGGCTCGGCCATGGCGGGAGCAGCAGCAAGCTGCTGCATGCGCGGGGGAGAGGAATAGGACGGTCGGCCAGGGGGCGGTGGCTGACTGACGGCGCGGTGGTGGCTGGGACGACGGCGGCTGAGGGGAGTTGGGTGGCTGCGGAGGGAGCGGCGGCAGCCGGAACGGCGGCGGCGAAGTCTAGGAGCCGAAATAGGGGGAGAGGCGCCGGGGAGGAGAAGAACAGTGGAGGGGGAGGTCATGCGGCGGCCGGAGGCGACACAGCGGCGTCGCGGGTGGCCGGGCGACGGAGGACAGGCCGGCAGACGGCTGGCCAACGCTGGGCCACGGCGGGCGCAGCGGCCAGCTGCTGCTCGCGTGTAGCATGGGCAGGGCTAGCGACAGGCAAGCAGGGCCGGCGAGCGGCGGTCGCGGGTGACGAGCGGCGGCGCGGCTCCGTCGGGCGACGGCGGCGCGAGGCGGACGGCTACTGGGCTGGTCCCGGTGAGCTGCATGCAGAAGGTCGGAGCAGTCGCGGTCGGCAGAGAGGACCCGCGAAGAAGAAGAAGAGAGAGAGGAAGAATGGAAAGGAGGAGAGAGAGAGGCTCGGGGGTTGAGGGGGGGCGTGATCCGGCGGCGGTCGAGCAGCACGGCGGACGGCGAGGGGCTGAGCTCCCTCGGTGGCGAGCTAGACGACGGAGCGGAGCAAGGCGGCCGGCTGGGCAGGGGCGAGCTCGGGCGGCCGGAGTCGGGCAGCAAGGAGAAGAAACAGAAACAGTGGCGTCGGGCGAAGGTGGCGCCGGACGGATGGCGGACGGTGGTTGGGGGCGACGCCAGGTGGCCGGGCAGTGGGCGGCGCGGTGGTCGGACGCGGCGAGTGGCTGGGCGGTGGGCTGGTCGGGTAGGGCAGAAGCGGGACAGAACCAGTCGAGGTGGGGGGGAAAGGGAGAATGACCGGCGACAGGGGCAGCCGGCGGAGTTGCAGCGGCTGGTCGGGCGGCGGCGCAGCTCGGTCGGGCTATGGCGGCGCGAGGCACGACGGGCGACCAGCAGCGGTGGCAACCGGCGAGCACAGAAGCCCAACCGTTCGGGGCCAATGGAGAAGAAGAAGAAGCCGAAGAAGAGAGAGAGAGGAAGAGAAGAGGAGAGAGAGAGAGGCTTGTATGGGGAAGGGGAGTTTGCATGGGAAAAAGGAAGAGACAGACGTGCAGGGGGGCGCGTGCATGGCCGTGATGTACGTGGGGAAAAGAGAAAGGGAGAGAGAGAAGGGAGGAGAGAGAAAAGATAGAGAAGTTTGCACGGGGAAAAAGGGGAGGGAACGTGCGCGGCAGGGGGGCAGACGCGGCAGAGGGAGGAGAGAGAGAGACTTAAAAAAAAATCAAAACTTCTCACTCAAGTGTGATCCAACGGACACGGTTCAAACTCGAAAACTATCTAACGGCCCGCGAAAATCCTAATAATAATTTAGGAAAAAGGACTAAAAGAAAATAACCCAAAACACACTACGAGGGAGGTCTACTAGTCCAAATCCGCACCCGGTCCAAAATTTCACTTTTCACACATTCCTGGCAATACTGACGTTGGCCACAATAATATCGACATCGTGCAATTTATTTCGTCCCGAGACTCCCGGAAATCGACTACCAAGTTCGGGGTCTAAATAACGGTCAAATTTGATCGAGTGCGATTCTAGCGAAATCTCTAATTTAAAATGATAACCGGGAGTGATCAGTTCCCGGGCGAGATTTTACTATAAGCACACTGACAAATTACACGTTTTATAAATCCCCAAAAATGAGTCGAAATTCGGAATGTCACAACTCTTCCCCCCTTACAAAAATTTCGTCCTCGAAATTTACAATCCAATCCAACTATTCAAACAAATGGGGGGTATCGGTATCGCATCAACTTTTCGCTTTCCCATATCGCACCGTCGGTCCCATGATGCTTCCAAAATACCTTGACCACCGGAATTTTCTTATTTCGCAATTCTCTTTTATTTCTTTCCTCGGTTTGAACTAACTTTTCTACGTACGACACCCTGTCGTCCACATCTATTTCTTCATAGCTCAGCACGTGAATCAGGTCCGATTCGTACTTCCTCAACATAGACACGTGCAATACAATATGCACTTGAGACAAATATGGCGGTAGCGCGAGACAACAAGCCAAGGTGCCTATTCTCTCTAAGACCTCGAATGGACCCACGTACCTCGGGCTCAACTTCTCTTTCCTACCAAACCGAGATAATCCTCTCACAGGCGACACCTTTGAGGAACACGTGGTCCCCCACTTGAAACTCCAAAGGCCTACGTCTCCGGTCTACATAACTCTTATGGCGGCTCTGCGCAGTTCCGAGTCTATCCCAGATAACCCTGACTGTCTCAATCAACTATTGTACTACCTCTGAACCCGTAATACTCCTCTCACCAACTTCATCCCAACCAACCGGTGTCCTGTAAGCTCTGGCATACAATGCTTCAAACGGTGCCGTTCTGATACTCTACTGATAGCTACTATTGTAGGCGAATCTGACCAAATGCAACTGTTCCTCCCAGCCACCCTTAAATTCCAAGACACATGCTCGCAGCGTGTCTTCCAAAGTTTGAATCGTCCTTTCAGACTGGCCATCCGTCCGGGGATGGTAGGGCGTGCTAACCTGTAACTTCGTTCCTAATGTCGTATAAAAACTTTTCCAAAAAGGCGGCAGCAAATTTAGGATCACGGTCCGAAGTGATCGTCACCGGTACTCCATAGAGACGGACTATATGTCACACATACAAGTCGGCGCAATTCAACCACTCATGAACATCACCATAATTGCATCCATAAGGTCATCCCATCTCCTCAACCATTTCTCATCCAAGTATGACCAACCATACCTCATTTGAAAGCTCATGATATGAACATCATATTCTCAGAAGGCATCGAACCACAATTTACACGTTCTCAAGTAGAAAAAGAGGGATTTTCACAAATGTACAGAATCGACCATTTTTGCACTCCCAATGAATTTAAGACACCAGGTACAGTAAATAACCTTCAAAAATTCTGATATTTAAATATGTATTAGGAGAGATCAAAATGAACAACTTTCATGAAGAACTCGAAGATTAAAAACCTTGGTAAGTATTTCTTTTCGGTGGCTCAAGACCAGACAAAAACTGTTCACCGAAACAGGATTATTGTCTCCAAAAAAAAAAATAGCTCTTCCCAGGACTCAAAACACTTCTAAAAATTTTGGATTTAAAATATGTTGTAGAGAAGGATGCCTCTAAGAACTTTTACGAAGAAAGTTTCCTCCGAATCGTTCTACAAATTTGTGTAGAAAATCGAGAAGACAGAAAGGTCACTGAAATCGTATAGAAAATAGCTTGAGCACGGTGAGGAAAATGGACTATCGTCCTATCCAAAAAATCTGAAATTACGATATGTTATAAAGGGGAGGATTTCAAACAACTTTTGTGAAGGACTCAACTTAAGATTTCGACCTTTTAAAATAGAACAAAAATGAAGAAGATCGAAGCTCCCGGCGACCAGATCTGCCCTTCCTAGCTCCTCATGCACTTTTCACTCCTTTTTGCATTCCCAAGGCTCACGAATCTATCTTCTCTTCCACAGTAACCCAACAGCCGACCAACAAGCATATAGGAGTCCTAAGCTCATCGCCATTTTGCATCTATTCGGTTTAAGAGACTCGAAACTCATATGCAAGGTTCACCGAGCTAAAATCTATGGTTAACACACCCCTTTGGGCTCTAGAATCACACATGCATCAGCACTACCATGCTCGATTCTTTTCATGCAAGCTCAAACAGCAACTTCCATTCATGTACCAGCCATAACACTTGCAGAAACATACATGCACAAACACAAGGGATTGCTGAGAATATGGGTAGATGGAAAGGCTTAAAATCAAGCCCAAATTTCCTTGCTTCCCCGATTCATTTAAATCCATAAAGGCTGCAGGGGCGTTCGTCAGTCCAAACGGCATCACCGTAAACTCATAGTGTCTATACCTCGCCCTAAATCCCGACTTCAGCACGTCTTCCTTCTAAATCCTCAATTGGTGATAACCAGTCCTTAAGTCGATCTTACAAAATATTGATGCCCCTTGTAGCTGGTCGAATCGGCTCATTCACCCTTGGCAACTGGCATTTATCCTTAATAGTCACATGATTCGACTGTCTGCAGTCAATACATAGCCTTAACGATCCGTCCTTCTTCCTCACGAATAAATCTGGCGCTCCCCATGAAGATCCACTCAGACTAATAAAACCTTCATCCGATAATTCTCGCACTTGGACCTGCGATTCCTTCAATTCTGACAGTGACATCTTGCAAAGCGTTCCCAAGGTCAGTTTTGTCCCAAGAGCCAATTCAACCACAACCTCGACTCTCCGAACAGGTGGCAATCCCGGCAATTCCTGAGGAAAGACATCAGGAAGATTACACACCTCGGCTATGTCTTTTAGCCTTGATTCCTCAACCAACTAATCGGCACAAATTAATTATCTTTTTTACACCTCGAAGACAAAGTTCAATCCATCCAATTTCAATCCAATAGTCTCCCAAAACAACTTACATCGGTTCTTTACAAAATTTGAAATTCCTAAGCAACACTCATCCTTCCCAACTCGTTCACGAATGTCATTAGTAATCCATAAATCCTTAAACCGATTGCGTCGATTCCTTATAAAATTGAATTTAAGTCTTACATGACCACTTGGGCGATAACTTCAAAATCATCTCCTACTGTACCCAATATTAACACGTAACGCCCTTAAACTTTCGCGGCACATCCTCTGATTCCTCCTCCACCACAGCGAATATCTTTCCTTACGTCCATAGGCGATTCTGATTAATCTACAGGGCAACTCTCGCTTAATGTCCTACCTGCGGTCGTTGTGACGGCATTAGCGACCTAACCTATCGATTTAACAATTTCTCACTTGGTAACCTTACTGTCCACATCACAACATGCTCCACTTCTACCTTGGCAATGGCCATTCCTATGTCTCTTTCCGTAAGACCGACATGTAGCGTTGGAGTATTAGTTCGGCTTTCTAAAGTTCTTTCTTACTAGCGGGACAAATCTTCGTTCCTCTGTCATAGGTTTCTTTCCAAAGTTCCTATTGTCCCTAGCCGGCGCGTACTGCGATCCAGAAGCGACAATCCTTTTACTCATAGCCGCGTCAACCATCGAGCTCTCTCTCATACAACTCATCGTAATTCCCTTAAGCCCTAAAAGTACCAACAGATTGCGGAATTCCGGTTCTAATCCATCCCGAAACCTCCTTGTCCTATCCTCACGGTCCTTAACCATCATTGTCCTATCCTCCCGGTCCTTACAAACTTGACCTCGTACTGACCAACTGACATCCGATTTTAGCGAAGTCGAAGGGGCTATGTCATTTTCTGTCCTCGCACACTCTCTGAACGAACTTCTCAATAAAGGCCTCGACAACAACATTTCAGCTTAGAAATATGCCCTTTGAAATATCCTACTTCGGGGCCCACTTACCAATCCTTTGCATTTCCTTAGGGTTGATATATAACTAGGGTCACTTTCTCCTCATCAGTGCACCCGGATACCTCAAAAGGCCCTTTTTAGTCCTCTGTCCAAAGTAATGTAGCCTCAAGGTCACCTTTTCCCATCGAACCTTGCAAGTTTTAAATTTCAAAAATTTTCCCAACCAACTGACGCATTTGTCTGACTGCATTAGCTCACTCTTGACCTTGATTCCCAACATTTCCATTATTCCTATAATTCTCGTTATTTCCATTGACGACAACAACAGTGGTCACATCATCGGTAGCAATAATAGCATTTCGCTCCTCAATTTGCCTTCCCATTGAAATTCCAACTTCCTTGAGTACCCTCAGAATCTCGTCTCATCTAGAATCCCCTACAACTTCAACTTGCGGACCTATACGACCTCGACCTCATCCTCGGCTACTCATACTCACAGGGTTCACACTACCCACTTACCCGCTATAATTCCTCACGAGAATTAAAACCTAGGCCAACTATACCAGTCTAAAGCCCTAGGCAGTCAATCACAACAATTCACTAAGCAGGCAGTCTATCACAACATCACTCAATCACAAAGAAACAGGAAACGTGCACTAACCTCAAATCCCGACGCACCTGCATTTCACATGATATTGCATACGTCACTCAGCAATCACAATCAAACAATCTGGGTAACGCATGGCCAACAAGTCTTCCTAACTGACTACCCCAAAGTTATCGCTCCTTATCACTCCAAGCTTCGACCATCTTGGTTCGAGCTAGCCTTGCTCTGATACCAAATCAACGGGGATGTCACGCCCCGAACCCTAACGAGCTCGCGACACCCCTCGATGGTCGATCATTGAATGCGACGTCCCAGGCACGTCGCCGACCCAACCCAAACATCAGAGATTAAGCACACGCGGAAACCAATAGAAACAACCCGGACAATTAACAATGACAAGGGGCAGCAATGGCAATAAACAAATAACTGAAATTCTTACATTTGACGAATACACTCGACGTCCACAAAAGACAATTCCCTAAGCTAGGCCACAACAACGGGACCACATTCCTCAAAAGGGACCACTGCTCGCAAACTTAACTTTTCTACCAAAGGGGAAAACTCAAAATACCGGGTACTTGACCCGTCTTCGATCTCCGAGGTACCCTTGAAGCGTCTTCAGTCACTCATGGTCGCGGATCTGAAATGGTTATATAATAACCGTGAGAACGAGTCTCAATAAGCAACTCCCTATACCCCACGTAGGCCAATGCGTACCCAGACAAGTCGTACATGCAATCTACCTTATAAGATATAAAATTCGCATTATTGAACTTACCTCGTCATCAAGCCCTTGCCAACACTGCACGTCAGTCATAACACGGTAATGCAATAATAATAGCTAAATAGCACATCGCAATTGCTCAAACGCCACCCACACTTGCATGCAATTCACCTTACTAATTAGACCACACGTTCAACCAGCCACTTCAAGCACACGCTTAACCAGCCAATCCAATCACACGCTCAACCAATCAATCCAGTCACACTCAACTAGCCAATCCAATCGCACGCTCAACCAGTCAATCCAGTCACACTCAACCAGTCATTTCAATCACACTCAAGTCGCATGCACGCGTCCAACCAACTTTCCTCTCACGGGCTCACGAGCCGCACAATCAATCAAACCAATGGCCGCCGTCAACACGTCCCAAGCCATATCAATCATACCATACCAGTGGCCGCCGTCAACACGTCCCAAGCCACACAATCAATCGTTCCAATGACCGACGTAAACACGTCCCGGTCTATCACACCTTTAACGGGCCACCGTCAGCACGTCTCAAGCCCGCATCCATTTGGCACCTCGGCCAGTCATGCCTTCACACGGACCGCCGTCAACACGTCCCAAGTCCGTAGCCCTCCGATCGATCCGGGCTTCAAATCGACAGGCAAGCACGCGCCATTCAATTCAATCAATTTCACGTCAATTTCATCAAACAACCCATATTCACAACTCAATCCAATTCACGACACGCCACACCAACCCACAAACTCGACATTCAATCGGCCACATACGTACATCCAATTTACCCACAATTGCCACAACAACCAACTATTGACTCACCAATAATAGCCACAATTATGCACCCATAATCATTCCAATTCCAAATCACAAGCTCACGATTCCGACATTCAAGCCGGCCACAATCACACATTAATTTTCCCTACACACGCCATGACACTACGGATAATTAACCCACCATAATTAACTACTAATCAAGCCTCACAATTATCGCAAATTAATCTAATAAATACGCACATACGAATATTGACCCTAATCCACATTTAGCTTTTTAAACCGGCACTAATTAATCTCTAGACAAGTCTAATAATACCCAAAGTACTAGGTAGGGTTTAGGAAGTCACTTACCTAAGTTTGGCCCGGAGAAAATCGGCTCGGGCCTAAAATGGCCCGGGTGAACAGTGCCCAACTAGGCGCGGGCATGGGCCACACGGGCACGGTGGCCGGCCAGCGCGGGCACAATGGCCGGTCGGCGTGCCTGGCGCGCGGGCGCGGTGGCCGCGCGGAGTGCCCGGGGACGCACGGGCGAATGGACGGGCGAAGCGCCGGGGCGGACGGGCAAGGCGCCGGGACGGACGGGCAAGGCGCCGGGCGAGCGGGCAAGGCGCCGGGCGAGCTTGGCCACGGCCTGGGCCGCTCGGCCACGGCTTGGGCCGCTCGGCCACGGCCTGGGGTTGGCCTGGCTGCTCGGCCACGGCCTGGCTGGCTGGCCGGGGCTGGCTGGCCGAGGCTGGCCGGTCGACTGGTTGGCTGGCCTGGCCGGCGACCGGCGGCGGCGACGAGCGGGGTGGCACGGCGGCGACTGGCTGGGCGGCGGCGCCGGGCAAGTGGCCGAACGATCTGGCCGGCGGCTCGGCGAGGCTCGGCCATGGCGGGAGCAGCAGCAAGCTGCTGCATGCGCGGGGGAGAGGAATAGGACGGTCGGCCAGGGGGCGGTGGCTGACTGACGGCGCGGTGGTGGCTGGGACGACGGCGGCTGAGGGGAGTTGGGTGGCTGCGGAGGGAGCGGCGGCAGCCGGAACGGCGGCGGCGAAGTCTAGGAGCCGAAATAGGGGGAGAGGCGCCGGGGAGGAGAAGAACAGTGGAGGGGGAGGTCATGCGGCGGCCGGAGGCGACACAGCGGCGTCGCGGGTGGCCGGGCGACGGAGGACAGGCCGGCAGACGGCTGGCCAACGCTGGGCCACGGCGGGCGCAGCGGCCAGCTGCTGCTCGCGTGTAGCATGGGCAGGGCTAGCGACAGGCAAGCAGGGCCGGCGAGCGGCGGTCGCGGGTGACGAGCGGCGGCGCGGCTCCGTCGGGCGACGGCGGCGCGAGGCGGACGGCTACTGGGCTGGTCCCGGTGAGCTGCATGCAGAAGGTCGGAGCAGTCGCGGTCGGCAGAGAGGACCCGCGAAGAAGAAGAAGAGAGAGAGGAAGAATGGAAAGGAGGAGAGAGAGAGGCTCGGGGGTTGAGGGGGGGCGTGATCCGGCGGCGGTCGAGCAGCACGGCGGACGGCGAGGGGCTGAGCTCCCTCGGTGGCGAGCTAGACGACGGAGCGGAGCAAGGCGGCCGGCTGGGCAGGGGCGAGCTCGGGCGGCCGGAGTCGGGCAGCAAGGAGAAGAAACAGAAACAGTGGCGTCGGGCGAAGGTGGCGCCGGACGGACGGCGGACGGTGGTTGGGGGCGACGCCAGGTGGCCGGGCAGTGGGCGGCGCGGTGGTCGGACGCGGCGAGTGGCTGGGCGGTGGGCTGGTCGGGTAGGGCAGAAGCGGGACAGAACCAGTCGAGGTGGGGGGGAAAGGGAGAATGACCGGCGACAGGGGCAGCCGGCGGAGTTGCAGCGGCTGGTCGGGCGGCGGCGCAGCTCGGTCGGGCTACGGCGGCGCGAGGCACGACGGGCGACCAGCAGCGGTGGCAACCGGCGAGCACAGAAGCCCAACCGTTCGGGGCCAATGGAGAAGAAGAAGAAGCCGAAGAAGAGAGAGAGAGGAAGAGAAGAGGAGAGAGAGAGGCTTGTATGGGGAAGGGGAGTTTGCATGGGAAAAAGGAAGAGACAGACGTGCAGGGGGGCGCGTGCATGGCCGTGATGTACGTGGGGAAAAGAGAAAGGGAGAGAGAGAAGGGAGGAGAGAGAAAAGATAGAGAAGTTTGCACGGGGAAAAAGGGGAGGGAACGTGCGCGGCAGGGGGGCAGACGCGGCAGAGGGAGGAGAGAGAGAGAGACTTAAAAAAAAATCAAAACTTCTCACTCAAGTGTGATCTAACGGACACGGTTCAAACTCGAAAACTATCTAACGGCCCGCGAAAATCCTAATAATAATTTAGGAAAAAGGACTAAAAGAAAATAACCCAAAACACACTACGAGGGAGGTCTACTAGTCCAAATCCGCACCCGGTCCAAAATTTCACTTTTCACACATTCCTGGCAATACTGACGCTGGCCACAATAATATCGACACCGTGCAATTTATTTCGTCCCGAGACTCCCGGAAATCGACTACCAAGTTCGGGGTCTAAATAACGGTCAAATTTGATCGAGTGCGATTCTAGCGAAATCTCTAATTTAAAATGATAACCGGGAGTGATCAGTTCCCGGGCGAGATTTTACTATAAGCACACTGACAAATTACACGTTTTATAAATCCCCAAAAATGAGTCGAAATTCGGAATGTCACAGATACAGTTCATTTTGTTCTAATTCCTATTTTTTAATTACATGTAATCTTAAAATATGTGCGCAATATTCATATGTCTACGTCTGTGCGTAGCACATGTACGAACATTAGTAATCTAACAAAATTTCATATTTCATAATTAATTGACCTCATTAATTGGGTTCAAATCGAGATAGATTTTAGATCAAATCATCTGTTTTTTTAATTAATAACTTTTAGGAAAGGGAAAGTAAATAATTGATAGGGCTCATCAGGGAGGAGTGTACAACTTTATATATATATATGTACACACACTAATAGAGTCTACACATCGGCTTATAATCAGTGTGTATGTATTTTATAAATTGAATCTTTCGATTAAGGAACTCATGAGCAACAGTTGAAATAGTCTAGAGCTTGTTGAATTTTTCCTATCTTTTTGCTTAGTTCTATCTTATTTAAAGCAGAAGTGCGCTCATCAAGAGAGAAAACTATTTAGTCCGGGAAGACCAAGACATTCACCTACCAAAAACATTAAACAAAGATCAAGACCATGGCTTCTTTTTTTTTTCATCCGTACATTCTCAGTAACCTTATGATTTCAATGTCTCTGCTTTTTGCGTTACTGGTGAATATGCGATCAATGCAGGCCTTTGCATGGTTTTCCTGTTCATAAGTGTGATGCCTACGGTATGATTTCTAGCAGATTGTCCATTGTTAGTCGTCAATGCCTGACCCTTTTTCTTGTCTAGTGATGAATGAAGCTGGCCACAATTAATAGGACTGACAAACCAGCATCTTTGTGAAACTTGCACCGACTAAAATAAATATTGACGATCCACCTCCTAATGGCATCTTACTTTCTATTAGACATCTACAAGTCATCAAAGATAGCTAACTTTGACTGTTCGATAAGGAGAACAAAAACACGTGCTTTGGGCTAACAAGAAAAAAAGTCGGGTACACCAACGAATCCATGAAGCAAGTTGCTTAATTTTACTCTGGAGATAATAAATGATTCACAAATCACCAACTAATATGTTAAGCAAGTTGCATTGGGCTAATTTTTTCTGTTCAAATGGCCACGATTCTCCTATCGTGCGATTCACGATCATCAACAACTACTTTAACACTCTTCAGCAGATCATTGCCGCCCATTTGGTTACAAATTTCTAGCATTGTAGCTGCCACGTAAAAAGCCTATAACTTTGAAAAAAAAAACCAACAAAACACTTGGGAGGTTATAAAATTTTGATGAAGATATGCATGCCCTATAAGTTGCTCATGTGAAGAAATATCACCTCTTATCCCCTTTTCGAACGACAGCCAAAAGTCTAGATCTGGAGAAAGAGGAGAACAGTTTATTTATCTAACTCAAAAATTGAACAATTTTTTGTTATTAAACTGGACATCAAGTATTTGACATCAACTTTCATCAGAATTATAGATAGGCATGAAATCGGTTTAAGAACCAAAATAATGTTGCTGTTGCTGCCTCTTCTTTTGCTCAAAATATTGCTTTTGCCTCCATTACTAGAAAGATTTCAGAAAGAATAGGTAGTTGCTCTCATTTAATAAATGCCAACCAGATGCTTTAGGTAGCGAAATTCTAGCTGCATCAGTTTGAGGGAAAAACAGAGCAAGTAGATAGATGTCTCTTACCTGTTCTAAGTAGACTTCTTGGAGCAGGCTGCTGAACAAGATGAGATCAACGACAGAAATTCAACAAGCACAAGCATGGATTATGGTGAAGCCAAGTGATAATGAGCGAACGGAGAGAGAAAACTATAAAGTTCAAGAAGATCAAGACTTTCACCTACCAAAGAGGTGAAAAGAAGACCAAAACTTTTAAAGATGCACATAAAAAATTAGAGAAATCGATATAACATACGTTTTGTCCAAAAGTGCTCGGAATATTTAGAGAATATCCCCATAGACTGTATTGGACACCATGTGCTTTTTGTCCAGAAAGATGTGCTTTTTCGTCTGGAAAGCGAAGCAAAAGTAGATAATTTCCACGCGTTACATGTGAAGCAAAAGTGAAGCACTTTCAAGAAAAGAGTGCTGATGGGAAAGAAACTTTAATAAAATCCGGGAAGACCAAGACTTTGCAGGCCGCAAATATTCTTAGCATGATATTGGGGATTTTCTTTTGTAAGATTATTCATTCTTCCATGTCAAAGAGATCAGGAGATAGTTTTGTTGATTTCATGCCCCAAAAAAAATCATTGGCTAAATGTCAAGCACATTGGGAGACTAAGTTCTCAATATCGATTTCCTTTAGATTTTCTTCTTGGAACCATGCGATCATAGAAATTAGAGCTTTACACTCGAAATATTTTAGTGGATTATCAAACATTTGATTGAAGATTTCTCTGTACTCGATTTACCTTCGATTGGAAATTATATTAATAATATTATCATAAGATGTAACTATACGGGCACACATAATATAAAACTTTATTGGGATTTTTTTAACCAATTACAACGGTATTGCCAATACAATATTTTTTGTAGATAATTTGTTTACACTCTTTGAGAGACAGATGATATCGTCTGGAACGTCTATTTTGACCTGCAAGATACAAAATTGATATCACAAGGAACATATTGGACACCAATGTAGACAGTTAATGGCTATTTAATAGTGTTGATGTCATATTGATATTTTTCGTTCTCAATTTCGATGGAGGTCTCGCGTTGACCCACATTTGAAATGTTGAGATAATTTATTGAGCGAAAAAAAGCTTGAGATACTTGATTACCAGCACATAGGTAAGAAATTTCATGCACCTCATTATCTGGTTTTATTTAAGTCAATTTGATAAGTTTTGGAAGCCATAGATATAGAATGAAATTGATGGGGTTCCTTTATGGAGTTTTTATTTAAGTCAATTTAATTTTGGTGCTTTTCACTGGCTTTATGGTAAGTCTTGTATTTGTTTTTTTTTTAAACTTTTAATAGTCAATTAAAATTGACATTGCTTGCAGTTGAGGCCTCTACGAACCAAATTAGATTATTGCATGTGACGATTTTAATTTTGTTGTAGGTAATTATGTTTGGTTCAAGTATGCCAAGTTCTAAGGTTGGAGTGATATTTTGAAACAAGCAACCACGGAAACAGCTCATTTTGTTCTAATTCCTAATTTTTAATTACATGTAATCTGAAAATATGTGCGCAATATTCATATGTCTACATCTGTGCATAGCACGCGTACGAACATTAGTTATCTAATAAAATTTCATATTTCATAATCAATTGACCTCATTAATGGGTTCACATCTAAATAGATTTTTAGATTAAATCATCTGTCTTTTTTAATTAATAACTTTTAAGGAAAGGGAAAGTAAATAATTGATAGGGCTCATCAAGGAGTGACCAACACTATATATATATACACAGACAAGTAGAGTACCCATGCTAACGCATCGGCTTATAATAAGCATGTACGTCTTTTATAAATTGAATCTTTCAATTTAGGAACTCATGAGCAACAGTTGAAATTGTCCAGAACTTATTGAATTTTTCCTATCTTTTTGCTTAGTTCTATCTTATTTTAAGAAGAAGTGGGCTGATGGAGCGAGAAAACTATTTAGTCCAGGAAGACCAAGACATTCGCCTACCAAAAACATTAAACAAAGACCAAGACCAAGGCTTCTTCTTTTTTTTTTTTGCATCCGTACATTCTCAGTAACCTTATGATTTCAATGTCTTTGTTTTATGCGTTATTGGTGAATATGTGATCAATGGAGGTTTTTACATGGCAGTTATGTGCTGATAATTTGCAGCAAGATGGGCATCAATGATATATTGAAGGGTGTTGAGGTAGTAGTTGATGACCGAGAATCATGGTCCTTTGCACGATTTCCCTGTTCATAAGTGTGATGCCTACAGTATTTAGTAGATTGTACATTGTTAGTTGGCGATAATGATGAATGAAGTTGACCACAATTAATAGGACTAACATACAAGCATCTCTGTGCAACTTATACCGATTAAAATAAATGTTGACGATTCACCTGACAATGGCATCTTACTTTCTATTATACATCTATAAGTCATCAAATATAAGTAACTTTGAGTGTTCGATAAGGAGAACAGAAACACGTGCTTTGGGCTAACAAGAAAAAGAGTCGGGTACACCAACGAATCCATGAAGCAAGTTGCTTAATTTTACTCTGAAAATAGTAGATGATTCACAAATCACCAACTAATCCATTAAGCAAGTTGCTTTTGGCTAACTTTTTCTGTTCAAAGGATCACAATTCTCCTATCAAGCGATTCACGATCATTAACAACTACTTCAACACCCTTTAGCAGATCATTGCCGCCCATTTTGCTGCGAATTTTTAGCTCTATAGCTGCCATGTAAAAAGCCTATAACTTAAAAAAAAACCAACAAAACACTTGGTAAGCCATAAATTTTTGACGAATATATGCATGCCCTCTTAGTTGGTCATGTAAAGAAATATCACCTCTTATTCTCTTTCGAACGACAGCCAAAAGTCTTGATCCAGAGAAAAAGGAGAACAGTTGATTTATCTAACTCAAGGACACAATGTGCATCAAAACATCGTCTCTTCAATCTAACTCAAATTGCTTGTTGTGATAGCATACTCATAATGTAGTTTTCATCAGGAAAACAAAGACTTTACTGGATATCATTTACCAATTTTTTTTTGTCTAGAAAGTGAAGCGAAAGTGAAAAAGAGAATGTGGAGAAGAAACGGTAATGAAATCCAAGAAGACCGAGACTTTCCAAGCTGCAAATTGGCTTCACTGCTTCACGTTTCACATCCCTCCTCTTCCATCCCTATGTGACTCTCTCTTTTTCCATTACTAGGAGACTTTCCACGCGTTACATGTCTTGCTTCAAATTAACAATACTATAAATTTAGTATAAGAAGGAACCCAAAAAGATCTTTCAATGCCCATGGGTGAATCAGTCACTGTAGAGAACACCCAGGGGTAATGGTGAAGCAAAGTGATAACCAGCTGATGGAGAGAGAAAACTATAAAGTCCTGGAAGGCCAAGACTTTTCACCTACCAAAAAGATCAAACGAAGACCAAGACCTTTCAAGGATGTTTTCTGTCCACAAGTGCTCTCTGTTCATGTACATAAACCATAAACTCAGGGAGGACCAAGACTTTATGGACATGACGAACTTTTTTGTCTAGAAAGTGAAGCAGAAGCGAAAGAGAGCAAATGAAAAAAGACGAGACTTTGCAGGACGCAAATTGGCATTGTCGCTTCACTTCTCACAACCCTGCTCTTCCATCCATCCCTATGTGAATGCCTTTGTTTTGCGATTAATGGTGCATGCCATGCTTAAAATCGACTGTCACTATAATTTTCTATCACAAAAATTCAAAAAATTAAGTATTGTTCTTGCCCCCTTTTTTGGCCAATTCCGTTGCTTTCCCTTTGATCTCCTCACCCAAATCAACAAAAGTATATGCTCAGGTAGTTTCGGACCCACGTGCATGTAATTGGAGATTTATTATATATTTAAGCCTAACAATCTTCTTTTCTTCCGCTCGAAATATTTTAATGGATTATCAAACATTTGATTGAAGATAGAATTTTTGTATGTACTTGATTTTCTGTCGGTTGGACATTATGATAATAAACAATATTATTATCACATGCAACTGTTTAGGCATACATAATTTAAAACTTTACTATGATTTTTTTTTATTCATTTGAATACATTCGCACATTTATATGTTCTTTACTTGTCTGTCTGGTCTACCAAATACAACAATTTGCAAAATAGTGTTTTTTTTTGTAGATAATAGTTTGTATATTTGTTTTGTAAGCCAATAAATATTTCCTGATTTTCTTCGTCATATATTATTACAAGGCAATCATTAATGATAGTTGTAAAGTCACGGAATAATTATCCAAAATATCATAAACCTATTGTACGACGACCAATTTAGTCCTAATCTTTTGTCTTTGCCAATATAGTCTTTCCAGTCAATTTTGGCAAAAAAGTTTTTGATGTGGATGCCAACCATCCTCCGTAACATGATCGCAAATTCAGCATTTTCTGGTCAAAGGACTAATTTGATCATATTGAAAAGTTTAGACTGAATTGACCGAAGTACATTAGATTTAGGACTTTTTCAACAAATTTTCCCATAAAATTACATACATATGTCGAAAGTATTGAAGTAGTAATGACATTTTTCTTGGGACAAGGCTGTAGCACTCTGTCATCCATTCAATTTTGAGTGCTTTTCGCATGCACATCAGTGGTTAAAGAAATGAAAATGAAGTACTTTTTTTTCCGCAAGTGCTTGTAATATTGAGAGAACATTCCCAGAGACTTTACTACATATCATGTGCTTTTTTGTCTGGAAAGTGAAGCAAAAGTGAAAAAGAGCTAACGGGAGAGAAACTTTAGTAGATTCCAGGAAGACCAAGACTTTGGCTATGTGAATGTCTTGGTTATCATTGCCAGTAACACTTCCATCTTGGTTATCATTACTAGTAACACTTCCACACGTTATATCAGGATTAATCTCTATTTTTCTTTTCAAATTTTGCTCAATTTGAGGTGTCTGTCAAATAAATTGCCATGTTGTAACGATTTTGTTGACATGATTTGCTTACCCTGCAAGTTGGGTGATGGGGAGAGAGTGTGCGTTGGCTTAGACAATCTTAGCATCGATTGTCTCTGTTGACTGGCAACATCTCAAGGTACCATATCGAATACCAACATAGACATTTAATAGCTATTTAAGAGTGTTGTGTTGCCGTGTCAACGTTTTCCATTCGAAATTTTAACAAAGACCTCACGTTGACCCACATTTGAAAAATTGAAGTAATTGATTCAACAAAAAAGAGTTCAGATACTTGATTGTGAAAGGGGTAATAGTTCAAGTACTCATGATGTCATTGACCCAAAGCATTTATCACACAATCATCAAATCTAAGGGCGCTTTTGTTTGAGGGAAACTTCATGATAAATAAAAATACTTTATGAAAAATCATTTTTCTGGAAAATGATTAGTTTTTCTTTGTTTGGTGATATATGACCAAAAATGTTTTCAGGTATTTGGATCTCATTTGGAAAATGATTTCAATTTCAGGAAAAAAAAAATCAATTTTTTAAATATTTTTTCTTTTCTTTCTTTTCATTGCCGAGGCCCGGCGATCGGCGGACGAGGAAGAAGGAAAAGAAAGAAAAGAAAAAAAAAGGAAAGAAAAGAAAAATAAGATATTAAAAATTCAATAAGAGTAATTCTGAAAATATGTTCACCTTATTAGATTTAGAAATTCACTTGCCTAATTTTATGCATGAATATTTTATTTAACTGGAAAGTATTTTCAGTTAACTAATTATTTTCGGCAAACCAAATTGGTGAAAGTTCGAAATTCTAAGAAAATACTTTCCCTCAAACAAATACACCCTTAGACGTACTTTTGTTTACGTGATATCTGTTCTGCAAACTCATCCTCTCGATTCGTTGCTCAGTCTCACTTTAACAATTTTCTTTTGCAAGACTATTCATTCTCTCATCTGAAAGAGAACAGGAGATAGTTTTGTTCATTTCACGTGCCAAAAGATTTCACTGGCTAAAATGTCACGCACATAAGGAGATTACAAAGTTCTCAATGTCGATTTCCGTTAAATTTTCTTCTTGAATTATTTGATCATTTTAAGTTGATTATCAAACATTTTATTGAAGAAAAACTTTTTCTTTGTACTTGATTTTGTTTTAGTTGGACATTATATTAATAATATTGGGGACAATGACACAAACAGTCCCTGAACTTTGGCTTAATGTGCAATGTGATCCTTAAACTTTTAATTTGTTCAATGTGGTCCCTGAATTTTAGCTTTATATTCAATATAGTCCCTAAACTTTTAATTTGTTCAATGGGGCCCTTAAACTTATAGTACATATTCAATGTAGTCCCTGAACTATATAAAAATGTTTAATGCAGTCCTTTTTCCTAAACTTGAATTAATGGAAGGACTACATTGAATATTTTCATATAATTCATGGACTATATTGAACATGTACCAAAATTTCAGGGACAACATTGAATAAATTAAAAGTTTAAGGATTATATTGCACATTGGATTAAAGTTTAGGGACTACATTAAATATATTAAAAGTTCAGAGACCACGTTACACATTAAGTCAAAGTTCATGGACTGTTTGTGTCATTTTCCCGTAATATTATTATCACATGTAATTGTACGGGTACACATTAGATAAAACTTTACTACGATTTCTTAACCAATTACAACTAATTTGCCTAGATAATTTTTTTGTAGATAATGTGTTCCAGCTCTTCGAGAGACTGATAATATCATCTGGGACTTCTGTATTGAGCCCATGAGATGAAACTGATACCACAGGGAACATATCAGACGCTAATGTCGACAATTAATGGCTATTTAACATGGTTAGTGATAGATCGGTATCCTTCGTTCGCCATTTTAATGGGGGACCAAGACTTTCACCTTCTAAAGATATCATTTGCCTTTTTGTCTGGAAAGTGAAGCAAATGTGAAAAAGAGCTAAGGGGAAAGAAACTTTAATAGATTCCAGGAAGGACCAAGACTTTCACCTACTAAAGATATCATTTTGCTTTTTTGTCTGGAAAGTGAAGCAAAAGTGAAAAAGTGACAATGGGAAAGAAACTTTGATATATTCTAGCAAGACCAAGACTTTCTATGTCCTTCTTGCAGTTACTAGTAGAATTTTCACGCGCTATATGTCTTTGCTTAAAATTAACAATATCATAATTTTCCTCCAACTCTTTTCGGGTTTGATCATTTTGTGATTTTTTCATTCAGTAATCTCTATTGTGCTTGTAGCCCACAAAAAAAAAATAATCTCTATTGTTCTTGTCTATTAGAATTATGTCTAGATTTTCATGTATTTTTCAAATTTGAGTTCAGTAAAAGAAAAGGAAAAGCAAAGAGAAAAACTAACAAAGAAGAAATAGCAAAAAAACTAAAAAAGAAAAAAAAAGAAGTAATGGGGCGAGAGAGAGCACCACCATAGCACAGCCACTGCCGCGCGGTTGCCGTTGTCACCGCCGCTAGGGTGACTATTTCCAACTTGGCCACCTTATGGTGACCGTGCTAGACAACATTTTTCTCGAGACGTTTTTCTTCGAGTGGTTTAGGACTTAGGGGTGATGAGATTGTAAATAACTAAATTTTTCTTTAGCTAAAAATCGTTTACCTAAACTTTTTTTTTCCACTAGAGTACCTCAATTTTTCAAATTTGACTGAATTTGAGATATTTGTTAAATAAATTGCCATATCATGTGATTTCGCTAGCATGACTCGCTTAATCAGCAAAAGTTACGCATAATAGTTGACATGGCTTGTAACAGCCCGAATTTTGATGTAATTCTGGGATCAATGAAGTTAACATTATTCCATATTTCATTTTAGTAAATCTCGCCCAGAGCTGATCACTCTTGGGATACTAACCAATAGGGTATGGCTAATTAGGAAGTAGTACGTGGATCAGGGACCCGATCGCGAATCGAATACCGATCTTGAGAAGTAATGAGAAACTATTATGAACCGATATGAACCGATCTTAGGAAAGGCAACGGACTGGGTCTGACCAGGGTCAACGATGTGCAATCGGATCGCAGGTGATTCTGCAAGACCGAAAGTACACGTGGTTAGCCAGTCCTAAGCTTGAACTGCATGATCGTAATTCTTGAGGTTAATAATTGTATCTCATTTTCTCAAAGTACGGAATCGTCGCGATTCGGATAACCCTAGGTCAATACGCGTATATTCTAAGCAGCCACCCGTTAGTAAAAGATCCTAAAATTGGAAACCGAGCAAATTTTGAACACAGAATTGGGCCCGGAATTAAATATCAATTTTCCATGGTTTAAGAGACAGATTTTGGAAATCTGATGTCGTATTTCACTGGCCACACACATTTGGAGTGTGTAGGGTTAAAAACTAGAATTTCGGTCCGGAAGTGAAAAATGACGGTTTTGCCCCTCGGGAGGCCGATTTGGGTTCGGGGGCCGTATGACATTATTTCTCGAGACGGACGTCATTTTGGAGTGGCCACGCATGCCAGGAGTCGTTTTGGACCAAAACAGGAATTTCGACAAAAATTAGAAAATAATATTATTTTATTCCCGGAACTTCGCAGTCGATTTCCGGGGGCTTAGAAAATGAATTTCGAGATTCCGACGCCACCATGGGTTGGCCACACACATATGGAACGCTTGGGTGCGAAAATTGAAATTTCGCCCCAGGGCCGGAAAAAGAACAGTTTCGCCCCTAACCCGGTTCAGGTTCGAATTTCGAGGTGTACATTCGGGATATTTTCATACATGTATCAGCTCAATTATTGGTGCATTTGACCGAATTACCCCTCAATTATTTAGGTTGAACGGTTTTGGATCGTCGGATCGAAGGGTAAAATGGGAAAACGCGCAGATCGGCGACACGTGGCACCCCGGGCTGACATGTTTGACCAGATAAGGTCTGGTTCTCTCTCCTCTCTCCTGGACAGACCTGATCAGCCTCTCTCTCTCCCGAAATCTCTCTCTTTTCCTTCGTTCCTCTTGTGGCCGAGCTTGGCCGGAGCAACGCCGGCCACCGTGGACCGCCGCCGGCGACGCTGCTGCTCCCCCTCGACACCACCAGACCCCAGCTGAAGTCTCAGCCCAGCTCAGCCCCGTTTTCCCCCTCGTTTGGCCCGTTTTCTCTCTCTTTCTCTCTCTCTCCGAATTCTGTTTTGGACGCTCGGGCCTTCGCCGGAGCTCCGCCGGCCAAACCGTCGCCACAGGGCCGTCCCCCGCCACCATACGACCTCAGCCGTGCCGTCCGTACAGTGTCCGTACGGTACTGTTCACGCCCCGTACGGATCACTGTACACGGTGTACTGTTCACGCCAGGACCGGTCGCCGGAAACACTGTTCACCAGTGTATGGCCGCCATTCCTACGTCGTCTTGGACCTAGAAAACCGTGAGTATAATTCCTAAACCCTGATTAGGACTGTCGGTACATTTTTCTAGACCGGTTTAGGTGTTTTCGGTGTATTCGAGACTGGGTTAGGTAATTCCGGTACTGATATTGATTGGAATTGTTAAATTGTATGTGTCCATAAATCATGTGGGATTTAATGGAGTTTTTAGATATGATTATTAAGTCCGGGTTAAGGAAATGTAGATTTTCCTAGGACTAGATTTCGTACCGGAGCCAATTAGACCGCGATAATTGCCAATTGCATGGTTGAGATTGCCCAAATTGATTGATTTGGTGTTGATTGACATTGTTTGGGGCCAATCTCGATGTTGCCGTGTCAAATGTGTCACGTGCGAATTAATTGAATTTATTGAGGATTATAAAACGTGATTATTGGGCCAATTGAGCACGTGTTGTGATATGGAGTGTTTGAATTTAATTGATACTCATGGTGCATTGCATTGCATAACATGGACACGCATTGTGTATGCCGAGAGTGAGGCATGTGATGAACTTGTGCGAGAATGCGTGTCTGCCATGAGTATGTGATCACCTAAAATATCCTGAAGCGTTATACGCTGGGTTCAGATAATAATGAGTTGTGTGATCACCTAAGGACCTTCGGGTCGTGACCTTCGGGTCGATACTGTCCTCATGCACTTTGAAGCAGGACGATGCCCGGTACGTCCGGAAGGCGACCATCCTCATGCACTTTGAAGCAGGCTCTGGTTCGCAAGGAGAACAGTGTTGCGCCTCATACACTTTGAAGCAGGCTAGAGACACTGGGCCAGATCGGTTGCTGCGCCTCATGCACTTTGAAGCAGGCTAGACGCACCGGGCCGTGAAAAAAAGTGATGACTCGAGTCGAAATAAGAATAATAGATTGGGCAATTGCCAGTGTGCCAGTGTGGGCCAGTGGGCCGGGAAATGTACATGACATGTTCACGACATCTGCATGCATGAACATCCATCGACTGGCATGCGAGTATGTGAGACTCGGTACGTGAGCATGTGATTGGCGTACGTGTGATAATATGTGCCACGTATGCGCCATGAGTATTATATGTTGATTTGTTTAACCTACAGGGTCCGTGCAATTATCGGTTTAGGCCCGAGAGCCTAGGCCATTGTTTGTCTTATGTTGTTTGGTTGGTCAGGAGAATTGTACGTTAGCCTAGCCTAGGTTTAGGGGTTGTACTTACTGAGATTCGTCTCACGGTTGTTGAAAACCGAAACATTTCAGACCCCCAGCCGTAGGATGCCGAGGAGAGCGCCTCTTTTTGGTATATCGCAGTTCACCCAGCGGTCCTCCAGTGTGCACCCTTGTGGGACGGACCTGCAGCCATGGTCGTGGAAGCTGAGGAGCCAAAGTACTATACATTGACCCCTTTTGACTAAGAGGCTGCTGACTGTGTGTTTTTTCTATGCTGTTGCATAAAAGAATTGTGTAAAAAGTTTTCTTTAGTAATATTCGTATACATACTTTAAGAGGTGTTGTTTGCTGGTTATGCTACCTTGGCCTCATGTATATTAGTACGGGTGTATATATATTTATATACGTTGCTTCCGCGTGTGTATTATTCTCTATGTGTTGGGTCGACGACGCATCCTGGGAGCATTGCACCATAATCGACCAGAGGTGGGATGTTCGCGCTTCGTGGGGTACGGGGCGTGACATGGCTCGCTTACCCTGCAGATTGGATGATGGAGAGAAAAAGAGTGTGTTGATTTAGACAATATTAGTGCCTACTATATCTCTACTAACGTGGCATAATCTCAAGATTCCACATTATCGACAATGTCGATAGTTAACGGTTATTTAATAGTATTAGTATCATATCAACATTGGCCTTGACGCACATTTGAAAAGTTGAGTCAATTGACTGAATGAAAATAAAATTAAGTACTTAATTACAAACAGGGTAATCATTCGGATACTTGTACATCATTATACAAGAATTTATCATATGAAAATTGGTCTAGATTCAAATCTCAAACGTACTTCTATTTACGCGATATTTGTCCTACAAAATCATCCTCTCGATTCACTGCTTGGTCCCACTTTAATGATTTCTTTATTAAGATTTGTCATTCTTTATGTAAAAGAGAATAGGAAATAGTTTTGTCAATTTCACGCCATTGCAAAAAAGATTTCGGTGGCTAAATTTCAAGCACACTTGGAGACTATAAAGTTCTTCATGTTGATTTCTTTAGATTTTCTTCTCAAATAATTTTGATCATAAAAATTCCAAAAATAATGTATTATTCTTGCCCTCTTATTTGGCCAATTCCATTGCTTTGCCTTTGATCTCCTCACCCAAATCAACAAAAGTATATGCTCAAATAGTTTGGTACACACATTCATGTAATTGAAGATTTAGGCCCCATTTATTTCGAGAAAAATGAATGATTTGTAAATCATATTCCTAAATATGATTACTTGTATCGCTTAAAAAAATAAACGAACCAAAAATGTTTTCATCATTCAAAAAATATTGAAACATAAGTTGATGTCAGTAAAAAAATAATTTTTTATCGACTAATTATTTCAATCAAAACAAGCGATCATCAATAAAAAAATATTTTCTAAATCATTCATTTTTTTCGAAACAAATGGAACCTTAATATATATGCAAGCCTAAGAATCTTCTATGCTTCCAATCGAAATAGTTTTGTGGATTATAAAACATTTGATTGAATATAAATTCCTTCTATGTACTTGATTTTCTATCGGTTGGACATTCTGTTAATCAATAATATTATAATCACATGTAATCGTTTGGGTGCACATAATTTAAAACTTTACCATGATTTCTTTTATTTAATTGAAGACATTGGCACATTTGTATGTTCTTTATTTATCTGTCTGGTCTACCAATTACAACTAACTTGCCTAAATAGTCTTTTCTTGAAGATAATAGTTTGTATATTTTTTTTGACCCAAAAAATATTTCCGGATTTTCTTCATCATGGATTACTATGTAAAGTCAAAGATAATTGTCAAAAAGTTATAAACTTATTGTATGATAGTCAATTCAGTCTTAAATTTTTCAATTTGGCCAATTTAATTATAAACATTTTTGACAATTTGCCAATGATGGCCGATAATCGTTGATATGGAGCCGGCCATCTTACGTGGCGTGATCGCCAATTTAGCGATTTCCAGCCAAATTGTCTAAATATTTAAGACTAAATTAGCTAAATTGAAAATTTTAGGATTGAATTAGCTGCTGTACAATAAATTTATTGATTTTTTGGATAATTTTTCATAAAGTCATATACGTACCTCAAAAGTATCGAAGTAGTAATGATGCTCTCTTGGGAGAAGATCATGACACTCTGTCATCCATTTAACTTTGGGTGCTTTTCACACGCACATCAGTGGTTAGAGGAATCAAAATAAAATATTGTTTGTCCACAAGTGCTTGTTTGGTAATATTCAGAGAATTTTGCCAAAGACTTTACTAGATACCATGTGCTTTTTATGCCTGCAATTTTAATGAAGAATCTCATGTTCGCCCACATTTGAAAACTTGAGGTAATTGATTGAACAATAAGAAGTTCAGGGACTTTATTGCAAAAGTGATAATAGTTCAAATACTCACAATGTCATCGCCACAAAGAGTTTACTATACAATCATTGGTCTGGGTTCAAATCTCACACATACTATTGTTTACTCGATATTTGTTCTACAAACTTATCCTCTCAATTCATTGCTTGGTCTCCCTTTAATAGTTTTCTTTTGTAAGATTATTCATTCTCTCATGTGAAAGAGAACGGGAGATATTCTTGTTAATTTCGCAGGCCAAAAGATTTGATGGGCTAATTGTCAAGCACATTGGGAGACTACAAAGTTTCTCAATGTCGATTTCGTTTAGACTTTCTTTGTCACGCCCCAGACCCCCGCCGAACCCGCAACATCCCGCAACTGGTCATTTAGTGCGACATTCCAGGTTATCGCCGACCTCAAATCACCATCAGAGATTTATAACCACAGCGGATACTAACAATTAATCCCGGACAAATTAAAACTGGGGAATCAATAAGGTAGAATATACATTTTTCTTTCATTGCCAAACTTACACCATAATATTTACAATATCCATTATTCTTACAAGCACGCCGAGCTAGTAACTATTAACTTCCAAAATACAAAAAGGATCAGCATCCTAGATCAGCATCATCCAAAAATGGGGCGCTCTCAATTTATTGCCTCGCTCCCAAAACTAGTCCCTACACCCTCTCGGAGGCGTCCACTCTGACTCACTGTCCTCGGCATCACCACATGAATCCTCCTCAGCTATCTGTTCACCCGACGGTTTCGAGTCGGCCTCAATATAATCATGGCTCAGGCGGGAGCTCTGAAATGATTTGGTTGAAACAGCCGTGAGAACACTTCTCAGTAAGTTCACCCCTAAATCCCACTTAGGCTACCACGTACCCTCCAGATAATTTCACAAACACAATCACATGCGCCAAATTTCAAGTAACAAGCATAATACTCGCAATCACACACATATACAATTTTTCCCACGTCGTGCATTCCTTTCATTCTCATCATCACTTTCCACATTCCTCGCCAGTGTCCCGCGTTAATGTACACGCCCCAGCTACACTGCGATCATTCACCATATCTGGCCAGCGTACCCGTTCACGCCTCAGGCCCTAATCTCGACCTGAGCATCACACGCTCCAGGTTCGATCTCAACTCAGCCCGCGCCAAATGCGACAGGCTTACATGATTGGAACCCGAGCTTATAATGTCTCGGTCCAATCCCGGTCTTACCCGAGCAATCGTGCCTCGGACCAATTCTCATGCTTGCTTTCCAAGCCTCAGTCTGTGCCAAATGCAACAGACCTACGTGATCGCGACCCGAGTTTAGAATACTCGGCCCGATCTCAAACTCGCACTTTCACACACCTTCCACCATCACTTACCACACCACAATCTCAATCAAGCACACGCTCAACATACGCTTACCATACACTACTGGCCAATCACACGTGGCCCACACACGTATTTAGTCACGCGTAACTCGTGCACATTCAGCACAGGGCATGGCAAAACCAACAATTACTTTAATCAAACTCACATGTACATCCAACTAGCATATTAAATCAGCGAATTTACCCAACAACATACTTAATTAACCACCGCAATGTAATTATAGATTAAAAATACATCCGACACCCAATTCCTCATTTTTCTCCCACTAAATGGCGTCGGATTGATTTTGACCCTTCACAAAACTTTCTCGCCATGCACTATCGGTTCCAAAAACCCAACTCGCGTCCCGAACCAATAATCACAGCCCCATGAACAGTGATTCGCAGCTCGTGAACAGTGATTCATAGTTTCAATTTCACCTCAAATTGTTCTCCAAAAATTCCAAAATTAATCCTCAAGGCCCGCCACACAATCCTGACCTAAAGCCCCAACATTCCTCGCCCGAACAACTCCGATTTCAACCCAAAAATCCAATTATCTGGCGATACCCAATTTCCTAAATCGGGTTTAGAGTATGACTTACCTAGTTCTAGACTAAATCGGCTAGAACGGGGAGCGGCGGCACAATCTCGGACACGGCAGGGACTCACGGCGGTGTCCGGCTTGAGCGGCAGTGGTCCGGCGGCGATGTGGGTCTCACTTGGCTGAGACCCACGGTGAGAGAGAGGAAAAGAGAGAGAGAGAGAGAGGGACGGCTGGTGGCTTGAGGGTGGCGTGGACGGCGGCTTGGGGAGGTCCGGCATGCGGTGGCGAGCGGCGGCGCCGGCATGAGGCGGTCCGGCGTAAGGAAGAAGAAGGAGGAGAAGAAGTCGGTGAGGAGAGGGGGGGAAGTCCACGGCCAAAATGGGATGAAGAGAGGAGGAGAGAGAGAAATTAGACTAAAATAGTGATCTTGACCCCAAAAGCAAAAATTACCAAAATGCCTTTTTCTCACAATTTTAATCCGACGGTCCAGATTTGATATAATCTTGATCCGACGGTCTAGATCGAATCTTGCATAAAAATATCCAAGGGCATACTTGTAATTTCATAAAAAGTCCAAGAGCAAAATCGTCCAATCCAAAATTTGAGGGCAAAATGACCAAAATGCCCTTTGCCCATAAAACATGCCCTTTAATAAATCCTAGGGGTATTTTGGTCACTTTCTCCGTTTCTTGCCCAAATCGAATTTTTCTGAAGAATTTAAGCGCACCAAAAATTGACACGTGTCATGTGCAACGTCGTCCTATCGTTTCGTCGTGAATTCCTAATTTTTCGATGTCCAATTTGAGTGAAAATTCAATAATTAAATTCTATTAAACGCAACTCGAGCGTTTCTCGAGCTAACGGGCAGCTTGCTAGGGAAATTCACAATATCGACTCGTGACTGATACTAAATCGAGTCACGTGCAAGTCCGTTCAGTACGTAACGATCTCGATTGACATTAAAATCACAAAAAATCAATCGCTTGATTCGAGGAGTATGATCGTTCGGTATAATTTCAGGATCATTCGTCAAGTCGTTTCGTGGTCCAACGGAATCATCCGCGATCTACTACTATGACAGTGGCGTACTGACCCCTAACTATCCTTGAATCAGCCAACAGTGGCTCAAAATATCACTTCTGCGACTTAATGGTCGAAATCCATTTACGATCGAATTTTCTTTTGTCGTGCGAATTTAAATTTTTCCCAATTAGCCTTTCCCTAATAGTTAGCATTCTCAGGAATGATCAGTTCCGAGTGAGAAATTTACTACGAGCACATTTCATAATACTCAGTTATTTCATAATTTCTAATTGGCGGAAATTTCGGAATGTCACGTTCTTTCTTGGAATCATTCGATCATAAAAATTCAAGCTTTACCCTCGAAATATTTTTAGTGGATTATCAAACATTTTATTGAAGATAGACTTTTTCTTTGTCCTTGATTTTATTTCTGCTGGAAATTATATTAATAATATTTTCGTCAGATTTAACTGTATGGGCACACATAATATAAAACTTTACTAGGATTTCTTAACCAATTACAACGAAATTGCCTAAATAATATTTTTTGTAGAAAATTTGTTCCAACTCTTTGAGAGACGGATCGATATCATCCGGAACGTTTATTTTGACCCGCAACAGACAAAATTGATACCACAAGGAACATATTGGACACCATTGTAGACAGTTAATGGCTATTTAATAATGTTATTGTCATATATTTTCATTTTCGTTTGCGATATTGATGGAGGTCTCACATTGACCCACATTTAAAATGTCGAGGTAATTGATTGATCTGAAAAAAAAAACTTTAGATAATTGATTGCCAACACATAGGTAAGAAACTCGTTATGTGGTTTTATTTCAGTCAATTTGAATATATTTGGAAGCCATATGTAATTGGAATGAAATTGATGGGGTTCCTTTTGTGGGCATTTTGCTTCAACCAATCGCATGAAAATTGAATAAGCCCCTCCTCTTGAATGTCTTTTTCTTTTCCTTATTTAGCCAGATCCAAAATGCTTGAAATAGGGCAAAATTAAATTGTGTCTATACATTTTTTATAAGCCAAAAAATATTCTCTGATTTTCTTTGCAAAGTATTACTACATGGCGATTATTTGTGATAGTTGTAAAGTTAGAAGTAATAATGAATAATGATGTTTTCTCTGTCATCCATTTAATTTTGGTGCTTTTCACTGGCATTATGGTAATTATTGCAATTGTTCTTTTTCAATATTTTAATAGCCAATAACATCTTTGATTCAATTCATACAAAAAGAAAAAAAAAAGAAAAACGGAAAATCGATGTTGCTTGCAGTTGAGGTCTCTGCGTACCAAATTAGATTAGCGCTTTGTCATTTTTAATTTTTTTTGTAGATAATAATATTTGGTTCCAGTATGCCAAGTTACGAGGTTTAAGGAACCTTTGAAATCTATTAACCATAGAACTGTTCATGTTATTCTAATCACGTGTAATCCAAAAAATGTGTTTGTTCGTAGCACGGATATATGTAAACATACACACGCGTGCATGGGCTTATAAGCATTGTGCATGTATTTTGAAAATTAATCTTTCATTTTAGGAATTCGTGAGCAATTGTTAAAATTTTCCGGAAATTCACTTTTTTCGATCTTATTTAAAAAAGAAGTCTGCTTCACTTTTTGTTCTTTCTAAGTGGACTAATTGTAAATGAGACCAGTAAAAGAAATCAATAAGACGCTTTGTTATTTTTAAGAAATAAGACCATTTTTTCCCTTTTTCTTGTTAAGTTCTGTTGTTGATACGCTGCAGTAACTAAATGACACGATCATATGTGTATATACATTCTTGTTGATACCGCGGACAACAAAAAATAATACGATGATACATACATATCTCATCACAGTAGCCGAAAGCATATAAAATTTAATGGATATAATATATGGTAAAAATTGATGATCCTAAAACATAGCATTACTTTGTGAGTATAGGTTCAGTAGAATAATTGTGCAAGGAAAAAAAAATCACACGGCATTAAATTTGCCATGTGGCCTGACTTTTTAGCATTTTAAATTTGGATTTTGAAGTTTAATACTTGTGCACGAGATGTTTTAAGATATTAGAGAAATACTATTTTTCGATAGTTGAATCATTTTAGTCGATTAGAAGTCGTGCATACGTACCCTTGCGCATATTTTATGTATATTGACTATGTATATGTTTGCTTTATTTATTTGGAATTACTTTCCAATCGTCCACTCAAGCAAACAACATGGGTTTGATTTCTTTTACAGAAAAGGCTGAACAAGTTAGATCAGTTTAGTCCTCATTTGCATAGAATTCAAGTATCTTTCAAACAGTATTTTGGGAAGAGAAAAGGAAAATATGCCATTCAAAATAAAAAAGGAAAATGTTATACACAAATTTTAAAAAATTGTTAAATTACATGTTTGTCTTATTTATATATAATTGAGAAATTTTGATTATGATGTTTAGAGAAAATATGATGAGTAATAACCCTAAAATTAGCCTTTTCCAAAAAGCTAATGGATATATGGATTAGAAAGATAGTTTTATTTAATAAAACTAGCAAAAGTGCACATGAGTTGCCTGTATGCCAAAAACTGAAATTTAAAATATTTTGCAAAATCACTTTATCACGGAACATTTGAATTTATTAATTAAAGAAAAAAATTACTAATACAATATGAAGAAATTGTATAGACGTACAAGGAAAGAGGGAAATATATCAATATTTGAATATTCTGATAAGGTTGCTTATAAAATAGCGAAAATTCAAAATTTTAAAATCGAAATACATGAGAGCATAAAATAAAATAATCAACGTACCTATTTGTCCAGTGACAAAATATTTCTACAATAACTTATTGAAATCTTTTTGAGAAAGGAAAAAGAAACATTCCAATCCCATAAAAGAAAGATGTCTTCTTTACATTTTATAACATAGTATAGATAATACTTCTATACCAAAAAACATGAAGGTTGATACAACTTTGTTATATAAGCAGGTGTGTTCGCAAAGTGGTGTGGTTGAAAGTACAATCAAAATCAAGTGACCTATGATTGAAAATTGAAAGTCGAGCGGCATATCTAAAAGTAAAAAGCTAAGCGACGTAGTTGATCCTCAGGGTGGCAGAATCAAGCAATAAATAAAACCAAGTTGTGGATCAATTTAAATTCTTTTTACAATTGATGTGATATACTAGAACCAAGTAATAAATAAAAGGGCCGATATATCTAGAACCAAGTAATAAATAAAAGGGCCGATGATTTTTCATTTTCTAATTAGTCTAGTTATTAATTTGACCAATTTAATTTTGAATCTTTTAACAATTTGCCAATACAGTCGTTGCGGCTAATTCTAGCCGAAAATCACTGACGTAGACGTCGGCTGTCCTGCGTAGCATGGTCGACTCTATCGTAGATGAATTTTGTAATTTTTTTTCTTGAATTTTCTGAAATTTTTATAAACATCAGATTTTCGCTTTTCTTTTTTTTCTCAATTATTTTTTATTGTGACGAGCGAGAATTCCAATCACGGGGCGAAAAACGAAGATGAAAAACGAGTTCGAATTATCCACGGAATATGCCGACGGGTGGCCCCTTCCCTGGAAAAAAAGGACCGCCTTTTGGGAAAGCAATAATAAAGGTCATAAGACATTTTGACGTGCATGTGGGTCTGGAAAAATATAATTCAAAGATTGTTTTGTTTTACATGAACCGACGCAACAGTCCGCTTGCATGAGGCCGATACTTTTCAACTTTCCCTCATTTCATACACTCAAAACACTCGAGTTCAATTTCCTTCCCTCTTCCAGATACCTACTACAGGCCAAGCAGCAAGGAAGAAGTGTAAAGAACGAGAATAGTTGAAACTAACATATTAAAAGATCGATCAGCCAAAATAATCATGGGCAGCTCCGATATTATAAGTTTCTTCCTCTTGACTGAATCTGTAATCTTCATTAACAGTTCATTTTCTATGGTTTCTCTGATCAAAGCACTGGTTACGCCTAATATGTGAAATGGGTGCATAAGGATATTGTGCTCAACCTGAAATACAATCATGAAATTGAAAGTATTGAAAATTTCTAGAGGCGTACCGTCGGGAAAACTTCCTTGATCAATTGGGTAAACAAAAAAAAAATTCAATTCCCTATTCCATCTTTTTTCAGTTTTAGTACATCAAGAAGACGGAAATTATCTCTAAAGTGGTTGTTGATCCTAGGGTGCCCGGAACCTGGTTTTAGTCCCTCTCTTATTCTTTAAGTGTCTTGTAATTTCGCAAAACTTTCAGAAATTCCTTACAATTTTAACCCAACACCGTCAATGATAGTTCTCGGTTCAAGGCCTTGCGTGGGATGTACCAAATTCAAAACTTCATATGCACTAGATTGGACATACACTAGGCGAACGACTCCTCCATTGTAAATGTATCATCCTCGTCTGCAATTTCCAGATGCGTAAATTGTCATGAAGATTGGTGATTTTGTCCATGAAAGCGATTTCTTCTTCTTCTTCTTTACTGCCGCCGCCATCATTATCCCATTCTGCTGTGTTTCTTCATTCGTCGTGCTCGAACACAAGCTTGAGCGGCGGTTTTGCCTTGCCTGCATGCTTCAACCGGACAAGACTCCACGGGGATGAATGCTGTATGAAGCTTGTCGTGGTTGTGGCGAAGGAGAAGAAGCATTCCTAGGTTTGGTTCCTCGCCAATCCTTGTTGCAATTAAGCCGTTTGGGAGTGGCGATAGATACACATGTTTGTAAAAAATGTGCAGTTGTCTAACGATGGCACTTCAAGAGATGTGCTAGTTGTCTACGATAAGTGTGCCAAACGCCAAAACCTCCAATTTTGTAGAGCATGACATGGGCGCGAATTTCATCCGTCTTCTTTAGCGTCTGAAGCATCTTCACTGTGTTCTATAGCAGCCCACATCTCATCGAGCTCAATGACTTAAGAAAGGGTAAAATTGCTTCATCAATCATAGATCAATTAAAATCAAGAATTCACAGTAGAAACGACTTGTTGCTTTTTGTACAAAGCACAAGCATAAGATATATGTACGTGTAAAGCAGTGTTTCTTCTAAACTAACCGCGAGTGTCTCGATCTGGTTGTAAGTGCATGGACGGCCTTTACCAAAATCCAATCGAACCAGTTTGACCACCTGTTCAATTGCTAAACTAGCGAGACAGACCGGCTTTCTATATTGGATCTACCCTGTTTTAGGGCATCGTGGGTATAGAACTGGGATCGCACCAGTTTGACCACCGGTCCAATCGCTAAACCAGCGAAACAGACTGGCTTTCAAAATTGGATCTGCCCAGTGTTGGAATCTCACGGGTAGGAACTGGGCTTCTGGATACTGTCGCACATGGAAGGACTCAAGCACTCAACTCCAAGGATCACCAACACTCTGCTTTACTGCCAAGGACGATACGATTCATGTGTTCATTGGCAATCAACAGCATTACATATCTATAATGGTTACTCATGACATCACCATCGGTTCACTCGACCATTTGGACTGATCGAACCCCAAACCGGCAACCTGACCGGTTCTCTGACCGGCCCAAGTTTGAGAAGAGTGCAAAGCTCCAATCCCTACTTAAAGCAAGTAGATATGCCAATCTTATATGAATTAAAATGTAATGCAAGTAATATTTTTTACCACGTAACGGAAGATGATAGCAAGTTATTATACCTGATAGAAGTTCGGGTATTATAGAATTACGTCGTGGGATGCTCCTGTCTCCTCTTGAGCATATGAGGTCGATGCTCAACCTCCAGGGTGCATTACTCCTGCCTTTGCTCTGATACTTGACCTTTTCCTTAAAACTTCGTATTCAAATAATCTTTGCTTAAGCATCACAAAAACTTCAATCTAACATGCTAATAAATCTTAATCAGGAGGAAAAAAGTTAACATCTACAGCTTCATTTAGTTTACAACCAATAATGAAAAAATAGTGCTACAACACCCAAAAAAAAAAATGAAGGAAAAATGGCCCCACCAACAAGATAACAGATTACACGAAGAAACAGCGAAGTACAATTATGTTGAGTATGCGCTAAATTAAATAAGGAAACTTAACTCTAATAATCAATCTTTCCTCTTCAAAAAGAAGAGAAACAATCTTTCTACTTTATTTGAATACAAAGTGCCATACCCAGGAATATCATCTCTTCCATCGCCTTTTGGATCCTAATCTTCGATATGCAGGGTGACATCCATCCATAATCACCTTCAATGTCACCTCTAATAACATCGCAGCATCCTAGAGGCATATAAGGAGTTCCCAAGCACTTTCATTTCCTTTTTCTGCAATGGACATTTGTCACCCTTGTCATAGATGTTCCTAAGTTTCATTTGATCAACAAGAAGCCATTCATCTATGACATGAATTACCTGTGATGCTAACCCAAAAAGTTTGTCCACTACATTGTCACCTTTGTGTATGAAATGCAAAAAATATTGAAGTGTAAGGCCGAAGTATCTTTTCTTCTGCTTCTTTTATGTTAAGCCAATTGAATTTGAACAACACAACCTTATATGCTATTAGGAACTTAGTCGAGCATGTCATGCTATTGAGAGGTCACGGGATTTCGTCAGGCTTGAGAAGATATCTAATCACCACAATCGAAGAAAAATATTTTTAAGTCATATCGAATAACTTCCAAAGTAATAAAAACTATCAACCAAGTTATATATATATTTTTTTGGTAAGGCAAGATATTATATAAACTTTTCACAACGAAATATATAAGGATACAAGTTGTACACAAAAACCTCGCACTTGAGGCGACACAAAAAATGTCCCGACAGGTGCAAAGGTGTAATGATGCAAAAACGGGCTACAAGCAACAGAAAAGCCACAAAATAGGCCAACCGAAGCGGGGATCAACAGACTACATACAGTAATCCCACAGAAAAGGCCAACCAAAAGAGGGACCACCAGGTTACAGACACAGAAGACAAAGGATTAATAAAAAATGGAAGAGGAGATGCCCCATTTTTGCTAAATTCTTCTGTTGTGGTCATTTTCTTCAACAGGCTTCATGGAAAAGCCTTTGTCCCTTACCAGTTTGGTGAGATGATTGTGTAGAGCTGGCATGAAGAGGGAATGGTCCCTGAATAGGATGTTGTTATAAGCAAGTTATATTGTTATAAGCAAAAACAAAAAATAATCTAGCGCAGTATATTTTTAGCTATACATAGTAGCAGTGCGGCTTGTTGCACGAAGGTTTTTGATATCATGGTTTTTACGAGCACAAGAAGAAATCTAGTCGCAACATTTGAAAGCAAATTACTCGACATCATCTCCAGTGAATTTGCTAATAATTTTCTTTTGATAAGCGAAAGAATTTTATTCACAAGCATTTGCTTATGCTTGCAAGTGTAACAAATCATGAGCGTAATTCATGTTATCAATGAGGTATAAGAAAAAATGCACATCAGTAATGTCATATCCCCACCACCAAAAGCTGTGGAAAGCCATTTATCATCCAAAGTAAAAAGCTAGTCTTCCTATTTTATGAAGGGTTGCCTATTTCTTTCTTCCAAACAAAAAGTAAGCTAATGAAATGCATCAATTATAAACGCAGCCCAACATAGACAGAGTAATATAAACTACTTACCGTTTGATGTTGGATTCTAAATCCAACAAAAGGAAACTCTCCAGTACAACGTCCAAAAGCATGAGTGTGACATAGTCTCACAGAGATTCTGAACAAAAATTGCAAGGCCTAAGGAAGAGGCAATTGGATAAAAAGCAAATGAAAGTAAGTTGCAAAAGGCAGTTCTAGATATTTTGGACCTGAATATCCACGCAACGCAATGAACAAGGCATTCTGCAGGGTGAGCTCATAACCAAATTTGTAACAAGAGAGAGCATGTTGATCATATAGTGGCAGATAGGCTATGTTCTCCACGATAGCTACTGCCCCAATCATCTCTTTGACCCAACAATTAAGCTTCAAATGCAGGGTGGCAAGTCCATCTTCAGAATAGCAGATTAGGCTTGCATTACTCATTAAGTCGGATCAACAACTGAGATTGAACTGGTCATTGTACATGGACTGCTTCAATTGTCCTTGCTGGCACCAGGGCAAGCTGAGAGTTGCCAAAAGCATTATTCGCACATTCTTTCTGAATCATTGATTTCAGAAGCTCCAGTGGCAATGTTTCGGACTAACAAGGAATGAGATGGATCAGCCCGCCATTAGTTAACTTGGTTTATACATGTAACTGCGAGTTGTGTAATTAAACCTGTACAGCAAGTACTCAAAACTTTGAACTTGTGAAGAAGAAGACTGGAAATCTAGTTACCTTGACAGCTCGAATAAGAACATATGACCTTAAAATGAATCATGAGGCTTGTATTCATTGTCAATTTCATGTATATCAATGAAGTAGCTGTCTCCAACTGCAATATCCTTCAATTCAGTAATGGCTGCCTTTTGGTCAAGCTGCAGAGGGATGCCTTCATCCTCGAACCTACCCTCAAGAAAATCATTATCTTCCATATCCAACAAGCCCGTAAAAGGTTCTATCTCTTTCTTCCTCCCTCTATAATCAATAAGGCTCAGGACCTTTTCCTTCCAAATAAACAGCGGACATTTCTGAATCAGCTCCGCACCTTCATAAGCTCCTGTCAAGAACACTAAACCTCTTCTCCCTCTCAGAGACGTAGAAAATGCCAAAATGCTTCAACAGGAGTCTCATCAGCATCTGAGGCATCACAAATTCTCATCGAAAGTTGGTGAGGTGATCAGTTACCAACTTCTTTTCCATTTTGAAGCTAAGTAGCTCATACATCACTGCAATGGCCCTCTTATTGAATTCTTTCGATTGGGCTTGCAGGCCACATGCATCAGCATAAGGAGATAAGCAAGACCTTTTCTGAAAGTGCCCAATCTCCCCTCCATATCTATACACCTTCTTGTAACTGGCAGGAAACTTCAAGGGGAAAGATAGGGAAAGCAACCCTGGAGTATGAGGGCAGATTCTGATACCCGCAATACGGCTTTCCCCAACTCTGTGATAGCCCAAGCAGGATTCCACTCTATGAGCTTGAGACAATCCACTTCATCTGGAGATTTGACCACTTTGAAGTGCTGAGGATACTCGTGACCCACTTGCTCCTAAAATCAGCTGGCAAACCAAACTCTCTCCTGAAATGAGCAATTTTGTCCAGTGGAAGCCATTTATCGACCGACATCATCAACATCCTAGTCACGTATTCGGCTGCCATGCCAGAGTGTTCTCTAATCAATCTCTCCTCTTCCTCTACCAAGTCTTCAGCTTCTTTAGTCATTCCACACCACAATACCCCCTTCTGATCCTTATACAACTCAAACAGTTTCGGTGACTTCTGAATAAAATCCACTATACTGTGTGGCTTGGGCAAATTAATTTGTCTCCAGTATCAATCCAGCTACCTCATGGGGATTATCATCTCGGGTTCCTTCTTCAACATTTCCATCAGAACCAACACCTTAGACACCACTTTATGCTTCTGGGTGGCGATTTCGAGATCATGGACCCTCTTGTTCTTGCTCCTATCTTGCACTCTCTTGCTCGTGGTCATGAATCTACGCTGCGACCAGGTAAGCAAAACCTCGCCAAAAACTCCAATTTCCTCTCAGGGTAGGCAGACGCACTAGCGAGGTGACAGTGCATCCAAACTCTTTTGCCGCACTCCATTCGTTCAAGGAAGCTACGTTTTTAACGGTGAATTCAAGAAACGAGCCCAAGAAAAGCGAATGCCTCTCACTCAGGACAGGCATCAAACAGCTTGCGTGCAAAGGAAAGAGGGAAAACAAGACCCCGAAACGAAAACATTCGAGAAGATCACCGTGAATGGGGGATTACCACCTCCTTCGGTCCCTCGATCAGTAACAGTTACGGTTGGATTTCAGGTGTGGTCTGTGCGGAGAACGAAGAAGAAGCGAGGCGAGAAGGAGAGCGAAGGGGCGGTAGTTTTGATTTTCGCAAGAAACGTTGGCATTTCTCTTTTAGTGTTACGTTGCGGGAAAATTTCACATAAAGATACGAAATATCCTCATTTTCTTAAATAAATATTCGAAGTTGACCTTATTTGAAATAAGTATCTGAAGTACTCTTATTTTTTCAAATAAAGGTACGAAGTAAACTTTATTTTAAATAAGAGTATGGAGTGATCATATTAGTCTTAAAAAAGAATCTAATGTTACCAACTAATCAAGGGCATTTTCATCCTTTTATTTTTTACATATTTTTTCTTTTTTTCTTTTCTTCTTTTCCGTTTCTTTTTTACCATTTCTTTTTGTTTTCTCCATCACCTTGTTGGCCAGCAACGGAGAAAAAAAAAGAAAAGAAATTAATAAAAATAATAAAATGATGAAAATGTCCTTGATTAGTTGGTGGGTCACGCCTTTATTTGAGAAAATAAAGGTTCTTCATACTTTTATTTAAAAATAATAATAATAGCACTTCAAACTCGTATTTGGAACAATTCCTTATGCTTTTCCTAAATGCTAAAAAAAAAAAAAAGACATGTCGGCTTTTGTTTTGCTTGTAAGCTGCCCAACGTGTTTTGCATTTGTCATCGCAAATTAAAATGATTTTTTGATTTTAAATAATTAAAAGAGCTCTACAGTCTTACAAATGGTTATATTGACGTGTTTATAAAAAAATTTAGGTGTTTGAGATTACCCAAAAAATCTTGTGTAAATTGATAATGAAGTTTAGTAAAAGAAATAAATTGAATCATGTGAAACCAAAGATTAATATTATGTAATTCATAAATACTTAAATCATCTTCTCATTATATACAAGTCTAAAATGTAACGTAAGAGAATAATTTTTTTTAGGAAAAGACATGCAAGAGAATACTAATGATTTTAACTATCAAGAGTGATTTGCATATTCAGGAAATTGGAGCAAGAAGGGCCCAATACTATATAAAAATCAAATTTCAAACATTAAAACGATAAATCAAGCGTGCTCCATGCTTGTCACCCTTTAATGAAATTACTAACTCGCCGGTCCGCGTGCTTCGCAAGCTATTCCGAATGGCTTAATTGTTGTTTCGTATTCTCATATGACTCAAGAGCGATAAGTGTGGAGTTTTGAGCATGATGCTGTTCAATAAAGCATAAATCACAATCCATAATCAATTTTTTCCTTTTCTAAAAAGAATTTTATTTGGTTGACAACTTTGGAAAATTATAAATCGAGTGGGACGCATGTGATTATGGAACCGAACTCCGTTTGCCCGGACTACTAGTCCAAGATAAATCGAATTGGAGTTATTTGATGCAAAAAATAATAAACAAACCGAATTTTCTCTCTCTCTCTCTCTCTCTCTTATAGAAATGGAATCTCATAAATTCATAATCTCAATTATACCTCTTTCTCTTCTTAAAGAAAAGAGAAGAAAAAATGAACTCAACCTTATAACGGATTTCACATCATTACTTAACTCAAATTAACTTGATCAAATCGATTTCTTATAATTTTACAAAACTTTCGTAAATTCCTTATAATTTCCACACAAAATAGTCAATGTGAGTTCTTGGTTCAAGGCCTTGCGTAGGATGTACCAAATTCAAAACTTCATATGCACTAGATTGGACATACACCTGGCGAACGACTCCTCCATTGCACATGTATCATCCTCATCCGCAATTTCCAGATGCGTAAATTGAAGTGAAGATTGGCGATTGTGTCCATGAAAGCAGATTTCATCATCTTCTTCTTCACCATTGCTGTCATCATCCTCCCATTCTTCTGCATTTCTTCATTCGCCGTGCTCGAACTCGAGCTTGAGCGGCAGTCATGCCTTGTCTGCGTGCTTCGACCGGAGGAGACTCGACGGTGACGAAAGCTGAATCCAGTTTGTTGTGGTTATGGCGAAGAAGAAGAAGCATTCCTAGGTTCGGTTCCTCGCCAATCCTTGTCACAATTAAGCCGGTCGGTAGTGTCTATAGAGACACATGCTAATAACAAATGTGCACGTTGTCTAACAATGGCACTTCAAGAGATGAGCTAGTTGTCTACGAGAAGTATGCCAAACGCAAAGATCTCCTATTTTGTAAAGCATGACGTGTGGGCGAATTTCATCCGTCTTCTATAGCGTCTTAAGCATCTCACTTGGTCTTCTATAGCAGCCCACATCTCATCTTTCTGAGCTCGATGACTTAAGAAAGGATAATTGCTTCATCAATCACAGATTAAAATCAAGAATTCACAGTAGAAACGACTTGTTGGTTGTTGGACAAAGCACAAGTGTAAGATATGTGTATGTATAAAGCAGTGTTTCTTCTAAACCAACCACTGAGTGTCTCAATCTGGTTGTAAGTGCATGAACGGCCTTTGCCAAAATCCGATCGAACCCATTTGACCACCGGTTCAATCGCCAAACCAGCGAAACAAACCGGCTTTCTAAATTGGATCCACCCAGTTTTAGGGCCTCATGGGTACAGAACTGGGATCGGACCGGTTTGACCACCTGTCCAATCACTAAACCAGTGAAACAGACCGGCTTTCAAAATTGGATCCGCCCAGTGTTAAGAGTCTAGCGGGTACGAACTGGGCTTCTGGATATTGCCGCACATGGAAGGACTCGAGCACTAAACTCCAAGGACCACCAACACTCTGCTTTACCACCAAGGACGATACGATTCATGTGTTCATTGGCAATCAACATCACATATCTATAATGGTTACTCATGACATCACCAGCAGTTCACCCGACCGTTTGGACCGATTGAACCCCAAACCGGCAACCTGATGTTCTCTGACCGGCCCAAGTTTGAGAAGAGTGCAAAGCTCCAATCCCTGCTTAAAGCAAGTAGATATGCCAATTTTATATGAGTTGAAATGTAATGCATGCAATGTTTTTACCACGTAACGGAAGATGATAGCAAGTTATTATACATGATAGAGGTTCGGGTATTATAGAATTACATCGTGGGATGCTCCTCTCTCCCCTTGAGCATATGAGGATGCGGACAAACCTTCGTAATGCTCCACATGGGGTCGATGCTCAACCTCCAGGGTGCATTATTCCTGCCTTTGCCCTAGTTGGAGCTATGACTGATACTTGACCTTTCCTTAAAAATTTCGTAACCAAACAATCTTTGCTTTGGCATTGTACAAACTTCAATTTAAGATGCTAATAAATGGGAAAATGACACAAATAGTCCCTAAACTTAAGTTTAGGAGCTCCCAAGCACTTTCATTTCCTTTCTCTGCAATGGACACCTTGTCACCCTTGTCATAGATGTCCCCAGTTTCATGTGATCAACAAGAAGCCTTTCATCTATGACATGAAATACCTGTGATGCTAACCAAAAACTTTGTCAACTACATTGTCACCTTCATGTATGAAACGCCAAAAATAATGCAAGGTTTAGGCCGAAGTATCTTTTCTGCTGCTTCTATTTATGTGTTAAGCCAATTGAATTTGCACAACGCAACCTTATATGCTATTAGGAACTTACTCGAGCATGGCATGCTATTGAGAGGCTTGAGAAGATATCTAATCACCACAATCGAAAGAAAAATATTTCGAGTAGTCATATCAAATAACTTCCAATGTAATGAAAACTATCAACCATGTTTTGTTGTTATAAGCCAAAAAACAATACAAAAACAAAAAATCCAGTGCAATATATTTTTAACTATACATAGTAGCAGTTCGGTGTGTTGCACATAGTTTTTCGATATCATGGTTTTTATGAGCACAAGAAGAAATATAGTCCCAATATTTGAAAGCAAATTACTCAACATCGTCTCCACTGAGTTTTGCTAAGAATTTTCGTTTGATAAGCAAAAGAATTTTATCTGCAATATGGCATCAAGCAGATGCTTGCGCGTGTAACAAATCATGAACGGTAATTCATGTTTTCAATGAGGTACAAGAAAGAATGCACATTAGTATTGTCATTTCCACACCACCAAAAGCTGTGGAAAGCCATTCATAATCCGAAGTAAAAAACTAGTCTTCCTATTTTATAGAGGGTCGCCTATTTCCTTCTTCCAAACAAAAAGTAAGGTAATGAGATGCATAAACTACAAACACAGCCCAACATGGAGAAAGAGTAACATAAACTACTTACCATCTGATGTTGGGTTCTAAATCCAGCAAGAGGAAACTCTCTAGCGTAACGTCCAAAAGCATGAGCGTGACATAGTGTCACAGAGATTCTGAACAGAAATTGCAAGGCCTACGGAAGAGGCAATTGGATAAAAAGCAAATGAAGGTATGTTGCAAAAGGCAGTTTTAGATATTTTGGACCTGAATATCCACGCAAAAGCGATGAACAAGGCATTTCTGCAGGGTGAACTTGGACCAAATTTGTAACAAGAGAGAGAACGTTGATCATCATAGTGGCAGATAGGCTATGTTCTCCGTGATAGCTGCTGCCCCAATCATCTCTTTGACCCAACAATTAAGATTCAAATGCAGGGTGGCAAGTCCATCTTCAGAAGAGCAGATTAGGTTTGCAGCACTCATTAAGTCGGACCAATAACTGAGATTGAACTGGTCATCGTACATGGACTGCTTCTATTGTCCTTGCTGGCACCAGGGAGAGCTGAGAGTTGCCATAAGCATTATTCGCACATTCTTTCTGAATCATTGATTTCAGGAGTTCCGGTGGCAATTTTTTGGACTAACGAGGAATGAGACGGATCAGTCCGCCATTAGTTAACTTGGTTTATGGATGCAACCACGAGTTGTGTAATTAAACCTGTACAGCAAATACTCGAAACTTTGAACTTGTGAAGAAGAAGACTGGAAAGCAAGCTATACTCGAAACGTCGTAATTAAAATGATCCTTTTTCACCATTTCTTTTTTTTTCTCCGTCGCTGGCCATCGCCGGCCAGCTGCTGGCGAAAGTTGCCTTGCCGGCCGGCGACGGAAAAAAAAAAGATATGGGAAAAAAGAAAATTAAAAAAAAAAGATGAAAATGCCCTTGATTTGTTGGTGGGTCTGGTTTCCCTCATCGCCGCCGCCGCCGCGAGACTCCATCCCCGATCGGACGCCATTGCGGCGACCGCAATCTCCTCGGGCGAAGCCACTGCGTGGTGACGCTGCCATGCCGCAGGTAGACGAGCAGTGGCCCCGCGAGCCCGGTGAGGGACATTTTCATCAAGTTCGTCGAGGGAAGAGGCACGTCAACTGGCCGTCGAGCCCGGTCGTCCCCGTCAGAGTCCTTACTTTGCTCTTCGCCTACGCAGTTGCTGCGATTTCCCGTGATTGGACTCAGCTCAGTTTCGCCTTTGTTGCCTTATCTGTGAAGATTCTTGTTACTTCTCGGAGCAATTTTGCTTTTGCTGAACTTTGGGATTGCGTTGTACAGTGGGGCTCTGTGAGGAGGCTTTGATTGGATGTTGCGAAATGCAGGAAAACGGTGCTTTGCCAGATAATTTCATGTTCCCGAATTCGTTGAAGGCTTGTGGGACTTTGATGTGGATTGGGTTTGATAAAGGAGTTCATGGATACGTGGAGAAGATGGGTCTTGGTGGATGTGTTTTTATGGCGAGTAGTCTCATTGATTTTTACGGTAAGTGGAGGCTGTCGTGGGACGCATGGAAGGTGTTTGATTCTATACCTAAGAGAAATGGGGTCGCTTGGAACTTCATTTTTTTTTTTTTTGATTTTAGTGGCTATGTTTAGAATGGGAAGCAATCGATGTGCTCTATATGATACGAGAGTTGGAGGTATATAGCTCACACGATTAGCTATGTCGGGCTATCTTTCGGAGTCAACAAATGTATGAACTTATGATCCTCGGTTCGATCCTTGAAAACCTCTTAACTATTCGCAGGATTATAACCGCATAACTTGCTTGAGTGGACGTGAATTTTGGAAAATGAGTTAAAATATGGGTCGCTTTTGACTTTTTAATTTTTCTCGATTCATTTATAATCTATTTAGAAAAAAATGAGTTACCCATATGAAATTGGGCTCATTAAAATTAAGTAACAAATGATTTGGAACCTATTTTTCCAGTCTTAAGTTCTTTATAATAAGTATTTCAATTTATAGGTTTTTCACATATTTTATTTACTAATTTTTTTATTGTTTAATTTGCTTTTTAAATTTGATGCGAAGTTTTATTTTTGTAAAATATACGTGTGAAGAGGTTAAAGTGAGTTAAATGAGTGGATATAGGTTTCCCTAAAATATTAATGTGTTCTAGTAATATGGGTCGCGTACGAGTCGGGTCGGGTATGTATCACTATATTTGTATTGTATGAAAATTGGTCAAAACGGGTTAAATAGATCAATATGGGTCGGACCATATTTGACCCGACCCAAACCCAACCCGACCCGCCCGTTTGACGGCCCTACTTTTCAAGTCCTTATTTGAAACATGATTTACTTCGGGCTCTTTATTTGAAAAAATAATGGCTCTTTAGACCTTTATTTGAAATTTTTCCTTACATTTTTCCCAAAAGCTAAAAAAAAATAAAGACATGTCAGCTTTTGTTTTGCTTTTATGCTGCCCAACAAGTTTTGCAATTCTCACTGTAATTAAAATGATCTTTTGATTTTAAATAATTAAAAGAGCTCGAGAGTCTTACAAATGGTTATGTCACGTGTTTATAATAAAATTGAGGCGTTTGAGATTACTCGAAAATCTGGTATAAATTCATAATGAAGTTTGGTAAAAAAATAAATAGAATCACGTGCAATCAAGTATTAATATTGTGTAATTTGCGTACAATTAAATTATATATAAGTATAAAAAGTTACATAAGAGAATAATTTTTTTTAGGAAAAGATATGTAAGAGATTACTAATGATTTTAACTATCAAGCCTGATTTGCATATTCAGGAAATTGGAGCAGGAAGGGCCCAATACTATATAAAAATCAAATTTCAAACATTAAAACAATAAATCAAGCGTGCTCCATGCTTGTCACCCTTTAATGAAATTACGAAGTCACTAGTGCTAGGAAATGTGTCGGCCGAGGCAAGCACGGCCCACTCTGACATGACCCATGCTTGGCAAGCTATTCCGAATGGCTTAATTGTTGTTACATATTCTCTTATGACTCAAGAGCAACGGGTGTGGAGTTTGAGCATCATGCGGTTGAACAAAGCATATATCACAATGCAAAATCAATTTTGTCCTTTTCTAAAAAGAATTTTTATTTGGTTGACAGTATGGGGAAATTATAAATCGAGCGAGACTAACGCGAGGATGAAAGTGAACTGCGTTTGCCCGGATTGTCGGTCTATGATAAATCGAATTGGAGTTATTTGACTCGGAAAAAAAAAACAAACCGAATTTTCTCTCTCTCTTGTAGAAATGGATCTCATAAATTCTTTAACTCAATTAAATCCCTTTCTCTTTTTTTAAAAAAAAGAGAAGAAAAAATGAACTCAATCTTATAGCGAATTTCAAACCATTACTCAACTTGAATCAACATGATCAAATTGATTCCGCTTCTAGCCTTCCTATATAAACATGCTCCAATTTATGATCGTCGCCCATTCGCAAGAAACTCTCTTCTTCTTGCAAGCACATAGACACAGAGAAATTTGAAGCTCTCACATTGCGAGATTAGGATGAATATAAAACCGAGCCAAATCAAATCGAGTTATTCAATGCAAAATAAACAAAATCAAACCCAATTTATTCTATCCCTCTTTAGGAATGGATCTTATAAATTACTAAAATTCATAGGATCCATTAAACCTCAATCTATAAGATCTATTTCGGAATAATAAAACTCAATTAAACATCTTTTTCTTAAAAAAGAAAAGAAAAAAGAAAAAATAAGGCAAGAGCCCTTCTTCTCGCTTCCCGCCTCACTCTCTCTCTATACATAAGATTCCCTCCCATTTTCTGTCGTTTCCCATCCTCAAATTTGAAAAGTCTCTCCTTCTCCGCAGAGCAAAAGAACTTCATCGCCGATCGCCACGCTCCACCATCGAGGATGATTTGATTTCTCAGGTGAGTTTCGTGAGCTCCGACAGATTTCGATTCGTCTCCTTTTCCGCGATTTCATCGCCAAGGATGATTTATGAGTCCCGGCTCGTGTTTCTTGTTGATCTTCATAGCCGACGAAGAGCAGAGCTAGCTACAGCCCGTGGAAAGAGAAGACATCAACGACGGCAACAACGAGGACGACGTGATCGGAACGATCAACGAAGTAAGTGAGAGCGAAACGGAGCGCCGGCGACTGCTCTCTGCTCATGTCATCGATTTGTCATGAGTTTTGGCGGTGTCGTGTTTAGGCTTGCGAGACGAACATTCGGTTTGGTTCTGAGATGATGATAACCATTATTTTCTGATCAGCTAGTAGGCGATTATCGACTTCGCTAATTTTGTTTGGATTAAATTTTTTTCACCTGATGCTCTCGTCGTTGAAGTGAACTTTGAAGTCGACTTAGCTTGTTTGGTCTCCGTTCTTAAGTCGAAATAGAATGCCAATTGTTCGACACATCTTTAACTATAAATCTCTCTGAATATTGGTGTTAAGAGACTCTGAATACTACTCAGCGGATTAGCTTGATTTCGGTTTGGTTGCTCAGTTTAGCTCGATTTTCGTGGAACATCACCGCGAATCCATTCGTGTTTTTACATCTCAACCTTTCTATTGAATTGGTCTTGATTTTCTGTGCATAAGATAGAGGAGTAATTTTCGCTACCGTTCAAACATGATATGTCTAATTCACCTCTTTGACGTATGTCTTCTGATCAGACAAGAGCAATTTAGCTTTTGTTTATGTTACACCACATTCGAATTGCACCATGGCATGGCATGTCTGTTTTCCACATCTTCGTGACATGCAGGAATTAAGAACGGATATCCTAAGCTAAATCCGTCAATAATCGCTATTGGAACACTAGATTGTCATAAATCTAGTAATTGTTTTTGTCTTGACATTCTACATCCACCAACGTATCGTTAACACGACGCATCTGTAGCTGTAAATCTCTCTGATTATTGGTGTTAAGTGACTCTGAATACTGCTCGGCAGATTAGCTCGATTTTCCTGGAACATCACCACGAATCCATTTGTGTTTTTACATCTCAACGTTTCCAGTGAACTCCTCGTGATTTTCTGTGCACAAGATAGAGGAGTAATTTTCGCTACTTTTCAAACATGATATGTCTGATTCACCTCTTTGAAATGTCTTCTAATCATACAAGAGCAATTCAGCTTTTGTTTATGTTAGGTGACATTCAAATTGCACGTGTGTTTTCCACGTATTTGTGACGCATATGAATTAATAATGAGTATCCTAAGCTAAATTCGTCAATAATCACTATTGGAACGCTAGATTGTCATTGATCTAGGAAATGCTTTCTTCTTGACATTCTACGTCCACCAAGGTATGATCAACACGATGGTGTGTCATTCTCACATTCTTTCTCTGAACTATGCTCATGTTTTTGTTTGCAGTTATTTCTCAGCGAATAAATGCTGGAGATTTGATACAGGATGCAGGAATCTACGCTTGCAATGGCTCGATGACGCATACAAAGAAGGTATCTTTTGATCTTCAGTTCAGAAAATTAAGTGGAGGTGTGATTTCCTTTGTTTTTGTTTTGTTTGTTTTTTTTTTTTTTTTGCAGCACTTAACTGGAGCAAAAGATGACAAGATATGTGAAGCAGCTGAAAATGTAGTGGTAGGGCTTAAAGTTTCTTATCCTGAGATGGCGGCTGCAATCAATTGGATTTTCTGTATGCATCTCGCATTAACTTCCCTCTGTTTTCAGCAGAATTTTGGCTTTATCACTGGAATTGAAGCTATGCTCAGAGTAAGTTCTTAATTCTGCAAACTTCCCTCTGTTTTCTATATGCATTTCTAGTGAATTCGTTGTGATTTTTCTGTGCATAAGATAAAGGAGTCATTTTTGCTACTGTTCGAACATGATATGTCTAATTCACCACTTTGACGTACGTCTTCTAGTCATACAAGAGCAATTCAGCTTTTGTTTATGTTTCGCGACATTCGAATTGCACCATGGCATGTCTGTTCTCCACGTATTCATGACATACAGGAATTAAGAACAAATGTCCTAAGCTAAATTCGTCAATAGTCGCTCTTGTAAAATCTAGGAAATTTTCTGTGTCTTGACATTCTGCGTCCGCCAACGTATGGTTAACATGATGGCCTGTTGTTTTCATGTTCTTTCTCCGAACTGTTCTCATTATTTTTTTCTGTTTGCAGTTATTTCTCAGGGAAAAAGCTACAGGAAGCAGGAATCTACACTTGCAATAATGTGAAAAAGCTACGAGATTCAGGCTCCACCACTTGTAGTAAAGCTATTGCAACTGGTGTATGCCAGAGTCTCTCAGCTTTTGCACCTCTCCAGCATTTATTCCCCGAGAAATGCTTCATGATGCATACAAAGAAGATATCTAATCTTCAGTTTTGAGAATTAAGTTGATGTTCCTCTTCTTATTTGGCTAAGGTGATTTCCTTTTTCTTTGTTTTTTTTTATTTTATTTTAGCACTTTACTGGAATCAAAAGTTTATCTGAAGGAAAAGTTGACAAGATATGCGAAGCAGCTGAAACGATAGTGGTTAGAGCTTAAATTACTTGTTATCCTGAGATGGTGGCTGCAATCAATTGGAAATTGTATAAGCATCTCACGTTAACTTCCCTTTGTTTTTCATCAGAATTTTGGTTATATTACTGGAAGTGACGCTCTGCTCGGAGTAAGTTCTTAATTCTACAAACTAAAATGCTTTGGAAGACCCGAATGAGTCATTGACCCTTGAAATAAAGCCTGCAAATTAGCATATGGACTGTAGAAAGCTGCACTTGCTCTAAACACTATTGACCTCACAGCACAAAGTACTTTTAATGTCTTCATTTCCAGTGAAAGTTGGTTGTTCGCATCACAACTGGAAGCCAAACCCTTGATGAGCTTTTTAGGTGGTAATAGAATTTGTTTTGCAGATTGTGTATATTATTCTTCATGCGTTTCAACAAACACAACTTTCCCTGGTCTGGAAATGTTAATCAGGTGGTATTGAAACTCAGGCAATTACAGAAGCATTTGGCGAATTTCGGTGAAAAGCACAGTTCAACAAACGTTAGCTTTGACGAACTTTTACCCGCTTTTGTTAGTTGGTTTTCTCAAAAAATGCTGCTAACGTCACTTCAGGTCTGGGAAAACACAGCTTGCACATACCCTGTGTTTCTACTCAGGTTGGTCTGAATTGCCTTTTAGGTTTCCATCCTTAACTTCTGTTGCGTTTTATGTTTCCTAGATTAACAATGCAAATATGAACATAGTGATTGAATTTCTAGTAAAGAATACAGCCATGGTTGATCTTGGCATCAGAACGTGCGTATTAGGTGATTCTGGAAGGATGGCACTGTCATTTTCTGTAATCTGCAGCCAGTATACTGGAATGCATAATATGCAGTGGTTCAAACCAAGTAGAAAAAAGCCAGGAGAGCGTACTAGGTCATAGCCAATCAAATGCCTTAATCATTGTCAGACTTGGACTCGGGTTGATCATAAGTTGAATGTGATGCTTGAAGTACTCTACTTTATATGCAAATCTTACAACATTATTTTCCCCTCTTTCCATCACTCATTATTAAAGGTAATCCAGTTCCATAAGATGATGATTTATGGTTTGTGGATTCCATGATCCTAACAATTTTTCCAACTGCTAACTCACATGAGAGGGGGGAATGACAAGGTAGCTTACATCGACATGGACGGAACTTTGTATCCTATTATAATCTGTCAGTCATTTTCTTGACCTCAGCAAAGCTGCTTTTGTTTCATACTCGGCGTACGTCCATGTAAGTGCATATGCACTTTCTTAACTTGGTACACATGCAGTCGCCTTGATCGAATTGTACCAATAGCTGAAAGATTTGGCATGGATCTTGGTGCCGTCCTAGATAATGTAAGCAATGCTTTCTACACTGGTGGCAATTCTTCCTTCTTTTCTGGCTAATGTACTTGCTGTAATCTAGTCTTTCCATGAATTTGAAGATCATTTATGCCCGTGCCTATACTTATGAGCATCAACACAACTTGCTTCTTGGTTTGGCTGCCAAAATGTCTGAAGAACCAATTAGGTTACTGGTAAGACAATGCTCAAAAATCAAACTGCACATATTTTGTGAGGTGTCAATGGTTGACCTTTGCTGAGTTATATCCTTCATACTGTGGATCCAGTAATCACTCTCTTTTCAGTAGATTTTACTAGAAGGGGAGAATTTTCAGAGCATTAGGTTGATTCTGAAACCATCAAATCATGCGAGTTGTAATTTTTCAACTCATCTAGTTTGACACTAGTAGATTTCCAATTGCAGTAAAAATTGGCACAAATGCTCTCACGCTTAATTAAGACAGCTGAGGAATTTAACTTGACAGTGTACATGACCAATCAAGGTACCGCATCACATCTCCTTTCTCTCACATAGTCATCCACTAAAATTTCTTATCCAATTTAGCCCTTTGATGGTTTCTCACTGAAAAATAGCAATTTGGGGACTGCACTAAGCTCATACTAGTTCTTGTAAATCTCAAGAACCAGCTACTTGGTGTAAACTGGTGACGCATACAGTAGTTGCAGTCCATGAGTTAGGAAAAAGATGATTTTTTGATGACTTTGTCTTTATTTTATTTGTTTCAGTCGTAGCTGATCTAGGCAGTGGTGTGTTCATATCAGACCCAAAGAAACCCGCAGGTAGGCATGTTCTGGCTGACGTAGCCACAATTAGGTTGATGTTTAGGAAAGGTGAGCAGCCTGTTTGCAAGGTGTTCAATGCCCTAATCCTACCGGAAGCTGAAGCTATATCCTTTTTGTGCCAGATCTTCCTCTTGTTATATACTTTATTGAACTTTATGAAATCATACTGTAGATACTTAAGTAAAGCTGTAAAATATCTATGAGTCTATATCAAAATCTTTGAGAAAGTCGATACTAAGTCTACATATAGATAGGTGGAGACCTGATTTAAGCATGATGGAGATCCACGAACACATTGAATACCAAATTTGGGTAGAGGAATTGAACAAAAAGAAGTGGAGATCGAGAATTTTTCAAAACCATCACTTTTTAAAGAAATTTTAGTGAGAGCTCATATGTCAATAATGAGATTGAGATTTATTTCATCTATGTTGAACTTGACAGACACACATTTTTCACATTCCAATGCTCGGAGGAAACTCCAGTGATGCTGCATTAATGATCCGTGCAAATAGTTACCTTTAGGAAATGGTGCAACAATTTCCCATAGCCCTTCTTCATGACTTCTACATTGTCTAAGAGAACAAGATTGCCTTTGGAATCACTTCCCCAGAAGAAAGGGAAACTTCTGTCAACATCCTGTATGATTCGCCTCAGTGGCTGGTTTTCGGATATTTATGTGAAAAATCTCCATGAGGAAAATCAGTTTGTATTAAGCATTGAATTGAGGAAACTGACTTCAGATGGAAGAATGAATTGCAGCAGTTAGCAAATGAAAGCGAATGTGGATGGATTTTACTTCATTGGATCCGAACCCAATTAATCTTGATGAGAGGGATTTCTTTGATGAGGGGCCAAGAGTCGCCGGTGAGTTTTGATCATCCATCTTTCAGAATCTCGCATCTACGTATGTGCAATTGTTGGAGGGAGAGAGGGAGGGAGGCCATCCTTTGGCAATCACCTCAACTTTGGGCAATCTTCAATCCATAAACGTTGGAGAGAGGAGAGGTGGTTGTGAAGACTGCTTGATACTCTTTCCACGTTCCTCATATCTGTCCAGTTAAGAGAGGTTAGAGAAGAAGGAAAGAGAAGACTCCACACATCCTCGTCCTCAGAAGGAAACCACACCTTCTCTCTGAATTCGTTTCCAAAGAAAGTCGGTTGTTTGCATCACAACTGGAAGCCAAGCCCTCGATGAACTTTTAGGCAGTAATAGACTTTCTTTTGCAGATTGTGTATATTATTCTTCATTTGTTTCAACAAAAACAACTTTCTCTGGTTTGGCAATGTTAAACAGGTGGTATCTAATCTCTGACAATTACAGAAGCATTTGGCGAATTTCGGTGAGAAGCACAGTCCAACAATGTTACCTTTGATGAACTTTTACTTGCTTTTGTTAGTTGGTTTTGAATCTCCCACAAACTCGTGCATCCGTTAGAAGATCTTATCCCATTTAGCCCTTTGATGATTGCTCACTGAAAGATAGCAATTTGGGGATTGCACTAAGCTCATACTGATTCGTGAAAACTAATGATACATAGAGTAGCTGCGGTCCATGAGTTAGGAAGAAGATGATTTTTTGACGACTTTGTCTTTGATTTATTTGTTTCAATCGGAGCTGATCCAGGCGGTGATGTATTCATATCAAACCCAAAAGAAACCTACAGGTGGGCATGTTCTGGCTCTTGCAGCCACAATTAGGTTGATGTTTAGGAAAGGCAAAGGTGAGCAGTGCGTCTGCAAGGTGTTCGATGCCCCAAACCTACCTGAAGCCGAAGCTATATCCTTTTTGCTCCAGATCTTCGTCTAGCTATATACTTTACTCCATTGAATTTCACCTAATTATACTGCAGAGACCAGGTAAAATATCTACGAATCTATATCAAAATATGTCAAAAAATCGATACTGAGTCTACATATGGGTAAGGGGAGTCTTGATTTAAGCATGATACTTACAGTATACCTAATGTTGAAAGGAGATCCATGAATGTGTCAAATATGAATATTGTGTGGAGGAATTAAACAAGAAAGTTGATGTCGAGTATACTTCTAAGTAGGACTGGTTGATTAGCTATGTAGCCTGTGCTATGTATACGATGCACATCTATCAATACCATCACTAAATTTCACTCAGAAAATTTAGCAAGAGCTCATCATGTCAATAAGAGAAGGCCGAGACTTGGTCCATGTGCGTTAAACTTGACGAACACGTTTTTCAGATAACACTAGGAGGCATGGCCGCTGCAAAGGACTAAAGAGGTCCCGGCAAGCAGAACAATAAGGCCCGGCGAAGTACCTTTTTTGTTTATCTGCAATTTGATATTAGCTATGATATTGACAGCTCCCTCTATCTTCTTTCCTATTAAGTTTGCATTGGCATGTGTCAAGTTCCCGTTGACATCTTAAAAATTGCAAGAGTGTCTGCTGCTTTAGCCCTATTGTCTAACATTCTATCATTGTCTATCATCAAAGTTCAGATGACCCTTCATAATGCGTCGGGTTAACTCAATTTCCATATGAGAACAAGCATGCTCCAAGTTATTTTGTTCCACTTTTCTCCTCATTTTAACAATATCGTCCCGGTCTCATTTCCTAATAGAGATAACAGTAACACAATAGACATCTAAGCGAAAAAAACGTAACATAAAATAAACTCTGCATGATGGCTAACTGAAATTCCAGATAGATATTATTGCACATAGCATGATCAGGTTCTTTAAAGGCTTGGTTTTATAAGCAACATGTACAGCTGCGTAAAACACTGTCATCTCAAACTCTCAACATAGAGCAACCGACCGCTAGAGCTGAAAATTGTCAATATATGAGAAAGGCTGACTGGGTTATATGCAATAGAAGGCCATTCAACTGTCAACAGCTAATGGCCTGGCCAAAAAAGGGCCATAAACCATAAGCCTCAGTAGTGCAAGGACCAGTTCGCAGCACTTCCAACTCTAGGCATGCTGGACTCCTTCTTAGGCTCCGCATCCACTTTGAATGTCACGCCGCACACTTGGCCAAGGTGTCCACCCTAGGAACAGGCTTCACCTCATTCAGTAGGTGCTCATATTTCCTCAAAACCTCTAGAGCTAGCAAAGAACCATCCTGAGTGGAAAAGAAGGCAATGTTAAGAGGTGAACAGTTTGGTGCTCGAAAACCATTGGAAGAGCAACATTGTAGGAGAAAATGCACACTTCAAAACATGCATACAGATAAAGATTGCCACTACAACCCTAGATCCACAAGTTAGGTTTGAAACCAAATTTTCCAACTCATGCCAAAGCTTATGCATCTTTACTTCCTGTAAGTCTTCCAATATGTTGTTACCCAACAATGTAACATTCTCCTGCAACTCTGCTTAATATCAGCAGAGCTTATCCATCCTTACTTTTCACATTTCAATGCGCGGAGTAAACTCCTGTGAAGCTGCATCAATAATCCGTGAAAATGATTACCTTGCGGGAATGGTGCAAAGGATTTCCCACAGCCCTTCTTCACAACTTCTGCATCATCCGAGAGGACAAGATTACCTTCAGAATCACTTCCCCGGAAGAAAGGAACACTTCCATCAACATCCTGCATGATTAAGACAACAGAATGGATTAGATAGATCTCAGGTGGAGGGAGAGATTGAGAGTGATATCCCAGAACGAAACCAATTAATATTATTATTACTCACAGAGGCCAGAATAGCGGTTTTAGAAGAATAAAGTCCAACAAAAATCAGTATGATCTAACCGTTGCCTCTAAACAATGAAATCAAAAATCTTTTTTTTTTAAAGCTACAATTATCAAGAGATGGAGTGGGAGTTTGAATAGAAGAAAGATGAACTTTAATTTTTGACCAGGCAATCAGTTTTTAAATGGGTTCTGATCTGCAGGGTTCATTCACAATTTAGCTGTTAAATTCACATATTCAAAACCTCTGTTTTCAATCTATACTTCAATCTACACAAGAACTGTTATGGGAAGAAAGAAAGCTTCTTATTTTGAATATCGCCCTGAAAATGTTGAAAGGATATTATCTAGCCAATTCAAATACAGAATTTCATTATAGTATTTTTTGGCTAGGGACGGCCTACGATATAGTTACTAAAAGCAATTCTGTACTTAAAGATGAAAGTACAAATTTTTTGTTGATCATGAAAATATTATCAAAATTAATTCTCCTGAACAGTGCCAAACAACGAAAATGGGGAAAATATCTTCGTACATCTAATTTCTCATAAATTATACCAGGACTGCAATCCAGACTCAGTCTTTAAGCTATTGGCAAATGATACTGCATATGCAATGTCAAAAACTTAGACTCATCCTTCCACGAGCCCTAATCAAATGACAAATGTGGGCCGCTCTAACCGTGAGTACATCCAGCGATCGTTTCCTCGTCCTTTTTTGCTTTCTCTCTGTAGACTATAGCTAAGCCTCGTTATATGTTTTGCAAGGTACCGTGACGCAATTGAACCACTCTTGGATGATGACAAGAACTAAATTCGCCTGATTTAACGAGGTCTGAAGTATCTTCTTATGATCCTGGACATTCCCATGGAAAGGCGCGACGTTGCCTTGAGAAACCACCCGGAGCTCGTCCATGCTTCCAGATATTAGATGCTCATCGTGGCTAACCTGCAAATCAAGGTGAAAAGAGGGCTATCAGCTGTGAAGACGATCAATCATTGGTCAAATTGAAGTATTTTGGCAAGAAAATCAATCTCACCATCAGAATTCCTCCTTGGAACAAGACCAGACCTTGAATGAGCGCCTCAACCGCACCCAAATCCTGCAGTTTGGGATAGTAAAAAACACAGAATCATACTCATCAATCCTTAGACAAGAAACTAGCAATTTACAAAGATAACACTTTAGTAGTCACTGGTCATTAAAGCAGAACTTAAAGTCCACATTTATAAATAAAGAGATTTCCGCACAAATTATGTGCAAAGCCCAATACTGCCTATAGGCACAAATATCTGAACTACTCGGTATTATAAATTTCTGTAATACAAAAACACTGATCAGGCTAGCATAACTATTCTATTCCCAATGTTTTGCAAGTTGGAACAATTACATTGGTTTCTATTCCTTTATAATTTAGATGTATGGTGACAGAGGCTCCCTGAAGCTGTGATCACTGATTGCTTCTTCTGTATTTTCAATGTAAAGACCATATTCCAATAAGTTCAATTAGTGCAAGACAATAACAAGCTAACTGAAATAGTAACATAAGTCACAAGGTGGAAAAAAATGAGTTAAACTTACCAGATGATTGGATGGCTCGTCAAGCAAAATGCAACTCAGGTTTTCTGAACACCTATTTATATGGTCAAAGCACCATGTTATATGTGCAATAATATCCAAAAAGCCTCAGAGAAAGTACAGCGTGAACCGCAATTCAGATTGAAAATTAACTAACCTCTAATAGAGCTTCACAATGTCATACGAAAATTGCTTCAACAAAAAATTTACATATCCAACAGTAGCAGAGAGGGAGGAGATGTATCAGACAAGGTATACATTGGTTGAAGTGCAAGATTTCCAGTTACACCAAAGGAACACAAGTGAACTTGAAGCTTTTGTTCCGGAACTCCCTGCATGAAGAATGCCACATAAGAAGGTATTTTCAGATAAAATGACAAAATGTATGACGAAATCTTATTCCGCGGTGGAGTAAACGCAAACAACTGATACTTTAGAGAACTGAATAGATTTGCCTCAGAGGTCACTACTAACAATGCAAACATAGAGGCAAGCACCATATCGTTACAATCTCAACCAAATAAGCATGAGTATATTGGCTAAAAATTTCTAGCAAGCTGTAAGTGATAGTTCCTAACCCAACAGAGATCAAGACCCAAACGGAAGGTGGTTTATGAATATCGATCCTATCATGAATTGGAGTTGTATTGAAAGCTTGGAGCCATGAGCTGCCCCAGATAGACTGCTTAATACTACCCAGGATCATCGTCAACTAAAAGAAGGTTCTCGATGATAAAGAAAACCATAAAAACAAAAAAAAAACAGCATCCCCTTTCTTCACAATCATATCACAGCTTCCATATAACTAATCGTGTTTGTAGTTTTTGAGAGAGATTATTCTTATGTAGATCATAATCACTAGAGGAAAATTTAGAACATATCAATGCACCAAATAGAATTAAACGCTTCTTCCTTTTTTATTGCAAAAAATGAGACATAACATTGATAGCATACCTTACCAAAAAAAAAACATTGATAGCATCATTTGCTGTTCAAAAGAGCATTGCAGTGGCCAAAGAGAAAAGCCAGCCCAAGGCAGCAGCGGAGATGCATGCAGCTGTGGCATACGAGAATATCATCAACTTTCGCAAAGCAGAGCAATTAGAGACCAAAGTAAGCTCTTGCAGCGATTCAAGCAGCTAAATATCATTTTTTTTTCATCTCTGAGTTTTAGCTGTACTTCAGGGAAAGCAAATGTTCGTGCCCATTAGGTAAATTTGCATACTGGGAAGAGGATGTGCTGTCAAAATTGGGATCTATATCCCCCAATTCTTCTACTGCATTTGCTTATCAGCATCGAATTGAAGTGCAAAAACGAAATCGATGAGTTCAAGACCAAAGGACTTACCCGAACCCATAGAAATCTGACCGCAGATGAAAGCGAAAGTGGATCGATTTCGCTTCATTGGATCTGAACCCCAATCAATGCGGATGGTCAGGGATTTCTTGGATTTCCGGAAATTCACGTGAGACTTCTCCACGGGAAAGTATCAGTTTGCGTTGAGCATCGAATGGAGGAAGCAGAAGTAGAAATCGATGCCTCCAAAAACCATAAACTCACCCGAACCCCAGAAAACCCACTGTACATTGCTGAGTCAATTCACTGGATCCGATGGTTATCAATGAGGATGTAAGGGATGTCTTGGATGAGGGGCCAACAGTCGCCACCGAGGTTTGAGCATCGGTCTTTCAGAATCTCGCATTCATATATCTCCAATCGGTGGAGGGAGGGAGGGAGGCCATCCTCTGGCAAATACCTCAACTTCGGGCAATCGTAAATCCGTAAACGTTGGAGAGAGGAGAGATGGTTGCGAAGACCGCTCGACAGTCTTTCCACGTTCCTCATATTTGCTATACAAAGTTGGGTTAGAGAGGAAGGGAACAGAAGACTCCACGCATCCTCCTCCTCGTTCTCCTCCGAAGGAAACCTCACCTTCTCTCCCTCCCCTCCCACGCTCCTTCCGTCAATGTACAGTCTCTCGAGGGAAGCGAGCATGTGTAGGCCCCATTCTCTCACTGGCTGCTTCAGGTTCTCGCACTCCCAAAGGAAAAACGACCGCAAATTGGGAGGCAAATCCCCTTTGGGGAAGGATTTGATATTTTCACAATTCGCAATATATAGAAACCGGAGGGAAGTAAGACTATGCCACTCATTTGGTAGGGACTTTATCTTCGGGCACATAAAAAGTTTAAGGCTCGATATGGACATGGGAAGGGGAGGAAAGTCCGCCACCTCCAATTCTGGACAGCAATTTATATCCAATTCAATGAGATTTTTACAGCTAGTAATGTTACAGTTGGCGATAGACTTTATCTTCGGACATTCACTGAGAGCAAAATATGACAAGGTGAGGGGAAGGGGAGGGAAGTCCTCTATCTCCGGTGCTAGACAATTAATTATACTCAAACGAGAGAGATGGGCGAGAGTGTGAAGGCACTGAGGTAGGCTTCCCAGATTCTTACAGCAACCAATATCCAAAGATTTGAGCGATTCTACTACAGTGATCTCTTTCAGCGACTCCAGTCCCTCGTACTTCCAAATAGAAAGTTCCCTCAGAGCAGCAAGTCTACCCTCGGTAAATGGAAAAGATATCCGAGAATATTGATTACGAATCTCCAGGTATTCAAGTTGTGACATTGTGTTATTACTATCGAGGTCGTCTGAAGGAATGGTTAGTCCCATGATTTTTGGACAATTCAAAATGCTCAAATATCTAAGTGCGTGCATCTTGCTTGGAAGCCTTTCTAAACTCGTGCAATCCCTCAATTCCATCCTCTCAAGGTTGCACAAGAGCTCTATCTCTCCTTCCTCCGCCACAAAAGATGTGAATCGAGGACAATTTTCGATGACTACACTCTGGAGGCAAGTAAGATTTTGCATTTCATTTCCATCTTGCCACAAGTAGGTTAGCTTGTCACACCTTCTTATATGAAGCTCCTTTAGCTTAGCCATGCAGCTCATAAACCCAGGATCAAAGCAAACAAGCTCCGCAAGATTTTCTATTTTCAGTATGGTTAGAGAAGTTAGGTTGACCAAGCTCTTTAAGATCTCCTTGTTACAATCCTCAAAATATAACTCATGGAGAGATGGAAGACAAACCACACCGGTTGAGTCATTCAAACGCGGGCAATGACGAATTTTGAGCTCTAAGAGATGATCAAGTTGATAAGGCAATGTCCCTCTCAACTCAGGACAGCTCTGGACAACAAGATGCTGAAGACAGGAGAATGGTACTTCTTTTTCTTGGCCTCCGGCATAATGAGACCAATCTTTCAATGCCAACATCCGATCAAACTTCAAAATTGTTAAGGATGGAAAAGGGCGTTCAATTCCGTAAAATTCAGAGCCTATCATGCTTACTGCATTTAAACCTTCAAGAGATAATTCTCTAAGTGAAGGTAGCTGTCCAAGTGATGGCAGCAATTTAACATTAGGACAGCCACGCAAGCACAAAGATACTATCTTACAGTAAGATGGATCACCCAACCATGATGGGAATAGTCCACCACCATAGTACAAGATAGTGAGATTTTCAAGATTAGTGTGAGGTCGTAGAACGCGAAGCACCCGTTTTTCGTGCTCATCATTTTGGAGAGTTCCAAAATCTTTATCCCAAAGCAATATTAAGTTGCTGAGGCCCTGCTTTCCCAGCAAATTAGCATCTCTAACTTCTTCCACTTTTTGCAATTCAGATACGATTAATCCTCCCTGAAGATGCGGCAAGTTGTTTAGCTCCTTTAATTGTGATCCTTTCTCTGATCCTACCACAAACTTAGACAAGATAATAAGATTCTTCAAATTACCGATACTTAATGGCATCTCTTTTAGACTCTCTGTATCTCTAATGTCAAGAAACTGTAAGCTGACCAAATTTGTGATATCTGGAGGCAACATAGAAAGGCGCCAACAACCTCTTAAGATCAAAGCTTGTAATTTGCACAAGGTGCAAATTGACTCGGGAAGCCTTATGATGCTAGTGTATGAGAGATTAAGATATCGGAGATGTTTTAAATCACTAACACAATCCGGTACCTCTATGATGTCACAATGACATAATGATAACACCCGCAAGTACTTCGAGTTTGTTAGCAACTCATGCAGCACCTTTTTGGAAATATAGATTATTTTTCCGCCATGATTAAATTGAGCAGTCAGTAGCATCAAACTTCTTAGTACCTTCATTCTAGCAAATGCTCTCAAGCTTCTTGATGTAACATACCACGATGAGATGAATGATGCATAGCGAGCTTTCTCTTCAAGAGAGGCATTATCTTCATCACCCACTAGTTGAGACTCGCTAGAGGTAAGGCATGTCACATTCGCAATTGACTTTGCTAGGTCATTCAAAAGATCGTGCATCGAAAACTTGGATGTGTCAACACTGGATTGTTGAAAAAAGGATCTGGATACTAACTCATCGAAGTAATCGCATCCTAATTTCAAGATATTCTCTTTTGCTTTCTGTCCATCTAAAAAGCCCTCTGCTATCCATAAGAGTGCCACATCGTCCCTCTCAAATTCGTAGTCCTTTGGAAATACTGCGCAATACACAAAACATCTCTTCAAATAAGAAGGAAGATGCACATAGCTCAATTTCAAAACTGGAAGAACCTCATCATTTTCTCCTGTGGCTACGTCCCAAATTCTATTTTTTAAGATAGCTTCCCATTCGTTGGGATTCTCTTTGTTACGTAGGAGACCGCCCAATATCTTCGCTGCCAAAGGTAAACCTCTACATTTTTCAGCTATTTTCTTGCCAATTGTTTCAAGATTTGGGTGCCTCTCAAAATTTCTTGCTCCCAGAGCATGATAGGCTAATAAGCTAGTACAGTTATTAATGGACAACTCCTTCAAAGGATATGGCAAAGCTCCTGTTATGGAAACAACAGAAAGGTTGCGCGTAGTGATGATGATCTTGCTTCCCTTAGCCCCTGCTTCAAATGGCTTTAAGAGGGATGCCCATTCTCCATACTTCTCATTCCAGACATCGTCTAAAACCATAAGAAACTTCTTTCCAGACAAATCATCTTTCAACTTAACTTGAAGCCAGTTAAGATCTTTGCCCTCGCAGGGCGATTTGCTGATCGACTGCAAAATAGTCTTCGTTATGTGGAGAACATCAAAAACATCCGAAACGCAGACCCATGCTCTCCTCTCGAAACAGTTGTTCACTCTAGGATCATTATACAACCGTTGAGTCAAGGCGGTTTTTCCAACACCACCCATCCCAACTATGGGAACTATGCTCAGAGTAGCATTGGAATTTTGGACGTCACTTATCAATAGTTTGAGTACCTGTGCTTCTTCCTCCTCCCTACCAAAAAATTGAAGCTCTGGCAAAGAAGTGCTGGGGAGCCTTTTGTTGGTGTAGTTGGATCTATTCACAACATTCTCTCTCAAGCTTAGATGAGCCTTCCTGGTGAGAATCTTTTCCAACCTGCCATTAATCTCTTGTACCTTGGTCTCAAACATGTGCGAGTGCGATTGGTTAAAGAAAGAGAACTTCCTTTTCAACTTACCTCTGCTTGTGCTGGATTTTGCGTCCGACTTGGCCTGAGTGGCTTCAATATCGAACTCATCGAGCAAGTCTTCCATGTCATAGGCCAAGTCCCTAACATCGTCCAGCCACTGCTTCACTAGACGATCACCACTCAATTGCTTGTCCTCTGCACCATCCAGCACGGCATTGATTGTTTCCAACATCCTTTTCCACTCATCAAGGGCTGTGCTGATTCCTTCTCGCTGTGCATAGTCCAATGTCAGAGAAGTCAACTTGTCGAACAAGACCTGAAAGAAGGAACCCAAAAAGATCTCTCCAATGGCCATGGGTGAATTAGTCACTGTAGAGAACAACAAGGGTTACGGGGAAGCAAAGTGATGATAAGCTAATGGAGAGAGAAAACTATAAAGTCCAGGAAGACCAAGACTTTCACCTACCAAAAAGATCAAACAAAAATCAGAGGTTAGAGAAATCAAAATAAATATACGTTTTGTCCACAAGTGCTTGTTTCTTAATATTTGGAGAATATCCCCAGAGACTTTACTGTATATCATTTGCCTTTTTGTCCGGAAAGTGAAGAAAAAGTGAAAAAGAGCTAATGGGAAAGAAACTTCAATAGATTCCAGGAAGACCAAGACTTCGTAGGATGCAAATTGGAGTTTGTTGCTTCACTTTTCACATCCCTCCTCTTTCATCCCATGGGAATGTCTCTTTTTCCTTTACCAGTAGAACTTCCACGTGTGTCTTGCTTAAAACTAATGATCCTATAACTCTCGTCCAACTCTTTTCATGTTCATTTATATTGTGATTCTTAAGTCATTAATCTTTGTTCTTGTCTATTATAATTAAGTCTATATTTTCATATATCTTTTCAATTTAAGTTCAATAAAAGAAAAAAAAATGCAAAGAGAGAAACAAAAAAGAAGAAACAGCAAAAAACGAAAAAAAAAAACATGCAGGAATGAAACCAGCGAGAGCACCACCGTCCCATGGCCATTACTGCACCGTTGCCATCAGCACCGCTGCTGGGGTGACATTTCCAATGGCTCCACCTTATAGTCACCTTCGTAGACAATATTTTTCTTGAGATGTTTTACTTAGAGCGGTTTAGGAGTTAGGGATGATGATATCATAAGTACTTAAGCTTTTGTTCATTTTACAATCGAGAACCTACACTTTTTGTTTGTTCAATCAAGTACCTCAATTTTTCGAATTTGGCTCACCTTAAGGCATCCATTAAATCAATTGCCGTATCGTGTGATTTTGCTGGCATGACTCATTTACCCGAACAAAAGTTAAGTTTAATAGCTTAATGTGGCTCGCTTGCCACCCTGGAGATTGGATGATAAGGAGAGAGAGTGTGTGTGTGTGTGTTGAGTTAGACGATCTAAACCGTCTAATATGTCTACTTACGCGACAACATCTCAATATACAAGATCGGATGCCAACGTGGACAATTTATGACTATTTAACGATGTTAGCATCTTGTTAACATTTTTCGTCTGCAATTCTAATGGAAGCCTCGACACATATTTGAAATGTTGATGTAATTGATTGAACGAAAAAAAAAACTTTAGAGATTTGATTACGAAAAAGAGTAATAGTTTGCATACTTGTACGAGGATTTGTCTAAATTCAAATCTCAAAGGTACTTTTGTTTACGCGATATTTATTCTACAAAGTCATCCTCTTGATTCATTGCTTGGTCTCACCTTAATAATTTTCTTTAGTAAGAATATTCGTTCTTTCATGTGAAGGAGAACAGGAGATAGTGTTGTTAATTTCAAGTGCCACAAGATTTCAGTGGCTAAATGGCGAGCAGATTGGGAGACTACAAAGTTCGATCAAAAAAATTTGAGCTGTATGCTCGATCTATTTTCGTGGATTATCAAACATTTTATTGAAGATAGATTTTTTCTTTGTACTTGATTTTCTTTCGGTTGGACATTATGTTAATAATATTATCATTAGATGCAATTGTACGGGCAAACATAATATAAAACTTTACTGAGATTTCTTAATTAATTACAATGAAACTGCCTAAATAATATTTTTTGTAGATAATTTGTTCCAACTCTTTGAGAGACGGATCGATATTGTCTTGAACGTCTGTTCTGACTCACGAGAGACAAAATTGATACCACAAGGACCATATCGAACATCAATGTAAATAGTTAACGGCTACTTAATAGCGTTGGTGTCATATTGACATTTTTTGTTCGCGATTTCAATGGTGGTCTCATGTTGACCCACATTTGAAATGTCGAGATAATTGATTGAACGGAAAAAAAAACTTTAGATACTTGATTACCAGCACACAGGCAAGAAATTTGATGCACCTCAGTATCTGGTTTTATTTCATTCAATTTGAATATCTTTGGAAGTCATATATATAAGAATGAAATTGATGGGGGTTCCTTTTATGGAGTTTTTGCTTCAACCACTCGCATGTAAAATTGAATAAGCGACTCCTCTTGAATGCAAATGCTTGAAATAAGGCAAAATCAAATTGTGTATTTTTTTTATATGCCAAGAAATATTCTCTGATTTTCTTTGTCATGTATTACTGCTAGGCGAATATAAATGATAGTTGTAAAGTCATATACACTTGTCAAAAGTATTGAAGTAGTAATGATGTCATCCATTTTATTTTGGTGCTTTTCACTGGATTTATGGTAAGTCTTGTATTTGTTTTTTTTTTAAACTTTTAGTAGTCAATTAGATTCAAGTGATACAAAAAAGAAAACCGGAAATTCGTGTTGCTTGCAGTTGAGGCCTCTACGGAACAAATTAGATCAGTGCATTTGACGATTTTAATTTTGTCGTAGGTAATTATGTTCGGTTCAAGTATGCCGAGTTCTACGAGTTGAGTAATATTTGGTAACAGTCAACCACAGAAACAGCACATTATATTCTAATTCCTAATATTTAATCACATGTAATCTGAAAATATGTGCACAATATTCATATGCCTAGGTTTGTGCGTAGCGCGCGGATGAACATTAGCAATCTAAGATAGTTTCATATTTCATAATTAATTACCTCATTAATTGCGTTCAAATTTAAATAGGTTTTAGATTAAATCATCTGTTTTTTTCATGTTTTTCTATTAATGACTTTTAGGAAAGGGAAAGTAAATAATTAATAGGGCTCATTAACGGGAGTGATCAACTTTATATACCAGTAGAGTACCCATGCTACGCTTATGATCAGTGTGTACGTATTTTTTTAAACTGAATCTATCAATTTAGGAACTCATGAGCAACAGTTGAAATTGTCCAGAAATTACTAAATTTTTCCTTTCTTTTGGTTTAGTTCTATCTTTTTGAAAACAGAAGTGAGCTAACGGAGAGAGAAAACCATTTAGTTCAGGAAGACCAAGACTTTCCACCTACCAAAAACATTAAAGAAAGACCAAGACTTTCAAGGATGCACATCAGTGATTAGAGAAATCAACCTAAAATACTTTCGAGGATTTTAAAGGCCAGGAAGACCAAGACTTTCGCCTACCAAAAACATTCAACAAAGACCATGACTTTCACCTACCACCAAGACTTTCGAGGATGCTCATCTGTGGCTAGAGGAATCAAAATAAAATATTTTTTTCGTGCTTGTCTGGTAATGTTAGAGATTATCTTTAGATATCTGTAGTTTCCACAATCATATATTCTCAGGAAGATCAAGACTTATGGATATACAACTACAAGTAATCAGAGATGGCTAACTTTGTCTGTTCAATAAGGAAAATGCTAACTTTGTTTGTTCGTCCACTTTGAAGGAGGAATCGAGGAACTTGCTATATTTCCACAATATATTCAAATTATTTCAGTAAAATATTTTCTTAAACATATGCGAATCTTTAGCACTGTAACTGCCATGTAAAGCTACATTGATTGCATATTCACGAATAAAGCAGAAAACAAAGACATTGAAATCACAAGCATACCAAGAATATATGGAAAAAATATGCGTGCACTCCAAGTTGATTATTGAAGAAAAGTCACCTCTTATCCTCTGTTTTGGATGGCCACAAGAAAAAGGTCCTCTGTTTCAAACACAAGCCAAAAGTCTCGATCTAAAACAGAGGACAGAAGTTGATTTTTCTTCGTATGACCAACTTAGAGTGCATGCAGATCATCGTTAAAAATTTATTACTCACGAGTGTTTTGTTGGCTTTTTTTTATGCATCCGCACATTCTCAATAACCTTATGGTTTCAATGTCTTTGTTTTATGCATTATTGGTGACATTCGATCAATGTAGGCTTTATAGTGCTAAAGATTCAGAGCAAGACGGGCAGCAATGATCTACTAAAAGGTGTTGAGGTAGTAGTTGATGATAGAGAACCACTTGATAGGAGAATCTCCTTTGCACGATTTTCCTATTTTTTCTTTTTTTTTTACTTTTATTGTTAGTTGGCGATGTATGACCTCCTTCTTGTCTAGCAATGAATGAAGCTAACCACAATTAATACGATTGACAAATAAGCATCTTTGTGCAACTTGCACTGATTGAAATAAATGTTGACAATCCACCTCACAATGGCATCTTACTTTCTATTTGCATCTACAAGTCATCAAAGATAGCTAACATTGACGGTTCGATAAGGAGAACATAAACACATACTTTGGGCTAACAAGAAAAAGAGCCAGGTACACCAACGAATCCATGAAGCAAGTTGCTTAATTTTACTTCGGAAATAGTAAATGATTCACAAATCACCAACTAATCCATTAAGCAAATTGCTTTGGACTACCTTTTTCGTTTTAGAAGACCACGATTCTCCTATCAAGCGATTCACGTTCATCAACAATTACTTTAGCACTCTTCAACAGATCACTACCGCCCATTTTGCTACGAAATTTTTAGCACTGTAACTACCACATAAAAAGCCTATTACTTAAAAAAAAACCAACAAAACACTTGGTAAGTTGATAATTTTTTATGAAGATATGGATGCCCTCTAAGTTGGTCATGTGAAGAAATATCACCTCTTATCCGCTTTCAAACGATAGCCAAAAGTCTTGATCGGGAGCAAAACGAGAACAGTTGATTTATCTAACTTTTCATCGAGAAGACCAAGACTTTACTGGATGTCATGTTCTTCCTTTTGTCTAGCAAGTGAAGCAAAAGTGAAAAAGAGAGTGGGGGAAGAAACTGTAATAAAATCCAAGAAGATCAAGACTTTCCAGGACGCAAATTGGTTTCATTGCTTCACTTTTCACATCCCTCCTCTTCCATCCCTATGTGAATGTCTCTTTTTCTATCACTAGTAGAATTTCCACACGTTACATGTCTTGCTTCAAATTAACAATACTATAAATTAGTATAATAAGGAAGCTAAGTAGGAATCCAAAAAGATCTTTCAATGGCCATGGGTATATCAATATTTGCAGAGACCTTCTAGGGTTATGGTGAAGCAAAGTGATAATGAGGTAATGCAGAGAGAAACTTTAAAGTCCGGAAGACCAAGTCTTTCACCTACCAAAAAGATCAAATGAAAACCAAGACCTTTCAAGGATGCTTTCTGTCCACAAGTGCTCTGTTCATGTAAATAAACCATCAACTCAGGAAGGACCAAGACTTTGCTGGACATCCTGTATTTTTTGTCTAGAAAGTGAAGCAGAAGTGAAAGAGAGCAAATGAAAAAGACAGAGACTTTGTAGGACGCAAATTGGCATTGTCACTTCACTTCTCACACCCATCCTCTTCCATCCATCCCTATGTGAATGCCTTTGCTTTTCCATTACTAGTAGAATTTCCCCACGCATTACATGCCATGCTTAAAATTGACTGTCACTATAATTTTCGTCCAACTCTTTTTATGCTTAATCGTACTGTGATTTTTCATTTAGTAATCTCTCTTGTACTTGTCTATTAGAATTATGTCTAGATTTCCATGTATCTTTTCAAATTTAAGTTCAATAAAAGAAAAAAAAAAGCAAAGAGAAAAAAGAAGAAAAAACAGCAAAAACTTAATAAAGGAAGAAAAATAAAGCAAAAACGGGGCATGAGAGCGCACCACTGTCCCACGGCCACTACCATGCCGTTGCCATCATCACCGATGCTTATAGTCACCTTCATAGACAATGTTTCCATGAGATTTTATTCTTTTTTCTTTTTGGACAAAGAAACGCTTCTTTCGTTAAACAACCAAACTAGAAACAACGACTAAACTAGAACCACATGGAAGTTCAAAATCACAACATAAAAACGACCAAAGGGTAGTGGGGGTGTATAGATCCAATTTGGGCTGAGGAAATTAGTGCGATGGGCCCTCGCTACAGTAAGCTAAGGAAACACCTTGCATTTGGGCCAACAGAAGCTGGCAATCCCTCACCAAAGATTGGATGCTCCATGAGATGTTATTCTTAGAGCGGTTTAGGAGTTAAAGAATGATGACATCACAAGTATGTAAGCTCTTGTTCCAGTTTACAATCGAATACCTGAACCCTCTTTTTTTCAATCAAGGACCTCAATTTTTCAAAACTGGCTCAATTTGAGGCATCAATTAAATAATTTGCCGTGTATATGATTTTATTGACGTGACTCGCTTACTCAGCAAAAGTTAAATATAATAGCTAATGTGGCTCCTTACCCTACAGATTGAGTGATGAGGAGAGAAAAAGTGTGTTGACTTAGACGATCTTGGCATCTAATATATCTCGGTTGACATGACAGTATCTCAAAATACCATATCAGACGCCAATATGGATAGTTAATGACTATTTAACAGCATTAGTATTATATCAACATTTTTTGTTTGCGGTTTTAATGGTCTTGATCTAAATTTGATTACACGATATTTATTCTACAAATTCATCCTCTCGATTCATTGCTTGGTCTCGCTTAATAACCTCTTTTTAAAGATTTTTCATTATTTCTTGTGAAAGAGAATATTAAATATTTTTTTTAATTTCAAGCCGTTGCAAAAAGATTTCAGTGGCTAAATGTCAAGCACATTCGAAGACTATAAAGTTCTCAATGTTGATTTCCTTCAGATTTTTTGGAATCATTCGATCACAAAGTATTGCTCTTGCCCTTTTTTCGGCCAATTCCATTGCTTTCCCTTGGATTTCCTTGCCCAAAACAAAAAGGTACATGCAGGTGGTGTGGCCAAAATCAGACCGAATTAGTATGACCACTGGTCCGAATTTTGTCTCTGCAGTGTGTTGACACCTAAATTTCGGCGTATCATTTAGTGTTAATTTGCATAGAAAATTGGGGATTAAATTTTTAACCCTTAAACAAAAATATCTAAATTGCATAACATATAGTTTAGGTTTATTTTAATTTAATTGCATTTTGCATCGGACCGACGATGGCGAATGAGCTTAAATTTTATCGGACGAGACTCGGCTCGCTCGGAATTCAAGGGCCGGGAATTTCAAGACGAACGGGCTCGGTCGTTTTAATTTGGGTTTAATTTGATATGTCGAGTTTAATTAATCAAAAGCCCAAATTAATTTAGCCCATTAACTCTAAGCCCAAGCCTAAGCCCATTAGGACATAGAGCCCACCTAATTGACCTAGGGTTAGCACTATATATATTTCATTAGGTCAGAATTTGGGGGGGGGACTTCACACAATTGCAAATCATAAAAATTCAGCTCTGAAAATTTGAGAGAGAAGAAGTGAGAGAGAAGGAGGCCGAGCCCCGCCGTGCGCCGTCATCGTGCGCCGTCACCGCGCGCGGTCCACCGCTCGACGACCGCTTCGCCACGCCATCACCCGTCGTGCCATCACAGCTGCCCGGTGTCCCTTGTTGCCAACCTGCGGCGCTGAAGCTGCTGCCTTTGCCGATCACCAGTCACGCTTCCCATCGTCAAAGCAGCAGCATATTCCTCCCAGAATCGCTCACTCTACAGAGCTTATTTGTGGAAACTCAAAACATGAAAGTTGTAGATCTACGAGTCCTTGATCTGTGGCTTTTGGAATCGGGTCAATCCGACGTGTATTGAGGAAGTTACGCCTATTTTTCTGGAATCGTGCAGTCTTGAAATTTTCCACCCGAGCCGCCCGGACCAACGCGCCTAACGTCCACGTCATCCAGAGTAAACCCGCCGGAACAGCCGCGCCATTGCTGCTGTTCGTCCCCACGCCGGTGCCGTCCCGTCGCCGGCCGTGTCCCGCCGTCGTCGTTCGTCGCAATCCGATCCGAAGTCGAGCTCGATCCCGATCCGAGTTCAAATTAGGAATTATCCAAATTAGGTAAGATGATTATCTAATAAATTTTCTGAATGTTCCAATTTCCTAATTTGAGTATTTTGAATATTGCATGATTATCACGTTGGAATATTAGATAGCTTTAGGATAATGTTTGATATCCGCGATATTTGAAATATTCAAATTAGGAATCGTTTCCTAATTTAGCAACGTATTGGGACGTCTATCCGACTTTAACCCTAAAGTCCGATACGCGGCGATACGGGAAATTATCATCCTATCTATAATCACTTAGATACGATGATAAATTTCATTAGCTTTCCAAATTCGAATGATCAATTATCCGTTAATATCTATAACCCTTTAGATATGACCGATAATTTGATTTTTGTGCCTAATCCAAGTTTGAAACGAATTTGGCGGATCGCGTGGTTGATTTGAGTTTGATTGTTATCCTTGTTTTGATTGTTTTCCTTTTCAAATAAAAAGAAAACCCAAAAAAATTTCTGTTTTGAGAGTTGAATTAGAATTTTGCATGTCTAGGATTTTTGAATATATCCCAAGGGATAAGATAAATATCTAATTTAAATTAGGACTTAACGTGGCATGTTTCCTAATTTAAATTAGGTATTGTTTGAATCCTAACGGATTATTCACGTTATTTTATTATTCCGAATTTTCATAAAAAAAAAACCCCAAAAAAGAGTGAATTGTTTTAGGGTAAATTAGGATAGATTGCATTTTAATTTAAGTTATTTTATTATTCCGAATTTTTAAACAAAAATCCCAAAAAGAAATCATTCTAGGATGGATTAAGTCATCATAAGTTGCATGTTAACTTAGGTATTTTTGAATTTCGAATTTTAAACAGAAAATACCAAAAATAGAAATCATTAGGTTGCATGTTATTTTAGGCATTTTCATTAATTCCGAATTTCCATAAAGAAAAATACCAAAAATACATCATTGCACGTCATTAGAATTAGGTCACGTCGTCGCGTGTCATATAGTTTGCATGTTAGGTTGCATTAGTTCGCGTGTCATATTTTGCACGTCATTGCATATAGATTAGATTTCATTTTAAATAAAGTGAAAATCCAAAAAAAGGAAATTGAATGAGTTGCTTTGTTAACTAGAAATCATATTAGGATTGTCTGTATGATTTTTCGCTAACAATGCAGATGCTTGCTGGATTCCAGGTAAGTTGTTCTCCTAAACTAGCAATTTATTTAATGCTTTGATTTATGGGTGTTAAATTGATGGTTTGCGTACCCGCATGAACACCTCACATGTTAGTAATTAAGTTAAAATGGATCCAAACTGCCTGCCAAAACATTTTTGAAAAGAAAAGGTACCGAAAGGGCGTTAGACTAGATCTAGCGTAATCAAGTCCCCGGGCTTAGAATCTCTGGTTCGTAGGAATAAAACATATCTCCCTATGTTTTATTTAGGTTTCTAATCAGCCTACCATAAATTGATTAGTGGCGACTCCAAGCATGAAAACATTTGCATGTTAAGAACTTAAACCTTAAGTTGCAAATTGGTAGGGCTTGGGAGGGCCCGAGTTAAGATTAGTCTTAATAATCCATTAGCCCGAAAGAAATAAATTAAAATTTTTTTAGGGTCGCGACAGCTTGGCGACTCCGCTGGGGATTATTGAGTAAAACTCTTAGTGAATTTAGGCCAATTTTTCATTTCGAAAATAATTTTTGTTTGGCATCGAGGATCCTAGGTACGTCCCTAACATTTTAGGTGTTAAATGTTCTTGCAGTATGGGAGGTATAAGGGGAGGCGTGATTGTTAACCCTTGTTTTGCAGGGAGGTGGTCAGATGTATGGTTTAATTTATGCACGAAGCGCTGTTTGATATAACTTGCTGTGTATGCCTTGCATTTACACTACACCGCACACACTACCCGCTGTCGGACCTGGACGGCATAGGTTTAGGATGGTACTGAGACAGTGGATACCCCGACCAAAACCATTTGGTACGGGTCGCCTTCCTCGGTCCCGAATTTTCTTTCAAGGTGTCATTGAGTACCCACCACGGTTGTAACCCACTCAACCCGGGTCGGGTCTTTGACTAAGCCGGAGTCAGGGGAATCCTAGCCTAACCACCACCATGACTGGTTTAGCTCGGTAATCCTCTCGTCTCCATTTTGCAAGCCAGAGTCTAGGTAGAAATCGAACCTCACATTTCATGCGCATGTCTATGTGATTGCCATTTTCCTACTCGGTGAAGTAAGTCTTCTGAACCTTGATCTTGCAATTTACTTACTTTTTCGTACATGTGGTCGGTCCATGATAGGTCTAGGTCGATCGAACTTTTTGAAAGTAATAATCATTGAATTTCTTTTCAAAGGAAAGAAAAAGAAAAAATAAAGTTTTGAAAAAAAATTACTTTCGATTATTATTATTATTTTCCTAGGTCTGTCATAATTCATTATTTCCTAAGAAATTTGCAATCATTTTCACAAATATCTGGAGTAATGAAAAATGTCATGAAAAATGGGAGTAAACAAAGACGATTAGACTGAGTTATGGACCGATCATTTTAAGGACTCATACTTACCGTGCTTTATTTTTCAAATTAGGTGACTACGGATCATCCACGGTTATCGATCCATCACTCGAGCCTTGCTAAGCGGCAACCTCGCCGAGTTCCTTCGTTATTGCTCCTCCGCCACCGTGAGCTTACCGCCCAACATAAGCCACAGCTCCATCCACCACTCGCCGTTCTCGCGGCGACTGCGGCTTCTCTGCATAAACGCCGTCCTTGTCTTTGTTTCTCAGAGCCCTATACGTCAGCCAATCAAGCCAAAACGCCCTTAGCTGTGAGCCACCACCATGAGGAAGTTGCTACTCAAGCTAAGTGATTATGAATCGTCGACCACCGGCCGTTCTCGCCTGGCCATGAGAGAAAGTGCTCAGAGTGAAGTGCCGAACCGCCTCGCTGATATCGAGAAGGACCTGGAGCAAGCCTTTGTCACACTCCAACAACTCTCGAGGCAAACGGCGCATCTGTCGAACTACTTGAAACAACTCACAATGACTCGTCCCTTTTCTCAAGAGCCAAGGGTGATGATTCAAACGAAGCCCTTCAGCACCGACTCGAGTGACAAAGCAGTCATACCTGGCAGTACCATTGAGTCCCCTGACCCTAAGGAGTTGAGCACCTTACGTCCAAAGTTTGTAAAGCACGAACAAGGTGATCGGGATCCACTCGTTCCAACATCGCAGCCTCAGCAAAGCAAAGCACGACTGCTTCCTGGATGTCAAGATAGCCTATCAAGACACCCGTCCTCTAATCAACGACAAGGTGCTAGAAGACAATTCACTCTTCTCCCCAGGTCTCTATCCCAAGTATTGCCAATCCTCTGGAAAAGGACTTACTTTCCACTGAGCCGAGGCGGCCTAATCCTGAACGATTCTCCAACTACGATCCGTCCAAAAAGTGTGACTATCACATGGGAGAAGTCGGTCACTCCACTGATGACTGCTATGTTCTGAAGCACAAGATTCAAGACCTCTTGGATACTGGGGCCTTCACATTCCGTGCTTCGTGGCTCTGCCAAGGCTGAGACGATCTTCTCATAGTTCCAAATATTCGGATCACGTTCCCGGATCCTGCAAAGATGATGCACGAGAAGATGGAAGTGATCGACACGTTGGGGCAACCGAGTGGCAAGTTTGATTACTATGTGAAGTACTCGGCGCCCCCAAGCTTTTATTTGGATCCCCGCGACGTTGTCCCTGACGGATGGGGAGGTATGGACGATCCAATGCCTCTAAATATAGAAGACCCCGACGATGCGATGGAGGGAATCACTACCCTGTTCGACGACGTCTTCATTGGAGCTGTCGAGAAAGGACCGTTAAAGGGAATGGGCACAGGCCCACAAGAGTAAAATCTTTACTTTTCCGCACATTCCCCTGCGTGGGAATTTTTATTGCTTTCTAGGATTTGCCCCGTTTCGGGTGCTGTTTTCATTTCCATTTCTAGGTTTTGATTGTTGTAATTTCCATTCAATAAATGTAATTCATTTTGAAATTATCAATGAAATTACAACTTGTTTTCATTTTTTGAGGGCATGTTGAGGTACATCAAACCAGCCCGGTGATGATATCCAACTGATAAAAGAAAATATAGTCAAGGAGAATTTTGAGGCCTGGGCTTCTTCATGCTTCCTCGTGTTAAAACCATTTCAAAATGAATTTCAGAAAAAACAAAAAAAAATCAACAAACAAAAATTTACAAAAAAAAATGCAATGTTTACCCCTGTTTGTCCTTCTGAATCCCCTACTTTATGTTTCAGGGGCAATCTTGTGACACGTGAGGGTATGGGAATGGTCCAATCCGATGAATTATGTGCCGCCAAGCCTGATCCCAATGATGTCGGCGAACTTGATGATTCCTCAGATATTCAGCGCAATCTAGAGCATCATGAAAGACCTAAACTCCTGACGGTAGATCAAACGATCACCGTCAATCTGAGTGATTCCGGAGAACCCAAGGAGGTGAAAATAGGGGCAACCCTTCCTGAAGGTGAAACGAAACGCCTGATCCAGTTGCCGCATGAGTAGGTAAGTTTTTCAATCAAAAGGTGCATCAACGGCACTTCGAGGTAAACGATCTAGTCCTAAGGAAGGTGCTGCCAGTCTTTCCTGTTCCTGGAGGTAAGTTTGCCCCAAACTATATCGGCCCTTATGTGGTTAGAAAGGCGCTTCCCGGAGGTGCCCTGATTCTCGCTGAAATGGACGGTCGTGAGTTCTCCACTTCTGTTAATTCTGATGCTGTAAAGGTGTATTATCCTTGATAAAATCATTTTGCAGCAAAAGTTTTTCAGTATCTGGTTTTATACCTCTGAATTGCAAACATTTCGATGATGAATAAATGATTTCAATCAATTTCAAGCTAAAATGTTTGCATTGGCCTTAAATTCTGCATGGTTATTTTGTCAACTAGTATCATTGACTTCAAAGGGGAAATCTGATTAGACAATCTAATAACTCATGAAAAATGACTTGAACGTGTTGAATGAGTTACATTGGGACGATGAAAGGCAAGCCCTATCCTATACACTGTCCCATGCAAAAATCCCCAGTGAGTTGAGTAAAAAAATGTGAAAAAATTCCCAGTGAGTTGAGTGGAAAAATTCCATGTCTGCAAGGTAAAAAGTTCTCTTGCAAAAGGTACGGCGACCGAAATGACAAGAGGCATTTCATTTCTCTATTTCAAACACTACATATTATCCATTGTTCAACCATTTTGAGCCTAAACAGTTGGAGAAATTCATTCAAATTACCTCTGTCAAGAACCACCCCACATCGGGGCAAACCGGAGGTAAATCAGTGTCATATGGTGAAAAATGAATAGAAATCATCTTGCTCTCACTTGCATCAATCTTCGAGTGTTGCTTTTTCAAATGAATTTATGCGAAGTTCAAGTGCCTTAGGATGACGAAGAGCATTTCTTTCTCTATCCTATACACATTTCATCCTTTGCTAAGCCCAATTGAGCCTGCAAATTCATTTCATATAAACCCAGTTGGTGATCATCCCCCACACTGGGGCAAGGCAAAAGTCATCATTGTTCAAGCAACGTATCGGAAGTGTCGATGGAAGATAGGAAGCTTCTAAGTTCAGACAGTGAGCCAATCAATCAGATATAGTTGGCCAGTATTTACATTGTAAGCAACATGCCAAAAAAAAAAAACAGGGGCAAGAAAAAGCAGTGTGCCTGGTAAAAGCAAGGCCAATGCCCAATGAAAATGTCGGGATATGACATGTCAAAATCCCTAGTTGAGTAATCTCAAAGGAACCAAGTGATGAACTCTTGAAGCCAATGGGACAATTACCGAGAAGAAAATCTCTGGCGAAGAAGAAGACCGGTGACAATGCCAAGATGATCACCAACCTATTCACCCAAATCATACACATTTTGAGCCTAATGATCCATTCATTTCTCAACCCATGAGCCTAGCCTAGGTTACGTCCCTTGCAAAGTCTCTTCAGATTAGGGCACTTGAATTAACGTAGAGTTTCTGATGTTTACAAGCTTAGCTCGAAGAAGTGCGAGCAGGTCCATTTCTATCTCATTTTGCAGGGTTCTTGACTTGTAGACCCAGAGACAATTGCAGAGTATTTTCTTTCAATAACCTCGACTCGAAGAGTCTCCTTTGCTCAACCATTGACCAAGCCCATGTTACAGTCCTGGTAAAGACCTTTTGGATTGGTAAGGTCGTACCGCTTGCGAGAGTACTCAGACCCTTGTTGACATGATGAAAGTGAAAATGAGTGATTCTCTATAAATCGGTCTTTTTGATAAGAATGAGAGAAAAGTCCTTTCGGATCAAAGGTCCCTCATTCGACATTTTCAAGATATCCGCTTGTGAGTTCGGATTGTCTTGTCATGATTTTTCCCCAACGGAGTTTATAATGCCGATTTGACAAAACCATCGTGCATGAAAACCAGTTGAATTCATAGTGCATGTGTATATGTGTTCTTGATAGTGCAAATGCATATTACATGTTGCTTAATTTAAAACCGTGTCTAGCAGGTGACACACTCTCGAAAGTCGGAGATATCACCAGGTAAGTATATCTCTGTCCCTTGGATGTCTTTGACTATCCAGGTATCCCTAACCTATTCGAGCAATCGTCCGGCCCCCATCTTTTATTCGCCTAGCAGGATAGGTGACATACATCCCATTTCATATTCGCCAAGTGGAGTACGCTGCGGCATGGTTTTTTATGGTGTTGCCAAGTGGAGTACGCGGCACACCCCAATTGATGTTGCTGAGTGGAGTACGAAGCACATCCCATTTCATGTTTGCCAAGTGGAGTATGCGGCGGCATGGTTTTTCATGGTGTTGCCAAGTGGAGTACGCGGCACACCCTAACTGATGTTGCTGAGTGGAGTACGATGCACATCCCATTTCATGTTCGCCAAGTGGAGTACGCGGCGGCATGGTGTTGCCAAGTGGAGTACGCGGCACACCCCAATTGATGTTGCTGAGTGGAGTACGAAGCACATCCCATTTCATGTTCGCCAAGTGGAGTACGCGGCGGCATGGTTCGGCATGGTGTTGCCAAGTGGAGTACGCGGCACACCCCAATTGATGTTGCTGAGTGGAGTACGAAGCACATCCTATTTCATGTTCGCCAAGTGGAGTACGCGGCGGCATAACACCCCAGTCTTTTGTTCGTCTAGCAAGATAGACGATGTAACACTCCAGTCTTTTGTTCGTCTAGCAGGATAGACGATGTAACACCCCAGTCTTTTGTTCGTCTAGCATGATAGACGACGTAATATCCAGTCTCATGTTCACCTAGCAGGATAGGTGGCATAATATCCCAGTCTTTTGTTCGTCTAGCAGGATAGACGACGTAACACCCCAGTCTTTTGATCGTCTAGCAGGATAGACGATGTAACACCCTAGTCTTTTGTTCATCTAGCAGGATAGACGACGTAATATCCAGTCTCATGTTCATCTAGCAGGATAGGTGGCATAATATCCCAGTCTTTTGTTCGTCTAGCAGGATAGACGACGTAACACCCCAGTCTTTTGTTCGTCTAGCAGGATAGACGACGTAACACCCCAGTCCTCTGTTCGTCTAGCAGGATAGACGACGTAACACCCCAGTCCTCTGTTCGTCTAGCAGGATAGACGACGTAACACCCCAGTCTCATGTTCGTCTAGCAGGATAGGCGGCGTAACACCCTAATCCTTTGTTCGTCTAGCAGGATAGACGTCGTAATATCTAGTCTTCTGTTCACCTAGCAGGATAGGTGGCATAGCATCCCGTTTCATGTTCGTCTAGCAGGATAGATGACACAACTTCTCATTTGGTGTTGCCAAGTGGAGTACGCGGCACACCCTATCTCATTTTATGTTCGCCTAGCAGGATAGGCGACATAATTTCTCGATTGGTGTCGCTAAGTGGAGTACGAAGCACACCAATCAATATATCCCTTTCTTCATATCATGCGCTATTTCGCATCTGTAGGAAACTACAGGTAACAGATAGGCAATCCAGTACCTCGAAAACCTTACTTCCAGTTGACCAGAAGTTTGGAGATCGAGGGAATTGAAAGCATTATAAAGCATTCTGTCACTCAGACGCTTTTTGGTGCGATCCGTATGTAAGTCTCTTTCACCGCTCCGCATGAAGTGAGAAGCCTTAGCATACATTCCTTATTGCTTGCATATCATGCATCATTCCATCTAAAAAAAAAATCAGAATCATTCATCATTTTGCATAGCTTAAATTTAGGTCTCAGTCTTTGAGCGAAACCTCTGCGAGCCTCCACTCAAAGAGGGGCAGCTGTTGACACCTAAATTTCGGCGTATCATTTAGTGTTAATTTGCATAGAAAATTGGGGATTAAATTTTTAACCCTTAAACAAAAATATCTAAATTGCATAACATATAGTTTAGGTTTATTTTAATTTAATTGCATTATGCATCGGACCGACGATGGCGAATGAGCTTAAATTTTATCGGACGAGACTCGGCTCGCTCGGAATTCAAGGGCCGGGAATTTCAAGACGAACGGGCTCGGTCGTTTTAATTTGGGTTTAATTTGATATGTCGAGTTTAATTAATCAAAAGCCCAAATTAATTTAGCCCATTAACTCTAAGCCCAAGCCTAAGCCCATTAGGACATAGAGCCCACCTAATTGACCTAGGGTTAGCGCTATATATATTTCATTAGGTCAGAATTTTGGGGGGGGACTTCACACAATTGCAAATCATAAAAATTCAGCTCTGAAAATTTGAGAGAGAAGAAGTGAGAGAGAAGGAGGCCGAGCCCCGCCGTGTGCCGTCGTCGTGCGCCGTCACCGCGCGCGGTCCACCGCTCGACGACCGCTTCGCCACGCCATCACCCGTCGTGCCATCACAGCTGCCCGGTGTCCCTTGTCGCCAACCTACGGCGCTGAAGCTGCTGCCTTTGCCGATCACCAGTCGCGCTTCCCATCGTCACTACGGTCCACCGCGCCGAACTGTGGGTTCTGCTTCTTCTTTGTTGTTCGCTGTCCGCGATCAAACAATCCCCACACAGAAGACGCCAAGGAAAAGAACGTGCAAGAAGGTTGCTTTGCTGACCATTGACTTCGCTGCTGCCTCCCCGACGTCAGGCCTTCAAAAGACGACCATCAACGTTGCTGCTGCTTCACGTCTGTCTTCTCCAGTCAACCAAGCAATTTGTCAACGCCACTGCTCCTTCCTGGCATCTACAAAGCAGCAGCATATTCCTCCCAGAATCTCTCACTCTACAGAGCTTATTTGTGGAAACTCAAAACACGAAAGTTGTAGATCTACGAGTCCTTGATCTGTGGCTTTTGGAATCGGGTCAATCTGACGTGTATTGAGGAAGTTACGCCTATTTTTCTGGAATCGTGCAGTCCTGAAATTTTCCACCCGAGCCGCCCGGACCAACGCGCCTAACGTCCACGTCATCCAGAGTAAACCCGCCGGAACAGCCGCGCCATTGCTGCTGTTCGTCCCCACGCCGGTGCCGTCCCGTCGCCGGCCGTGTCCCGCCGTCGTCGTTCGTCGCAATCCGATCCGAAGTCGAGCTCGATCCCGATCCGAGATGATTATCTAATAAATTTTCTGAATGTTCCAATTTCCTAATTTGAGTATTTTGAATATTGCATGATTATCACGTTGGAATATTAGATAGCTTTAGGATAATGTTTGATATCCGCGATATTTGAAATATTCAAATTAGGAATCGTTTCCTAATTTAGCAACGTATTGGGACGTCTATCCGACTTTAACCCTAAAGTCCGATACGCGGCGATACGGGAAATTATCATCCTATCTATAATCACTTAGATACGATGATAAATTTCATTAGCTTTCCAAATTCGAATGATCAATTATCCGTTAATATCTATAACCCTTTAGATGTGACCGATAATTTGATTTTTGTGCCTAATCCAAGTTTGAAATGAATTTGGCGGATCGCGTGGTTGATTTGAGTTTGATTGTTATCCTTGTTTTGATTGTTTTCCTTTTCAAATAAAAAGAAAACCCAAAAAAATTTCTGTTTTGAGAGTTGAATTAGAATTTTGCATGTCTAGGATTTTTGAATATATCCCAAGGGATAAGATAAATATCTAATTTAAATTAGGACTTAACGTGGCATGTTTCCTAATTTAAATTAGGTATTGTTTGAATCCTAACGGATTATTCACGTTATTTTATTATTCCGAATTTTCATAAAAAAAACCCCAAAAAAGAGTGAATTGTTTTAGGGTAAATTAGGATAGATTGCATTTTAATTTAAGTTATTTTATTATTCCGAATTTTTAAACAAAAATCCCAAAAAGAAATCATTCTAGGATGGATTAAGTCATCATAAGTTGCATGTTAACTTAGGTATTTTTGAATTTCGAATTTTAAACAGAAAATACCAAAAATAGAAATCATTAGGTTGCATGTTATTTTAGGCATTTTCATTAATTCCGAATTTCCATAAAGAAAAATACCAAAAATACATCATTGCACGTCATTAGAATTAGGTCACGTCGTCGCGTGTCAAAACAGAAAACCTCGTACCTGAAGAGACAAAAGAGTCCCAATAGGTACAAAGGTGTTACGGCAAAGAGAAAGCACAGAAAGCGCTATACAGACAAGGCAACCCTGAAGCCTACAAAGAAAAACAGAAAACAAGGAAACCCAAAAAACTAGCCGAATATGGAGTCCGAAATACCCCAACTGGACTGAATCCTCCTATTCCGAGGATTGTCTTGAACTGGCTTGAGAGAAAGCCCTTTATCTTTGACGACCTTGACAAGGTGGTGGCGGATAGCCGGCAAAAAGAAGGCACTATTTCTGAACAGAATATTATTCCGCTCAACCCATATGAGATGGCACAACGCCCCAAGAGAAAAGCGGGATAGCCGGTGGTGAAAACTATCCCCCCCAATAAACCGAGTAGCCCAACGGAGGTTCTCTTCCCAGGATCCATTACGCCATGAAAGATGACAATTAGAAGCCCAAAAGCGCGCTAGAGATCCCGTAACATTGCAGCCAAAGAATAAGTGGTCTACCGAATCCGGTCTAGTGCGACAGAAAGCACATGAACCTTCAGAAATTCTGTGATAGTTGAGAAGGAATACCTATGTAGGAAGCCTATTCAGTGTCATCAGCCACAACAAGAAACCATGGCGCGGCACTACATGAGGATCCCATATGAAACTGTCCCAGGAAATCGTCTGTCCCCTCGCCCGAACCACCTCCCAAGCCGAGGTAATAGAGAAGTTTCCAGCCGAATGACCAAGCCAGAGAAGATGGTCTGGCGAATCAGAAATAAGAACTGGGAGGGGGGAATCCCATGTGTTCATTGCCTGCAATACATTGGACTGGTGCCAATCGGAAGAAATAAACTCATGGACGGAAGCCGAGCGAGGTATACCTGAATAGAAAATGTCCCTATCCGAGAATAACAAATGCAGCGGGCCCTTAGAATGCCAATAATCGAACCAGAAGGACACGGTCCTCCCATTACCAATACGCCATTTGAACAGCAAATGGAATGTCTGGCGTAGATCCAATATCTTTTTCCACGTCCAGGAACAAAACGTCGGTTTGGACACCACCCAGAAATTCTTAGATTTGAGGAAGGTGGAGTGAATCCATTTACACCAAAGGGACTCCTTGTCCGTGAAAAGGATCCAAATATGTTTAAGCATAGCCGCTTGATTGCAATCAACGAGTCTACGAATGCCCAAGCCCCCTTCTTTCGTGGGAAGGCATATCCGATTCCAGGATACCTTTGCTCCACCTACCCCTAAGTCAGGACCTTTCCAAAGGAATTGTCTGAGAATCAATTCTATCCTTGCTATGACCGATCGGGGGAGGGTGAAAATGGAAGCCCAAAACACATGTATGGAGTGCAAAACAGATTTAATCAATTGTAGACGTCCCGCAAAAGAGAGAAACCGATGGGCCCAGGATCGAGCACGAGCCGTAATGGCATTGACAAGCGCAATACAATCAGCCTTATTCAACCTAGAGGCAGTTATAGGAACACCGAGATATCGAAACGGTAAAGTACCTTCCTGGTAGCCGAATGATTGCAGTATTTGGCTCCGCAATTGGGTTGTTCCTCCTGAGAAAAATATTTCGCTCTTGTTGATATTCGGCTTGAGCCCCGACCACCGAGAGAAGTGGTCAAGGCCATCCTTCAAAAGTGCTGTGGAAGCTAAGTTTGCTTCCGCGAACAAAAGAACATCATCGGCAAAGAATAAATGAGTAAGTTTGGTTGCCTTGCACCGCCAGAAATATTTAAAGCCGGAGAGCTGAGTTTGGGCATTAAGAATGCCAGTAAATACTTCCATTACAAGTGTAAATAGGTAAGGGGAAATGGGGTCCCCTTGCCGTAAACCCCTGCCACTAGAGAAGAACCCATTAAGAGTCCCGTTGATTGCAACCGAGAACTTCGGGGTAGTTACGCACTCCATAAGGAGATTAATGAACACTTGGGGAAATCCAAAAGCTTGTAATGTGCGCCGTAAGAAGCCCCATTCAACTGTGTCGTATGCCTTTTGAAAGTCTACCTTAATAACACACTTAGGCGAATAAGGTTGATGATTGAATCCGGCAAACAACTCCTGGGCAATAAGTATGTTGTCCCCTATTCTCCGAGTTTTAACAAAAGCATTCTGTGTGGGACTAATAATCGAAGGCAAAACCGATGCCACTCTATTGGCCAGTATCTTGGTAATGCATTTATAAATTGTATTGCAACAAGCGATAGGCCTAAAATCATTCAAGGCTGAAGCATTTGGAACCTTAGGCACCAGTGATAGGATAGTGGCATTGGTCTCCTTAAGAAGGGAACCGGACATGAAGAAATCCCTAACTGCCCAAATGACCGAAGGTCCAACTATTTCCCAAGAATCTAGAAAGAATTCCACATTAAAACCATCCGGTCCCGGGGCTTTGCCCTTAGGGAGGGAGAAGAAGGTGTTCTTAATTTCCAGCTCAGTGACCTGCCGGGTAAGAAATCGTACCTGGTCCTCAGTGAGTGACCGACCAATCACGGCCTAAATTTCCAATGGAGAAGGCAGCTCACACGGCTGAGCGAGGAGCAAGTAAATCCCGGAAGTGATTAACAACATGATTGTGGACTAATGCCGGGTCAGTAAGAATGGCGCCATTGTCATCAGATACCGAAAGTATACGGTTAAGGATATGTCTCTTGCTAACAAAGTGGTGGAAATACCTGGTATTCCGATCACCTTCTTTCAGCCATTTGATTCTGGATTTTTGTTTGAAAAACGATTCCTCCTGCATCCTAAGGACTGTAAATTCGTGGAGCTGTTGTTTCTCCAACTCAGCAAAGGACAAGTTTGATGGATCAATAGTGAGGGCCTCCTGAGTTGTAAACAAAGCCTCTCTTGCCTGAGCGGTACGGCTAGAGATATCAGTGAAAGCTTCCCTGTTCAGTTGTTTGAGCCTTACTTTGAGAAGCTTCAGCTTTCGACATAATATAAACATAGGAGTTCCAGTGATCCGGGATTCCCAAGTTTGCGACACAATAAACCGATAGGAAGGGTGAGTCACCCAATAATTGAAGAACTTGAAAGGCTTTCTGGATCGAGCTGGAATCATAATCCGAATGACCATTGGCGTGTGGTCAGACACTCCAGGAGCCAAAAAGGAGGCCTCTGAATAGGAAAAAGTATTAGTCCACTTATCATTGACTATAACTCTATCAATCTTCCTCCGTATAGTTTGCATGCTAGGTTGCATTAGTTTGCGTGTCATATTTTGCACGTCATTGCATATAGATTAGATTTCATTTTAAATAAAGTGAAAATCCAAAAAAAAGGAAATTGAATGAGTTGCTTTGTTAACTAGAAATCATATTAGGATTGTCTGTATGATTTTTCGCTAACAATGCAGATGCTTGCTGGATTCCAGGTAAGTTGTTCTCCTAAACTAGCAATTTATTTAATGCTTTGATTTATGGGTGTTAAATTGATGGTTTGCGTACCCGCATGAACACCTCACATGTTAGTAATTAAGTTAAAATGGATCCAAACTGCCTGCCAAAACATTTTTGAAAAGAAAAGGTACCGAAAGGGTGTTAGACTAGATCTAGCGTAATCAAGTCCCCGGGCTTAGAATATCTGGTTCGTAGGAATAAAACATATCTCTCTATGTTTTATTTAGGTTTCTAATCAGCCTACCATAAATTGATTAGTGGCGACTCCAAGCATGAAAACATTTGCATGTTAAGAACTTAAACCTTAAGTTGCGAATTGGTAGGGCTTGGGAGGGCCCGAGTTAAGATTAGTCTTAATAATCCATTAGCCCGAAAGAAATAAATTAAAATTTTTTTAGGGTCGCGACACAGTGGTACAGAACTGGGCTTCTTCAACATTTCCATCAGAACCAACATCTTAGACACCCCTTTATGCTTCTCGGTGGCGATTTCGAGATCATGCACCCTCTTGTTCTTGCTCCTATCTTGCACTCCCTTGCTGGTGGTCATGAATCTGAGCTGCGACCAGTTACGTAAAACCTTGCCAAACTCAAGTTTCTTCTCAGGGTAGGCAAAAGCACTAGCATGGTGACAATGCATCCAAACTCTCTCGCCGCACTCCATTCATTGGGGTGAGCTACGTTTTTAATAACGAATTGAAGACGGGTCATCTCAAGATGCTATGCCTTGCTACAGATTCAAAAGAAAAGCCCAAGAAAAGCAAATGCCTCTCACTCAGGATAGACGTCAAGCAGCTTATGTTCCGTTGCACGAGGAAAAACAAGACCCCAAAACGAAACTATACGGTAAGATCGCCATAAATGCACCATTACCAGCATCAGTTTTGACTTCAACAGGAGCCGGCAAAAAGAACTAGCAAGGCACGAAGAAGAGCGAACGTGCAGTCTAGACGGAAACAACAAGCTTGTCGTTTTGGTTTTTGCAAAAGACATTGGCATTCTCTTTCTTATTGTTCCGTTGGCATTTGCATTTCTGGTGGTAATAAAAAATGATATTTTAATTCGAATAATTAAAAGAGCTCGAGGGTCTTCTAAATGGTGATATTACATGAAAAATCTGATTCAATCTCATAATGAAGTTTATTAAAAGAAACAAATTGAAACATACCTAAACCAAGCATTTTTGTTTTGTAATCTGTAGAAAGTTAAAAACATATTCTTGTTATATATAAATCCAAAAAATTAAGTGAAAAAATAAATTGTTTAGGAAAATTTATGCAAGAGATTTTTAATTGCTTTAACTTTTAAGACTGATTTGCTCATTCTGTAAATTTTGGCCGGAATTATTCAATACTAAATAAAAATCAAAATTTCAAACATTAAAAGTTAAAACTTTATGGTTGGTTACTTTGTAATCCCCCTTACTAGGTGCTCCATGTCCGTCACCCCTTCATTGAATCATCACATTGCAAGTGTGAGGAAGGGCACTGATCTAGGCACAATACGTGAGAGCTAGTCCAAAGCCGAGCCTAGTGAGCCTCTAAATGCCTTAATTGTTGGTTCATATCCTCTTATGACTTTCTGTGCAATAGGTGCGGAGTTTGAGAATAATGCAATTCGACAAAAAATCGATCATAATATCATATTTAACTTTACTTGGTTCTATTTGAGAAAATTATAAATCGAACGGGATCAAGGTGAGTATGAAACGAACCAGATCAAATTGGGTTATTCAATGCGGAAAAAAATCAAACCAAATTTAGTCACTTCCTCTTATAAAATTGGATCTTATAAATTCTTAAAAATTGTCTATTACTTAAACCTGCTTTTTTAAAAAAAGAAAAGAGAAAAGAAAAATAAATCAAGAGTCCTTTTTCTTGCTAAAAGAAAAAATTGAATAGCGGATTTCAAATCATTACTCGACTCGAATTAAAAGATATAAAGAGACGACATGAAAAGAAAGGATGATAATCAAAGTCGAAATGATGATTATAATAGAAGAAACACACATGTGCATATATTTATTTAAAAGATAAGAGGATCCTATTCCACCTAAGCGGTCATGAATCAATCGACAACATCATCTCTCTTTTTCATATATTCACATAAGAGGTTTCTTCCTTAATTTTGCAGCCTCATTCCAGTAAAAGAAAAACATCAAACTCTCTAGTGTCTCCATTTTGCCTACAAGGACTATCATGCGAGATCTTCCAAACACACTTGGTGCAACGATCTCTAATTTATATATATATATATATCAAATCACTGGAATTGACCTGGTCATGCAAAGTTGCAAAAGAACAAGGTCGTCTCAAATAAATTGGGTCTAAATGAGAATTTCCAGCTACTCATTATATCATGGATTCCTAGATCGTCGTCCTTGGATTTACAATGAACTCTTGGAGTAGTTTTATCCGACAAATTGTTTTGGATCACAACATGAGTCTTGCCCCAAACATCTCCTATACAACTAGTTAGGCTACGAATGATAACTATTCTGTTTCTTTATTTCTGTTCCAGAAGTAGTTTTAGAACAGAAATCCGTTTGGTAACGCAATTTTAATTTTTATATCTAGAACAGAAATCAGAAGTTAAAATTTTTTGCTTCTCTATTTTTAGAACATAAATGAGAAGTTAAAATTCTTTTTATCGCTCGCTCTCGCTATTAGTCAATTGCCCATCCGCCACCCACTTTTCGGCGACCGCCGCCACCCGCCGACGGCCGCCGCCCACCTCCCATCGCTGCCCGCTGTCCACCGATCATCGTCTCCCGCCGCCGGCCGCTCTCCTCCCACCGCCGCCCAAATCCCCCTGCCGCTTGCCTCCCACCACCGGCCATCGTCTCCCGTCGCCCGTATCCCACTGCCGGCCACCATGGGCAGCCACCCGTCATCCACCAGCCACCGTTTCCCGCTGCTGGCCGCCCTCCGCCACCCGCCGCTCGCCTCCCACTACCGGCCGCCATCTCCCGCCGCCGACCTCCCTCCTCCCATCGCCGCCTGCCTTCGGTCGCCGCCCACCTCCCATCGCTGGCTATCGTGGGCCATTGGCCGCCATCCAACCAGCCACCACTCTCACCTCTGGCCGCCCTCCTCTAGCCACCGTCCACCTCCCACCGCCAGCCACCGTGGGCCGCCGCTCGCCAACTACCGACCACCGTCTCCTGCTACCAGCAGCCCTCCTCCCACTGCCGTCCATCGCCCGCCATCCACTCACCGGCCACTTACTCATCATAGTCAAACTAAAAGTGCAAAAAGAAAAGGAAGTAAGAAGTTTTAAATTCTGCAACATGGATCCAAGATCAGTTTCCATAAGCAGTGTGCTGTGCATTGAATTTTAGTGATAATTGCTTCATTCACAAGTGTAAAGCTAGAGAATCCAAACTATGGTTTACATAGTGATTGGTGCAATAATGATATAACGCACAGCTTAATACTTTTGGCATGAGATATGGGACAGTGGGGTTTGGCAAGACAGTATCATCAAGCTAGATCCAACAGTCAACATCCATTTTCTTTTAGTCGATGGCTGGGATCGTGCCCGTAACTTTGAGCCTGTTACTTTATTACATTAATTTTTGTCAGTTAAACCTGTGTATCCGTGCAACTACTCCTCTTTTCAGAATAGTAAATAAGGGTTGAAAGGATGTTTCGAAACCCTGAACCATCATGCATAGAAACACTTTATCACATTTGGTACTAGACAATTGTTTACAAATCCTATGAAGATATTCACATCTTTCTCGTAGTATAGTTTGAAAAAGGACATATAGATTTTACTGTCGAGGAACACTGCTTTCCCACTTCACCCCTCCGGAGGCAATGATCAATTAAGTAAAGAGTCACCAATTATTAACCTAAAACTGACGACTCTCTTGATGAGGCCCAAATGAACAAGCTTTCCCTTCACTTTGAATTAGCCCTTGTTGCATGAGGATCGTGATGTCCCATTAAGAGTTAAAGAGATGGGTGTTCCGGATGATTTGCCATTGTAGAGATTATATATTGAATAACAATTTTTGATAATGTTGTCCTTATTGACACGTTAGACTTGGGCTAACGTAGATCCTTACATCCAATTAATATTAACGATTAATTGAAATAAGTCTTGACTTTTTATGTATTATCTTTCATAGATTTATTGGCAGAAAGCCTCTCAAGGCATCCCTTTATGTGAAAAAAGAAACTCAATTCACAAAATAAAATTGAAGTTGTTTGATTTTTATGCCAACCATAATTATTAGATTAGAATGTGAAGTTGCTCCTGGATCCGTACATCTATTATGACTATTTGAAAATGTTGGGACTAATTTCTAACAAAAAAAATGTTATGATTAATTAAAGTCATGAGAGGCGTTCTCTTTGTAATTAAGTTGATAAGGATCTTTTGCATGATAACTATCTAGTTTATGATGAATAAGTGCATATAAAAAAATTATCCTGTAAAGTTACCATCATCCTACATAAACTTACAAGATTAATAAAAATAAAAAAACAATGAGAAATTAGAAGCCGGTTTGACATTTTAAATAAGCATGAAGTCACACCTATCTTGAGAGTCCACCAAGACTTCCTCTGAATTTGAAACAATCCAAGGAGTCTATTATTTTTTCATAGATAAAAAAAGAGAGAGTTATAAATGTGAGTTGGGTTTGAAAAAATTGTAAATTCATTTAACACCCATATATTTTTGGATTTTGAGATTCTAAATCCATTTATTGTCACGCCCCGAACCCCACGGCACGCAACATCCCTACCTTGGTCGATATGTTTGCGACGTCCCAGGAAGCGTTGCCGACCCAACGCCCACACAGAGTGTAAAGCATAAGTGGAAGCAATAAATAAATACAGCCTGACAATAATCATATGAGACAATGGATAGCACGGCAACAAACAACACAGCTGAAAATATATATATTTACTTTGTATTACAACCGAAAACTCTTTTTACAACATTCATTTACAACCAAAAGAAAAACACAAGTCAACATAAGGCAGCCAACAGCCACTGGATCAAAAAGGAAAGTGGCTAGGGAGGTCAGACTAACTCAGGAAGAGGACTACGGTCAAAAAGGTGCTAGCCCTCACTACTATCTATGGACATGGGCTACTCTAAGGCTCTCAATCTGGATTAGAGGACTCTGTCGGCTCCTCTGACGACTCCTCCGAAGATCTCTCACTCGGCTCAGACTCCTCATCTTCCTCCTCCATGGCCTGTGCAGCAATCCGCTCATCCTCTGAATCCAACTCTAGCTCTGGGTCGAGGTACCATCCTAACTCCTCATCTGAGTGGTGCTCTACATCGGAGTCTACGTGTACCACCTCACCGTCTTGCTCCGGGTCTACATCAACATCCATGGCTTCCGGCTCATCCTCGTCCTGATGATCTGCTGGCTCCGGATCAGCATACAACACCTCGGGCTCCTCTTCCTTCTCGTCCATAGCAGCAGGTCCGTCTACAGTCTCGTCATGGATACTCTAATCCGGTGTAGTTAGAGGGTCTAGAATCTCACCATCCGCCATCTACGGAATCATCACGTCGTTCTCGTCCAAGGGAACATCAAAAGTCCTGAGAGGGGGTGCAGTCACTCCATCGGCTCTTCTATAGCACCAAGCCACGTACTCCTGAGTATGATAGTATGACTCTCCCACGTTCACGAACAATACCGAATCATATCGCATATAGGCTGCTCCATCCCCGCAGAGGTGTACACTAGAAGTCCGCTGAATCATGTCTGGCTTTCCAAAAAGAGGTGGCGGCCTCGGCATCTTATGGCTGGGGGTCTGAAATGTTGGGTTATTACAACCGTGAGACGAATCTCAGCAAGTACAACCCCTAAACCTAGGCTAGGCTAACATGCATGCTCTCGACAGGTCTACACGACAAACATAGCAACACAAATCACAAGTAATCCCGACCTAGGCCCTCGGGCCCAGGTCACTTACCAGGTTGACCCTGCAGGTTAAGCATCTCAATATAATAATCAAATTACATACACGAACATGCTATTCATACGTACGTCGTACGCATGCTCGTGCTCAACAGTGTTTGTATCACATGCCTTTAACCGAGTCTTGCATACCCGCACACTATCCCATGCACTGTTATGCATGCAAATACTGTCCTCATGCATGACCATGTCTCGGCTCACTAGCCCATACAAGCACACTGGCAACTGTTCAATTATTAACTTAGAGTTTGACCTGCGTAAAACGCATCAGGTCTGACCCGTGCCAATGCAACAGGTCCACAATATCACAACATTTCGTGGCCAGCGTAAAGACGCCCCCAGCCCAGTGTCTCTAGCCTGCTTAAAAGTGCATGAGGCGCAACACCGATCTCCCTATGAACCAGAGCCCGCGTAAAACGCATCATGTGGTCGTCTTCCGGACGTACCGGGCATCATCCTGCTTCAAAGTGCATGAGGACAGCATACCCCCCGTAACACGCATAAGGGCGAAAGGTGATCACACATACACACAGCCAGTTATTATCTGAACCCCGCGTTAAACGCTTTAGGATATTTTAGGTGATCACATGCTTATGGTAGACACGCATTCTCGCACAATTCCATCTCATGCCACACTCTCGGCACACACAATGTGTGACCATGCAATGCAGTTCAATGCCCATGAGCAGTAAGTATAATTCAAGAATCCAATCAAATTCACGCCACAATAATGTGTTCAACTCACAACAGCATAATCTCTTGGCCAGTTAATACAGTGCGGCCCAATTCATAATACTCAATTCAGCACTTTATTATAAGCCACAATTGGCCAATCACATACCGCACAATTCCGGCCACACGAGCACACGACATGGCATAGCATAATTAAGCGCAATTCACCCAATCAAATCAACCAACCCGGGAATCCCGACAATCCAATTACATAGACCTCAATTAGCCCAATCTAGTCCAATAGTCCATGAATGGACAGCCACCAATCTAGCCATTCCGGGGTCCATATTGTCTCTAATTAAATTGCACTAATCCACCAATATTAATCCGGTAACAATTTTCCCCAATCGATTCACTAATCTCTCTTAACATACACTGATAATACCCAAACCAGTCCAGAAAATGCACTATCAGTCCTAATCAGGGTTTAGGAGGTATACTCACCAACTCCAAAATCAAGTCGACGGAAACGGGCGGCCGATCGCTGGTGAACGGCAGAAATCAGCGGCAGCGTTCCAACGGCGGCGGCAATTTCGGCGAGCGGCGGCCGGTGGTACGGACGGCGGCTGCTTGACACTTCGGGCGACGACGAACGGCGGGGAATGAGTAGTATGATGGTCGGATTGGTGGGGTGAAGCTGGGCAGTCGGCGGCGCGGCGTGGACGGCGGTCCGGCGTCCGACAGTCTGGCGTCCGACGGTCTTCACGGCGCTCCTCGAGCCGAGAGAGAGAGAGCAATGGGAGAGAGGAAGGACGGGGACGAGAGGGTGATGGTGAGGCGGAGGACACGGCGGCTCGGCGATCAGCTCTGGCGTGCGGCGGCTCCGGTGACGGTGGTGGCTTCACGCGGCCGAGGAGGAGAGAAACGGTGGAGGGGAAATTTCGAGAGAGAGAGAGACAGAGAGAGAGAGTTGTGGCCGAGTGAGCTGATGAGAGGAGAGAGAAATGGGTCTTGGCTGGTCAAATATAGAGGTAGTGGATGCCACGTGTTGCAAATCTACCCAATATGACCATTTTGCCCTTGATGCAATGATTCTCATTCAATCTTATCCAATAATTGAGGGGTAGGATGGTCATTAGCCTCAATAATTGAGCTGAAAATCTAGATATTAATTTCCCAAATTTATTCCAAAAATTCGGAGCCCAAAATAGGCCAGGGGCAAAACGGTCATTTTTCCGGTCCAAGGTCAAAATTTCATTTTTCTCCCGTACCAACCCCAAATGTGTGTGGCCAACATAATATGGCGTCGGAATTGCGAAAATAGTCACACAAGCCCTCGAAAATCAACTCCGAAGTCCAGAGGGGCAAAATCGTAAATTTTTCCAATTTCGGCTGAAATTCCAATTTTTGGCTATACTTGCCCCAAATGTATGTAGCCACACTAAAGGCCAACATAATATGACGTGGGAATCGCGAAAATAGTCACACAAGCCCTCGAAAATCGACTCCGAAGTCCAGAGGGGCGAAATCGTAAATTTTTCCAATTTCGACAGAAATTCCAATTTTTTGCTATACTTGCCCCAAATGTATGTGGCCACACTAAAACGCCATCGACCATGAAAAATAATCGCATACGGCTTCAGAAATCCATGTCAAGGTCTGGAGGGGTAAAACCGTAATTTTTCACTTCCGGGCTGAAATTTCAATTTTCGACCATACCCACTCCAAACATACGTGGCCACTCCAAAACAACATTGGCCTTGCAAAATAGTCGTGTACGACCTCGAAAATCGACACTCAAGTCCAGGTCAATTTTTCTGTGATCAAAATCAATCAATTTCAAATTTTAAAGTCTCTGACTAACATGCGGCTATCTAAGGGTTATGCATATCGACCTAAGGGTATTCAAGTCATGACGGCCTCAATTACCGAGAAAACGCGAGAATTTATCACTAGTGCCAGAGGTCACGATCGGTCGGTTTGAGTTCAGGATTTGATTCGCCATGTGTACTTTCGGTCATGCGGAATTACCCGCGATCTGATCGTTCATCGTTGGTCAAATCATATCCTTCACTTTCCTAGGATCGGCCCACATTGGCTCAAAATATTCTCTCGCCGTTTCTCGGAATCGGGGCTCAATTCGCGATCAGGTCCCTGGTCCACATACCATTCCCTAATTAGTCATTCCCTTTTGGTTAGTATCTCAAGAGTGATCAATTTCGAGCGAGACTTACCAAAATGAAATGAGAAACAATATTCACTTTATTGATATTGGAAATGGGTCGAAATTCGGGATGTTACATTTATAACCCATTTACTAAATACAATTAACTCATATAATGATTCACTCATCAAATATGAGTCCATTTTGACGAGTCGACTGAATTACATGCTTAGTTTATTTTAGTGATTGCATTTTTGTACCACTATATGTCATCATAATATCTCTTAAACACTCTCGTTGAATAATATTAGGTGAAAAAAGGAGTTCCCTCTATATTGGAAAACTATGAGGTGAACATGACCAATGAACTAATGCTCCGTGATGTCAAGCCACGCTTTCCACTGTGAAATCATATCATCGTATCGCTTTTCTAGTTCTATAATTCAGTTCAAACCGGACGGAACTTTGAGAAGCACCGAGCTCGAGAGCATTTCTATAGCTTCCCAAGAAACTGTTTGGAATTAAGTATTTATTATAAAAAATTGAAAAAGTCCATGACAATAACTCATCATAGTCAAACTGAAGTGCACAAAGAAAAGGAAGAAACTTGGGAAGTCTCAAATTCTGCAACATGGATGCAAGATCAGTTTCCATAAGCAATGTGCTTCAGTATGGATGCGCAGTCAATTTTAGTGATAATTGCTTCATTTCACAAGTGTAAAGATAAAGAATCCAAACTATATAGTTTATGCACTGATTGGTGCAATATTAATATGGCACGGCTTATTATTTTTGGCGTGAGGTATGAGACAGTGGGGCTTGGCAGGACAAAATGGTCATGCCAAATCCAACAGTTGACATTAATTTTCTTTTATCCAATGGCTGAGATCGTGCACATAACTTCGAGCCCATTACTACTTATTATTTTTGTTACATCGATTTTTGTCAGTTAAATCTGTGAATCCGTGCAACTACTCTTCTTTTTAGAATAGTAGATAATGGTTGAAAGGATATTGTGGAAACTTGAATCATGTGCATAATACATCCCATGTTTATCACGAGTGGTTAAGGACAATCGATTACGAATCCTACGATGACATTCATATCATTAAAGTCTGAATCAGATCAAAGAAAAAGTCTGAAAATAGGACAAAGAGATTGCTCGGTGATCGAGGCAAAGATGCTTGACCGTGCATAGCTGAAACAAAATGAGAAAAGATGTCACGCCCCCCATTGAGCACGTGACATCTCTCTAGCTCGGTTGGATTAGTGCGACGTCCCAGGAAATGTCGCCGACCCAACGATCCAATCAAAGTTTAATCGCGGCGGAAACAATAATATAATCCCGGACAATAAAATTGTGAAGTACTAGGGAGAAATAAATTGCCAACCACCAAACATAATACTATACCACGATATATATACAATATCCATACACAATTCAAACTTATACCATAATTGCCATTTACAATCCACCAAGCAAAATATGCACACCGAACTACTAAACTATAAACCACCAACACCACAAAAAGATCAGTAGACTGGGTAAACACTACACCAAAAATGGAACACTTCCAAACTCCTCCTCCGCTCCAAAAACTAACTCCTATGCCCCATAGATGGCGTCCACTCTGACTCGCTCCCCTTATAATCCTCATCGGGAACGTGCTCATCCGAAGACTCCGAGTCGGCCTCAATCTCAATCGGATTATCCTCATCTCCCGACTCTATCTGAACCTCAATCCTCTCCTCGTCATCAGGCTCCTCTTCTGGCCCCTCTACTGGCTCGTCCTCTAGTTCATCCTCTACGGGATCCTTCTCATACTCCTCCTTCGGCTCTACACTCGGGTCCACGTCCATCAGGTTGTTTCCGGCCTGCGACTCCTCCGGCTCTGGATCCGGCACCGTTACTATGGTCTTAGGCGCTGCAGGGACGTGCTAGTGCCCTGACTGAGCTAGACTAGTCTTCAAACTAGTCATCTCACCGTTGGGAGGGGGTATAGCCGACGGATCCCAATCGCCTACTCCATCAAATTAGGCATCAAAACCACGGATGGGGCTAAACTCATCCATCTCGTCCCTAAACATCTAGGCAGTGTAGATATGAGCCTGCCAAAGAGGTAGCCCTATATCTACCCATACTACTGAAGTATGCTTAACCCATGTCAAATTATCGTCTATCGGGTACTCTATAACATCATAGTCGGTGTGCATAAGAATCCCAAAACGCTACGGCGGCAGTGGCGGAAGGTTCATGGCTCAGGCGGGGGCTCTGAAATTGTTGGTTGAAACAATCATGAAACACTTCTCAATAAGTTCACAACATAAGCCCCACCTAGGCTACCATATATTCCAAACAAGTCCAGACACCAAATCAAGCAACACACAAACAACATTCACACAATCGTACTTACCTGGCTCTCAGTACACGCAATCTGCACATTAGTCTTAAATGCACAATCACGACATTCAAACCACATATACATTCCAAACCATTCTCATGCTCAAAAGCACATGTCAATCACAAAACATTTCCGAATTCCGTACTTCACACTCGTTCACACACCACCACATCATTTTCATTTAACTCACCACGTCGTACCATCTCGTGCTCAATTACTTTCCTCAGCTCGAGTAAATACGCATCAGGCCTACATGATTGCGGGCACGCCTCAGGTCCGATCCCATTCTCACTTTCTTTCCTCAGCCCGCGTAAACACACATCAGGCCTACATGATCGCGACCTAAGTATAACACGCCTCAGCGATTTAGTGATCACACGAATATACTCACAAACATATTTTATCTGTACCCCGCATTAACACGCCTTAGGGCCTTTTAGTGATCACGCGCACATCGCACGCCTCAAATCTCATACGTGCACATACTCGGGCATTGATTAAATGCACACAAATGCACCTAAACTAACCAATTCAATTCAACCACATAAACCCAAACAACCATCACACAACACATCATTTTTCACCACCAAATCAACACGCAATAATCCCGGCACTACACGGTAATTCCACACAATTACGAGCCGCATCAAATAGCCAAATCTACGCATTCAACAGAATTTTCCAGCATCTAAATCAACAATTTCCAGCCCTTAATTGGCCTCTAAATTACCACCAAAATACCGCAATTTCATCCCTAAGGCCCCTAATCCAAATCAGCCCCTAAAACCACACTAATCCGCATTTAAACGGGATCAATAATACCCGATATATTAGGCAAGGGTAAGATTGTAACTTACTTGAAATTTCCAAGCAAGATCAACCTATCCGAGGTTGATTATGTGGCTGGAACGCGGCGGCTACGGCGGAGACTGTGCGGCGGCGGTGATCGGCGAGACGGCGATGGCGGCGGCTTTGGCCGGTCACTCTCGGCCATGGTGAGAGAGAGAGTGAGCCGAGAGGGAGGGGGACAGCGGCATGAGGGCAAAGGGGATTCAGTTTGGTGGCGGGAGCAGTGGCGATGGGCGAACGGTGGCCCGAACGGCGGCGGCGCAGCAAGAGGGAGAGGGTGGCGTTCAGTGGGGGTGGGAAGAGGGTTGCCGAGAGAGTGAGGGAGAGAATGAGAAGAGAGAGAGAAAATTTTGGTCTTAAAAACCAATAATTTGACCCCCTTATTGTGAAATGACCATCTTGCCCCTCTCTCTGCTTTTCAATCAACGGCCGAGATTTGTTCTTATCCTGAGATTGATGGTCGAGATCGATTCTTTTCCAAAAATATCCGAGTGTAATTTGGGGATTTCACAAAATCCAAGGGCAAAATTGTCCAAAAATTGTCATTTCTAAACTTAGGGTGAAATGAACAAAATGCCCTTCCCCATTTACACTTGGCCTTAACAAACTCCTAAGGGTAAAAAGGTCATTTTCCATCCTTCGTCGAAATTCAGTTTTATGAATGATTCGAACAATTCCAACGCCGAACATTCTAATAACAACGTCGTCCAAATGTTCTGTCGTGACTTCTTAATTTCCAATGCCCAAATTGATCTCTAATTAATAACTGAATTTTATATAACGTAACTTGAGCGTGTCTCAAACTAACGGGCGGCTTTTGGGGAAATTCACATATTCGACCCGTGACTGATACTAAATCAAGTCATGTGCAAGTTCATTCGGATTGTGACAACCTCGGTTGTCACATAATTGTGAGGATCGATCGCTAGTTCCGACGGGCATGATTGTTCGGTATAGGTTTTGAATCGTTCTCCAACTCACCTCGTGGTCAAACGGAATCACCATTGATCCACTCGTATGACGGTGACGAATCGGCCCATAACCATCCTAAGATCGGCCTACATTGGCTCAAAATGTCACCTCGACAATTTTATGGTCGAAAGTCGATTCACAATCGAATTTCTTTAGTTGCACGAATTTAAATCCCTAATTAGCCTTTCCCTAACGGTTAGTAGTCCAGGAATGATAAGTTTCGAGTAAGATCTAACTATAAGTACGTTCATAAAACTATTCATTTCATAAATCCCAAATAGGCAAATTTTCAGAATGTCACAAAAGAAGTAATGAAGTTTGAGGAACGTGCAATGCTATTTTCCAACCAAAGAGTTTATCAGACAAAAGAATACAGATGGACCTCACTTTTGTAGGCATAGTTCAATCATGGGATTGTGGTAATAATGCATGGTTGCGTTCTTGGAAATAGTAACTTTAATAATCAAATCATTCGCCATGTAATGCTTATTATTAATAAGAACTCATATTTTCAAGTACCCGCCATTTGTAAAATATGTGATTGAATTAAACGCCAATTAAAAGATCACGATGGCAGAAAAACTATGGCTTATAAAATTATAAGCGACATCACCAAACTCTTGTGATTGCAGTTTAGACTTCGTAGAGAGCAAGACAAATGTAATCTAGTCCTCGTCTTTTAGACAAGATGTAATGGATCTTCAGTTTCGTCGAGCACAATTTGTTTGAATGCCTCAGAGTTGCAATTCAATTTTTTCCCCCACTATGTCCCTTGAAGAATGCAATGAGAATTGTCTGCCCGTATGCATATTTGAACAAGCAAAGTATGAATATGAAGACCATAATATAAGCACATAGAATGAGAGAACACAGCAATATGTATATTCACGGCACTTGCCATTATTTGCTAGTTTCAGAAGTTATAACCTGCAGCTTTTAACTATATGATAGGGTGCATAATCTGAAAGTGATCTATCTTAGCCTGTCAAAATTTATGCTCTTAGACTATGCATCAAGTACATAATATTTGTCACACCCCAAAACCTACATAACAGGGAATGACACGGCCGTCCTCTCACCCGAAAGACGCAGCCTCAAACCACAAGGATTTCAACTCCCAAAAGTCCCAACGACATCACTCTTGTTTTATTAACTACTAACCAAGGAACCTGAAAAGATTAGGAAAAGAGAGGGGTGAGCAACAACAGCTCAGTAAGCAGTGCATATCTCATCTAAGCAGATCGAACAATCACTATGCAATAGCATCAAAAATGTCACGGCCCATAACTCAAACTCGATGTACAATATAGCCAAAAATATCTCAAAGGTATAATAACTTTTCAATAAAAGTCATATGTATCAGATTACTTAATAAAAACTCACTTAACAACAATAGCCAATCATCAATGGTCTATCCATTGACTAATCTCATCACATAACATGTTGATGGTTCATCCATCAACCAATCTCATGCTCGTCATCAAACTATGGTCAAGTTTAACGCCGTGACAAAGGCGACCAAGTTTACCCCTCTTGGCAAGGTCTACCACCTATTATAAGCAGGCGGTTCGGCCCAGAAGGATATCCTGACAGTATGCATACTCCCCCCTCAACGGGTTCTCAACATAGTAATACGAGCAGTAGCAACTTATAACTCAATCTAAAAATCCGTAATCAACACCAATAAATCCATTTCACAAAACATTTCGCAACAAGAATAGCCCTCGGCTAATCCTCTTCACAAAACCTTTAATGTAAGCATTCACAAAAGCTTCATTTCAATAACGCCATAAGACTTTTCAACTCATTTTCACAATCGATAAAAGGTAGTAATTGCCCGATCCAGGCTTTTATGCAACAAACATGCTTTAATAACTCATATGATACTCAGATCATTATCACTTTTAAAACATAAGTTTATAAACTCAAAGAAGAGATAGCACCACTCACCTGGAATCCCCAAAAATCATATAATGACGCTCACTCAAACCGACGACCTCGTAATCCTATCAATTGAACGATAATCGACATTAAAACTAAGTAAAATACTACAATAATCACTAAACAGCTAAACGATGCTTAAACGCTAACAAGACAACTCAAAGGCGCCCACAAATTGCTCATCTAAAGCCATTATCCAAATCGTCCGCAACGCGGAGCTTGAGCACAAAACTTAATCGCGCCATAACTTTCTCCATCAAACTCCGATCCTAGCAAACTTATAGTCAAAAGAAAGCCCGTTCCGAGTATTACAAAAGTCTTAACTTGGCCATCCCAAAATCGAGTCAAAAACCGACGAAAATCAGCCTAAAAGCCGCTGGTTGCGCACTGTTCATCTTGCGCGGCTAACTTCAAAAATTCATATTGGGCAAACCGTAGGTCCAAATCAAGATCCGTAAAATCCCATGGCATCACAACACCACACACTATCAATTCTATAAAAATACGCAGCTCTACGACTCAAAAATTGGATTTCGCCGCTCAAATAACACATAATTCCGAAATTGAGCCCTAACTCGGAAAAATATTCCGATTGAATGAATGAGGGGCACGAATACTTACCGGACGTTGCTAATCGAAGTTGAATCGGCTTGGCGAAACTCCCTCGGCACAAAACCCTCTTCTCTTTTCTCTTTTTCTTCTTCCTCTTTCCTTTCCTCTCTTCTCTTCTCTTTTCCTCTCCTTTCTTTTCCGTTTCTGTTTTCTCCTCCCCGAAAGCCATCGGTCTCCTTTTATTTTAGCCAAGTCTACTGTAGCTTCTGTTGACCTGTTGACTTTTGACCTCTTTTTTTTTTTTTGACTGGGTCAAAAGCCCATATATAACAATATTATCTCAAGTCTTAGCCACAGGTATAAGGTATAAAGCAAACAAAGTGATACAAGGCAATCTTTCCATGAACATCTTCATATAAGATGGCCGCACCACCACATTGAAAAATGGACGCTCCGATTCAAATTTGTTGGCTAATTGAATCCTACCAAGAATAATACATTTGGAAATGATTGATCAAACATGTGATAGTCCGACCAACTTATTCACATCACTTTTATAAATCAATTTTATAAATTAATTCTTATAGTTGTGGTATTATTCTTTCTTGATAATACTCAAACGATATGTGTGTAAAAGAATTAAAAAAATTTATCTTAATTGGTGCCTGGCGAGACATAGGCTTACTCTAAACTCTAGACTGAGAAGACATTACAATTTCAAAAATAGTAGTACTCGAAAAAGACGAGCTATATCGACCGAAATAATTGTAAAAATAAGAAAAATAGAAAAGATCAACTTGACCTTGACTATAAGCATGGCTTGCCATCAAAGCCAAATTTTTTAAGGAAAAAAATGGTTTGTTAATTGCATGAACCCAGTCTTCTTGAGCCCAAATGATCTCACTTTTTATATTTCGTGATTTTCACTCGAGACCCAAGTGATACGCATTGAAACCCAAATATCTCCCAAATATCACTCTATCTAATTATTTTAATAGCATGGAGTTTTTAACATGTTGAAATAGAGTTTCATGATGAAGGGAGAACATAAAATTAGACGATCAAAATTGACAGGTGCAAATTTTCAATTTACATGAGAAATTACGAAATGTATGAGGTTAAGATTGTGTCGTGATCAATATAGAGACATGCATAAGGATGTTTTATTTTCATCAAAGTTTGAGGTATTGGTGTTTTACTATCGTTGGGAAAATTGCACGGTCAGTATTAAACGTATTGTAAAGAATGTAATCGAGTCGTAAATCTTTCAATTGAACTAATTTAGTCTTAGCTTCTTTGAGAAAAAGTATAATCAAGTCCTCTCGATTAAGTTTCACCTGATTTATTGGACGTGTCATCCTAATCACGGCTAATTGTCCTACGTGTAAGGGCGAAGGTGTGACGTGGACAAAAATTACATGAAACAACGTTATTTGTTCTGAGATAAACGGCGTGGTTGCTTGGTCGAGTGACTAAAGCCTCTAATTACCAATGAAAAAGTAATAGTAGATCCCACCACATATTTACTAAATGTGGACACAAGTGGGAGCGGGGACACCTCATTTATCTAATGTCTAGTCAAATTATTGCATCTTGTGGACCTAAGCAACGTAACTTTTTTCCAATGACAAAGCACTATCGATTGGGAATCCTATGAAGATATTCGAGGTAAGTACAGCGTAAGTACCATAACTTTTGTACGGAGGACACTTAAGTACCATAACTTTTTTTTGGCTTACTTGAGTGCCATAACTTTCAAAAAAATGATCACTCAAGTGCCACTTTCGAGCTGATCGTGAGGGCCCGAAATCGCGACTTTTTCGGTCGAACGGTGACCTTCCCGGCGAAGCGAGCACCATCAGCTTGAAGAGGGGGTGTCGATGAATCATTCCATGGCCTCCGTTCGTCTCGAAATTTCCATTTTAGCCTCCGTTGATGAAGGTAAAAATGCTTCGTAGTCACACAAATCGGCTCGATAAATGTGTGACTACGAAGCAATTTTGCCTTCATCAACGGAGGCTAAAATGGAAATTTTCAGACGAACGGAGGCCATAGAATGATTGACCGACACCCCCTCGTCAATATGGTGGTGCTCGCCTTGCCGGGAAGGTCACCGTTTGGCTAGAAAAGCCGCGGTTTGAGGCCCTCACGACCAACCCCTCTGACAGGCTGGTCGTGAGGGCCCAAATCCGCGGCTTTTTCGATCAAATGGTGACCTTCTCGATGAGGCGAGCACCACCAGCTTGAAGAGGGGGTGTCGGTGAATCATTCCATGGCCTCCGTTCGTCTCGAAATTTCCGTTTTAGCCTCCGTTGATGAAGGTAAAAATGCTTCGTAGTCACACAAATCGGCTCAATAAATTGTGTGACTACGAAGCATTTTTACCTTCATCAACGGAGGCTAAAACGGAAATTTCGAGACGAACGAAGCCCATGGAATGATTCACCGACACCCCCTCTTTAAGCTGGTGGTGCTCGCCTCGCCGGGAAGATCACCGTTCGACCGGAAAAGCCGCGATTTCGGGCCCTCATGATCAGCTCAAAAGTGGCACTTTTGTGATCATTTTTTTGAAAGTTATGGCACTCAAGTGAGCCAAAAAAAAGTTATAGCACTTAAGTATCCTCCGTACAAAAGTTATGGCACTTGCGCTGTACTTATCCCAAGATATTCATATCATTATGGTCTGAAAAAGGACAAATAGATTATCCGGTGACCGAGGCAAAGATGCTTGACAATAAGACACTGAAGGGAAGTGAACAAAAGGAGCGAAGAGTGACTCCAGGAACACATGCCACCATGAAGTGGGGCATGGAAATTGCTTTACGGAGAACTTTGGGCCGGTTATAATCCGGGAGATATATAGTCCAATTTACTTTGTCGATTCTCCTTGGATGAGCTAAAGACATAGAAGGGGTTCAAAAGGGGGCTTTTTCTGGTTCGTGGCCCAATTCACACAGCTCATCAGAAGATAAAATTTTCGTTTTGAGTCCGTCAAAGCGTATCAAGCCCATCGGCTCCAACCCAATTTATCCACCAATTAGGTCGTAGAAGCTGCATCCCCTCTAGCCGGTGATCCTATCTGCTAAAGATCCGCTTGAAATCTTGGAATCCCATCGTTTCCGACGCTATTCATCATTGTACGCCACCACTCATCGACGCCATTGGTCATTGTACGCCCATTAACCGGAAATGACATTGGGTCAATTTTCCAATTAGAGGAAATTCAAATAGAAATTGAAAGACCTATCGAAATTAAAATATTTCTTCAAAGTTGAAGTTGCGAGAAATAAAAGTGGAATTTTCCTTTCACAAATGACATCAAAACATTATTCATTCAAGCAAGAACATACCGCGGACAACAAACTCACACGATTTCCCTAACAATAATAGGGAAATGACATCAAAACATTATTCATTCAAGCCGCGTATAGCACATATGAGCAATGTAGAGACAAAAATACTTTCCCTAACAATAATAGGGAAACGAACAAATATGTGCAACAACAATAAGAGACGAATGAATCGAGATCAAGTCGGATTCAAGAATGATACTCAACATAAACTAATAGCATGGGAATGGGTAAGCATGTCGTTAGAAGACACAGCAATGCGGTCATCTCATTCAATCGTGTATCAATAAAAGCAATCCAACTCCTAAAATGACTAGGAATACTACCTCAAATCGACCTCCACTCTAAGGACATCTAGAAGGGATCGGGCGACGGGAGCCTGGTGGTGGCTCGACGGCGGCCGATAGATGGCAAGTGGATGGAGTTGCTTCCGTGAGAGAAATTGGTGTATTCCCCCAACTATTGATGGAGTTGAGAAAAAAAAATAGAGAGGAAAAAACTACAAAAAAAACTTGAAATTATATCCACCGCGACATTTTTACCCTACACTTGTAAATGTGTCACACATGTTACAGGTTTTGGGTTTTCTAATGTCAACAGAAAAAGTTTGTTACAATGGACATAATTTTGGATTTTAAAAATTCAAGTAAATTTATCATAATGAATATAATTCGAAATTTTGGGTGTTTTTTTTTAAAAGAAGATAATTTGTGGGTCGTCGAATGAATCTTCCCTTTTTTTTATTCTCGTCGATTTCTCTTCAAGGTCCTCGCCGCCGCCCATCTTCACGCTCCGGCCTATCGTCTTGGGCGATGACGACTCTCGATTTGGCCTCGGATTCCGTCGTTGCCGGTTGATGAGGCGGCGCCGGACCAGTGGGAGTGGCCACCGGTCAATCGGATGAAGCTCTTGTGAACACCAGCCCACATCCCCCTCTCCCTTTGCGCGCGGCTTAGACGGGGCGAAACGATGGACGCAAAGCTGACGGCGGCGATGGAATCCGAAGGGCGGCGAGCAAGCCGAAAATCTACCGAAAGGTTCAACCGCATACGAAACGACCTGATGGTACAGCAGCGGCGGTAGCGGCATGGGAGAGAGAGAGGAGAAAACGAAAAATGGAGGAAGACTTGGTGGAAAATGAGGATGGACGGAGAGAAATGGAGAGAGAGAGAGAGAGATGGCTCGACTCCAATGGAATGAAGGGGGGGATTGATCCCTCTAGCTGACGATGATTCACTGCAACGCCGATGGGAAGCACCGCCCAGCCATTCGTCCAGATCGAGCTCTCTGCCGTTCGTTGCTTCCAGCACCCACCGAATGTGCTGCGTCCTCTGAGCAGAAGGCGTTCGGTGAATTGCGCAAGAGAGAAACAGAGGGTGAGACGATTCTGAAACAACAGACAGAGGAAGATACGCCTAGAGAAATCTCCACAGACAGCCGGTTCCTCGTGACAATCAGGCGATGACCGTCAATGAACAGTCAGGCTGTTTCGTCTCTGATTGAACTCTGGAATTAATTTCAATATACTCCAACTTTGCCTGTTGATTTCTGTTTCGTTTTGTTTTCTAAAATTCTCTTCACTGTCTTCCGAAATTCCATTGCGGTCGGTTGCATTGTGGAGGAGGAATAGAGTTTGTGTGGAAGGTATTCGATGGAATGACGAAACCGGACTCTGTTTCGAAGAATACCCGTGAGAGAGAGAGAGAGAGAGAGAGAGAGAGAGAGAGAGAGAGAGAGAGAGGATCAGTGGGCTTTATCTGGCGGTGAGAGCAAGTTCAAGTGCGAGAGCGCGGGATGTTGTCGATTCTAAGACGAAAAGCCACTGCCAGAGGCGGCTCGGATGCTGTGTGGTTGGGAGAGAGAGGTTGCGGAACAGTTGTGTTCGTTACAGGGTTATGCTATTGTGGCAAAAGAGATGACTGTGAGAGAGGCTCCAAAATGCCGCGCCTGATGAGGAATTGTCTGCAGATCCTAAGAGTCTTTCCTAATGGGTGGTGAGGAGGTGGGAGAATACCAAGGGGCCTACAAGGTGTCTTAAAGGTTTCCTGTGGTTTTTTATGCAGCGCGTTAGTTGCATTATTTGAATGCGTTGTTGTCAAGGAGTGGATAGTTTGCATGGTCGCAAATCTAATTGGTGTTTGGTCAAGTCCCCTATTCAGTTGATACCATGACGGTGTCAACCTAAGCACAGAAAAAAATGAGGTATACATGACACATATGCTCCAGTATAATATCGTAGGTGCGGCATGGGACCGTTGTTACTTCTTTGATTAACTCAGCTTGTAATGTTTGGTATTAGCCGCAGAAAGCTTCACCGTCTCCTTCGTCGTTTTCCTGCCTTCTTTTGTTCGAAAGGGTAAGCAATCATTTGCAGATTCTGGGCATGCTCGTCTTGTTCCGAAGCGGTAATTGCTTTTGCTATTCAATGACTCTTCGCCCCCATAAACTTTGATCAGTGACCTATTGTTGCATGGCTTAGCCGCTGTCCTCATAACTTGTCGTTCCATTTGGTGACGAGGGTAATTAGTCGATGATTCAGTCTTGTCGAGTTCGATTTGTTAATTACGTGCTCTAGTGTTCTAGGGGTTGAACGAATTTCTTATTGGGATCTGCTTTGCTTCGTGGTTATTTGTATCGATATTATCCATTGTTTCATTCTGTTATAATGCGGTGTAGGAAGTTGGTGAGCTCCTAAAGCTCACTCCTAGGCAATGTCGTCATTTATTATAGGCCATTTGTTGCATTTGTTTCTCTTGTATACATTTATTTAGTGACAGCAGATTAGCATAAAGACTCTCTCGAAATACAAATCATAGAGATGTGAGGAAGTATCTTTGTGGATTTTTCGACACTACATAATGTAGAGATATCTGAGTCACAAGTAGTTGATAAGCCATCAAAGGTATTATTTGTGACTGATGTGTGACTATCTTTGTCGGGCCTAGGTACGGACCTCTCCCAAAAAAAAATCATGCATTCAATCAGTCCCATTCGTTCATTCAAGGGGATCCGAAGGTAGAGTTTGGTTTAGTTGTCTCGACTCTGACTTGAATAAATGGCTCGTCCATTTTGATGTTATTCTACTCATATTTTTGTTATGAACTCATAAATAAGACATGTAGTTTGTGTATTCTTTTCGATCGCCATAGCTAGTTAATTGCTTATTAACCGTTATTGTGTATCCTAACAAGGAAAATACTCTTCATTATCAACGAAAACTGACGAAAAAATGATAAATGAGAAAATGACCAAAAATGGAAGTTGCATTCAGATTTAAAATTGAGTATTACGTTTCACTGCATTTTATTTTTATTAGTGTCCCATTACCATCGTTTAAGGTAGAAAATTTTCATGTTTAGATTCAAACTTAGCTCGCGTGGTTCCTACCTCAGGGTTTAATAACAAGGTGATGTATATATTCCTTGCCCGAAAGTGTATGGGGTTTTACTATCCTGCACTTTTAACTTCATAGTCTCTACTTTCATATTCTATCTCCATTTGATGTTTCTCTTTATCTTGCTTTGATGCGTCAATTACCTTATGTGTCTGAACTAATGTTGATCGATCGTGCAACCATTGGTGCAGGGTCACAATCCCCTGCCGGTTCTTCCCAAGACCGCCCCCTTTGTAACCCATTTTCTCAAGGCTAACTTCATTCCAATTCCCTTGGTGTATGCTTCTCGAAGCCGCCCACATTCCCCGAATCATAATGAATCCCTCTTAGCACCCCCCCCCCTCCTTGCCGCGCTTTCTTCTCCAATTAGGATTGCTCTCTCCTCCTCTCCGCTCCCTCCTTGATCTTCCGCCCGAATGCCGTGGGCAAGAAACTCTCCTCCCCCTCCTCGCTGTTCTCATCGAAACCATCCTCTCCGCTTCTTAAACCCCAAACCCACACCAGCGCCAGCCCCCAAGCCCGGCCTATCCTCGTCCATGGCAGCAGACTCGTCATCCTCATTCTCCCTACTCGAATTCTCATCAATCTCTCTGTTCGGCATGACCGTGCCGGTGGACACGAAATTCACGGGTTTCGACAGATCGGCCTTACCAAGGAGGTCCTTGTTCTTCCTCCACTTTCTCTTGGAGGACTTGTCGTAGTCCGAATCGGAGTCCCCCGACGCGAAGACGCCGTAGAGCACGTCCTCCTTGGTTTGCGCCCGCTTCTCCCTCCGCCGCCGGTAGTAGAACTCCCCGTCGATCCACTGCCCGTCGTCGTAATCGTTGTCCATCCTGAACCTCTCCATCTCCTGGTCATCGTCCATCGTCCACAATCCCGGTTAAACCGAACCGAAGCAAGGAGCCTAGGGTTTGGGGGGCTTTAGAGGCGGGGAGAGAGAGGGGGGTGGCGCTGACTCCAGATGCCAAGGCGACCGGCAGCGGTCAGAGGCGGAGATGGGCGGTGCAGCTTGGCTCAAGGGTGGAGAGAGAGATCAAGAAGAAACAATGGTGATCGATGCAAGAAGAAACACCGAGAAATGGAAAACCTAATGGATCTTCTTCTTCCGTTTTCAATTTCTCGGATGTTAACAATTATTCTTGATTTTTTGATAATTCCCTATTTTACTTTAAGAGAGGAAATTTATTTATCGTGATTTTTTTTTAATTTATGTTGGTAACATGTTGATAATCGGGACTGAAATTGGGTAAATTTTCCAATTATAGACTTAAGAAGACTGAAAAAAAACATTTCTTTAGGAATTTAAGTCGCGAGAAATAAAAACAGAACTTTCCTTTAACAGTAGGATATACGTTGGATATTGTAAAGGACGGGGGAATGGCACGACGCAAGCCTAATAATTTTCCCAATTAAGCTCAAAACTTGAAATTCTCGAGGATTTTTTTTTCTAGGTGAATTTATGAAAAAATCGAAGGTATCGTCATATAACGAATCAAAATTAAAAGGGTACATCACGACAAAAAAAATTGTAACAAAAACCCCGTTGTCAGCAAACGTACCAAATATTTGTAGCCTTCGCATTGAAAACTGACTTGTTTAGAACCAATACTGTAAGCAAGGCAAGAATGGCATGAAGGTTCGTATAAGGTTAGAACTATAAGCTAAGCACCCAAACCAGAGAAAGCAAGAAGAGGTCTAGGTGGAATCCTCATTTAAATACAGGGATACAAGAGAGTATGGTTTGCAAAGACGTCAACCAATTTGTACATTTTAAGGAAGAGATTCCTCTTTTTATCTCTCAATCCAGGGGTAACTTTTCATCGCTACTTAAAAAGTGAAAAATCATCAATAACTCCCACTCTTCACCTCTCTCCACTTTCTAAATGTAAATAGTTAACTGTCGAACAAAAGCAATAAAAAGGTAATGGCATCTTTTTATCGAGGGACTATCTATCATTTTAAAATTTTTAATAGATGTCAGTAACTGAATCTAACAGAAATGACACTCGCAACGTGCGTTGGGTCTAGTTATCTCTATGAGAGTGGTTTAGAATTAAGACTTTGAGAGTTTGGTCTTATGTTTATGACTGTACAAGTTTAGGTCATTGAATCCAATTTAAAGTGATAATTTGTCTTTAAGTTTTTGTTTCTGCTGTTTCACTTTATTGATCTTAAATTGACGTGGCTTAGTGACTACTTGGGAACTTCTTTGGCCAATACTTTGGAAAAATTGCAAATGATAACCTTAATATTATCACGTATGTTGTCGACACCTGAATTTTTATTGACAATTCAACCATCTGTCCCTGTGAAAGTAAAAAAACAGAAAATAGAAAAAAACAACAAAAAGAGCGAAAAAGAATAGATAAATAAATATATAATAAACTAAGTAGAAAAACGATGGCTATTTAAAAGGGGGCCAACTCACATAGCTCCCAGAAGAAAAAAAATTCGTTTTAAGGCCATCAAAGCGTATCAAACCCGTCGTTGGCTCCAGCCCATTTTATCCACCAATTATTAGGCCGTAGAAGCTGTAGCCCCTCTAACCCCCAACACCACCCTACATGCTAAAAGCCACGACCCATTCCCAGCTGAAGACCCGCTTGAAATCTTTGGAATCCCGTCATTTCTGACGCCATTCTTCTTTGTACGCCCATCAACCGGAAATCACGTTGGGTTAAATTTTCCAATACGAGGCAATTCAAATAGAAATCTCAAATCGAAATACCTATGGAAAATTAAAAATGTTTCTTCGGGTTGAAGTTACGAGAAATAAATGCGGATCTTTCCTTTCACAAATAACATCAAACAATGTTGCTTCGAGTGAGAACAGACCGCGAACAGCAGGCGCACCCGATTTACAAAAGCGAATTTCAAGCCACAAATACCACATACGAGCAATCCAGAGACGAAAATGCCTTCCCTAACAGTAATAGGGAAATGAACACATATAAGCAACAACAATAAGAGACGAATGAATCGAGATCAAATCGGCTTCAAGAATGATACTCAACAAGCGAAATCTCAACACAAACTAAATAGCATGGGAATGGCTAAGCATGAAATTAGAAGGCACGGCAACACGGTCATCTCATCCAATCGTGTATCAATAAAAACAATCCAGCTCCTAGAATGACTAGGAATACTACCTCAAATCGGCCTCCACGCCGAGGACATCTAGGAGGGATAGAAAAATGTTTGTCACACAGTAGACATAATTTTGAATTTTAAAAAGTTGAGTAAATTTCTCATAATGAATGTAATTTGAAATTTTGTGCATTTTAAAAAAGAAGATAATTTGTGAGTCGTTGGATGAATCTTCCCTTTTTTTTATTCTCGTCGTTTTCTCTTCAAGATCCTCGCCGCCGCCCATCTTTACGCTCCGGCCTATCGTCTCGGGCGACGGCGACTCTCGATTTGGCCTCGGATTCCATCGCCGGCGGTTGATGAGGCGGCGCCGGACCGGTGGGAGTGGCCACCGGTCAATCAGATGAAGCACAACTAAACGGGATCATAACACGGTCGTCCTTTCACCCAAAGGACGCAGCCTCAACTTAAACAAAACCTGGATAACATCAGAGCTTTCTAAAACCATCAAAAAGATATATATAAATCCAACAAAAAAGCTATTCTAATAGCTCAATGTCACTGTGTACAACATACCCAAAAATTCCACAATCAAAAGAAATCCTTCGACTAACGCCCGCTCACGCCCTACTAGCAGCCAGCAGAAGAACCTGAAAGGTATGTAAGATAAGGGGTGAGCTATCACGGCTCAGTGAGTAACATTTTTCTTCTAAGCGGATCGAACAATCACTATGCGATAATATCAAAAATATCACAACCCATAACTCAAACTCAAGGTACAATATAGCCAAAAAATATCTCAAAGGTATGATAACTTTTCAATAAAAGTCATCCATATCAAACTACTCAGTAAAAACCTACTTAACAATAATAGCTAATCATCAATGGTCTATCCATTGACTAATCTCATCACATAACACGTTGATGGTTCATCCATCAACCAATCTCATGCTCGTCATCAAACTATGGTCAAGTTTAACGCCGTGACAAAGGCGACCAAGTTTACCCCTCTTGGCAAGGTCTACCACCTATTATAAGCCGGCGGTTCGGCCCAGAAGGATATCCTGACAGTATGCATACTCCCCCCTCAACGGGTTCTCAACATAGTAATGCGAGCAGTAGCAATTTATAACTCAATTCAGAAATCCATAATCAACACCAATAAATCCATTTTACAAAATATTTCGCAACAAGAATAGCCCTCGGCTAATCCTCTTCACAAGACCTTTAATATAAGTATTTACAAAAGCTTCATTTCAATAATATCACAAGACTTTTCAATTCATTTCACAATCGATAAAAGGTAGCAAATGATCGATCCAATTTATGCAGAAAACATGCGCCATTGTATTAAAAATTGTATCTCATTATCAAAATATGAATTTGTAAATTCATAGAAGATATAATGTCCCTCACCTGGAAATCCAAAAACTAACCCATAAGTGTTACTCAAGCCGACGGTTCCAAAATCCTATCAACATACGAAAAAACGAATCAAAACCGAGTAATATTTCCCCCTAACGCGCGACTCGAAAAAGCTAAGGCTAACTAGCCAATAACCCGACACCCACGTGCCTACGACGGCTTGCTCAAAGGAAAAAATCTAATGCCAACCACAACGAACAACTCGCGCGCCAAAATTTCCACACGCCATAACTTCCTCCACCGGACTCCGTTTTGCACGCTCTTATAGTCAAAACGAAGCTCATCTAGCATACTATGAATGTCCCAGCACAACTAACCCAAACAAAAGCCCAAAAACGACAATAAAAGCCTTGGAATATACTGTTCACGAAATTCCAGAATAGGCTCTCAACTTGAAAATTTGATTTCGGACAAACCGTAACTCCAAATCGACATCCGTCAAAACGCACAGCCCCACAACACCATAATCTTTCATTTTCATGGATTTTTAAGACTTGACAACCCAAAAACTTGGACTACGCAGCTCAAAACCACATAACTCTTATTTCCGAGCCCTAATCGAGAAATTACTCCGATAGGACTAACGAGGGTTGCGAGTACTTACTAGTCGTTGCGTTACGTAGTCGGAACGGCTCGGCGAGGACCCGCACGCACAAACCCTCCTTTTCTCTTCTTCCCTTTCTCCTCTCCTTTCTCCTTCTCTTCTTCTCTGTTTTTTCTTCTGTTTTTCCCCGACCAACTTCTCTCTTCCTTTTATCTTCACTTTTTTGACTTTTCTTTTTTTTTTTTTTCAGCCTAAGTCTTTTGACCTAGTCAAAAAGAGGCAAATATTACAGGTCAATCGGATGAAGCTCTTGTGAGCACCAGCCCACATCCCCCTCCCCCTTTGCGCGCGGCTTAGACGGGGCGAAACGATGGACGCAAAGCTGACGGCGGCGATGGAATCCGAAGGGCGGCGAACAAGCCGAAAACCGACCGAAAGGTTCAATAGCATACGAAACGACCTGATGGTAGGAGTGTCAATGGGTCGGGTCGGGTCGGGCTTTCTTGATACCCGACCCGACCCGAAACCTACAGGGTCATGCCTGACCCGCCCAGACCCACCCAAGACCCTATTCACTGTACACCCCAAGGCCCGGGTCGGGTCGGGCCGGGCTTCGGGTTTTTTTTTTTCGCAGATAGTAACATCAAAAGGCAGAAGACATAACTCTTTTCGCTCATGTGAAATATCCAGCTCAAGGAAGCGTTTTGCCTCTCAATAATCATCATCCACCACTCCCGTCTTCAAGAAAAACACCATTAGAACAGAAACATAACTCTTTTCGCTCTGAAAACTGACATTTCTATCTTCAATGCTGCTCCATCAAATGTCCCTGTTCTCCATCTGGGAAGGAGAAAAGCACCAAGTTAGGCAAGGATAATGCTTTCAACAAGCTAGACAATGGAAGAGATGAAAAGAGGGGGCTACTCAAGCGTGTGACAACATTGATCGTATGAAGAAAACTACTCAATAAAGAAAAAGTTGGGAGGGAGAACGCAAAAAGCTTGGGAAAGCATTTCCTCTCAATATTCCACTGCAGCAGTTCATCCAAGTGTTTACGCCATCTATGGGTTACTCCCTAAAATCAGTCCATCGTAGGACAGTTGGACAATACAATTCGATAAAGGAGAAAACTTAAAAAAGGGGTCGGACGATTGCAGATCTGACAGCCCCCGAAGCTGTGCACGAGCCAAGAGGGGCTCGACTAAAAACCCAGAACGAATCCGAATCAAACACGAGCCAAATCCACAAGCAACGACGCAACACACGAACCCAATAAAAAAGGAGGAGAAGGAGGAGGAGAAGAAGTCCATCGACAGGGAAAGGAAAGAACAAAAAACAACGACCGATCGTCATCAGGTAAAACAGCATATCCAACAGCAACACGAAGCAAACCTCAAACGAGAAACCAAAAAGAACAGTAAAATCACAGAGAGAGAGAGAGAGAGAACGGAAAGAGGGGGAGCCCCGACGTCAGCATCCTTACCGGTGCCGGGAGGACGAGGGCGATCCGCGGCGGGCGGCGATCGAGGGGTCCGGTCGCCGATCAGACGAGCCTCGCAGATCTAGGGTTTCGTCGCGGCCGCGCAGAGAGAGAAGGGGAGGAGAGAGGAGAGAGAGGGAGATGGGCCGGCCCAGAGTGTTAATGGGTCGGCCTGACCCTACCCAACCCTAGTGAAACCCCAAATTTTTGGGCCATATTCAAAGAAAATTAAGGCCCGACCCCAAAATACCCTAAATTTTAGGGCCGGACCGGGTCGGCGCGGGTCGGGCCGGGCCGGTCCGGGTCTTATTGACACCCCTACCTGATGGTGCAGCAGCGGCGGTAGCGCGCGTGAGAGAGAGAGAGAGAGAGGAGAACAAAAAAGAATGGAGGAAGACTTGGTGGAAAATGAGGATGGAGAGAGAGAGAGAGAGAGATAGAGATGGCTCGACTCCAATGGAATGAAGGGGGGGATTGATCCCTCTAGCTGACGATGATTCACTGCAACCGCCGATGGGAAGCACCGCCCAGCCATTCGTCCAGATCGAGCTCTCTGCCGTTCGTTGCTTCCAGCACCCACCGAATGTGCTGCGTCCTCCGAGCAGAAGGCGTTCGGTGAATTGCGCAAGAGAGAAACAGAGGGTGAGACGATTTTGATTTTGAAACAACAAACAGAGTGAGGTACGCCTAGAGAAATCTCCACAGACAGCCGGTTCCTCGTGACAATCAGGCGATGACGGAATTTCTCGATCAACAGTCACACTTACCCGGTCGTTTCATCTCCGATTGAACTCTAGAAATATTTTAGATTCATCCCAAATTTGTCTGTTGACTTTTGTTTCGGCTTTTGTTTTCTCCCATTCTCTCGCGGTATTCCGAATTTCCATTGCCGTGGGTTGCACTGTGGGGCAGGAATCGAGTTCGCAAGGAAGGTGTTCGATGGAATGACGAAGCCGGACTCTGTTCTGAAGAATACCTTTTCAAGAGAGAGAGAATCAGCGAGCTTTATCTGGCGGCGAGAGCAAGTTCAAGTTCGAGAGCGCAAGATGTCAATTCTCAGACGAAAGCCGGAGGCTCGGATGCTGTGTAGTGTTGAGAGAGGTTGCGGAAGAGTTGTGCTGCAGCGATGCGGTTACAGAGTTATGCTTGAAAGAGATGACTGTGAGAGAGGCTCTGAATACAGCGCTTGATAAGGAAATGCCTGCAGATACTAGAGTCAATCTAATGGGTGAGGAGGTCGGAGAATACCAAGGAGCCTTTCAAGGTGTCTTAAAGGTTCTTTTGCAGAAGTATGGACCTGAGAGGGTTGTTGATGCTCCTATCACAGAGGCTGGTTTCACTGGAGTTGAAGTCGAGCCTACAAGGTGTCTTTAGTTTCAAGAGGAGCTGCAGCAGGAGTTGGTGCCCGACACTCCCAAGCCCTGCGAGGACTTCGCCATCCCATCTGGAGGAAGCTTTACCAGATCCGGTCCCGTTAATTCACTCATCACCCTCAGGATCTATCGGACACGAGAATCGTCCATGGCGTACGAAATGAGAGTTGCTCATGAACTGTGTAACATCTCTGGTATGTTCCTCCAACCAAAGTTCTTCCTCATCCTCTTGCTTTTCAGATTTGTCGTCACTAATTTCTAATGCAGTGGGTTAGGTGCTTTATTTGAATGCGTTGTTGTCGGGGAGTGGATAGTTGGCATGGTCGTAAATTTTATTGGTGTTTTACTCGAGTCTCCTTTTCAGTTGCTATCATTACGGTATCAACATAAAGCACAGAAAGATGAGGTATACATAATAACGTAGGCGCAGGATGGGACCATTGTTATTACTCTGATTAACTCAGCTTGTAATGTTTGGTATTAGCCTCAGAAAGCGTCACGTCTCCTTCGTCCTTTTCCTGCCTTCTTTTGTTCAAAAGGGTAAGCAATCATTCGCAAATTCTGGACATGCTCGTCTTGATATGAAGTAGTAATTGCTTTTGCTATTCAATGACACTCTTCGCCCTCATAAACTTTGATTGTTGACCTATTGTTGCGTAGCTTAACCACTATTCTCTAAATTGTTGTTCCATTTGGTAATGAGGGTAATTGGTCGATGATTCGGTCTTGTTGAATTCGATCTGTTAATCATGTGCTCTGCTGTTCTAGCGGTTGAATGAATTTTTATTTGGATCTGCTTTGCTTCATGGTTACTGGTATCAATCTTATATGTTGTTTCAATCTGTAATAGTGCAGTGTAGGAAAATGGTGAACTCCTGAAGCTCACTCCTGGGCAACATCGTTGATTATGGGCCCTTTGCTGCATTTGTTTCTCTTGTATACATGTATTTAGTGACAGCAGATTAGAGCATGCAGACTCTCTGGAAATACAAATCATGGAGATCTGAGGAAGTATCTTCGTGGATATTTCGACACTACATGGGGGAAAAAGCACAGTTATGTAAAGATACCCGAGTCATGAGTAGTCGATAAGCCATCAGATGTATTATTTGTGATTGTTGTCTAACAAGAAGCTGTAACTGATGTCTTTCTCTCGCGAATGCCCGCCAATCGGCAGAGAAGGACAGATACTACGTCCCTCTGGCCCGTCCAAGGCTCCTAATGAGCTTCACTGCCCACGGATCTGTCCGAATACTGAAGAGATGATATTTTTTTTGTTTTCCTGAATATGTTGCTTGGCGAATCCAACTGGAGCACCTTGGACATGTACATGTTTTGAACAGCTTATACTTGAAAATTGTTAAATTGAACATGAGATACAACAGCGATGATTTAAGGTACAGATCTTAGTGGGCTATTGGTAAGACATCGCAGGATCAGCATTTTGAAAAAGGGCTGCTCCGAATCAACATCACTGGCCAATTCAGGAGATGGGAGAGGCCTTGAAAGTGTAGGACCATGAAAATCCAGGTTAGAATGGCTCACTTGGCATGTAGAATGCTCGATCCCACCTGTAGTGAAACACGAGAACAAAACTAGACGGTGGTGTGAACATCTCTTTAATTGACTGGCTATGAAAGGATTTCTCATAGATTGGAAATTACTGTTATCATGAAAATCAAAATTCAGTTAATTTGATGGAATAAGTGCTAAATGCTCCTCATATCAGAAGAAACTAATAAACTACAAGTTGCACTGACATGCAAAAATACTTGCATGAATCTTCAAGAATTTGAAAAGAGATGAAGAAAAGAATGTGATGTAAGTAGAAATTGACCTGGTAAATCCACTGGTTGCTCAAGGAAAGTCTAATTGACATTATGACACTTCATTAGTTCTATATGTCAGGTTGAGCCACTAAAATACTTAAAGAAGCACCAAATATAAGAGTTTCTTCTAAACTGGAAGTTACAGAATTGAGACTAGCGCACAAAAGAAGAAAACTTAAACAGAAAAAGAGTCTACTTTTCTTTGATTCCCAACTAGTGAACAAAGGAGGCATAATTAGGAATCCTGAGTTCAGATCGACGATACAAATGGCTTAGAGTAAGACTTCCCTATGTTCATCTTAATCAACGTGAATCGGCTCCTTACCAGCTACTGAAAAAGGACACACGGAACACAACATCATCCCTATCAATGAGCTCAAACACAGATCTTTCCCATACACAGATGAGTTTCTCTTGCAAAAACAAGCCAACCAGTAGAGAAGAATACCCACGTTTCATGCGTGTAGCTCAAGAGCTTCTCCGGACACGATTTTTCTGAAACCTAAGAGTCGCCATTTCCTTGTTTTCTTGAATATGTTGCTTTACAAATCGACCAGGAACGTCCGGCACATATCTACATGTGTGGAAAAACCGCTGTATGCTAAAGGGAGGACATCACATAAAGCATACACTAATGTGGAAAAAAGCAGATGATGTAGATTCATGCCCATATTTGCTAGTTTAGGAGTTTTAACCAACAGCCTTAATAGTCTCATGAAAGTCATTGATCTTAACCTGCAATCTAAAGCATTCTTGAAGAAGTGGCTGTCCATTAATAGCTATTTTCAAGTAGGTCACCATTCAAGTGAGTGCCCGTTCTTTCACTTGGATGTAAATAGAGCAGCTTGTGGAGAATATCCAAGGCAATCCCGACCCGATTACTGTCTTTACTTATTCATTTTTTCCTAGTTCCACGTTATTCCATCATTAGGATTCCCCCCAGACACTTTGAGAAAAATAACATGTCATATTGTTCCCCATACAAACCAAATCAACTTGGGAAAACATAATATCGAGGCATGCTTTATAGCAATTGTAATTGAACTTTAGACATGCCAGTGATGAATTAGGCTAGAGATCTCAACACTTTACTCTCATGATCTTGCCGTATCACCACTTTGAAAAAAGGGATGTTCCGAAGTGAGGGGCTTTGGAGGTGTAGGACCACAAAAAACCAGCTTAGAATGGTCCGGCTTTGGAGATGTCCAATTTTATGTTTAGATTGTTTTTTTTTTTGGTAAGGATTTTATGTTTAGATTGTTCATTCCTACGCTAAACTAAAAATGAGAACTTTATTAGTCTTTAGTATGAGCGCTTCTTCAATAGACTTATCATGAAAGGATCTCTGCAGAGATTGGAAATTATGATTATCATAACAATCAAAATTGAGACAATTTAACGGAATATATGTTACGAGTGTCTTCAACTAAGAAGCGACAGACTAACTAGAATTTATTACGTACCAATCAAACCACAAAAGTTTTATTAAAACGATTTTGAGTGTATTTTTAAATTTAAAAAAAAAAGAAAAAGAAAGTGTACTTGTTAGTGATGCAGCACAACAAAACATGGTAGGCATAATTGTAGACCCAGAACTCAAGTCACGCCATAACCAGCCAAAAGTGACGCTTCGAGTTCTCATTTCAAACGATGCAAATCAAGTGTTTACTGATACCACTCAAAATGGAGAGTTTGAACGCAATAAATCATCCCTATCAATTAGCTCGAACACGCAAACATTTCTTGCAAGCATGAGTTTCTCTCGGGAATGCACGTCAACCAGAAGAAAAGGATAGAGACATAGCCCCTCTGACGCGTCTACAGCTCCTAACGAGCTTCACTGGCCATGATCTGTCGGAATACTTAAGAGTTGCTCTTTTGCTTTTCCTGAATATGTTGCTTGATGAATCCTCCCGGACACTCTGCGCTTGTACATGATTGAACAGCCACGCTATGAAAGAGCTTGACGATAGTGATGGTGGAGACGGTGAGCTTGAGAGAAAATAATAATGGAGCAAGACTTTGTTGAAAAAATGAAGATGGACAGAGAGATGAGGATCACCTTCCCACCGCGTCGCCTATCTCCCAAGGGATCGTCCTTCATTGTTTAGCCACCACGACGGTCGAACTTGACCACTGGAGTTTCCTGGCCGTTGAACGTGCTGCGTCCCCTGAGCAGAAGGTGTTGGGTGTGTAATATATAGGCTTTTGACCCAGTCAAAAAAAAAGAGGTCAAAAGTCAATAGGTCAACAGAAGCTACAGTGGACTTGGCTAAAATAAAAGGAGACCGAGGGCTTTCGGGGAGGAGAAAACAGAAACGGAAAAGAAAGGAAAGGAAAAGAGAAGAAAAGAGAGGAAAGGAAAGAGGAAGAAGAAAAAGAGAAAAGAGAAGAGGGTTTTGTGCCGAGGGAGTTTCGCCAAGCCGATTCAACTTCGATTAGCAACGTCCGGTAAGTATTCGTGCCCCTCATTTGTTCAATCGGGATATTTTTCCGAGTTAGGGCTCAATTTCGGAATTATGTGTTATTTGAGCGGCGAAATCCAATTTTTGAGTCGTAGAGCTGCGTATTTTTATAGAATTGATAGTGTGTGGTGTTGTGATGCCATGGGATTTTACGGATCTTGATTTGGATCTACGGTTTGCCCAATATGAATTTTTGAAGTTAGCTGCGCAAGATGAACAGTGCGCGATCAGCGGCTTTTAGGCTGATTTTCGTCGGTTTTCAACTCGATTTTGGGATGGCCAAGTTGGGACTTTTGTAATACTCGGAACGGGCTTTCTTTTGACTATAACTTTGCTAGGATCGGAGTTCGATGGAGAAAGTTATGGCGCAATTAAGTTTTGTGCTCAAGCTCCGCGTTGCGGACGATTTGGATAATGGCTTTAGATGAGCAATTTGTGGGCGCCTTTGAGTTGTCTTGTTAGCGTTTAAGCATCGTTTAGCTGTTTAGTGATTATTGTAGTATTTTACTTGGTTTTGATGTCGATTATCGTTCAATTGATAGGATTACGAGATCGTCGGTTTGAGTGAGCGTCATTATATGATTTTTGGGGATTCCAGGTGAGTGGTGCTATCTCTTCTTTGAGTTTATAAACTCATGTCTTGAAAGTGATAATGATCTGAGTATCATATGAGTTATTAAAGCATGTTTGTTGCATAAAAGCCTGGATCGGGCAATTACTACCTTTTGTCGATTGTGAAAATGCGTTGAAAAGTCTTATGGCGTTATTGAAATGAAGCTTTTGTGAATGCTTATATTAAAGGTTTTGTGAAGAGGATTAGCCGAGGGCTATTCTTGTTGCGAAATGTTTTGTGAAATAGATTTATTGGTGTTGATTACGGATTTTTAGATTGAGTTATAAGTTGCTGCTGCTCGTATTACTATGTTGAGAACCCGTTGAGGGGGGAGTATGCATACTGTTAGGATATCCTTCTGGGCCGAACCGCCGGCTTATAATAGGTGGTAGACCTTGCCAAGAGGGGTAAACTTGGTCGCCTTTGTCACGGCGTTAAACTTGACCATAGTTTGATGACGAGCATGAGATTGGTTGATGGATGAACCATCAACATGTTATGTGATGAGATTAGTCAATGGATAGACCATTGATGATTGGCTATTGTTGTTAAGTGAGTTTTTATTAAGTAATCTGATACATATGACTTTTATTGAAAAGTTATTATACCTTTGAGATATTTTTGGCTATATTGTACATCGAGTTTGAGTTATGGGCCGTGACATTTTTGATGCTATTGCATAGTGATTGTTCGATCTGCTTAGATGAGATATGCACTGCTTACTGAGCTGTTGTTGCTCACCCCTCTCTTTCCCTAATCTTTTCAGGTTCCTTGATTAGTAGTCAATAGAACAAAAGTGGTGTCGTTGGGACTTTTGGGAGTTGTAATCCTTGTGGTTTGAGGCTGCGTCCTTCGGGAGAGAGGACGGCCGTGTCATTTCCCGTTCTGTAGGTTTTGGGGTGCGACATTTGTTGGTATCAGAGCTTAGGATGTGATTTTTGGGGTACATAGACTATGGGACTCTGTGAGGTAGTGTGTTAGAACGCGTCAATCTTTTGTTAAGTACTAGGATGTATGATTCATTTTGAGTCCAAACGGTTATCAATCCTGATTCAGAGAAGCATGCTTCACTCTGTAAAGTGGTGATTTCTTAGTTGCGAATCATGTGTTCAAGAAGTGTGTTTCGAATGGATAACAAAGAGTTGCGTGGAAATCTAGTGGAGTTGAATATACATGATTTTGATGTTATTTCAAGCTATTGATTGGTTATCCTCACATTATGGTATTGATGTGATTATGTGGCTGATATAAAAGACACAGGAAAGAATGTTGTGAAGTTGGAAAGTATTGTTGTTATCAGATGTGTTTCTTGAGAATCTATCGGATTTGTCTTCTGACAAAGAAATTGATTTCTGTAATGAATGGATTTTGGGTGCATCATTTTCCTTAAGACACCGCATTGAATGACACTTTCTGAACTTGAAAAAGAAGAGGAGATGATGTGCTTAGAATTGTTTTCAGAACAAGGTATGGCATTAGGAATTTCTTATCATGCCTCTTGGATTAATGAATGTGCCCTCTACCTTCGTGTTTTTTTATGAACAAAGTATTAAAAGAGTGTATAAATAGGTTTATTATGGTGTTCATCGAAGATATATTGATGTACCAGAAGAGCATGTAGGAAGACAAATAGCACTTGAGGATTTGAAGCAGTTGGCCAGTGGAATTGCTCTACTAATGTTATAGAAGTGATAAGTCATGATCAATGTTATGATAAGTTGTGATCTCTAGATAGTAAGTTGAGATTTTGAGAATTATATCATGACTGGTTGAGGTAGATTATTTTTCTTGGTTAGAAAAAAAAAAAAAGAAGGAATTTATATTGGAAGTTTTGATACGTGGTGATATTTGGTATGATAAGAATTGATCTTAGAAGTTATAAGCTTGAATTGACAGGTGAGATTGGGATTTACTTGTGATAAATAGGTGCGATCAGCTCGTGAACTTTTGAATAGCAGGTTATGATTTCACTCTAAAGAATTTTTGTGGACCTAGTGGAGACCGTCAATTTCAGTTGTGGTTTTCGGTAAAATGGTAACAAGAGTGTTTGAATTAAGAAATAGAAAAGGGCAACATATTTATGGGCTTAATGAGTTGGAGAAGCACGGGAGTGTGTCGATTTTTATACTGATTTTAGATCAATTCAGTGAAACCTTAGTTGGGAGTTTACTAGTTGCTGCCGTTGTGTCTTTTGTTTCGGCTTGGTTGGATGGTGGATAGATACAAATAATTGCAGTTGTGGAACCCCTTGTGATTTCTTGATCTTGATTGTGAATGCCATTGTTGGAATTTGGCAAGAGAACAATGCAGAGAAAGCACTAGAAGCATGCTTTGCCTTGTAAGGGATAATAAAAGCAAGTGAATTGTTGCCTTTGATACCGAGAATGTATCCTAAGATTTTTTGAGGAGCGGTTTTGACGAGGAGATAAAGAGGACTATTATGATCTAAATCCTAACTCGCAAGAAGCAGAACCAGTTGGACAAGGAATTATACTATCAAAGATTTTAAATTTGGGATCAAGGTGTGTTCTGTGATGTTTAATGGTGTAGAATACCTTGAATCTGTTATGAAGGTCACTTTGGGCTTGAGGAGTCATAATGTGGTGACTGAGCAAAGCTTTGATGCTCTCAAGGTAACAAAGGACAGTGTTACTATGACAGGGGTGTTAGAGTTCAAGGACAGGTCCTAGCATTGTAAAACAGATTGCAAATGCAACCAATGATCCACATGCGCTACAATCCTCATACGAGCAATATTCACTGAGTGATGCAAGTCAATTGTAGCTGGATGAATGCAATAGACTTGAGATACGGCCTCACCAGTAGTTGGTGTAATGGTAACAAATTTAGAAAGTAGAGCACAGACATAAGAGGAGATTGCATGGGTTGGAACAATATCGACTAATGGTGAGAGGGAATTGGTGAATTGATTGCTAAGGCCATGGAGAGAGGTTGACGTGGAGGGTGTTACTATAATCTCTTCTCAAGGAGTTAGTAAGAACAGGAAAAGTATTCAAAAGTTTTTGTGCAATAAGTAAGAATTGATTTGCGCGAATCTTCAAGTGGGTGATGTGATATTCTTGGATTATGTACGTAATAGAAGTGAATGGAATGTTGAAAGGAGAATCAACAATGTGTGAAAATTCAGGTTGTGATATGTTTGATTATTTGGATATTTTGCAGATTATATTTCAGGTGATGGCGAATGATAATGAACTTTATGGTACTGGAGAAAATTGTCGTAACGGTATTTTGTTAATTGATGATACTTTGGAGATATTAATTAGAGACTATGTAGGAATTGATAAAAGAAAAGAAGAAAAGGTGTTTGGATGCTAGACTACTTCAGTAGTGTGATTTTAGGCATGATAAATTGTAAGTGATAATTTTCGGTGGATTGATTTGAGGATAGTAATGCGAAATGGGAAGACTAAGCAATAGATGTGACATTAGAAAATGTTTGATAGTAGTGGACGGAAAAAGGAATTTCAGAATTTTGGTGATGCAAATGGTAAAGGTGGGCTTATGCTTATAGACAGTTGGATCATAGGCAGCATTACTAGTATGACGAAAAATGCAAAGTCTTTATGGATCACAAGAGCTTACGGTATATTTTTACTTAAGCAGAAGTGGGCATGAGGCAGAGGAGATGGTTGGAGCTTCTGAAAGAGTATGATTTGTTTGTCCATTAATACAAGCGAGGCAAGTATAGTAGCAAATTCCTTGTAAGTCTTCTGGAAGTGACAACTTTACTTGCTACTTGGAAGTCTATTGTTGAGGATATGAGCAAATTGGACTTGAATGCTACATGAGTGATTGTTGATCGATTGACCAAGTCCGTGAATTTTTTTGTCATATCAATTTGGCCTTTCACTAGAAGATATGGCAAAGTGATATATCAATGAAGCTTCATAGAATTTTAATAAGTGTTGATTCTGATAAAGATCCAGATTCGTGTTTAACTTTGAAAGAATTTATAGGCAGCGTTGGATACTAAACTCAATTTCGGTATAGCTTTTCACCTACAGATAAATGGACAATTAGAGAGATTGATTTATATGCTAAATGACCTGTTGAGATCCTGCGTCATTAACGTTGGTGGTTCTTGGGATGAACCTAAAGAAGGCAGATCTTGAGATTCTTGGACCTTGCAAGAAGGTCATGGTGTTTAAAGATGACACAATTATCCTTGATGGTGTTGGTGACAAGAAGTCCATAGAGGAGACAAGTGAACAAATTAGGTTTGCAAGAGATATTGACAAAACTATATGGTGTTGTGGCTATTTTTAAAGATTGGAAAAGTTAGTGAAGTAGAAGTACGTGAGAAGAAGGATGGGGTTACATATGCCTTTGAATGCCACAAAGGCAGCTATAGAAGAGTGTATAGCATCAAGTGGAGGTGTTGTTGTTCTTTATGCATCAAAGAGTTGGACAAATTGCAAACTACCAACTTTGATTGAAGACACCGAGACATTATTTGTTTCGATGCTAGAGAAGGAAATAGTATCAAGGAGTGCGATGATATTTGGAAATGCTCAACATGACCGTTTCTCAGATACTTTGGAGTTGTTTCAAGAGATGTAGCTTACGTTAATGCAACCTCGTGAAATCATTTTGGTGAGCGTCATCTTAGCTTGTACTCACTTGGCTGCCCTTGATAAAGGAAAATGGGTTCAAAAAAAAAAAGAAGAAGAAGCAAAGGAGCTTATTGAGAGCATGCCTATAACACCAGATCTTTCTACTTGAAGAGCCCTTCTCAGAGCTTGTAGAAAGCACGATCACATTGAAAAGGGAGAGAGGATAGGAAGAAAGCTTGGTGAGCTTCAGCCAGACCATGATGGTTTCCACATGTTATTGTCAAACCTATATGCTTCCAAAGGAAATTGGGAGGTGCTTGAGATTAGAGGAAGTATGGAACAACATGGAGTGATGAAAATACCAGATTGTAGCATAATCGAGGAAAATAGAGTGAATCATGAATTTCTAGCTTGTGACAAAATGTATTCTCACAAGAAGAAATTGAGAATATATGTGAAGATCTAATGGCAAAATCACACCGGGAGGTTTCTTGGGAATTTTAAGATGAGGAAACACGCAAATATCCTTATTTGTTTGTTGATTGAGGTAAGTGTAAATTTCGAGGACGAAATTTTTATAAGGAGGGGAGAATGTAATATATAGGCTTTTGACCCAGTCAAAAAAAAAGAGGTCAAAAGTCAATAGGTCAACAGAAGCTACAGTGGACTTGGCTAAAATAAAAGGAGACCGAGGGCTTTCGGGGAGGAGAAAACAGAAACGGAAAAGAAAGGAAAGGAAAAGAGAAGAAAAGAGAGGAAAGGAAAGAGGAAGAAGAAAAAGAGAAAAGAGAAGAGGGTTTTGTGCCGAGGGAGTTTCGCCAAGCCGATTCAACTTCGATTAGCAACGTCCGGTAAGTATTCGTGCCCCTCATTTGTTCAATCGGGATATTTTTCCGAGTTAGGGCTCAATTTCGGAATTATGTGTTATTTGAGCGGCGAAATCCAATTTTTGAGTCGTAGAGCTGCGTATTTTTATAGAATTGATAGTGTGTGGTGTTGTGATGCCATGGGATTTTACGGATCTTGATTTGGATCTACGGTTTGCCCAATATGAATTTTTGAAGTTAGCTGCGCAAGATGAACAGTGCGCGATCAGCGGCTTTTAGGCTGATTTTCGTCGGTTTTCAACTCGATTTTGGGATGGCCAAGTTGGGACTTTTGTAATACTCGGAACGGGCTTTCTTTTGACTATAACTTTGCTAGGATCGGAGTTCGATGGAGAAAGTTATGGCGCAATTAAGTTTTGTGCTCAAGCTCCGCGTTGCGGACGATTTGGATAATGGCTTTAGATGAGCAATTTGTGGGCGCCTTTGAGTTGTCTTGTTAGCGTTTAAGCATCGTTTAGCTGTTTAGTGATTATTGTAGTATTTTACTTGGTTTTGATGTCGATTATTGTTCAATTGATAGGATTACGAGATCGTCGGTTTGAGTGAGCGTCATTATATGATTTTTGGGGATTCCAGGTGAGTGGTGCTATCTCTTCTTTGAGTTTATAAACTCATGTCTTGAAAGTGATAATGATCTGAGTATCATATGAGTTATTAAAGCATGTTTGTTGCATAAAAGCCTGGATCGGGCAATTACTACCTTTTGTCGATTGTGAAAATGCGTTGAAAAGTCTTATGGCGTTATTGAAATGAAGCTTTTGTGAATGCTTATATTAAAGGTTTTGTGAAGAGGATTAGCCGAGGGCTATTCTTGTTGCGAAATGTTTTGTGAAATGGATTTATTGGTGTTGATTACGGATTTTTAGATTGAGTTATAAGTTGCTGCTGCTCGTATTACTATGTTGAGAACCCGTTGAGGGGGGAGTATGCATACTGTCAGGATATCCTTCTGGGCCGAACCGCCGGCTTATAATAGGTGGTAGACCTTGCCAAGAGGGGTAAACTTGGTCGCCTTTGTCACGGCGTTAAACTTGACCATAGTTTGATGACGAGCATGAGATTGGTTGATGGATGAACCATCAACATGTTATGTGATGAGATTAGTCAATGGATAGACCATTGATGATTGGCTATTGTTGTTAAGTGAGTTTTTATTAAGTAATCTGATACATATGACTTTTATTGAAAAGTTATTATACCTTTGAGATATTTTTGGCTATATTGTACATCGAGTTTGAGTTATGGGCCGTGACATTTTTGATGCTATTGCATAGTGATTGTTCGATCTGCTTAGATGAGATATGCACTGCTTACTGAGCTGTTGTTGCTCACCCCTCTCTTTCCCTAATCTTTTCAGGTTCCTTGATTAGTAGTCAATAGAACAAAAGTGGTGTCGTTGGGACTTTTGGGAGTTGTAATCCTTGTGGTTTGAGGCTGCGTCCTTCGGGAGAGAGGACGGCCGTGTCATTTCCCGTTCTGTAGGTTTTGGGGTGCGACAGGGTGAATCGCGCAATAGAGAAACAGAGGGTGAGACGATTTTGAAACAACAAACAGAGGAAGATACGCCTAGAGAAATCTCCTCAGTTCCTCGCGACATTCGGGCGATGACGGAATTCGTCGATCAACAGTCACGCTTACCAGGTCGTTCCATCTCCGATTGAACTCTAGAGTTCATTCCGATACATTCCAACTTTGTCTTTTGATTCATGTTTCACTTTTGTTTTCTTTCATCCTCTCGCCGTCTTCTAGAAATTCCATTGCTGTTGGTTGCACTGTGGAGGAGGTATCGAGTTCGCAAGGAAGGAGTTCGATGGAATGACGAAGCTGGTCTCAAAGACTACCTGTTCAAGAGACACAGAATCGGCGAGCTTTACCTGGTGGTGGGAGCAAGTTCAAGTTCGAGAGCGCAAGATTCTAAGATGAAAAGCCACTGCCGGAGGCTCGGATGCTGTGTCGTCGAGAGAGAGGTTGTGGAAGCGTTGTTGCCGCAGGGACATGGTTACAGAGTTATGCTACCGCAGCGAAAGAGACGGACTGTGAGAGAGGATCTGAATACAGCGCTTGATGAGGAAATGCCTGCAGATCCAGAAGTCAGTCTTTCTAATGGGTGGTGAGGAGTTCGGAGAATACCAAGGAGCCTTACAAGGTGTCTTAAAGGTTCTTTTTTTTTTTCCGGACAAGTATGGACCTGAGAGGGTTGTTGATTCTCCAATCACAGAGGCTGGTTTCGCTGGAGTTGAAGTCGGCGCTGCTTTCTGTGGTCTCAGGCCTGTCGTGGAGTTGATGACATCCAATTTCGCTATGCAGGCGTCCCCCATCCCACCCGGAGGAAGCTTTACGGATCCGGCCTCGTTAAATCACTCATCACCCTCAGGATCTATCGGACACGAGAATCGTCCACCGCGTACGAAATGAGAGTTGCTCATGAACTGTGTAACATCTCGGGTACGTTCCTCCAACCAAAGTACTTCCTCATCCTCTGCTTTTTCAGATTTGCAGTCACTAATTTCTTAATGCAGTGTGTTGGTTGCATTATTTGAATGCGTTGTCATCAAGGAGTGGATAGTTTGCGTGGTCACAGATTTAATTGGTGTTTACTCAAGTCTCCTTTTCAGTTGCTATTATTATGGTGTCAACATAAGCACAGAAATATGAGATATACATGACACATATGTTCAATATAATATCTTAGGCGCAGGATGGGACCATTGTTATTACTCTGATTAACTCAGCTTGTAATGTTTGGTATTAGCCTCAGAAAGCTTCATGTCTCCTTCGTCCTTTTCCTGCCTTCTTTTCTTTAAAAGGGTAAGCAATCATTCGCAAATTCTGGACATGGTCGTCCTGTTATGAAGTAGCAATTGCTTTTGCTATTCAATGACTCTTTGCCCTCATAAACTTTGATTGGTGACCCATTGTTATTCCATTTGGTAACGAGGGTAATTACTCGTTGATTCAGTCTCATTGAATTCAATTTGTTAATTATGTGCTCTGGTGTTCTAGGAGTCGAATAAATTTTTATGTGAATCTGCTTTGCTTCATGGTTATTAGCATGAATATTTTGTGTTGATTCATTCTGTTATAGGGCATTGTAGGAAATTGGCGAACTCCTAAAGCTCACTCCTTGGCAACGTCGCCATTGATTATAGGCCATTTGCTGCATTTCTTTCTCTTGTACATGTATTTAGTGACAGCAGATTAGCATAAAGACCCTTTGGAAATACAAATCATGGAGATCCGAGGAAGCATCTTTGTGGGATTTTCGACACTACATGGGGGCAAAGAAAACCACATAGTCATGTAGAGATATCGTAGTTGATAAGCCATCAGATATTATTTGTGATGATGTCAATCAACAAGCTGTTGCTGCAAAGAATGCAGGCCTTCAGGTGACTACAGGGGCGTCTATCGGGCCAATTCTGAAGAAATTCGTAACCGGACCCATATACTTTGTTCAATGTGAATGCATTATGTCTAAAGTATCTATATGCGGAGAAATCCGAAAGCAAGACTTTGCCAATTTCAATGCTTTTGTTTAGGGGTTCATCCTATCATTGTGGTTGAATTTGATTCCTGATTTTCGATGAAAAGAATGTGAAGGCGAAAATTTAGGTGTCAACAATTGATAAGGCGAGAGACTATTAATCCTTTTTTCCCTGTTAAACAATGAGGAAGACATTGGTATGAAAATTTCTTTAATTGACTAATTATGAAAAGATGTAGCATAGATTAGAAATTGCTCTGCCATACATATCAAGACATTCCGAAATTTCCGCCAATTGGAAATTAAGAAACAACTGAGTTTTATGAAATATGCTCGTAGTAAATTCTCGCCCGGAATTGATCATTCCTGGGAATGCTAACCATTAGGGAAAGGCTATTAGGGGAAGTTAAATTCGCACGACTAAAGAAAAATTCGATCGTGTCACGCCCCGAACCCTAACGGGCTCGCAACACCCCTTCAACGGTCGTAAAGAACGCGACGTCCCAGGACGCGTCGCCGACTCAAACAAATTACACATGCGGAAGCGAATAAAACAACCCCGACAATTATCATGATGACAAAAGGATAGCACGAAACAATAATTGCATAACATCAAGAAGTAGTCACTATTACAAAACGATAATCCAGGCTACAAATTTTAAACCACAGTTTTCAAAAGAGGGCGGTGGTCGACAAGCTTATCTCCTCTACAAAAAGTCACTCAAAAGACAGGGTACTTTAATCTATCCTTCAATCCCTGTGGTACTCCGGCGGCATCTCCGAATCAATCACGGTCGCGGATCTGAAAGTGGTTATATAATAACCGTGAGAACGAGTCTCAATAAGCAACACCCTAAACCTCACCTAGGCTAATGCGTACCCAGACAAGTCTAACAGGCGAATCACCAGGCATCAACAACCAATTTCAATCGACAAACTTACCTCGTCTCAAGCCATGAACCAACCCTGCATGTTAGTCCGAGTATAATAAAACAAGGATAACTCAACCACCATATCACAATCACCCAACATACACGGCCCACTCGCACTCCGACAAACCACCCAAGCAATCACACGCGCCAACAGCCAGTCCAATCAATCACACTCAAATCACATGCGTGGCCGAACATCTAATTCACGACCCGCGCCACTGCGCCTCAGGTCCATTCTCACTGCCCGCGCTACTGCTCCTCAGGCCCAATCTCAATGCCCGCGCTACTGCGCCTCAGGCCCAATCTCAATGCCCGCGCTACTGCGCCTCAGGCCCAACTGGCACACCGGCCATTCATTTTTACACGGACTGTCATCACACGTCCCAAGTCCGTAGCCCTCCGATCGATCCGGGCTTAAAATCAACAGGCAAGCACACGCCACTCAAATATTCAATTTTTCACGCCGAATATATCACAAATTCCATAATCACAACTTAATCCAAACTCACGCCTCGCCACCTCGTCATGCAAATTCGACGTTCAAGCCGGCACGCACAAATATCCTTTTTTCAAACATATTAAATTAGCCCAATTCAAATAATGCAATTATAATGTAAAATTAATAAACTAAAATACGCCCTAGCCATCCTAACCCGAGACACGTCATTTAAATACCCACTATCCTAGATAGGGCTTAGGATATCACTTACCGAAATTTGGCCCGGGAAAAATCGACTCGGGCCCGAAATGGCCCGGGTGAACAGTACCGGACGGGCACGGGAGCGGGCCACACGGGCGCGGTGGCCGGACGGTGCGCCTGGTGCACGGGCGCGGTGGCCGGTCAGCGTGCCTAGTGCACGGGCGCGGCGAACGTGCGACGTGCCCGGGGCGCACGGCCGAGCGGGACGGGCGCGGGGCTCGGCAACGGGCGCGGCGACGGGCGCGGGGCTCGGCCACGGGCGCGGCGACGGGCGCGGGGCTCGGCCACGGCGGGGCAGAGGCCGGAATGGCTCCGGCGCGGCGGCACAGCGACTGGGGACGCTCCGGCGCGGCGGGACAGCGGCTGGGAGGCTCGGGAATAACGGGCAGCAGCTCCGGCGAGCTCAGCCACGCCCCGGGGAGGCCTGGCCGCGGCTGGGTTGGCTCCGGGAGGGGCGGACAGTGGCTGGGGAGCTCCGGCGCGGCGGCACAGTGACTGGGGACGCTCCGGCGCGGCGGCACAGCGACTCAGGCGAGCTGTCGGAGTGCCCCCGGAAGAGAAAAAGACGGCTGAGGTGGGGATGGCGCGGCTGGAGGGGGCTCAGCGGCGACAGGGGGCGGTGCTGAGTCGTCGGGACGGCGCTGGGGAGGCCGACCGGCGCTTGAGCGACGCCTGGACCCCGCCGGTCGCGGCGGCGAGCGGTGGGAGTGGCGGAAGGTCAGAGAGAGGAAGAGAGAGCGGGCTGGGGAGGCTGGCGCGGCTGCGGAGGTGCACGGCGGCGACAGAGGCGGTGCACGGGCGTCTGGGCAGTGCTGGGAACGCCTCGGCGACGCCCGGGGCTCGCCGGGCTCGGCGGCGAGCGGCGGCGAGCCGAGCTCGCACGCTCGGGCCGAGGGGAGAGCAGCGTCGGTCTGGGCTGCTGAGCGACGCGGCGGCGCGGCGACGGTGCGAAGGAGGACGGTGGCATCGGGCGGAGGCGGAGAGTCGTCGGGTGGAGGCTGAGGCGGCGGCTGGAAGACTGTGGAGGCGGCGGAGAGGAGCTGTGGGGGTGTTGGGGTTGCGGAGGTGGTCAGAGGAGGAAGAGGGAGATGGTCGGGCGACGGGCGGGCGGCGGTGCAGCTCGGTCGGGCGGCGGCGGCGCAAGGCGGGCGGCTTGGTTCGTCGGGCGGCGTCGGCAGCTGGACGGTGGAGCGGAAGCAGGGGTCGAACAGGCGCGGGCGAGCGGGAAGGGAGAGGAGGAGAGAAAGAAGAGAGAGAGAGGAAGAAAAAAGAAAAAAAGAAGAGAGAGAGGAGAAGAGAGAAGAGGGAGCGAGAGAGGGAACGGGCGCATGCATGGGGAAGGGGCGCGCGCATGGGGCAGAGGGGCGCGTCTGCATGGCGTTGCGTGCGCGGGGAAGGGAAGAGATGGGAGAGAGAGAGAGAGAGAAAGAAGAAGGAAGGGAAGAGGAAGGGTCACGCGTGGGGAAGAGAAGCCGCGGACGTGCAGGGGAAGTGGCGCAGGCGTGCATGGGGATTGCGTGTACCGGGGAAAGAGAAGGGGAGAGAGAGAGTGAGAGAGAGAAAGAGAAAGAAGAGGGGAAGGGGAAGCGGCGAGCGTGCACCTGGACGTTGCGCGCGTCCAGGGGGGAAGAGAAAGAAGAGAGAAAAAAGAAATAATAACCCTCGAGTGCGATCTAACGGTCCATTTTAAACTCGGAAATAAAATCTATGGTCCGAAATAATTCCTAGAAAAATAATAAGGGCAAGGCCAACGTAAACCATAAATAAAATAACTCGAAAACACCCTACGAGGGAGGTCTACTAGTCCGAAGTCGTACCCGGTCGAAAATCCACTTTTCACATAATCCGGACAATACTGACGCTGGCCACAATAAAATCGACACCATCCAATTTATTTCGACCCGGAACTCCCGGAAATTGGCTGCCAAGTTTGGGGTCTAAAAACGGCTAAATTCGATCGAGTGTGATTCTAATAAAAGTCTCTACTTTAAAAACGAAAACCCGAGAGTGATCAGTTCCCGGGCGAGATTTCATTATAAGCGCACTGACAAATTACACGTTCTATAAATCCCAAAAACGGGTCAAAATCCAGAATGTCACAACTCTTCCCCCCTTACAAAAATTTCGTCCTCGAAATTTACAACCCAACCCAACTAATCAAACAAATGGGGATACTGGTGTCGCATCAACTCTTCACTTTCCCACGTTGCGCCTTCGGTCCCATGGTGCTCCCAAATAACCTTGACCATCGGGATTTTCTTGTTCCTCAACACTCTTTCTAGTCTGTCCTCGATCCGAACTGGCTTCTCCACGTACGACACCCTGTCGTCCACGTCTATTTCCTCATAGTTCAGCACGTGGGTCGGGTCCGGTTCATATTTCCTTAGCATAGACACGTGGAACACGTTGTGCACTTGAGACAAATTCGGCGGTAGCGCGAGACGATAAGCCAAAGTGCCTATTCTCTCTAAGACCTCAAATGGGCCCACGTACCTCGGGCTCAACTTCCCCTTTTTACCAAACCGAGATAGCCCTCTCATCGGCGATACCTTGAGGAATACGTGGTCCCCAACTTGAAATTCCAAGGGTTTACGTCTCCGATCAGCATAATTCTTTTGGCGGCTCTGAGCGGTTTTGAGTCTGTCCCGGATAATCTTGACTGTCTCAGTCGACTGTTGCACTAACTCCGGGCCTGTAATGCTCCTTTCACCAACTTCATCCCAACAAACTGGTGTTCTGCAAGTTCTGCCGTACAATACTTCAAACGGTGCCATCTTGATACTCTGCTGAAAACTATTGTTGTAGGCGAATTCAACCAAGTGCAGCTGTTCCTCCCAGCCACCCTTAAAATCCAAAACACAAGCTCGCAGCATGTCTTCCAAAGTCTGGATCGTTCTTTCCGACTGGCCATCCGTCTGGGGATGATAGGCCGTGCTGAACTGCAGCTTCGTTCCTAATGCCGTATGAAGACTTTTCCAAAAAGGCGGCGGTAAATTTTGGATCACGATCCGAAGTGATCGTCACTGGTACTCCATGGAGGCGGACTATGTGTCGTACATACAGGTCAGCATACCTTTCCAAGGCGAAATCCTTCCGTACCGGTAGGAAATGTGCTGATTTTGTCAGCCGATCAACTATCACCCAAATCGAATCATGCCCCCTTTGACTTCTTGGCAATCCCATCACAAAGTCCATCGTGATGTGTTCCCATTTCCACTCGGGAATTTCCAATGGTTGCAACATTCCACCCGGCTTGCAGTGTTGCGCCTTCACTTGTTGGCACGTCAAACACTTAGCCACATGCTTGGCCACGTTCACTTTCATGCCGTTCCACCAGTAATGCTGTCGTAAGTTCTGATACATTTTCGTACTCCCCGGGTGGATACTGTACGTACTACGGTGCGCCTCAGACAAAATTTCTTCCTTCAGCTCCGCGTCACTGGGCACACATAACCGTCCTCGGAACTTTAGAATTCCTTCCTCGGACACCTGAAAGTCCGATTTCCTCTTTGTGGCGTCCATATTTACAATCTTTTGTATCTCCGGGTCCGTCGATTGAAGAGATTTAATCTTAGCTTGAATTTCCGGTTCAATCCTCAATGCAGCAAGTAAACTCGAGACCTGACTCACTTCAAACTTAAATCCTGAATCTCGAACCCCTTCTAACAGGGTCCACTCCTTGTCCATCATATGCGCGATGCTAGATTTCCTGCTCAGTGCATCCGCAACCCTATTTGCTTTTCCAGGGTGATACAATATATCGCAGTCATAATCCTTAAGGAGTTCCATCCAACGACGCTGTCTCAAATTTAATTCCTTTTGGGAGAACAAGTACTTTAAACTTTGATGGTCCGTATAAATCTGAAACTTCTCCCCACACAGGTAGTGTCTCCAAATCTTAAGAGCGAAAATAATTGCAGCCAACTCCAAGTCATGCGTCGGATAATTCTGTTCATGCGGCCTTAACTGCCGCGATGCGTACGCCACTACTTTCCCGTGTTGCATAAGCACGCATCCCAATCCCCTTAACGATGCATCACTGTAGATCTCATAACCTCCCGGTCCTGACGGAATTGTTAACACTGGCGCGGTTGTCAACCTCTGCTTTAATTCTTGGAAGCTCCTTTCGCACTTGTCCGTCCATTCAAACCTCGTCTCCTTCTTCAGTAGCCGCGTCAGAGGCATCGCTATTGCTGAAAATCTTTCCACGAAGCGCCTGTAATACCCTGCTAAGCCCAAGAAGCTCCGTACCTCAGTTACTGTTGTTGGCCTTGGCCAATCCACGACGGCTTCAATCTTCGCCGGGTCTACTGCTATCCCTTCTCCGGATACCACATGTCCTAAGAACGCCACTCGATGAAGCCAGAATTCACACTTGCTGAACTTAGCGTAGAGTGCATGTTCCCTTAAGGTCCGTAGAACTTTTTCCAGGTGCACCTCGTGCTCGGCGGGGCTCTTCGAGTACACCAGAATATCGTCGATAAACACGATCACAAACTGATCCAAGAATTCCTTGAATACCTGATTCATTAAGTCCATAAAGGCTGCAGGGGCATTCGTCAAACCAAACGGCATCACTGTAAACTCATAGTGCCCATACCTCGTCCTGAATGCCGACTTCGGCACGTCCTCCTTCTTGATCCTCAATTGGTGATAGCCAGTCCTCAAGTCGATCTTAGAAAACACTGACGCCCCTTGCAACTGGTCGAACAGGTCCTCAATCCTTGGCAACGGGTACTTATTCTTGATGGTCACCTGGTTCAGTTGTCTGTAGTCGATGCACAATCTCAATGACCCATCCTTTTTCCTTACGAATAACACTGGCGCTCCCCATGGAAACGCACTTGGGCGAATGAAGCCCTTGTCCAATAACTCTTGCATTTGGACTTTCAACTCTTTCAATTCTGACAGCGACATCCTATAAGGTGCTTTCGAGATCGGTTCCGTACCTGGGGCCAACTCGATTGCGAACTCCACCTCTCTGTCAGGTGGCAGTCCCGGCAATTCCTGAGGAAAGACATCGGGAAAATTGCACACCACGGCTATATCCTCTAGCCTCGGTTCTCCAACCGTCGAATCAACCACATTTGCTAGAAATCCTTGGCAACCCTCAACCAACAGCTTCGTTACTTCGAGCGACGAAATCCAAGGGATCGAGGTTCCTCCTCGGTTTCCCACAAACTCAAATCTAGGCTGTCCAATCGGATTAAATTGGATTACCTTGCTACTACAGTCCATAACAGCTTTCTGTTTGTCTAGCCAGTCCATACCGACAATTACATCAAAGTCATGCATACGCAATACTGCTAAATCTATCCTCCCTTCCCTATCGCCAACCACTAACTTACAATCGGGACAACCCAACGTAATCAGCACTTTATCATTCAGTGGAGTAGCAACACACAACATGACATCAAGTGGTTTCGGCTCAATCCCAGATAATTCAACGAACTGCTCAGAAATAAAGGAATGCGACGCCCCCGGATTAAATAAGGCATAAGCAGCATGATCACAGAGAGAGACCGTACCTGTGACCACGCCCGGCGCATCCTGCGCTTCCCTCCTTGCCATTGCATACACTCGTCCTTGGGCCGGTGGCCTGTTCTGATTTGCCGGCTGAGCAGCTCTAAATTGATTTCCATTCCGGGGCGGTGGCGGTGGCAATATAGGCGGTCCAGCTTGCCTATTGTTGGGGCAGTCCCTCTTCTGATGGCCCCTCCCACCACACGTATAACATGCTCCGTCCCTAGTTGGGCAAGGTCCATGGCCATGTCTTCCTCCACATAGTCTACACGGGGCGTTCTGATGACGGTTTGGTTTCCCAATGTTCCTCCGAGCTGGCGGGACGAAGCGATCATTTCCTGACATGGGCCTCTTCCCCAGCTGACGGTTGTCCCTAGTCGGGGCGTACCGCGATCCAGAAGCGGCAGCCCTGTCTGACTGATCCCGCTCAATTGCTTGAGCCCTCTCATATATTTCATTGTAGCTTCTCAAGTTCAAGGAGATCATCTGAGTACGGAGGTCCGGCTTCAGCCCATCCCGGAACCTCCTAGCCTTGTCCGTTGGATCCTCCACCATCCTGGGGGCAAATTTGGACAACCTTGCAAACTCTGCCTCATACTGATCCACTGTTGACTGACCCTGTCGAAGTCTCATAAACTCTGACAATTTCTGCTCTCGAGCACTCTCCGAGAAGTATTTACCATTGAAGGCCTCAGTAAAGACAGCCCAACTCGGAGCAGTACCCGTGGGGAATACCTGGCCCTTGGTGGCCCTCCACCAGTCACTTGCATTGTTCTGAAGCTGGTAGACTGCCAGCGTCACCATCTCCTCCTCAGTACATCCGAGCACTTCAAAAGCCTTCTCCAGCTCCTCTACCCATCTTGGCGCAGCCTCGGGGTCACCTCTTCCATCAAACTTCGGGGGTTTCAGCCTCAGAAACTGCTCTACTAGCTTGGACATCGGCCTGATCATGTTCACTCGCACCATGCCGGGATCTCCACCAACCACATTATTCTCCTGATTTCCATTATTCCCAACTATCTCACTGGCAGCTGCAGCAGCGACAGTAGCGCTCCTTTCTCCGGTCTGTCTTCCTGTTAAAAACCCTGCTTCCTCAAGCACCCTCCACACCTCATCCAACCTAGGATCCCTCGTCACTCCCGCTTGCGGGGCTACACGACCTCTTCCTCGACCTTGTCCTCGACCTAGACCTCGACCTCGACCTCGACCTCGACCTCGACCTCGAACTTGACCGCTACCTTGACCACTACCTTGACCGTTCATCTTATCAATTCTCACAAACGCTCACCTGGTAATGTCTGAGCAGGAATTAGAACTCTAGGCCAATTATACCAGTCTACAACCTAGGCAGTGCGTCGCAATACAACTTACCAAACAAACAGCCAATCACAACATCACTCCATGACAACCAACAGGGTTTCGACACTTACCTCAAGTCCTGACGCACCTGCATTTCACACGTTATTGCATAAAATCAAGCAGCAATCACAATCACATTGTCTGGGGTACGCATAGCACATGAGTCTCCCTAACTGGCTACCCCAAAGTCATCGCTCCTTATCACTCCAGGTCTCGACCGTCTTGGATCGAGCAGACCATGCTCTGATACCAAATCAACGGGGATGTCACGCCCCGAACCCTAACGGGCTCGCAACACCCCTTCAACGGTCGTAAAGAACGCGACGTCCCAGGACGCGTCGCCGACTCAAACAAATTACACATGCGGAAGCGAATAAAACAACCCCGACAATTATCATGATGACAAAAGGATAGCACGAAACAATAATTGCATAACATCAAGAAGTAGTCACTATTACAAAACGATAATCCAGGCTACAAATTTTAAACCACAGTTTTCAAAAGAGGGCGGTGGTCGACAAGCTTATCTCCTCTACAAAAAGTCACTCAAAAGACAGGGTACTTTAATCTATCCTTCAATCCCTGTGGTACTCCGGCGGCATCTCCGAATCAATCACGGTCGCGGATCTGAAAGTGGTTATATAATAACCGTGAGAACGAGTCTCAATAAGCAACACCCTAAACCTCACCTAGGCTAATGCGTACCCAGACAAGTCTAACAGGCGAATCACCAGGCATCAACAACCAATTTCAATCGACAAACTTACCTCGTCTCAAGCCATGAACCAACCCTGCATGTTAGTCCGAGTATAATAAAACAAGGATAACTCAACCACTATATCACAATCACCCAACATACACGGCCCACTCGCACTCCGACAAACCACCCAAGCAATCACACGCGCCAACAGCCAGTCCAATCAATCACACTCAAATCACATGCGTGGCCGAACATCTAATTCACGACCCGCGCCACTGCGCCTCAGGTCCATTCTCACTGCCCGCGCTACTGCGCCTCAGGCCCAATCTCAATGCCCGCGCTACTGCGCCTCAGGCCCAATCTCAATGCCCGCGCTACTGCGCCTCAGGCCCAACTGGCACACCGGCCATTCATTTTTACACGGACTGTCATCACACGTCCCAAGTCCGTAGCCCTCCGATCGATCCGGGCTTAAAATCAACAGGCAAGCACACGCCACTCAAATATTCAATTTTTCACGCCGAATATATCACAAATTCCATAATCACAACTTAATCCAAACTCACGCCTCGCCACCTCGTCATGCAAATTCGACGTTCAAGCCGGCACGCACAAATATCCTTTTTTCAAACATATTAAATTAGCCCAATTCAAATAATGCAATTATAATGTAAAATTAATAAACTAAAATACGCCCTAGCCATCCTAACCCGAGACACGTCATTTAAATACCCACTATCCTAGATAGGGCTTAGGATATCACTTACCGAAATTTGGCCCGGGAAAAATCGACTCGGGCCCGAAATGGCCCGGGTGAACAGTACCGGACGGGCACGGGAGCGGGCCACACGGGCGCGGTGGCCGGACGGTGCGCCTGGTGCACGGGCGCGGTGGCCGGTCAGCGTGCCTAGTGCACGGGCGCGGCGAACGTGCGACGTGCCCGGGGGCGCACGGCCGAGCGGGACGGGCGCGGGGCTCGGCCACGGCGGGGCAGAGGCCGGAATGGCTCCGGCGCGGCGGCACAGCGACTGGGGACGCTCCGGCGCGGCGGGACAGCGGCTGGGAGGCTCGGGAATAACGGGCAGCAGCTCCGGCGAGCTCAGCCACGCCCCGGGGAGGCCTGGCCGCGGCTGGGTTGGCTCCGGGAGGGGCGGACAGTGGCTGGGGAGCTCCGGCGCGGCGGCACAGTGACTGGGGACGCTCCGGCGCGGCGGCACAGCGACTCAGGCGAGCTGTCGGAGTGCCCCCGGAAGAGAAAAAGACGGCTGAGGTGGGGATGGCGCGGCTGGAGGGGGCTCAGCGGCGACAGGGGGCGGTGCTGAGTCGTCGGGACGGCGCTGGGGAGGCCGACCGGCGCTAGGGCGACGCCTGGACCTCGCCGGTCGCGGCGGCGAGCGGTGGGAGTGGCGGAAGGTCAGAGAGAGGAAGAGAGAGCGGGCTGGGGAGGCTGGCGCGGCTGCGGAGGTGCACGGCGGCGACAGAGGCGGTGCACGGGCGTCTGGGCAGTGCTGGGAACGCCCGGGGCTCGCCGGGCTCGGCGGCGAGCGGCGGCGAGCTGAGCTCGCACGCTCGGGCCGAGGGGAGAGCAGCGTCGGTCTGGGCTGCTGAGCGACGCGGCGGCGCGGCGACGGTGCGAAGGAGGACGGTGGCATCGGGCGGAGGCAGAGGGTCGTCGGGCGGAGGCTGAGGCGGCGGCTGGAAGACTGTGGAGGCGGCGGAGAGGAGCTGTGGGGGTGTTGGGGTTGCGGAGGTGGTCAGAGGAGGAAGAGGGAGATGGTCGGGCGACGGGCGGGCGGCGGTGCAGCTCGGTCGGGCGGCGGCGGCGCAAGGCGGGCGGCTTGGTTCGTCGGGCGGCGTCGGCAGCTGGACGGTGGAGCGGAAGCAGGGGTCGAACAGGCGCGGGCGAGCGGGAAGGGAGAGGAGGAGAGAAAGAAGAGAGAGAGAGGAAGAAAAAAGAAAAAAAGAAGAGAGAGAGGAGAAGAGAGAAGAGGGAGCGAGAGAGGGAACGGGCGCATGCATGGGGAAGGGGCGCGCGCATGGGGCAGAGGGGCGCGTCTGCATGGCGTTGCGTGCGCGGGGAAGGGAAGAGATGGGAGAGAGAGAGAGAGAGAAAGAAGAAGGAAGGGAAGAGGAAGGGTCACGCGTGGGGAAGAGAAGCCGCGGACGTGCAGGGGAAGTGGCGCAGGCGTGCATGGGGATTGCGTGTACCGGGGAAAGAGAAGGGGAGAGAGAGAGTGAGAGAGAGAAAGAGAAAGAAGAGGGGAAGGGGAAGCGGCGAGCGTGCACCTGGACGTTGCGCGCGTCCAGGGGGGAAGAGAAAGAAGAGAGAAAAAAGAAATAATAACCCTCGAGTGCGATCTAACGGTCCATTTTAAACTCGGAAATAAAATCTATGGTCCGAAATAATTCCTAGAAAAATAATAAGGGCAAGGCCAACGTAAACCATAAATAAAATAACTCGAAAACACCCTACGAGGGAGGTCTACTAGTCCGAAGTCGTACCCGGTCGAAAATCCACTTTTCACATAATCCGGACAATACTGACGCTGGCCACAATAAAATCGACACCGTCCAATTTATTTCGACCCGGAACTCCCGGAAATTGGCTGCCAAGTTTGGGGTCTAAAAACGGCTAAATTCGATCGAGTGCGATTCTAATAAAAGTCTCTACTTTAAAAACGAAAACCCGAGAGTGATCAGTTCCCATGCGAGATTTCATTATAAGCGCACTGACAAATTACACGTTCTATAAATCCCAAAAACGGGTCAAAATCCAGAATGTCACAGATCGTAAATGGATTTCGACCATTAAATCGCAGAAGTGATATTTTGAGCCACTGTTGGCCGATCCAAGGATAGTTAGGGGTCAGTTCGCCACTGTCATAGTAGTGGATCGTGGGTGATTCCGTTGGACCACGAAACGACTTGACGAATGATCCTGAAATTATACCGAATGATCGTACCCCTCGGATCAAGCGATTGATCTTTGCGATTTTAATGACAATCGAGATTGTTACGTACCGAACGGACTTGCACGTGATTCAATTTAGTATCAGTCACAAGTCGATTCTGCGAATTTCCCTAGCAAGCCGCCCGTTAGCTCGAGAAACGCTCGAGTTGCATTTAATAGAATTTAATTATTGAATTTTCGCTCAAATTGGACACCGGAAAATTAGGAATTCACGACAAAACGCTAGGATCACGTTGCACGTGACACGTGTCAATTTTTGGTGCGCCTAAATTCTGTGGAAAAATTCGATTTGGGCAAGAAATGGAGAAAGTGACCAAAATACCCCTAGGATTTATTAAAGGGCATGTTTTATGGGCGAAGAGCATTTTGGTCATTTTGCCCTCAAATTTTGGATTGGACAATTTTGTCCTTGGACTTTTTGAGAAATTTCAAGTATGTCCTTGGATATTTTTGTGCAAGAATCGATCTTGGCCGTCGGATCAAGATAAGATCGAATCATGATCGTTGGATTAAAAATAAGAGAAAAGGGTATTATGGTCATTTCTACCTTTGGTCAAGATTTACTATTTAGGTCAAGAACACTTCTTCTTCTCCCCATTCTCCTTCTTCCTTGCCGTGAGATCCCCCCCCCCCTTTTTCTTTTTTTTTTTTCCTTTGGCCGTGAGTTCCTTCTCCTCCACCGTGGGCCTCCCTTGGCCGTTCCTCCTCCACGTCGGCGCCATCGCCTCGTCGCCGCATGCCGGACCGCCCCCAAGCCGACGTCCACGCCACCCTCAAACCACCAGCTGTCCCTTTCTCTCTCTCTTTTCCTCTTTCTCACCAAGACCCATTCTCGGCCGTGCAAGACCCACGCTGCCACCGGACCGTCGCCGCTCAAGCCGGACGCCGCCGTGAGTTCCCGTTGTGTCCGAGATTGTGCCGCCGCTCCCCGTTCTAGCCGATTTAGTCTAGAACTAGGTAAGTCGTCCTCTAATCCCGATTTAGGATATTGGGTATCGCCGGAAAAATTGGATTTTTAGGTTGAAATCGGAGTTATTTGGGCGAGGAACGTTGGGGTTTTAGGTCGGGATTGTGTGGCGGGCCTTGAGGATTAGTTTGGGAATTTTTGGAGGGCAATTTGAGGTGAAATTGAAGCTGCGAAGTACTATTCACAAGCTGCGAAGCACTGTTCACGAGCTGTGAATCACTGTTCACGGGGGCTGTGGTGGTTTGTTCGAGATGCAAGTTGAGTTTTTGGAATCGATAGTGCATGGCGAGAAAGTTTCGTGAAGGGTCGGAATCAATCCGATGCCGTTTAGTGGGAGAAAAATAAGAAATTGAGTGTCGGACGTATTTTTAATCTATAATTAAATTGTGGTGGTTAATTAAGTATGTTGTTGAGCAAATTTGCTGATTTAATATGCTAGTTGGATGTACATGTGAGTTTGATTAAAGTAATTGATGGTTTTGCCATGCCCTGTGCTGAATGTGCACGAGTTACGCGTGACTGAATGCGTGTGTGGGCCACGTGTGATTGGCCAGTAGTGTATGGTAAATGTATGTTGGACATGTGCTTGATTGTGATTGTGGTGTGGTAAGTGAAGGTGGAAAGTGTGCGAAAGTGCGAAAGTGCAAGTTTAGGATCGGGCCGAGTATTCTAAACTCGGGTCGCGATCACGTAGGTCTGTTGCATTTGGCACAGACTGAGGCTTGGAAAAGCAAGCATGAGAATCGGTCCAAGGCATGATCAGCTCGGGTGAGACCGGGATTGGACTGAGGCATTATAAGCTCGGGTTCCAATCATGTAGGCCTGTCGCATTTGGCGCGGGCTGAGTGGGATCGGACCGAGGCGTGTGATGCTCGGGGCACGATCGAGTGTGAATGTGGGATCAGACCGAGGCGTGTGATGCTCGGGGTGCGATCGAGTGTGAATGTGGGATCGGACCGAGGTGTGTGATGCTTGGGGCGCGATCGAGAGGCCTGAAGCGTGAATGAGTACGCTGGCCGGATGTGGTGAATGATCGCAGTGTGCCTGGGGCGTATACGTTACGCGGGACACTGGCGAGGAATGTGGAAAGTGAGGATGAGAACGAAAGGAATGCACGACGTGGGAAAAATTGTATATATGCGTGATTGCGAGTATTATGCCTGTTACTTGAAATTTGACGTATGTGATTGTGATTGTGAATTTTATCTGGAGGATACGTGGTAGCCTAGGTTGGGTTTAGGGGTGAACTTACTGAGAAGTGTTCTCACGGTTGTTTCAACCGATATTTCAGAGCCCCTGAATGAGCCATGATCATATTGAGGCCGACATCGGAGCCATCGAGTAAACAGATAGCTGAGGAGGATTCATGTGGTGATGCTGAGGACAGTGAGTCAAAGTGGATGCCTTCGAGAGGGCGTAGGGACTAGTTTTGGGAGCGAGGCAATAAATTAAGAGTGCCCCATTTTTTGATAATGCTGATTTAGGATGATGATCCTTTTTGTATTTTGAAAGTTAATAGTTACTGGTTCGGTGTACTTGTAATAATAAGGGACATTATAAATATTATGGTGTAAGTTTGGCAATGAGAACGAAAATGTGTATTCTCCCTGATTGATTCCCCAGTTTCATTTTGTCCGGGATTAATGGTTATATCCACTGAGGTCGTAAATCTCTGATGGCGATTTGAGGTCGGCGATAACCTGGGACGTCGCCCTAATCGATCAGCTAAGGGATGTCGCGTGGCTCAGCAGAATTGCTCTGCCATACATATCAAGATTCAGTTAATATGACAAAATGAAATCTGATTGCTCTTCACATGATAAGAAACTAATAAACTTCAATTTGCGCCGACATGTGAAAAGGCTTACACAAAATCTTCAAGAATTCTAAAAGAGAACGGAAAGAATCTAATGTAAGTCCACATTGAGCTTGTAAAAACATGGGTTGTGCCTTGAAATTCAGAGTTGGTATATGGCTTAAGGGAAGTATATTCGATGTTTCTACACTATTCAGTTCCAAAGGTCGGGTTGAGCCCCCAGAAACCTTAAAGAAGCACCTAATTTTAGAGATTCTTTCCAAAATGGAAGATATAGAATCGACATTAGCAATCATGCCCACATTGTGACTATCAACACTAGGATCAAGGAAAGGTATCGTACACATTCAGGACCATTCCATTCATTAGAACAAAACTCATGCTTTTATCCATTTTGCCGAATTGGAAGTAGATTTCAGCCTAGCAATTCTGAAGTTCTGTTTTCACCAAAAGTGAGCTAAAGCGATGCTTCCTCTGCATCCTACTGCATAGTATTATTCACCCAAGTCTTATCAGTGGATCTGAAGATAGATACTCTAAACACGATATTGTCCCTTTTGATAGAGCTCGAACACATGCGTCTTACACCTTCAGAGAAGTTTCTCTCATGAATGCAGCCCAACCGGCAGATAACTTTCCATAATGTTCGTGGTTTATGAGCTTCAACGGCCATGATCTGTCTTGAAATATGAGAGCCATGGTCTGTGGGCTTTTCTTAATGTGCGTCTTTGGGAATGAACTGCGAACTCTTTGCTCAAGTAGACACTTCGCAATTTTGTCATCAGAAAAAAGAAAACAACCAATGATTTATGAGGAAGTACGAGGATCCTTTTCAAAGAATGTGAAGGATAACAACAGAAACTATTGACATGATGCATGATTAAAATTAGAGTTAACATAGTCTAGCGACTCTCTTTGATTTATATCCAAGAGTTGTCATTGTCATGAGGATCTTACCACATTGCTTTTCTTCAGATATATTCACCGAACGATTCACGTGCTCACGGGCAATGGACAACATTACATACCTATAATCGTTTGCTCATGACATCATTACCGGTTCACTCGTCGTCCAAGCGCTTGGACCAATTGAACCACAAATTGGCTGTAACAGCCCGAATTTTGATGTAAATCCGGAATCAATGAAGTTAATATTATTTCGCATTTCATTTAGTAAGTCTCGTTCAGAGCTGATCACTCTCGGGATACTAACCAATAGGGTATGGCTAACTAGAAAGTGGTACGTGGATCAGGGACCCGATCTCGAATCGAATACCGGTCTTGAGAAGTAATGAGAAAATATTTTGAACCAATATGAATCGATCTTAGGAAAGGCGACGGATTGAGTTGGCTAAGGCCAACGATGTGCAATCAGATCGCAGGTGAGTCTGCAAAATCGAAAGTACATGTGGGCAACCAATCCTGAGCCTGAACCGCATGATCGTGATTCTTGGGGTTGATAATTGTTTCTCATTCTCTCAAAGGACGGAATCGTTGTGATTCAGATAACCCTAGGTCGATATGCGTATATTCTAAGCAGCCACCCGTTAGTGAGAGATCCTAAATTTTGAAACCGAGCGAATTTTGAACACAGAATTGGGCTCGGAATTAGATATCGATTTTCTATGGCTTAAGAGACAAATTTTGGAAATCTGACGCCGTATTACGCTGGCCACGCGCATTTTGAGCAAGTAGGGTTAAAAATCGGATTTTCGATCCGGGGTCAGAAAATTACAGTTTTGCCCCTCGGGAGGCCGATTTGGGTTCGGGGGCCATAAGAGGTTATTTCTCGAGACGGACGTCATTTTGGAGTGGCCACGCATACCAGGAGTCATTTTGGACCAAAACAGGAATTTCGACAAAAATTGGAAAATAATATTATTTTATTCCCGGAACTTCGCAGTCGATTTCCGGAGGCTTAGAAAATGAATTTCGCGATTCCAACACCACATTAGGTTGGCCACGCATGTAAGGAACGCGTAGGTGCGAAAATTGGAATTTCGCCCTGGGGCCGGAAAAAGGACAGTTTTGCCCCTAGACCGGTTCGGGTCCGAATTTTTGGATGAAGGTTCGGGATATTTTCAGAAGCTTATCAGCTGCATTATTGGCCCTTTTGACCTTTTTGCCCTTGATTTTTGGATAGGGACGAATTAGGACCGTTAGATTAGGGGCGTTTTGGTCATTTTTCGCGGATCGGCGACACGTGGCACTTGGGGGCTGCCATATTTGACCGGGTCAGACCTCTCTCTCTCTCTCCTCCCTCATTTCCAGCCTTGATCAGACCAGTTTCTCTCTCTCTCTCCCAAAATTCTCTCTCTCTCTCTCTCTCTCTCTCTCTCTCTCTCTCTCTCTCTCTCTCTCTCTCTCTCTCTCTCTCTCTAGGTTCTCCTCTTGGCCGAGCACCGCCGGAGCTCCACCGGCCACCGTGGGCCGCCGCCGGCGACGTTGCTGCTCCCCCTCGCCACCACCAGCCACCAGCCTCAGCCCCAGCCCAAGCCAGCCCCTTTTCTCCCTCTCTTTCTACCCGTTTCTCTCTCTATTCGGTTCTGTTTTAGGCCGTCGGAGCTTCGCCGGAGCTCGAACGGCCGAACCGTCGCCACAGGGACGTCCAGCGACGCCGTACGACGCCAACCGTGTCCGGCCGTACAGTGTCCGTACGGTACTGTTCACTGTCCGTACGGCACTGTTCACCGCCGTCCGTACGGACGCCGCGCCGGCCACCGCCACCTCTCCGGCCACCGTTTCCCCTCTGTGTGAACAGTACCCCCCGTGAACAGTGTCGCCGTGAACAGTGTCGCCGTGAACAGTGCGCGTCGCCGGGAATTCCGCCGCCGATTTCACTGTTCACCAGTGATCGGCCGCCGTTCCCCGTCGTCGTGACCTTGAATTAGGTGAGTATAATTCCTAAACCCTGATTAGGACTGGCGGTACATTTTTCTAGACCGGCTTAGGTAGATTCGGTGTATTCGGGACTGGGTTAGGCTATTCCGGTACTGGTTTTGAGTGAGGATGTTAATTGTTTTGTTTGTATAAATCCTAATTAAATTAATAGGGTTTTTATGAATATTCATGGAGTCCGAATTGAGAAATTGGCAATTACTCATAGGACTGGAGGTAGTACCGGGGGTTAATTAGACCACGAAAATGGCTAATTGCATGGTTGAGATTGCCCAGAATGGCTGATTCGGTGTTGATTGATATTGTTTGGGGCCAATCTCAACATTGCCGTGTTAATCGCGTCACATGCGAATTTAATTGAATTTATTGATGATTATGAAATATAATTTTTGGGTCAATTGAGCACGTGTTGTGTTGTTGAGTGTATGAAATTCCTTGGTGCTCGTGGTGCATTGCATTGCATAACATGGACACGCATTGCGTATGCCAAGAGTGAGGCATGCGATGAAATTGTGTGAGAATGCGTGTCTGCCATGAACATGTGATCACTTAAAATACCCTGAAGCGTTGTACGCTGGGTTCAGATAATAATGAGTTGTGTGATCACCTAAGGACCTTCAGATTGTGACCTTCGGGTCGATACCGTCCTCATGCACTTTGAAGCAGGACGATGCCCGGTACGTCCGGAAGGCGACCATCCTCATGCACTTTGAAGCAGGCTCTGGTTCGCAGGGAGAACAGTGTTGCACCTCATGCACTTTGAAGCAGGCTAGAGACACTGGGCCAGATCGGTTGCTGCGCCTCATGCACTTTGAAGCAGGCTAGACGCACCGGGCCGTGAAAAATTGATGACTCGAGTCATAATAAGAATAAGAAATTGGGCAATTGCCAGTGTGCCAGTGTGGGTCAGTGGGCCGGGAAATGTACATGACATGTTCACGACATCTGCATGCATGAACATCCATCAACTGGCATGCGAGTATGTGAGACTCGGTACGTGAGCATGTGATTGGCGTACGTGTGGTAATATGTGCCACGTATTTGCTGTGACTATATTTTATTAAATTGCCTAACCTGCAGGGTCTATATAATTGCCGGCTTGGGCCCGAGGGCCTAAGCCATTGTTTGTGTTATGTTGTTTGTTGGTCGGGAGATTGTACGTTAGCCTAGCCTAGGTTTAGGGGTTGTATTCACTGAGAAGTGTTCTCATTGGTTTTTAAACCAAACATTTCAGATCCCCAGCTTTGAGGATGGCAGGTGTGCCGATTCGTTTTTGGGAGAAGCCCCGGCTAGAAATGGTGTTTGACCGCCGTGCCTCGTACCCTCTTTTGATGGGTGGTTGTTAACCCATTTTGGCTATTGTAAATGTATCCGGGGTAGACAAGAAATGTATATGTTTTAATCGTGCTAGGTTTTGATGTTGTGCTATCCTTGGTTGTCACGTATATTAGTACGGGTGTATATATATTATATACGTTGCTTCCGCATGTGTATTATTCTCTGTGTGTTGGGTCGGCAACGCATCCTAGGAGCGTTGCACCATAATCGACCAGAGGTGGGATGTTCGCGCTTCGTGGGGTACGGGGCGTGACACTGGCAACCTAACTGGTTCTCTAATCGGCCCAAGTTTGAAAGCATCAGCGCAAAGCTCAATCCCTGCTTAAAACAAGTAAATATGACTATCTTATATGAATTGAGTTGTAATGCACGAATTACTTTTACCCCCTAACAAAAGATGATAGCAAGTGATTATACCTGATAGAGGTTCGGCTATTATAGAATTACTGTCGCGGATGCTCCTCTCTCACTCCTTGAGCATACGAGATGCAAGAAAACCTTCGTAATGCTCCAAATGAGATTGATGCTTAACCTCCACGTCCTACATTACTCCTGTCGTTGCTCTAGTTGGAGCTATGACCAATGCTTGACCTTTCCCTTATAAAATTCGTAACCAACAGTAAGTCTTTGCTTTGGCATCGCACAAACTTTAATTTAAGATGCTAATAAATCTTAGTCAAGAGGGAAAAGAGTTAACATCTACCGCTTCATTTAGTTTACATTTAACAATGAAAAATAGTGCTATAACACCGGAAAAAAAGGGAAAAATCAGAAAGGGCTCCACCAACAAAGATAAAAGATCACACGAAGAAACAGCGAATTTAGAATTATATTGAGTATGCACTAAATCGAAAGAGGAACCTTAACTCTAATAATCAACCTATCCTCCACAAAAACAAGAGAAACAATCTTTCTAGCTTATTTGACTAAAAAGGGCCATGCCCAGGAATATCATCTCCTCCATCGCCCTTTCCATCCTAATCTTCGATATGCAGGGTGACATCCGTCCACCATCACCTTCAGCGTCACTTCTAATCACATTGCAGCATCGCTAGAGGCATATAATGAGCTCCCAAGCACTTGTTCATTTCCTTTCTCTGCAGTGGACACTTTGTCACCTTTGTCATTGATGTCCCTAAGTTTCATGTGCTCGACAACACGCCATTCATCTATGACATAGAAACTTTCTTTACCTGTGATGGTACGCCAAAAGGTTTGTCAACTACATTGTCACCTGATAATGTTTTTTGGTTTTTTGAAAAAGATTTTTGATCCGTTCATTTGAAATATTCTATATTGAATAGAGAATTTTCGGCCCTCTGCTCTACCAGTTGAGCTATCCCGACCATTCCTTACACATCATCCTCATTTTACTAGATGACTTGGTTCTATGTCAATTAAAAAGACGAAAGGGCTAGAAAAAGTCATACAATAACTATCCTAGCTCTACCGTATCTTTTGTTTCATTTCTTCTGGAACAATCACAAACACTTTTTTGATTATGGATCTACTACCAAAAATTCAATGCGTAATCTTAGCATTCAATGTAAGCTCCAATAGAAAAATATTGGAAAGGAAAAATACTTCGAAGATTAACCTGTTCCCATGCAATAGTTGGGAATTCTTGATGGTATCGAGCTGGAACAACCTCTGCTTCTTGAATACCCTGATTTAGTGCTAAAGAATTTCCCGCCGCTACCATATAGTATTCGTCTCTACTTGTATTTTATACATTGGAAGAATCCATTTTGTTATTAATAAACTAGGAAAAGAATAACTGAAAGAAAGGAAATCAATTAGTTATTCATGAAAGTTTCATTTATTCAATGACTAGAATTAGACGAGGATATATAGCTCAGAGACATAGAACAAAAATTCGTTTATTTGCATCAAGCTTTCGGGGGGCTCGTTCAAGACTTACTCGAACAATTATTCGACAGAAAATAAGATCTTTGGTTTCGTCTCATCGAGATAGAGATAGGAAAAAGAGAGATTTTCGTCGTTTGTGGATCACTCGTTCATGCTTTTCCTGGAGGTCTAGAGAAACCTGCAATCAATAGGATTTTCCTAATCCTCCCTTCCCGAAGGGAAGAACGTGAAATTCTTTTTCCTTTCCGCAGGGACCAAGAGATTGGATCTAGCCGTAAGAAGAATGCTTGGATGATGAATAACTCTGTATAAAATGCAAAAAATATTGCAAGGGTAAGGCCGAAATATCTTTTCTGCTGCTTCTATTTACGTTAAGTCAAACAAATTTAAATAACACAACCTTATATGCTCTTAGGAACTTAGTCGAGTATGGCATGCTATCGAGAGGTCATAGGACTTAGTCAGGTTTGAGACAAGATCTAATCGCCACAATCAAAAGAAAATCATTTCAGTGTCATCTCGAATAAACCTCAAAAGAAATGAAATCTATCAACCATGGTATTTGTTTATAAGCAAAAACCAGAAAAATGCAGCGCAAAATATTTTTTGCTATACAATAGCAGTTCGGTTTGTCGCATGCAGTTTAAGATATCATGGTTTTTATGAGCCCGAGAAGAAATCTAGTGGCACATTTGAAAGCAAATTACTCAACATTGTCTCCAGTGAGTTTGCTAAGAATTTTCTTTTGATAAGCAAAAGAAATTTATTGCAAAATGGCATCAAGCAGATGCTAGCCCGCGTAACAAATCATGAACGCAATTCATGTTATGAGGTATAAGAAAAAATGCACATTAGTAATGTCATTTCCACACACCAAAAACTGTGGAAAGCCATCTATGATTCAAACTAAAAACCAGTCTTCCTATTTTCAAATTTCTTTCTTCCAAACAAATCAGCAAGCTCAAGAAATTAATCAACCATAAACACAGCCCAACATAAACAGAGAGTCATTTAAACTACTTACCGTTTGATGCTGGGTTCTAAAATCCAACAAAAGGAAGTTCTCTAGTAGAACCCAAAAACATGAGTGTGCCATAGTTTCATGGAGATTTTGATTGCAAGACCTATGGAAGAGGCAATCAGATAGAAAGCAAATGAAAGTATGTTGCGAGAGGCAGTTTTAGATATCGTGCACCTGAATATCCATGCACAGCGATGAACAAGGCATTACTGCAGGGTGAGCTCGGAATCTAATTTGAAACAACAAGAGAGAGAATGTTGATCATCATAGCAGCAGAAAGGCTATGTTCTCCATGATAGCTACTACGCAATCATCTCGTTGACCCAACAATTGAGATTCAAATGCAGGGTTGCAAGTTCAACTTCAGAATAGCAGATTAGTATTGCAGAACTCATTACGTCGGATCAATAACTGAGAATGAATCGGTCACCGTACATAGACTGCTTCTGATGTCCTTGCTGGCACCAAGGCAGGCTGAGAGTTGCCAAAAGCATTACCTGCACATTTTTAAATCATTGATTTCAGAAGTTCCAGTGGCAATGTTTAGGACTAACGAGGAAAGAGATGGATCACTCTGCCATTGGTTAACTTGGTTTATAGATGTAAGCAAGAGTTGACTAATTAAACCTGTACAGCAAATACTCGAACCTTTTTACTTGTGAAGAAGAATACTGGAAAGCAAGTTATCTTGACAGCTCGAACAAGAACATATGACCTTAAAATGAATCACGAGGCTTGTATTCATTGTCGATTTCATATATATCTGTAATATATGGGCTTTTGACCCAGTCAAAAAAAAAAAAGAGGTCAAAAGTCAACAGGTCAACAGAAGCTACAGTGGACTTGGCTAAAATAAAAGGAGACCGAGGGCTTTCGGGGAGGAGAAAACAGAAACGGAAAAGAAAGGAAAGGAAAAGAGAAGAAAAGAGAGGAAAGGAAAGAGGAAGAAGAAAAAGAGAAAAGAGAAGAGGGTTTTGTGCCGAGGGAGTTTCGCCAAGCCGATTCGACTTCGATTAGCAACGTCCGGTAAGTATTCGTGCCCCTCATTCGTTCAATCGGAATATTTTTCTGAGTTAGGGCTCAATTTCGGAATTATGTGTTATTTGAGCGGCGAAATCCAATTTTTGAGTCGTAGAGCTGCGTATTTTTATAGAATTGATAGTGTGTGGTGTTGTGATGCCATGAGATTTTACGGATCTTGATTTGGACTTACGGTTTGCCTAATATGAATTTTTGAAGTTAGCCGCGCAAGATGAACAGTGCGCGATCAGCGGCTTTTAGGCTGATTTTCATCGGTTTTCGACTCGATTTTGGGATGGCCAAGTTGGGACTTTTGTAATACTCGGAACGGGCTTTCTTTTGACTATAAGTTTGCTAAGATCGGAGTTCGATGGAGAAAGTTATGGCGCGATTAAGTTTTGTGCTCAAGCTCTGCGTTGCGGACGATTTGGATAATGGCTTTAGATGGGCAATTTGTGGGCGTCTTTGAGTTGTCTTGTTAGCGTTTAAGCATCATTTAGCTGTTTAGTGATTATTGTAGTATTTTACTTTGTTTTGATGTCGATTATCGTTCAATTGATAGGATTACGAGATCGTCGGTTTGAGTGAGCGTCATTATATGATTTTTGGGGATTCCAGGTAAGTGGTGCTATCTCTTCTTTGAGTTTATAAACTCATGTTTTGAAAGTGATAATGATCTGAGTATCATATGAGTTATTAAAGCATGTTTGTTGCATAAAAGCCTGGATCGGGCAATTACTACCTTTTGTCGATTGTGAAAATGAGTTGAAAAGTCTTATGACGTTATTGAAATAAAGCTTTTGTGAATGCTTATATTAAAGGTTTTGTGAAGAGGATTAGCCGAGGGCTATTCTTGTTGCGAAATGTTTTGTGAAATGGATTTATTGGTGTTGATTACGGATTTTTAGATTGAATTATAAGTTGCTGCTGCTCGTATTACTATGTTGAGAACCCGTTGAGGGGGGAGTATGCATACTGTCAGGATATCCTTCTGGGCCGAACCGCCGGCTTATAATAGGTGGTAGACCTTGCCAAGAGGGGTAAACTTGGTCGCCTTTGTCACGGCGTTAAACTTGACCATAGTTTGATGACGAGCATGAGATTGGTTGATAGATGAACCATCAACATGTTATGTGATGAGATTAGTCAATGGATAGACCATTGATAATTGGCTATTGTTGTTAAGTGAGTTTTTATTAAGTAATCTGATACATATGACTTTTATTGAAAAGTTATTATACCTTTGAGATATTTTTGGCTATATTGTACATCGAGTTTGAGTTATGGGCCGTGACATTTTTGATACTATTGCATAGTGATTGTTCGATCTGCTTAGATGAGATATGCACTGCTTACTGAGCTGTTGTTGCTCACCCCTCTCTTTCCCTAATCTTTTCAGGTTCCTTGATTAGTAGTCAATAAAACAAGAGTGGTGTCGTTGGGACTTTTGGGAGTTGAAATCCTTGTGGTTTGAGGCTGCGTCCTTCGGGAGAGAGGACGGCCGTGTCATTCCCCGTTCTGTAGGTTTTGGGGTGTGACAATATCCATGAAGGAGCTGTCTCCAACTGCAATATACTCCAATTCACTAATGGCTTCTTCTTGGTCAAGCTGCATAGGGATGCCTTCATCCTCAGAGCTACCCTCGAGAAAAACATTATCTTCCATATCCGATATGTCAGTAAAAGTTTCTATCTTTTTCTTCCTCCCTCTATATCCAATAAGGCTTAGGACCTTTTCCTTTCACAGAACCAGCAGACATTTCTGAATCAGCTCTGCACCTTCATAAGCTCCTGTCAAGAACACACTAAACCTCTTCCCCCTCTCAGAGACATAGAAAACGCCAAGATGCTTCAACAAGAGTCTCATCAGCTTCTGAGGCATCACGAATTCTCGTTGAAAGTGGGTGAGGTGATCAGTTACCAACCTCTTTTCCATTGTGAAGCTGAGTAGCTCATGCATCACCGCAATGGCCTCTTATCGAATTCTTTTGATCCAGCTTGGAGGTCACGTGCATCAGCATAAGGAGATAAGTAAGATCATTTCTGAAAGTGCTTAATCGACCCTCCATATCTATAGATTTTATTGTAACTGGCAGGAAACTTCAAGGGAAAAGATAGGGAAAGCAACCCTGGAGTATGAAAGGCAGATTCCGATACCCCCAATACGGCTTTCTCCAACTCTGTGATAGCCCAAGCAGGATTCCACTCAACGAGCTCGAGATAATCAACTTCATCCGGAGATTCAACCACTTTGAAGTGCTGCGGATACTCGTGTACCCACTTGCTCCTAAAATCAACTGGCAAACCAAACTCTCTCCTGAAATGAGCAATTTTGTCCAGAGGAAGCCGTTTATCGACCGACATCATCAACATCCTAGTCACGTATTTAGCAGCCGTGCCAGAGTGTTCCCTAATCAATCTCTCCTCTTCCTCTAACAAGTCTTCCGCTTCTTTAGTCATTCCACACCACAATACCCCTTTCTGATCCTTGTACAACTCAAACAGTTTCGGCAACTTCCAAATGAAGTCCACTATACTGTGTGGCTTGGGCAAATTAATTTGTCTCCGGTGTCGATCCAGCGACCTCACAGGGATTATCATCTCGGGTTCCTTCTTCAACATTTCCATCAGAACCAACACCTTAGACACCACTTTATGCTTCTCGGTCGCGATTTCGAGATCATGGACCCTCTTGTTCTTGCTCCTATCTTGCACTCTCTTGCTCGTGGTCATGAATCTACGCTGCGACCAGGTAAGCAAAACCTCGCCAAAACTCCAATTTCCTCTCAGGGTAGGCAGACAGACGCACTGACGAGGTGACAATGCATCCAAGCTCTCTTGCCGCACTCCATTCGGTCGAGGAAGCTACGTTTTTAACAGTGACTCGAAGATGGGTCATCTCAAGACGCTAATGCCTTGCTCCAAGTTCAAGAAACAAGCCCAAGAAAAGCGAATGCCTCTCACTCGGGACAGGCATCAAACAGCTTGCGTGCAAGGGAAAGAGGGAAAACAAGACCACCACCTTGGGTCCCTCGATCAGCACCAGTTACGTTTGGATTTCAGGTGTGGTTTGTGCGGAGAACGAAGAAGAAGCGAGGCGAGAAGGAGAGAGCGAAGGGGCGGGAGTTCTGGTTTTCGCGAGAAACGTTGGCATTCCTCTCTTATTATTACGGTTTTGCCAACAAGCTTAATAAGAAGTTAGGGTTAATATCACAAAAAATTTAAACTAGTACACATGTCATAAATTTATCTTTTGTTAGTTTTCGTTAAATTTTATTATAAAATTACTGAGTTGGATAACACGTGACATTTAATGAGTATACCGATTTGGGATTTAACCCTTCGTATCAGTTTGTAGTTTTTTGTGGTATTAATCCAATTGAACGAAAATTAATAAAGGGTAAATTTATCATAAATGTATCAGTCTGTGGTTTTTGATAGTCAAAACATTAATTTGGGATAAATTTTTCACAGAAATATCAGTTTTGAGTTTTTCGTGGTATTAACCCAAAAAATAAAGATATATCGGCTTTTATTTTGCTTTTAAGCTGCCCAATAAGTTTTGCATTTCTCGTTGTAATAAAAATGATTTTTTTGATTTTAAATAATTAAAAGAGCTCGAGAGTGTTACAAATGGTTATATTCACGTGTGCATAAAAAAAATGAGGTGTTTGAGATTACCCGAAAAATCTGGTGTAAATTCAAAATGTAGTTTAGTAAAAAAATAAATTGAATCATGTGAAACCAAACATTAATATCGTGTAATTCATAAAAAGTTAAATCTCATCTCAACATATATAAGTCTAAAAAGTTACGTAAGAGAACAATTTTTTTTAGAAAAAGATATGTAAGAGATTACTAATGATTTTGACTATAGAGCCTGATTTGCATATTCAGGAACTTGGAGTAGGAAGGGCCCAATACTATATAAGAATCAAATTTCAAACATTAAAACAATAAATCAAGCGTGTTCCATGTTTGTCACCCTTTAATGAAATTACTAAGCCTCTAGTGCTAGGAAATGCGTCGGCCGAGGCAAGCACGGCCTACTCTGACATGACCCCAACAAGCTATTCCGAACGGCTTAATTGCTGTTTCATATTCTCATATGACTCAAGAGCAATCGGCGTTGAATTTGAGCATGATGTAGTTCGAGCATGATACAGTTCAACAAGGCATATATCATAATGCATAATCAATTTTTTCCTCTTCTAAAAAGAATTTTATTTGGTCGACAATTTGAGCAAATTATAAACCGAGCAAATTGATGTGGGTATGAAACCAAATTCTATTTACCCAAAATGCCGGTCCATGATAAATCGAACTGGAGTTATTTGACGCAAAAAAAAAACTGAATTTTTTCTTGCGGTCTTATAGAAACGGATTTTATAAATTCATAAACTCAATTAAACCTCTTTCTCTTAAAAAAAAGAGAAGAAAAAATGAACTCAACCTTATAGCGGATTTCACATCATTACTCAATTCGAATTAACCTAGTCAAATCGATTTTGCTTCTCTCCTTCCTATATAAACCTACTCCAATTCCTGATCTGTCGCCCATTTGCAAAATTTTTTGAAACTCTCTTCTTCTTCTTCTTCATTGCGCAAACCAACCTACAATCACACGGACACAAAGAAATTTGAAACTCTTATATTGCGGGACTGAGATGAGTATAAAACCGAGCAAAATCAAATCGAGTTATTAAATGCGAAATAAAAAAATCAAACCCAATTTACTCTGTCCCTCTTTAGGAATGGATATTGTAATTTCTTAAAATAAGATACATTAAACCTCAATTTATAAGATCTATTTCGGAATAATAAAACTCAATTAAACATCTTTTTTTTTAAAAGAAAAATAAGGCAAGAGCCCTTCTTCTCGCTTCCCGCCTCTCCACACACACACACACACACACACACATATATATATATATAAGATTCCCTCCCATGTCCGATCGTTTCCTATCCTCAAAAATTTGAAAGTCTCTTCTTCTCCGCAGAGCGAGGAACTTCATCGCCGATCACCACGCTCCATCGTCGAGGATGATTTCATTTCTCAGGTGAGTTTCGCGAGCTCCGGCAGGTATCGATTCGTGTCCTCTTTCGCGATTTCATCACCGTGAACGATTTTTGAGTTCCAGCTTGCGTTTCTCGTTGATCTGCACAGCCGACGAACAGCAGAGCTAGCTGCAGCTCGCGGAAAGAGAAGACGTCGACGGCGACGAGGATGACGTGATCGAAACGATCGACGAAGTTAGTGAGAGCGAAACGGAGCGCCGGCGACTGCTCTCTGCTCGTGTCATCGATTTGTCTGTGAGTTTTGGTGGCGTCGTGTGTAGGCCTGCGAGGCGAAGATTTCGGTTTGGTTCTGAGATGAAGATAATCGTTATTTTCTGATCAGCTAGTAGGCGATGATCGACTTTGCTAATTTTGTTTGGATTCAATTTCGTTCACCTTATTCTTGTCGTTGAAGTGAACTTTGTTGTCGACCTAGCTTGTTCGGTCTCTGTTCTGAAGTCGAAATAGAATGCAAATCCTTCGACGCATCTATGACTGTAAATCTCTGCGAATATTGGTGTCAAGTGACTCTAAATACTGCTCAGCGGATTAGCTCAATTTCAGTTTGGTTGCTCAGTTTAGCTCGATTTTCCTGGAACATCGCTGCGAATCCACTCGTGTTTTTACATCTTCACCTTTCCAGTGAACTCGTCGTGATTTTTCTGTGCATAAGATAGAGGAGTAATTTTTGCTGCCGTTCGAACTTGATATGTCTAATTCACCTCTTTGATGTATGTCTTCTGATCATACAAGAGCAATTCAGCTTTTGTTTATGTGACGCGACATTTGAATTGCACCATGTCATGGCAAGTCTGTTTTCCACGTATTCATGACATACGGGAATTAAGAACGAATATCCTTAGCTAAATCCATCAATAATCGCGGTCGGAACACTAGATTGTCATAATCTAGGAGATGTTTTTCTCTTGACATTTAACACGATGGCCTGTTGTTTTCATGTTCTTTCTCTGAACTATCCTCATTTTTTTTGGTTTGCAGTTATTTCTCAGGGAAAAAGCTATAGGATGCAGGAATCCACACTTGCAATAATGTGAAAAAGCTACGAGATTCGCGATCCACCACTTGCAATAAAGCTATTGCAACTGGTGTATGCCAGCATCTCGTAGCGTTGGCACCTCTCCAGCATTTATTCCCCGAGAAATGCTTGATGATGCATACAAAGTAGATATCTGATCTTCAGTTTTGAGAATTAAGTTGAGGTTCCTCTTCTTATTTGGCTAAGGTGATTTCCATTTTCTTTGTTTTGTTTTTTTTTTTGGTAACACTTTACTAGAATCAAAGGTTTATCTGAAGCAAAAGTTGACAAGATATGCGAAGCAGCTGAAAAGATAGTGGTTAGAGCTTAAATTACTTGTTATCCTGAGATGGTGGCTGCAATCGATTGGAACTTCTATATGCATCTCACGGTAACTTCCCTTTGTTTTCATTAGAATTTTGGTTATATTACTGGAAGTGACGCTTTGCTCGGAGTAAGTTCTTAATTATACAAATTAAAATGGTTCGGAAGACCCGAATGAGTCATTGACCCTTGAAATAAAGCCTGCAAATTAGCATATGGACTGTAGAAAGCTGCACTTGCTCTAAACACTATTGACCTCAGAGCACAAAGTACTTTTAATGTCTTCGTTTCCAGAGAAAGTCGTTGTTTGCATCACAACTGGAAGCCAAGTCCTCGATGAGCTTTTAGGCGGTAATAGACTTTGTTTTGCAGATTGCGTATATTATTCATCATGCGTTTCAACAAAAATGACTTTCACTAATCTGGAAATGTTAAACAGGTGGTATTGAAACTCTGGCAATTACAGAAGCATTTGGTAAATTTCGGTGAAAAGCACAGTCCAACAACGTTAGCTTTGATGAACTTTTACTTGCTTTTGTTAGTTGGTTTTCTCAGAAAATGCTGCTAACGTCACTTCAGGTATGGGAAAACACAGCTGGCGCATACCCTTTGTGTTTCTACTCAGGTTCGTCTGAATTGCATATTAGGTTTCCGTCCTTAACTTCTGTTGCATTTTATGTTTCCTAGATTAACAACGCAAATATGAACATAGTGATTGAATTTCTAGTAAAAAAACAGCCATGGGTGATCTTGGCATTGGAACGTGCGTATTAGGTGATTCTGGAAGTATGGCACTGTCATTTTCTGTAATCCGCAGCCAGTATACTGGAATGCATAATATGCAGTGGTTCAAACCAAGTAGAAAAAAGCCAGGAGAGCGTACTAGGTCATAACCAATCAAAAACCTTAATCATTGTCAGACTTGGACTAGGGTTGATCATCAGTTGAATGTGATACTTGAAGTACTCTACTTTATATGCAAATCCTACAACATTATTTCCCCCTCTTTCCATCACTCATTATTAAAGCTAATCCCGTTCCACACGATGATGATTTATGGTTTGTGGATTCCATGATCCTAACAATTTTTCCAGCTGCCAATTCACATTAGAGGGGAGAATGGCAAGGTAGCTTACTTTGACACAGACGGAACTTTGAATCCTATTATAATCTGTCAGTCATTTTCTGACCTCAACAAAGCTGCTTTTGTTTCATACTTGTTTCATACTCGGTTTACGTCCATGTTAGTGCATATGCACTTTCTTAACTTGGTACACATGCAGTCACCTCGATTGAATTGTACCAATAGCCGAAAGATTTGGCATGGATCCTGGTGCCATTCTAGATAATGTCAGTAGTGCTTTCTACACTGGTGAACATTCTTCCTTCTTTTCTGGCTAATGTACTTGCTGTAATTTGAAGATCATTTATGCCCGTGCCTATACTTATGAGCGTCAGCACAACTTGCTTCTTGGTTTGGCTGCCAAAATGTCTGAAGAACCAATTAGGTTATTGGTAAGACAGTGCTCGAGAATCAAACTGCACACATTTTGTGAGGTGTCGATGGTTGATCTTAGCTGGGTTATATCCTTCAGACTGCAGATCCAGTGATCGCTCTCTTTCGAGTGGATTTTACCGGAAGGGGAGAATTTTCAGAGCGTTAGGTCGATTCTGAAACTATCAAATCATGTGAGTTGTAATTTTTCAACTCATCTGGTTTGACACTAATAGATTCCCAATTGCAGCAAAAATTGGCACAAATGCTCTCATGCTTACTTAAGATAGCTGAGGAATTTAACTTGGCAGTGTACATGACCAATCCAGGTACCGCATCACATCTCCTTTCTCCCACATAGTCATGCATCCACTAAAAGTTCTTATCCAATTTAGCCCTTGGATGGTTGCACACTGAAAAATAGCAATTGGGGACTGCGCTAAGCTCATACTAGTTCTTTTAAATCTCAAGAACCAGCTATTTGGTGTAAACTGGTGATGCATACAGTAGCTGCAGTCCATGAGTTATGAAAAAAGATGATTTTTTGATGATTATGTCTTTATTTTATTTGTGTCAGTCGTAGCTGATCCAGGCAGTGGTGTATTTGTATCAGACCCAAAGAAACCTGCAGGTAGGCATGTTCTGGCTCACGCAACCACACTTAGGTCGATGTTTAGGAAAGGCAAAGGTGAGCAGCGCGTTTGCAAAGTGTTCAATGCCCCAAAACTACCCGAAGCTGAAGCTATATCCTTTTTGTGCCAGATCTTCCTCTAGTTATATACTTTATTGAAATTTATGAGATCATACTGCAAAGACTAAGTAAAATATCTGTAAGTCTATCAAAATCTGCGAGAAAGTCACTACTGAATGTGCATATAAATAGGTGGAGACCTGATTTAAGCATGATGCTCACAGTATACTTGATGTTGTATGGAGATCCGCCAACACGTTGAATACCAAATTTGTGTAGAGGAATTAAACAAAAAGAAGTGGAGATCGAGAATTTTTCAAAACCATCACTTTTGTCAAAAGTTTTAGCGAGAGCTCATATGTCAATAAGATGAAACTGAGATTTATTTCATCTATGTTGAACTTGACAGACGCGTTTTTAAGATAACACAAGGGGTCATAGCCAATGCAAAGGACTAAAGAGGTCTCTTCAACCAGGATGGCCAGGCGAAGTACTTTTGTTTTTTTTTAATCTGCAATTTGATATTAGCTATTGTATTGACAGCTTTCTCTATCTTCTTTCATATTAAGTTTGTATGGGCATGTGTCAAGTTCCCTTTGACTGCTTAAAAATTGCACGAGAGTTTGCCGCTTTCGCCTTAATACCTAACTTGCTATATTGTCTATTATTAAAGTTCAGATGACCCTTCACAAGGTGTTGTGTAAACTTGATTTCCATGTGAGGACCAGCATGCTCCAAGTTATCATGGTTCACATTTGTCCACATATAACAGTGTCGTCCCGGCCTAATTTACTAGTAGAGATAACAATTACACAGTAGACATCTAAGTAAAAAAAACACGACATTGAATAGACTCTCTGCATGATGGCTAAATGAAATGCTAGAAAGATATTATTGCACGGCATGATCAGGTTTTGTAAAGGCTTGGTTCTATAAGCAACATATACAGCTGGATAAAACAATGTTACCTCAAATTCTCAACATAGAGCAACCAACCATTAGAGTTGAAAATTGTCAATGTATGAGAAAGGGTGACTGGGTTGTAAGCAACAGGAGGCCATTCGATAGCTAATGGCCTGGCCAAAAAAGGGCCACAAAGCATATGACTCGGTAGTGTGTGGACTAGTTCGCAGCACTTCCAACTCTAGGCATGCTGGACTCCTTAGTCTCCGCATCCACTTTGAACGTGGCGCCACACACTTGGCCAGAGCTGTCCACCCTAGGAACCGGCTTCACCTCATTCGGTGGGTGCTCATAACTCCTCAAACCTCTGGAGCTGGTAAAGAAGCATCCTGAGTAAAAAAAGAAGGCAACGTTAAAAGGTGAACGCGATTTGGAGCTGGAAAACCATCGGAAGAGCAACATTGTAGGTGAATATGCACCTGTCAAAACATGCATACAAGTGAAGAACACCATTTTAACCTTAGATTAAAAATTTAGGTTTGAAACCAATTTTTTCCAATATGTTGTTACCCAACAACATAACATTTTCCTCTGAACTCTGCTTAATATCAGCAGAGCTCATCCATTCTTACTTTTCATATTCCAATGCTCGGAGGAAACTCCAGTGATGCAGCATTAATGATCCGCGCAAATAATTACCTTTAGGAAATGGTGCAACAATTTCCCATAGCCCTTCTTCATGACTTCTACATCGTCTGAGAGAACAAGATTGCCTTTGGAATCACTTCCCCAGAAGAAAGGGAAACTTCTGTCAACATCCTGTATGATTCACCTCAGTGGCTGGTTTTCGCATATTTATGCGAAAAATCTCCATGAGAAAAATCAGCTTATATTAAGCATTGAATTAAGGAAACTGACTTCAGATGGAAGAATGAATTGCGGCAGTTAGCAAATGAAAGCGAATGTGGATCGATTTTACTTCATTGGATCTTAACCCAATCAATCTTGATGAGAGCGATTTCTTGGATGAGGGGCCAAGAGTTGCAGGTGAGTTTTGATCGTCCATCTTTCAGAATCTCGCATCTACATATGTGCAATTGTTGGAGGGAGGGAGGGAGGGAGGCCGTCCTCTGGCAATCACCTCAACTTCGGGCAATCTTCAATCCATAAATGTTGGAGAGAGGAGAGACGGTTGTGAAGACTGCTTGATAGTCTTTCCACGTTCCTCGTATCTGTCAAGTTAAGAGAGGTTGGAGAAGAAGGAAAGAGAAGACTCCACACATCCTCGTCCTCGGAAGGAAACCACACCTTCTCTCTGAATTCGTTTCCAGAGAAAGTTGGTTGTTCGCATCACAACTGGAAGCCAAGCCCTCGATGAACTTTTAGGCGGTAATAGACTTTCTTTTACGGATTGTGTATATTATTCTTCATTTGTTTCAATAAAAACAACTTTCTCTGGTTTGGCAATGTTAAACAGGTGGTATTGAATCTCTGACAATTACATAAGCATTTGGCGAATTTTGGTGAGAAGCACAGTCCAACAACGTTACCTTTGATGAACTTTTACTTGCTTTTGTTAGTTGGTTTCCCACAAACTCGTGCATCCATTAGAAGATCTTATCCCATTTAGCCCTTTGATGGTTGCTCACTGAAAGACAGCAATTTGGGGACGGCACTAAGCTCATACTGATTCGTGCAAACTAGTGATAGATAGAGTAGCTGCAGTCCGTGAGTTAGGAAGAAGATAATTTTTTGACGACTCTGTCTTTGATTTGTTTGTTTCAATGGGAGCTGATCCAGGCGGTGGTGTATTCATATTAGACCCAAAAGAAACCTGCAGGTGGGCATGTTCTGGCTCTTGCAGCCACAATTAGGTTGATGTTTAGGAAAGGCAAAGGTGAGCAGCGCGTTTGCAAGGTGTTCGATGGCCCAAACCTACCTGAAGCTGAAGCTATATCCCTTTTGCGCCAGATCTTCGTCCAGCTGTATACTTTACTCCATTGAATTTTACCCGATTATACTGCGGAGACCAGGTAAAATATCTAGGAATTTATATCAAAATATGTGATAAAGTCGATACCGAATCTTCATATGGATAGGTGGAGTCTTGATTTAAGCATGATATTTACAATATACCTAATGTTGAATGGAGATCGATGAACGTGTCAAATATGAATATTGTGTGGAGGAATTAAATAAGAAAGTGGATGTCGAGAATATTTCTAAGCAGGACTAGTTGATTAGCTATGCAGCTTGTGCTATATATACGATGCACATCTATCAATACCATCACTCAATTTCACTTAGAAAATTTAGCGAGAGCTCATCATGTCAAAAAGAGCAGACTGAGACTTGTTCCATGTGTGTTAGACTTGACGAACACGTTTTTCAGATAACACCAGGAGGCATGGCCGCTGCAAAAGACTAAAGAGGTCCCTGCAAGCAGAACAATAAGATCAAGCACTAAAAATGATAATGAAAGAGGGCGCCATGTCTGGACGGGCGGGCGGAATGGATGAGCAAAGGGTGCCATGGACTGAGAAAGATCCCGAGTCTCATCTAAGACAACTAAATGCACCCCGAGGTTCTGCCGAGGAACTGGGGGACCTTCTTGAGCACAGGATAGGCAATTGAGAGATAGAGCTAGCCTATTCCCTTTTTTGTTGATCTGCAATTTGATATTAGCTGAGTATTGACAGCTTCCTTCTATCTACTTTTTCCTATTAAGTTTGTATCGGCACGTGTCAAGTTCCCGTTGACATCTTAAAAATTGCAAGATTGATTGCTGCTTTAGCCCTAATCTCTAACAGGCTATCATTGTCTGTTATCGTAGTTCAGATGACCCTTCATAACGCGTCGGGTTAACAACTAGAGATAACAGCATTACAATAGACATCTAATTTGAAAAAACGTAACATAAGAAAAATTGCATGATGGCCAACTGAAATGCCAGAAAGATATTATTGCACATGATCAGGTTCTTTAAAGGCTTGGTTTTATAAAAAACATGTACAGCTGCATAAAACGTCATCTCAAACTCTCAACATAGAGCAACCGACCATTAGAGCTGAAAATTGTCAATATATGAGAAAGGGTGACTGGGTTATAAGCGATAGCAGGCCATTCAATAACTAATGGCCTAGCCTAAAAAGGGCCATAAACCATAAGACTCAGTAGTGCGAGGACCAGTTCGCGGCACTCCCAACTCTAGGCATGCTGGACTCCTCCTTAGACTCCGCATCCACTTTGAATGTCGCACTGCACACTTGGCCAAGCTGTCCAACCTAGGAACCGGCTTTACCTCATTCAGTGGGTGCTCATATCTCCTCAAAACCTCCAGAGCTAGTAAAGAAGCATCCTGAGTGGAAAAGAAGGCAATGTTTAGAGGTGAACAGTTTGGTGCTCGAAAACCATTGGAAGAGCAACATTGTAGGTGAAAATGCACACGTCAAAACACGCATACAGATAAAGATTGCCACTTTAACCCTAGATCAACAAGTTAGATTTGAAACCAATTTTTCCAACTCATGCCAAAGCTTATGCATCTTTACTTCCTATAAGTCTTCCAATATGTTGTTACCCAACAATGCAACATTCTCCTGTGAACTCTGCTTAATATCAGCAGAGTTCATCCATCCTTACTTTTCACATTTCAATGTGCGGAGTAAACTCCAGTGAAGCTGCATCAATAATCCCTGAAAATGATTACCTTTTGAGAATGGTGCAAAGGATTTCCCACAGCCCTTCTTCACAACTTCTGCATCATCCGAGAGGACAAGATTACCTTCAGAATCACTTCCCCAGAAGAAAGTAACACTTCCATCAACATCCTGCATGATTAAGACAAGAGAAAGGATTAGATAGATCTCAGGTGGAGGGAGAGATTGAGAGAGATATTCCAGAACAAAACCAATGAATAAAGTCCAACAAAAATCAGTTTGATCTAACCATTGCCTCTCTAAACAATGAAATCAAGAATCTTTGTTTTTTTTAGAGCGACCGTTACTATTCTTTTTTCTAAAGCTACCATTATCAAGAGATGGACTGGGTATTTGAACAGAAGAAAGATGAACTTTAATTTTTGACCAGGCAATCAGTTTTTAAAAGGGTTTTGATCTGCAAGTTCATTCGTAATTTAGCTGTTAAATTCGCATATTCAAAACCTCTGTTTTCAATCTATTCTTCCATCTACACAATAAGTGTTATAGGAAGAAAGAAAGCTTCTTATTTTGAATATGACCTGAAAATGTTGAAAGGATATTACCTAACCAATTCACATACAGAATTTCATTATAGTATTTTTTTGGCTAGGGACGGCCTACGATATAGTTACTAAAAGCAATTCTGTACTTAGAGTTGAAAGTACAAATTTTTTGTTGATCATGAAAATATTATCAAAATTAATTCTCCTGAACAGTGCCAAACAACGAAAATGGGGAAAATACCTTCGTACAGCTAATTTCTCATAAATTATGCCAGGACTGCAATCCAGACTCAGTTTATAAGCTATAGGCAAATGATACTGCATATTCAATGTCAAAGACTTAGACTCGTCCTTCTGCGAACCCTAATCAAATGACACACGTCTGCTGCTGTAAATGTGAGTACATCCTGTATATCAGCAGCAATCGTCTCCTCATCCTTTTTGATTTTCTCTTTGTAGATAAGCCTCATTATATGTTTTGTAAGGTACCGTGACCCCATTGAACCACTCTTGGATGATTAAAAGAACTAAACTCACCTGATTCAATGAGGACTGAAGTATCTTCTTATGATCCTGGAAATTCCCATGGAAAGGCGCGACTTTGCCTTGAGCAACCACCCAGAGCTCGTCCATGCTTCCAGATATTACATGCTCATTGTGACTAACCTGCAAATCAAGGTGAAAAGAAGGCTATTATATGTGAAGACGATCAATCATTGGTCAAATTGAAGTATTTTGGCAAGAAAATCAATCTCACCATCAGAATTCCTCCTTGGAACAAGACCAGACCTTGAATGAGCACCTCAACTGCATTCAAATCCTGCAGTTTGGGATAGTAAAAAACGCAGAATCATACTCATCAATCCTTAGACAAGAAACTAGCAATTTACAAAGATAACACTTTAGTAGTCACTGGTCATTAAAGCAGAACTTAAAGTCCACATTTATAAACAAAGAGATTTCCACATAAATTATGTGCAAAGCCCAATACTGCCTATAGGCACAGATATCTGAAGTACTCGGTATTATAAATTTCTGTAATACAAAAACACTGATCAGGCTAGCATAACTATTCTATTCCCAATATTTTGCAAGTCGGAACTATTACATTGGTTTCTATTCCATTCGAAGTTAGATGTATGGTGACAGAGGCTCCCTGAAGCTGTGATCACTGATTGCTTCTTCTGTATTTTCAATGTCAAGACCATATTCCAATAAGTTCAATTAGTGCAAGACTATAACAAGCTAACTGAAATAGTAACATAAGTCACAAGGTGGAGAAAAATGAGTTAAACTTACCAGATGATTGGATGGCTCGTCAAGCAAAATGCAACTCTGCTTTTCTGACCACCTATTTATATGGTCAAAGCACCAAGTTATATTTGCAATAACGTCCAAAAAGCCTAAGAGAAAGTACAGAGTGAACCGCAATTCAGATTACACATTAACTAACCTCTAATGGAGCCTCACAATGTCATACGAAAATTGCTTCAACAAAAAATTTACAGATCCAATAGTAGCAGAGAGGGAGGAGATGTATCAGACAAGGTATACATTGGTTGAAGTGCAAGATTTCCAGTTACACCAAAGGAACACAAGTGGGCTCGAAGCTTTTGTTCCGGAACTGCCTGCAGGAAGAATGCCACATAAGAAGGTATTTTCAGACAAAATGACAAAATGTATGATGAAATCTTACTGCACGGTGGAGTAAACGCAAACAACCGATACTTTAAAGAACTGAATAGATTTGCCCCAGAGCTCACTACTGGCAATGCAAACCCAGAGGCAGGCAGCATATCGTTACAATCTCAACCAAATAAGCATGAGTATATTGGCTAAAAATTTCTAGCAACCCGTAAGTGATAGTTCCTAACCCAACAGAGATCAAGACCCAAACGGAAGGTGGCTTATGAATATCGATCCTATCATGAATTGGAGTTGTATTGAAAGCTTGGAGCCATGAGCCATGAGCCCCCCCAGACAGACTGCTTCACACTGCGAAGGATCATTGTTAACGAAAAGAAGGTTCTCGATGATAAAGAAAACCATACAGAAAAAAAAACAGCATCCACTTTCTTCACAATCATATCACAGCTTCCGCATAACTAATCCTATTTTTAGATTTTGAGAGAAATTATTCTTATGCAGATCATCTTTACCAAAAAAATAAATAAATAAATTCTTATGCAGATCATAATCACTAGAAGAAAATTTAGAACATATCAATGCACCAAATAAAATTAAACGCTTCTTCTTTTTTTGTAAATTGCAAAAAATGAGACATAACATTGACATACTAGGAAGAGGATAGTGCTGTCAAAATTGGGATCTGGATCCCCCATTCTTCTTACTGCATTTGCTTATAAGCATCGAATTGAATAAACAGAAACGAAATTGATTCGATGCATTCAAGACCAAAGGACTTACCCGAACCCATAGAAATCTGACCGTAGATGGAAGAAGGAACCGCGGCAGTCAGCAAATGAAAGCGAAAGTGGATCGATTCCACTTCATTGGATCTGAACCCCAATCAATGCGGATGGTCAGGGATTTCTTGGATTTCCGGAAATTCATGTGAGACTTCTTCATGGAAAGTATCAGTTGGTATTAAGCATCGAATGGAGGAAGCAGAAATGGAAATCGATGCCTCCAAAAACCATAAAACTCACCCGAACCCTAGAAAACCCACTGTACATTGGCGAACCAATTCACTGGATCCGATCGCCGTCAATGAGGATGCTCGGGATGTCTTGGATGAGGGGCCAATAGTCGCCACCGCGGTTTGAGCATCGGCCTTTCAGAATCTCGCATCTATATATCCACAATCGTTGGAGGGAGGGAGGGAGGCCATCCTCTGGCAAGTACCTCAACTTCGGGCAATCTTCAATCACTAACTCTTGGAGAGAGGAGAGATGGTTGCGAAGACCGCTCGACAGTCTTTCCACGTTCTTCATCTCTGCAATCTGAAGAGTGGTTAGAGAGGAAGGGAAGAGAAGACTCCACGCATCCTCCTCCTCCTCGTTCTCCTCCGAAGGAAACCTCACCTTCTCTCCCTCCCCTCCCATGCTCCATCCGTCAAGTCGCAGTCTCTTGAGGGAAGTGAGCATGTGTAGGCCCCATTCTGTCATTGGCTGCTTCAGGTTCTCGCACTCCCAAAGGTAAAACTCCTGCAAATTGGGAGGCAAATCCCCTTTGGGGAAGGATTTGATATTTTCACAATTCACAATATATAGAGACCGGAGGGAAGCAAGACGATGCCACTCATTTGGTAGGGACTTTATCTTCGGGCAGCTAACAAGTACAAGGATTGATAGGGACATGGAAAGGGGAGGGAAGTCCTCCACCTCCAATTCTGGACAGTCCGTTATTTCCAAATCAGTGAGATTTTTACAGCTGGCAATGTCACAGTTGGCGATAGATTTTATCTTCGGACATCCATGGAGAGCGAAATATGACAGGGTGAGGGGAAGGGGAGGGAAGTCCTCTATCTCCAGTGCTGGACAATTACTTATGCTCAAACGAGTGAGATGGGCGAGCGTGTGAAGACACTGAGGTAGGCTTCCCAGATTCTTACAGTCAAAAATAACCAAAGATTTCAGCGATTCTACTTCGGCGATTTCTTCCAGCGACTCCAGTCCCTCGTACTCTTGAAGACAAAGTTCTCTCAGAGCAGCAAGTCTACCCTCGGCAAACGGAAAAGATATCCAAGAGTCTTGATGACTAATCTGCAGATATTCAAGTTGTGACATCGTGTTATTGCTGTCGGGATCATCTTGAGGAATGGTTAGTCCCATGATTTTTGGACAATTCGAAATGCTCAAACGTCTAAGTGCATGCATCTTGCTTGGAAGCCTTTCTAAACTCGTGCAATCCATCAATTCCATCCTTTCAAGGTTGCACAATAGCTCTATCTCTCCTTCTTCCGCCATAAATGATGTGAATCGTGGACAATTTTTGATGACTACACTCTCGAGGCAAGTAAGATTTCGCGTTTCATTTCCATCTTGCCATATGTAGGTTAGCTTGCCACAGCCTCTTATATCGAGCTCCTTCAGCTTATGCATGCAGCTCATAAACCCAGGATCAAAGCAAACAAGCTCCGCAAGATTTTCAATTTTCAATATGGTTAGAGAAGTTAGGTTGACGAAACTCTTTAAGATCTCCTTGTTACAATCCTCAATATATAACTCATGGAGAGATGGAAGACAAACCACACCGGTTGAGTCATTCAAACGCGGGCAATGACGAATTTTGAGCTCTAAGAGATGATCAAGTTGATAAGGCAATGTCCCCGTCAACTCAGGACAGCTCTGGACAACAAGATGCTGAAGACAGGAGAATGGTAATTTCTTTTCCTGGCCTCCGGCATAACGAGACCAATCTTTCCATGCCGACATCTGATCAAACTTCAAAATTGTTAAGGATGGAAATGGGCGTTCAATTCCGTAAAATTCAGGGCCTATCATGCTCACTGCACTTAAACCTTCAAGAGATAATTCTCTAAGGTGAGGTAGCAGTCCAAGTGATGGCAGCAATTTAACATTAGGACAGCCACACAAGCACAAAAACACAATCTTAGAGTAAGATGGATCACCTAACCATGACGGGAATAGTCCACCACCATAGTACATGATAGTGAGATTTTCAAGATTAGTGTGAGGTCGTAGAGCGCGAAGCACCCGTTCTTCGCGCTCATCATTTCGGAGATTTCCAAAATCTTTATCCCAAAGCAAGATTAAGTTGCTGAGGCCCTCCTTTCCCAACAAATTAGCATCTCTAACTTCTTTCACCTTTTGCAATTCAGATACGATTAACCCTCCTTGAAGATGCAGCAAGTTCTTTAACTCCTTTAACTGTGACCCTTTCTCTGGTGCTATCACAAACTTGGACAAAATAATAAGATTCTTCAAATTACCGATATTCAATGGCATCTCTTTTAGACTCTCTGTATCTCTAATGTCAAGAAACTGTAAGCTGACCAAATTTGTGATATCCGGAGGCAACATAGTAAGGTGCCGACAACCTCTTAAGATCAAAGCTTGTAATTTGCACAAGGCACCAATTGACTCGGGTAGCCTTATGATGTTAGTGTACGAGAGATTAAGATATCGGAGATGTTTTAAATCACTTACACAATCCGGTACCTCTATGATGTCACAATGACATAACGACAACAGCCGCAAGTACTTCGAGTTTGTTAGCAACTCATGCAGCACCTTGTTGGAAATATAGATTGTTTTTCTGTCATCATTAAATTGAACAGTCATCAGCATTAAACTTCTCAGTACCTTCATTCTAGCAAATGCTCTCAAGCTTCTTGATTTAACATACTGCGATGAGATGAATGATGCATAGCGAGCTTTCTTTTCAAGAGAGACATTATCTTCATCAACCACTAGCTGAGACTCACTAGAGGTAAAGCACGTCACATCCGCAATTGACTTTGCCAAGTCATTCAAAAGATCGTGCATCGAAAACTTGGATGTGTCAACACTGGATTGTTGAAAAAAGGATCTGGATACTAACTCATCGAAGTAATTGCATCCTAATTTCAAGATATTCTCTTTTGCTTTCTGTCCATCTAAAAAGCCCTCTGCTATCCATAAGAGTGCCACATCGTCCCTCTCAAATTCATAGTCCTTTGGAAATACTGCGCAATATGCAAAACATCTCTTCAGATAAGAAGGAAGATGCACATAGCTCAATTTCAAAGCTGGAAGAACCTCATCATTTTCTCCCGTGGCTACATCCCAAATTCTATTTTTTAAGATAGCTTCCCATTCGTCGGGATTCTCTTTATTACGTAGGAGACCGCCCAATATCTTCGCTGCCAAAGGTAAACCTCTACATTTTTCGGCTATTTTCTTGCCAATTGTTTCAAGATCTGGGTGCCTCTCAAAATTTCTTGCTCCCAGAGCATGATAGGCTAATAAGCTAGTACAGCTATTAATGGACAACTCCTTCAAAGGATATGGCGAAGCTCCTGTTATGGAAACAACAGAAAGGTTGCGCGTTGTGATGATGATCTTGCTTCCCTTAGCCCCTGCTTCAAATGGCTTTAAGAGGGATGTCCATTCACCATACTTCTCATTCCAAACATCGTCTAAAACCAGAAGAAACTTCTTCCCAGACAACTCATCTTTCAACTTAACTTGAAGCCAGTTAAGATCTTTGCCCTCGCAGAGCGATTTGCTAATCGACTGCAAAATAGTCTTTGTTATGTCGAGAACATCAAAAACATCCGAAACACAAACCCATGCTCTCATCTCGAAATAGCTGTTCACTCTAGGATCATTATACAGCCGTTGAGCCAAGGCCGTCTTTCCAACACCACCCATCCCAAGGATGGGAACTATGCTCAGAGTAGCATCGGAATTTTGGACATCACTTATCAATTGTTCAAGTACCTGTGCCTCTTCCTCCTCCCTACCGAAAAACTGAAGCTCCGGCAAAGAAGTGCTAGGGAGCCTTTTGTTGGTATAGTTGGATTTGTCCACAACATTCTCTCTCAAGCTTAGATGAGCCTTCCTGGTGAGAATCTTTTCCAACCTGCCATTAATCTCTTGTACCTTGGTTTCAGACACGTACGAGCGCGGTTGGTTAAAGAAAGGGAACTTCCTTTTCAATTGACCTCTGCTTGTACTGGATTCTGCCTCCGACTTGGCCTGAGTGGCTTCGATATCCAACTCATCGAGTAAGTCTTCCATGTCATAGGCCAAGTCCCTAACATCGTCCAACCACTGCTTCACTAGACGGTCACCACTCAGTTGCTTGTCCTCTGCACCATCTAGCACGGCATTGATTGTTTCCAGCATCCCCTTCCACTCATCAAGGGCTTTGCCGATTCCTTCTCGCTGCGCATAGTCCAATGTCAGAGAAGTTAACTTGTCGAACAAGACCTGAAGGAAGGAACCCAAAAAGATCTCTCCAATGGCCATTGGGTGAATTAGTCACTGTAGAGAACAACAAGGGTTATGGGGAAGCAAAGCGATGATGAGCTAATGGGGAGAGAGAGAGAGAGAGAGAGAGAGAGAGAGAGAGAGAGAGAGAGAGAGAGAGAGAACCATATAAGTCCAGGAAGACCAAGACTTTCACCTACCCAAAAGATCAAACAAAAATCAGAGGTTAGAGAAATCAAAATAAATATACGTTTTGTCCACAAGTGCTTGCTTCTTAATATTTGGAGAATATCCCCAGAGACTTTACTGTATATCATTTGCCTTTTTGTCCGGAAAGTGAAAAAAAGTGAAAAAGAGCTAATGGGACAGAAACTTCAATAGATTCCAGGACGACCAAGACTTCGCAGGACGCAAATTGGAGCGTTTGTTGCTTCACTTTTCACATCCCTCCTCTTTCATCCCCATGGGAATGTCTCTTTTTACTTTACCAGTAGAACTTCCACGTGTGTTTTGCTTAAAACTAATGATCCTATAACCCTCGTCCAACTCTTTTCATGTTCATTCATATTGTGGTTGTTAAGTCATTAATCTCTGTTCTTGTCTATTATAATTATGTCTAGATTTTCATATATCTTTTCAAATTTAAGTTCAATAAAAGTAGAAAACGCAAAGAGAGAAACAAAAAAGAAGAAACAGCAAAAAAAGAAAAAAAATGCAGGAATGAAACCAGCGAGAGCACCACCGTCCGACCGCACCGTTGCCGTCAGCACTGCTGCTAGGGTGACATTTCCACTGGCGCCACCTTATAGTCACCTTCGTAGACAATATTTTTTCTAGAGATGTTTTACTTAGAGCGCTCGTAAGTACCTAAGCTCTTATTCATTTTACAATCGAGAACCTGCACATTTTGTTTGTTCAATCCAGTACCTCAATTTTTCGAATTTGGCTCACTTTAAGGCCTCCATTAAATCAATTGCCGTATCGTGTGATTTTGCTGGCATGACTCATTTACCTAGACAAAAGTTAAGTATAATAGCTTAATGTGGCTCGCTTACCCTGCAGATTGGATGAGGAGGAGAGAGAGTGTGTGTGTTGACTCAGACGATCTAAACCGTCTAATATGTCTGCTTACGTGACAGCATATCAATATACAAGATCAGATGCCAATGTGGACAGTTTATGACTATTTGACGGCGTTAGCATCCTGTCAACATATTTCGTCCGCAATTCTAATGGAAGTCTTGACACACATTTGAAATGTTGAGGTAATTGATTGAAGGAAAATAACTTCAGAGATTTGATTGCGAAAAAGAGTAATAGTTTGGATACTCGTACGATGATTAGTCTAGATTCAAATCTCAAAGGTACTTTTGTTTACGCGATATTTATTCTACGAACTCATCCCCTTGATTCATTGCTTGGTCTTGCCTTAATATTTTTCTTTAGTAAGAATATTCATTCTTTATTGTGAAGGAGAACGGGAGATGGTGGTGTTAATTTCAAGCGCCAAAAGATTTCAGTGGCTAAATGGCGAGCAGATTGGGAGGCTACAAAGTTCGATCATAAAAATTCGAGCTTTACACTCGAAATATTTTCGTGGATTATCAAACATTTTATTGAAGATAGACTTTTTCTTTGTACTTGATTTTCTTTCGGTTGGACATTATATTAATAATATTATCATCAGATGTAACTGTACGGACACCCATAATATAAAACTTTACTGAGAATTCTTAACCAATTACAACGAAACTGCCTTAATAATATTTTTTTGTAGATAATTTGTTCCAACTCTTTGAGAGACGGATCGATATCATCTTGAACGTCTGTTCTGACCCACAAGAGACAAAATTGATACCACAAGGAACATATCGGACGTCAATGTAAATAGTTAAAGGCTACTTGATAGTGTTGGTGTCATATCGACATTTTTCGTTCGCGATTTCAATGGAGGTCTCACATTGACCCACATTTGAAGTGTGAAGATAATTTATTGAACTGAAAAAAAAAAACTTCAGATACTTGATTACCAGCGCATTGGTAAGAAATTTGATGCACCTCATTATCTGGTTTTATTTCAGTCAATTTGAATATCTTTGGAAGCCATAGATATAAGAATGAAATTGATGGGGGTTCCTTTTATAGAGTTTTTGCTTCAACCACGTGCACGTAAAATCGAATAAGCGATTCCTCTTGAATGCAAATGCTTGAAATAAGGCAAAATCAAATTGAGTATTTTTTTTTTATATGAGCCAAGAAATATTCTCTGATTTTCTTTGTCATGTATTACTCCTAGGCGATTATAAATGATAGTTGTAAAGTCATATACACATGTCAAAAGTATTGAAGTACTAATGATGTCATCCATTTTATTTTGTTGCTTTTCACTGGCTTTATGGTAAGCCTTGTATTTGTTTTTTCTTTTTTTTTATAACATTTAGTAGTCAATTAGATTCAATTGATACAAAAAAAGAAAACCGGAAAATCGAATTTGCTTGCAGTTGAGGCCTCTACGGAAAAAAAAATAGATTAGTGCATTTGACGATTTTAATTTTGTCGTAGGTAATTATGTTTGGTTCAAGTATGCCGAGTTCGAAGGGTTGAGTAATATGTATAAACAATCAACCAGAGAAACAGTTCATTTTGTTCTAATTCCTAATTTTCAATCACAGGTAATATGAAAATACGTGCGCAATATTCGTATGTCTACGCCTGTGCGTAGCATGTGGATGAACATTAGTAATCTAATAAATTTCATATTTCATAATTAATGGACCTCATTAATTGGGTTCAAATCTAAATAGATTTTAGATTAAATCATTTGTTTTTTGTTCAATTAATAACTTTTAGGAAAGGGAAAGTAAATAATTGATAGGGCTTGTCAAGGAGTGTACATCTTGTGTATGTATTTTATAAAGTGAATCTTTCAATTTAGGAACTCATGAGCAACAGTTGAAATTGTCAAGAACTTATTGAATTTTTCCTATCTTTTTGCTTAGCTCTATCTTATTTAAAGCATAAGTGAGCTAATGGAGAGAGTAAACTATTTCATTCACGAAAACTAAGACGTTCACCTACTAAAAACATTTAAACAATGATTAATGTCACGAAAAATTCCAAACTAATACACATGTGACAAATTTATCAAAAACTAATCTTTTTGATCACGAAAAATCCCAAACCGGTACACCAGTGACAAATTTACGACAAACTAATTTTTTAACCACAAAAAATCCCAAATTGGTACACCTTTAATAATTTTATCCCAAACTAATTTTTTGACCACAAAAAACCCTAAACTGGTACACTTACGACAAATTTACTCTCCTTTAAATTGGATTAATACCACGAAAAATCACAAATTGATAAACATGTGACAAATAGGGGGTAAAACCTCAGACCGGTACGTCCATCAACTGCCACGTGTCATCTAAATTAGAAATTTGACGATAAAATTTAACGAAAATTAACGGAGGATAAATTTATCACAAATGTACCAGTTTGAAGTTTTTTGGGGTCAAAAAATTAGTTTGGGGTAAATTTATCACATGTGTACCAGGTTGGGGTTTTATTTAGTTAAAAAATTAGTTTTAGGTAAATTTGTTACATATGTACCCATTTGGGGTTTTTCATCATCAAAAAATTAATTTTGGGTAAATTTATCACTGGTGTATCAATTTAGGGTTTCATGATATTAACCCTTTAAACAAAGACTAAGAACAAGGTTTTTTTTTCTTGCGTACATTCTCAGTAACCTTATGATTTCAATGTCTTCGTTTGTATACGTTATTGGTGAATATGTGATCAATGTAGGCCTTTACGTGGCAATTACAAGCTGAAAATTTGCATCAAGATGGGCAGCAATGATATGCTTAAGGGTACTGAGGTAATAGTTGATGATCGAGAATTGTGGTCCTTTGCACGATTTTCCTATTCATAAGTGTGATGCCTACAGTACAATTTCTAGTAGATTGTACATTGTTAGTTGGCGATGCCTAACCCTTTTTCTTGTCCAGTGATGAATGAAGTTGGCCACAATTAATAAGCTCTTTGTGCAACTTGCACCGATGGAAATAAATGTTGACTATCCACCTAACAATGGCATCTTATTTTCTATTATATATCTACAAGTCATCAAAGATAGCTAATTCTGACCGTTTGATATGGAGAACAGAAACACGTGCTTTGGGCTAACAAGAAATAAAGTTGGGTGCACCAACAAATCCATGAAGCAAGTTGCTTAATTTTACTCCGGAAATAGTAAACGATTCACAAAATCACCAACTAATCCATTAAGCAAGTTGCTTTGGGCTAACTTTTTTTGTCCTATCAAGCGATCGCAATCATCAACAACTGTTTCAACACTCTTCCACATATCATTGTTGCCCATCTTGCTGCGAAATTTTCAGCACCGTAGCTGCCACGTAAAAAGCCTATAACTTAAAAAAAAAACCAACAAAACACTTGGGAAGTAAATAAATTTTTGGTGAAGATATAAATGCCCTCTAAGTTGGTCATGTGAAGAAATATCACCTCTTATCCTCTTTCTAACGATAGCCAAAAGTCTTGATCCGTAGAAAACGGAGAACAGTTGATTTATCTAACTCATGGACACAATGTGCATCAAAACATGGTCTCTTCGGTCTAACTCAAAATTGCTGGTCGTGATAGTATACTCATCAAGTACTTTTCATTAGGAAGACCAAAACTTTGCTAGATATCATCTACTCTTTTTTTTGTCTAGAAAGTGAAGAAAAAGTGAAAAAGAGAGAGTGGGGAAGAAACTGTAATAAAATCCAGGAAGACCAATACTTTCCAGGGCGCCAATTGGCTTCTCTGCTTCACTTTTCACAACTCTCTTCCATCCCTATGCGAATATCTCTTTTCCATTACTAGTAGACTTTCCACGCGTTAAATGTCTTGCTTCAAATTATATTTCTATAAATTAGTGTAAGAAGGAAGCTAAGAAGGAGACCAAAAAGAGCTTTCGATGGCCATGGGTGAATCAGTCACTGTAGAGAACACCCAAGGGTTATGATGAAGCAAAGTGATCACGAGCTGATGGAAAGAGAAAATTATAAAGTCCAGGAAGACCAAGACTTTTCACCTACCAAGAGATCAAACGAAGACCGAGACCTTTCAAGGATGCTTTCTGTCCACAAGTACTCTCTGTTCATGTACATAAACCATAAACTCAGGAAGGACCAAGACTTTACTGGACGTCACGTACTTTTTTGTCTAGAAAGTGAAGCAGAAGCGAAAGAGAGCAAATGAAAAAAGACTAGAGACTTTGCAGGACGCAAATTAGCATTGTTGCTTCACTTCTCACACCCCTCCTCTTCCATCCATCCCCATGTGAATGCCTTTGTTTTCCAATTACTGGTACATGCCATGCTTAAAATTGACTGTCACTATAATTTTCGATCACAAAAGTTCAAAAAATAAAGTATTGTTCTTGCCTCCTTTTTTGGCCAATTCCATTGCTTTCCCTCTGATCTCCTCACCCAAATCAACAAAAGTATATGCTCAGGTAGTTTGGGGCACACGTGCATGTAATTGGAGATTTAATATATATTTAAGCCTAAAAATATTCTTTTCTTCCGCTTGAAATATTTTAATGGATTATCAAACATTTGATTGAAGATAGAATTTTTGTATTTACTTGATTTTCTGTCAGTTGGACATTATGTTAATAAATAATATTATTATTACATGTAACTGTTCAGGCACGCATAATTTAAAACTTTACTGTGATTTCTTCTTATTCATTTGAAGAAATTCACACATTTATATGTTCTTTATTCGTTTGTCGAGTCTACTAAATACAACTAATTTGCCAAATAGTGTATTTTTGTAGATAATAAATAGTTTGTATATTTTTTTGTAAGCCAATAAATGTTTCTTGATTTTCTTCGTAATATATTATTACAAGACGATCATTAATGATAGTTGTAAAGTCATGGGATAATTATCTTAAATATCCTAAACCTATTGTACAGTGGCCACTTCAGTCCTAAACTTTTCAATTTGGCCAATTTAGTCTCAAACCTTTGACGATTTGTCAATATAGTCATTCCAGCCAATTTTAGCCTAAAGTTGCTAATGTGGATGCCGGCCATCTTCTTTAACACGATCGCAAATTCAGTGTTTTCCGGCCAAAAAGGATTACATTGGCAAATCATCAAAAAGTTTAGGACTAAATTGGTCAAACCAAAAAGTTTAGGACTGAATTGATCGATATATAATAAATTTAGGACTTTTTCGATAAATTTTCCCGTAAAGTTACATGCATATGTCAAAAGTATTGAAGTAGTAATGATATTTTCTTGGGACAAGGCTATAGCACTTCTGTCATCCATTCAATTTTGGATGCTTTTCACATGAACATCAGTGGTAAGAGGAATGAAAATGAAATATTTTTTGTTCAGAAGTGCTTGTTTCGTAGTATGCAGAGAACATCCCCGAAGACTTTACTGCATATCACGTGCTTTTTTGTCTAGAAGGGAAAGTGAAGCAAAAGTGAAAAAGACCTAACGGGAAAGAAACTTCAATAGATTCCAGGAAGACCAAGACTTTGGCTATGTGAATGTCTTTGTTATCATTACCAGTAACACTTCCATGAATCATATCAGTATTAATCTCCATTTTTTTTTTCAAATTTTGCTCAATTTGAAGTTGCATCAAATAAATTGCCATGTCATAATGATTTTGCTGACATGGTTCGCTTAACCTACAAGTTAGGTAATGAGGAGAGAGTGTGTGTGTTGGCTTAGACAATCTTAGCATCATTGTCTTTGCTGTCTGACGTGGCAACATCTCAAGATATCATAATGGACGCCAATATGGACATTTAACGGCTATTTAACAGTGTTAGCGTCGTCTCGACGTTTTCCATCCTTAATTTTAACAAAGACCTTACATTGACCCACACTTGAACAATTGAGGTAATTAATTGAACGAAAAAAAAAAATTCACTTACTTAATTGCCAAAGGAATTATAGTTCAAGTACTTATGATGTCATTGTCCCCACAAGTTTAACATACAAGCATTAGTCTAGGTTCAAATCTCAAACATACTTTTGTTTACGCGATGCCTGTTCTACAAACGCATCCTCTTTGATTCGTTGCTCGGTCTCACTTTATTAATAATAAAACGAATGGCATCTTCTGCTGGAAATCCTAGTTGTTCTTAGCATGATATTGGGGATTTTCTTTTGTAAGATTATTCATTCTTCTAGAGAACAAGAGATAGTTTTGTTAATTTCAAGCGCAAAAAAAAATTATTGGTTAAATGTCAGGCACATTGGGAGACTACAAAGTTCTCAATGTCGATTTCCTTTAGATTTTCTTCTTGGAACCATTCGATCATAAAAATTGGAGCTTTACACTTGTAATATTTTAGTGGATTATCAAAGATTTGATTGAAGATTTCTTTGTACTCGATTTACTTTCGATTGGAAATTATATTAATAATATTATCATCAGATGTAACTATACGGGCACACATAATACAAAACTTTACTAGGATTTCTTAACTAATTTCAACGAAATTGCCTAAATAATATTTTTTGTAGATAATTTGTTCCCACTCTTCGAGAGACGGATGATATTGTCTGGAACATCTACTCTGGCTACAAGATACAAAATTGATACCACAAGGAACATATAGGACGCCAATGTAGACAATTAACAGCTATTTAATGGTGTTGGTGTCATATCGACATTTTTCGTTCGCGGTTTCAATAGAGGTCTCATGTTGACCCACATTTGAAATGTCGAGATAATTTATTGAAAAGAAAAAAACTTGAGATACTTGATTGCCAGCATATAGGTAATAAATTTCATGCACCTCATTATCTGGTTTTATTTAAGTCAATTTGATAAGTTTTGGAAGCCATGGATATAGAATGAAATTGATGGGGTTCCTTTATGGAGTTTTTATTTAAGTCAATTTAATTTTGGTGCTTTTCACTGCTTTATGGTAAGTCTTGTATTTGTTTTTTTTTTAACTTTTAATAGTCAATTAAAATCGACATTGCTTGCAGTTGAGGCCTCTACTGACCAAAGTAGATTAGTGCATCTGGCGATTCTAATTTTGTTGTAGGTAATTATGTTTGGTTCAAGTATGCCAAGTTCTAAGGTTTGAGTAATAATTGGAAACAATCAACCAGAGAAACAATTCGTTTTGTTCTAATTCCTAATTTTTTTTTTAATTCCTAATTTTTAATTACATGTAATCTTAAAATATGCGCACAATAGTCATATGTCTACTCGTGTGCGTAGCACTTGTAGGAACATTAGTAATATAATAAAATTTCATATTTCATAATTAACTGACCTCATTAATTGGGTTCAAATCTCAATATATTTTAGATTAAATCATCTGTTTTTTTTAATTAATAACTTTTAAGGAAAGGGAAAGTAAACAATTGATAGGGCTCATCAAGGAGATGGGTGCAACTTTCTATATATATATATATATACACGCACTACTAGAGTACCCATACTACTCATCGGCTTATAATCAGTGCGTATATATTTTACAAATTGAATTTTTCAATTTAGAAACTCATGAGCAAGAGTTGAAATTGTCCAGAACTTATTGAATTTATCTTATCTTTTTGCTTAGTTCTATCTTATTTAAAGCAGAAGTGAGCTAATGGAGAGAAAAAAACTATTTAGTCCAGCAAGACCAAGACATTCACCTACAAAAAACATTAAAACAAAGATCAAGACCAAGGCTTTTTTTTGCATCCGTACATTCTCAGTAACCTTATGATTTCAATGTCTTTGTTTATGCGTTATTGGTGAATATGCGATCAATGTAGGCTTTTACGTGGCAGTTACGTTCTGCAAATTTGCAGCAAGATGGGCAAAAATGATCTGTGGAAGGGTGTTGAGGTAGTAGTTGATGACCGAGAATCGTGGTCATTTGCACGATTTTCATGTTCATAAGTGTGATGCCTACAGTATTTAATAGATTGTACATTGTTAGTTGGCGATGCGTGACCCTTTTTCTTGTCTAGTGATGAATGAAGCTGACCACAATTAATAGGACTGGCAAATAATCATCTTTGTGCAACTTGCACCGACTGAAATAAATGCTGACGATCCACCTGACAATGGCATTTTACTTTCTATTATACATCTACAAGTCATCGAAGACAGCTAACTTTGACTATTCGATAAGGAGAACCAAAAACACGTGCTTTGGGCTAACAAGAAAAAGAGTTGGGTACACCAACGAACCTATGAAGCAAGTTGTTTAATTTTACTCCGGTAATATTAAACGATTCACAAATCACCAACTAATCTGTTAAGCAAGTTTCTTTGGTCTAACTTTTTCTATTCAAAGGACCATGATTCTCCTATCAAGCGATTCACTATAATCAACAACTACTTTAGCACTCTTCAGCAGATCATTACCGCCCGTTTTGCTGCGATTTTTTAGTACTTTTGCTGCCACGTAAAAGGCCTATAACTAAAAATAATAATAATAAACCAACAAAACACTTGGTAAGTTCTAAATTTTTGATGAAGATAGGCATGCCCTCTAAGTTGGTCATGTGAAGAAATATCACCTCTTATCCTCTTTCAAACGACAGTTAAACGTATTGATCTGGAGAAAAAGGAGAACAGGTAATGTATCTAACTCAAGGACACAATGTGCATCAAAACATAGTATCTTCGGTCTAACTCAAATTGCTTATCGTGATAGCATACACTCATAAAGTACTTTCCATCAGGAAGACCAAGACTTTACTGGATATCATGTGCTTTTTTTTGTCTAGAAAGTGAAGCAAAAGTGAAAAAGAAAGTGGGGAAGAAACTGTAACAAAATCCATGAAGACCAAGACTTTTCGGGACGCAAATTTACTTCATTGCTCCACTTTTCACGTCCCTCCTCTTCCATCCCTATGCAAATATCTCTTTTTCCATTACTAGTAAAATTTCCACGCGTTGCATGTCTTGCTTCAAATTAGCAATACTATAAATTAGTGCAAGAAGGAAGCTAAGAAGGAAGCCAAGAAGATCTTCCAATGGCCATGGGTGAAACAGTCCCCGTAGAGAACAACCAAGGGTCATGGTGAAGCAAAGTGATAAGGAGCTGATGGAGAGAGAAAACTTTATAGTCCAGGAAGACCAAGACTTTTCATCTACCAAAAAGATCAAACGAAGACCAAGACCTTTCAAGGATGCTTTCTGTCCACAAGTGCTCTGTCCATGTACATAAACCATAAACTCAGGAAGACCAAGACTTTGCTGGACATCATCACGTACTCTTTTGTCTAGAAAGTGAAGCAGAAGCGAAAGAGAGCAAATAAAAAAGACAAAAGACTTTGCAGGACGCAGATTGGCATTGTCGCTTCACTTCTCACGCCAAATTGACCGTTTCTACAATTTTCGTCCAACTCTTTTCATGCTTAATCGTACTGTGATTTTTCATTCTGTAATCTCTCTTGTACCTGCCTATTAGAATTATGTCTAGATTTCCATGTATCTACAGCAAGAACTTAAAAAAGGAAGAAACAAAAAAGTATGAATGGGGCAAGAGAGCGCACGACTGTCCCACGGCCACTGCCATGCCGTTGCCATCAGCAACGCTGCTTATAGTCACCTTCATAGACAACATTTCCTTGAGATGTTATTTTTTAGAGCAGTTTAGGAGTTAAAAGAATAATGACATCGTAAGTACCGAAGCTCTTGTTCTGTTTACAATCGAGTATCGGAACTTTTTTTTTTCAATCAAGAACCTCAATTTTTCAATTTTGGCTCAATTTGAGACATCGGTTAAATAACTTGCCATGTTATATGATTTTGCTTACGTGACTCGCTTACTTAGCAAAAGTTAAACATAATAGCCGAAGTGGCTCCTTAACCTAAAGATTGAGTGATGAGGATAGAAAAAGTGTGTTGACTTAAACGATCTTAGTGTCTAATATATATCGGCTGACGTGATAGCATCTGGAGGTACCATATCAGACGTCAATATGGACAGTTAACAACTATTTAACAGCATTGGTATCATATCAACATTTTTTGTCCACGGTTTTAACAAGTCTTGACCTACATTTGAAAAGTTGAGGTAATTGACTGAACAAAAAAAAAGGTAGGTACTTGATTACGAAAAGGCTAATAATTCAGATACTTGTGAGTCGTTTCCAAGAATTTTATCATGCGATGATTGGTCTAGATTCAAATCTCAAATGTACTTTTGATTACACGATATTTATTCTACAAACTCATCCTCTCAATTCATTGCTTGGTCTCACTTAATAATCTCTTTTTAAAGATTTTTCATTCTTTCATGTGAAAGAGAACATTAATTAGTTTTGTTAATTTCAAACCGTTGCAAAAAGATTTCAGTGGCTAAATGTCAAGTACATTCGGAGACTATAAAGCTCTTGCCCTTTTATTTTGGCCAATTCCATTGCTTTCCCTTTGATCTCCTCACCCAAAACTAATAATGTGCAGGGACTTCGGCCGAAACCAGCGAAATAGACCGTTTTTCAAAATTGGATCAACCCAATTTTAGAGTCTCACGGGTACAGAACTGGGCTTCTGGCTGCTGTTGCACACGGAGGGGCTCGAGCACCCAACTCCACAGACAGCCAGCACTCCACTTTACCCCCAAGGCCGAACGATTCACGTGCTCACGGCCAATTGACAACATTACATACCTATAATCGTTTGCTCATGACATCATCACTGGTTCACCCGTCATCCAAGCGCTTGGACCGGTTGAACGACAAACTGGCAACCTAACTAGTTCTCTAAGTGGCCCAAGTTTGAAAACATCAGTGCAAAGCTCAATCCCTGCTTAAAACAAGTAAATATGACTATCTTATATGAATTGAGCTGTAATGCACGAAATACTTTTACTCCATAACAGAAGATGATAGCGAGTGATTATACCTGATAGAGGTTCGGCTATTATAGAATTACTGTCGTGGATGCTCCTTTCTGACTCCTTGAGCATAGGAGATGCGGGAAAACCTTCGTAATGCTCCAAATGAGATTGATACTCAGCCTCCACGTCCTACATTACTCCTGTCGTTTCTCTAGTTGGAGCTATGGCCAATGCTTGACCTTTCCCTTAAAAAATTCGTAACCAACAGTAAGTCTTTGCTTTGGCGTCCCACAAACTTCAATTTAAGATGCTAATAAATCTTAGTCAAGAGGGAAAAGAGTTAACATCTACCGCTTCATTTAGTTTACAATCAACAATGAAAAATAGTGCTATAACACCAGAAAAAAAAAAGAGAAAATCAGAAAGGGCTCCACCAACGAATATAAAAGATTACACGAAGAAACAGCAAATTTAGAATTATTTTGAGTATGCGCTAAATCAAATAAGGAAACTTAACTCTAAATATCAATATATCCTCCACAAAAAGAAGAGAAAGGATCTTTCTAGTTTATTTGACTAAAAAGTGCCATACCCAGGAACATCATCTCTTACATCGCCCTTTCCATCCGAATCTTCAATATGCAGGGTGACATCCGTCCACCATCACCTCAGCGTCACTTCTAATCACATTGCAGCATCACTAGAGGCATATAATGAGCTCCCAAGCACTTGATCATTTCCCTTTCTCTGCAGTGGACACTTTGTCACCCTTGTCATAGATGTCCCTAAGTTTCCTGTGCTCGACAACACACCATTCATCTATGACAAGAAAACTTTCTTTACCTGCGATGCTAAGCCAAAAGGTTTGTCAACTACATTGTCAACTTTGTGTATCAAATGCAAAAAATATTGCCAGGGTAAGGCCAAAGTATCTTTTCTGCTGCTTCTGCTTATGTTAAGTCAAACAAATTTAATTAACACAACCTTATATGCTCTTAGGAACTTAGTCGAGCGTGGCATGCTATCAAGAGGTCATAGGACTATGTCGGGCTTGAGAAGAGATCTAATCGCCACAATCAAAAGAAAATTATTTCAGTGTCATCTTGAATAAACCTCAAAAGAAATGAAATCTATCAACCATGGTATTTGGTTATAAAGCAAAAACCAGAAAAATGCAGTGCAAAATATTTTTAGCTATACAGTAGCAGTTCAGTTTGTCGCAGGCAGTTTAAGATATCATGATTTTTATGAGCAAGAGAAGAAATCTAGTGGCAACATTTGAAAGCAAATTACTCAACATTGTTTCCAGTGAGTTTGCTAAGAATTTTGATAAGCAAAAGAGATTTATTGCAAAATGGCGTCAAGCAGATGCTAGCCTGCGTAACAAATCATGAACATAATTCATGTTATGAGGTATAAGAAAAAATGCACATTAGTAATGTCATTTCCACACAACCAAAAGCGGGGGAAAGCCATCTATGATTCAAACTAAAAAACCAGTCTTCCTATTTTCAAAGGCTCTCCTATTTCTTTCTTCCAAAAAAATCAGTAAGCTAAAGAAATGAATCAACCATAAACACAGCCCAACATAAACAAAGAGTTATATAAACTACTTATCGTTCGATGCTGGGTTCTAAAAAACAACAAAAGGAAGTTCTCTAGTAGAACCCAAAATCATGAGTGTGCCATAGTTTCATGGAGATTTTGAATAGAAATTGCAAGACCTATGGAAGAGGCAATCAGATAGAAAGCAAATGAAAGCATGTTGCAAAACGAAGTTTTAGATATTGTGCACCTGAATATCCATGCACAGTGATGAACAAGAACAAGGGCATTACTGCAGGGTGAGCTCAGAATCTAATTTGAAACAACAATAGAGAGAATGTTAATTATTGCAGCGGCAGATAGGCTATGTTCTCCATGATTGCTACTACCCAATGATCTCTTTGACCCAACAATTGAGATTCAAATAACTTGCAGGGTTGCAAGTTCAACTTCAGAATGGCAGATTAGTATTGCAGAACTCATTAACTCGGACCAATAACTGGGGAATGAACCGGTCACCGTACATAGACTGCTTCTGATGTCCTTGCTGGCACCAAGGCAGGCTGAGAGTTGCCAAAAGCACTATCTGCACATTTCTTAATCATTGATTCAGGAGTTCCAGTGGCAATTAGGACTAACAAGGAATGAGATGGATCAGTCCATTATTGGTTAACTTAGTTTATAGATGTAAGGACGAGTTTGTCTAATTAAATCTGTACAGAAAATACTCCAAACTTTGAACTTGTGAAGAAGAAGACTGGAAAGCAAGTAATCTTGACTGCTCGAACAAGAACATATGACCTTAAAATGAATCACGAGGCTTGTATTCATTGTCAATTTCATATATATCCATGAAGGAGCTGTCTCCAACTGCAACATCCTCCAATTCACTAATGGCTTCTTCTTGGTCAAGCTGCATAGGGATGCCTTCATCCTCAGAGTTACCCTCAAGAAAATCATTATCTTCCATATCCGATATGTCTGTAAAAGTTTCTATCTTTTTCTTCCTCCCTCTATAACCAATAAGGCTTAGGACCTTTTCCTTCCACAGAACCAGCGGACATTTCTGAATCAGCTCTGCACCTTCATAAGCTCCTGTCAAGAACACACTAAACCTCTTCCCCCTCTCAGAGACATAGAAAACGCCAAGATGCTTCAACAAGAGTCTCATCAGCTTCTGAGGCATCACGAATTCTCGTCGAAAGTGGGTGAGGTGATCCGTTACCAACCTCTTTTCCATTGTGAAGCTTAGTAGCTCATGCATCACCGCAATGGCCCTCTTATCGAATTCTTTTGATCCAGCTTGGAGGCCACGTGAATCAGCATAAGGAGATAAGTAAGATCATTTCTGAAAGTGCTCAATTGACCCTCCATATCTATAGATTTTATTGTAACTGGCAGGAAACTTCAAGGGGAAAGATAGGGAAAGCAACCCTGGAGTATGACAGGCAGATTCTGATACCCACAATACGGCTTTCTCCAACTCTGTGATAGCCCAAGCAGGATTCCACTCGATGAGCTCAAGATTATCAACTTCATCCGGAGATTTAACCACTTTGAAGTGCTGGGGATACTCGTGTACCCACTTGCTCCTAAAATCAGCTGGCAAACCACACTCTCTCCTGAAATGCGCAGTTTTGTACAGAGGAAGCCGTTTATCGACCAACATCATCAACATCCTAGTCACCTATTCAGCAGCTGTGCCAGAGCATTCACTTATCAATCTCTCCTCTTCCTCTAAGAGGACTTCAGCTTCTTTAGTCATTCCACACCACAATACCCCCTTCTGCTCCTTATACAACTCAAAACAGTTTCGGTGACTTCCGAATAAAATCCACTATACTGTGTGGCTTGGGCAAATTAATTTGTTTCCGGTATCGATCCAGCGACCTCACACGGATTATCATCTCGGGTTCCTTCTTCAACATTTCCATCAGAACCAACACCTTAGACACCACTTTATGCTTCTCCGTGGCGATTTCGAGATCATGGACCCTCTTGTTCTTGGTCCTATCTTGCACTCTCTTGCTCGTGGTCATGAATCTACGCTTCGACTCAATAAGTAAAACCTTGTCAGAACTCCAGTTTCTTCTCAGGGTAGGCAAACGCACTAGCGAGGTGACGAAGCATCCAAACTCTCTTGCCGCGCTCCATTCATTCGAGGAAGCTACGGTTTTAACAATGAATTGAAGACGGGTCATCTCAAGATGCTGATATGGCTTTGCTCCAAATTCAAGAGACACGCCCAAGAAAAGCAAATGCCTCTCGCTGAGGACATAAATCAAACAGCTTACGTGCAACGGAACGAGGAAGAACAAGAGCCCAAGACGAAGATATTGGAGAAGATCAGCCGTAAATGCGCGATGACCAACTCTCTTGGATCACTCGATCGGCATCAGTTTTTGACTTCAACAGAAGCCGGTTGGGATTGCAGGCGTGGTTTGTGCGGAGAACGAAGAAGAAGAAGAGAAGACGGAATGGGCGGGAGAGACGGCACCGGCTCGCTTGTCGTTTTGGTTTTTGCGTTTTTTGTAGTAATAGAAATGATATTTTGATTTAAATAATTAAAAGAGCTCCAGGGCCTTAAGTGATATTCGTGTGTTTTTAAAAAATTTAGGGGTTTGAGATTACATATAAAATCTGATTTAAAATTATAATAAAGATTAGTAAAAGAAATAAATTGAATCCATAACAAAACCAAGCATTGTATCTTGTAATTTAACCAAGTATTGTATCTTGTAATTTATAGACACCTGAAACTCTTCTCATCATATATACACGTTCGAAAACTTACGTAAAAGGTTAATTTGATAATTTTTTAGGAATAACTTCTAAGTCTAATCTGCTTATTTTGTGAATTTGAGTTGAAAGGGTTTGATATTAAATAAAAATCAAATTTTAGAAATTAAACGTGCTCCATGTCCGTCACCCTTTATTGAATCACTGGGTCACAAATTTTAGGATAGGTGCCGGCCTAGGCATAGCACAACCAAACCAGTCATGACCAAGTGTTTGGCTAGTCATTTCGAATAACTTAATTGTCAATTCATATTCTCACGATTTTAGGAGCAATAAGTGTGGAGTTTGAGTACAGTGCAGTTAACCCAGATCGATTCTATTCCTTTTCTAAGTAGAGCTTTATTCGGTCCAATTTGAGAAAATTGGCTTTCGCAGAAAATGCTGCTAACTTCACTCAGGTCTGGGAAAACACAGCTTGTGCATACCCCGTGTGTTACTACACATGTTGGTCTAAATTGGATATTAGGTTTCTGTCGTTAACTTCTGTTGCATTTTTTGTTCAGATGAACAATGCCAAATAGTAACATAATGATTGAATTTCTACAAAGAATAAAGACATGGGTGATCTTGGCATCAGAACGTGTGTATTAGGTGATTCTGGAAGTATGCCACTCTCATTTTCTGTAATCTGCAGTCAGTATACTGGAACGCATATACAGAGGCTCAAACCAATTAGGAAAAAGGCCAGAAGAGTTTGTACTATGTCATAACCGAGTAAATGCCTTAATTATTGTCGGACTCAGACTTGGGTTAAATCATCAGTCGAATGTGATGCTTCTTGGAGTACTCTACTTTATTTGCAAATCCTACAACAGTATTTACCCCTATTTTCAATCATTCTTTATTAATGGTTTGTGGATTTCCATGTTTATAAATTTTCAGCTGCCAACTCACATGAGAGGAGGAAATGGCAAGGTTGCTTATATCGACACAGAAGGAACTTTGTATCCGATTATAATCTGTCTGTATTTTTCTTTACCTAAACAAAGCTGCTTGTGTTTTGTAATTGTCTTATGTCCATGTAAAAGTGCATGTGCCCTTTCTTAACATAGCACACCTGCAGTCGCCGTGATCAAACCGTACCAATAGCCGAGAGATTTGGCATGGATCCTGGTGCAGTCCTAGATAATGTAGGCTAAGCATTCTATACTGGCGGCAACTCCTTTTTTTCTGGCTAGTGTACTTGCTATAATCTAGTCTTTCCATGAATTTCATATCTTTTATAGCCGTGCCCACACTCATGAGCATTAGTGCAAATTGCTTCTTGGTCTGGCTGCCAAAATGTCTAAAGAAAAATTTAGGTTACTGGTAAGGCACTGCTCGAGAATCAAACTGATACAGATTTTTTGAGGTGTGGATGGTTGACCATAGGTGAGTATGATTTTCAGATTGTGGATTCAATGATCGCTCTCTTCCGAGTGGAGTTTACTGGAAGAGGAAAACTTGCAAAGCGCCAGGTAAGTCCTGAAACCATCAAATCATGCTAGTTGTGATTTTTCAGCTTATCTGGTTTGACACTTTTAGATTCCGAATTACAGCAAAAATCAGGACAAATGCTCTCATGTTTAATTATGATAGCTGAGGAATTTAACGTCGCAGTCTACATGACCAACCAAGGTATCGCATCACATCTCATTTATCCCACATAGTCGTGCTACCATTAAAAGATCTAATCCAATTTAGCCCTTTGCTGAAAGATAGCAATTTGGGGACTGCACTAAGCCCGTACTAATTCGTGAAATCTCAAGAACCAGCTATTTAGTGTTAACTAGAGATACATAGAGAAGAGAAGCTGTAGTCCGTGTGTTTGGAAAAAAAATGATCTTTTGACGACTTTGTCTTTGATTTATTTGTTTCAGTGGCATCAGACCCAAAGAAACCTGTAGGTGGGCATGTTTAGGTTGATGTTTAGTAAAGGCAAAGGTGAGCAGCGGGTTTGCAAGGTGTTTTATGCCCCAAACCTACCCGAAGCTGAAGCTTTATCCTTTATGCGCTGTATCTTCATCCAGCTATACACTTTGCTGTATTGCAATTACCAAATTATACTAAAGAGACCCAACGAATTACCTAGAAATCTATACCATAACCGGAGAGAAAGTCAATACTAAGTCAATATATGGATAGGTGGAGACCAGATTTTAAGCAGCATACTTATAGGATACTCGCATGCGCAGCCTATGCTATGGACAGAGCGCACATCCATCAATATCATCAATTAATCTCCTCAGAAACCTTACGGAGAGCTTGCCATGGCAATAAGAGAAAACCGTGATATGTTCCATGGGTGTTACACTTAACAAATACACATTTTTCAGATAACACCAGAAGGCATAGCTGATGCAAAGGACTGAAGAGGTCTCTATAACCAGAACAGTAAGGCCAGGCGAAGTACCCTCTTTGTTATCCGCAATTTGACATTAGCTATGACATTGACAGCTTCCTCTATCTTCTTCCATATCAAGTCTGTATCAGCATGTGTCAAGTTCCTGTTGATAGCTTAGCTTGACTGCTGCTTTAGCCCTGACATCAAACATTCTTCGTTGTCTGTTATTAAAGTACTTGTGACCCTTCATAAGGCATTGTGCTAACTCGATTTCCAATATGGGAACTCGCATGCTCCGAGTTACTGTGGTCTAATATACTAGTAGAGAAATCAGAAACACAATTAGACTACTAAGCGAAAAAAAACATAACATTGGATAAACTCTGCATGATGGCTAAATGAAGTGCCAGATATTATTGCACAGAGCATGTAAGGTATTGTCAAGGCTTGGTTTTATAAGCAACATATTCAGCCTGCATAAAAACGATGTCATTTCAAATCCTCAACATAGAGTGACCATCCATTAGAGCTGAACATTGCCAGTTTATGAGTTATAAGCAATAGAAGGCCATTCAATAACTAATGGCCTGACCAGAAAAGGGCCATAAACCATAAGACTCAGTAGTGCGAGGACCAATTCGCAGCACTCCCAACTCTAGGCATGCTGGACTCCTTCTTAGTCTCCGCATCCACTTTGAATGTAGCGCCGCACACTTGGCCAGAGCTGTCCACCCTAGGAACAGGCTTCACCTCATTCATTGGGTGCTCGTAACTCCTCAAACCTCCAGAGCTGGTAAAGAAGCATCCTGAGTTGGAAAAGAAGGCAAAGTTAAAAGGTGAAACAATTTGGCGCTCAAAAACCATTGGAAGAGCAACATTGTAGGTGAAAATGCACATGTCAAAACATGCATACAGATAAAGAACACCAATTTAACCCCTTCCAACTCATTCCAAACCTTATAAATCTTTACTTCCTATAAGTCTTCCCATATGTTTTTACCTAAAAATATAACATTTTCCTATGAACTCTGCTTAATATCAGCAGAATTCATCCATCCTTACTTTTCACATTCCAATGCATGGACGAAACTCCAATGAAGCCGCATCAACAATCCGTAAAAATAATTACCTTTAGGGAATGGTGCGAAAGATTTCCCACAGCCCTTCTTCACAACTTCTGCATCATCCGAGAGAACAAGATTGCCTTCAGAATCACTTCCCCAGAAGAAAGGAACATTTCCATCGACATCCTGCAAGATGAAGAGGACAGAAAGGATTAGATAGATCGCAGGTGGAGGGAGAGATTGAGAGCGATAATCCCAGAATGAAACCACGAAAATCATTATTACTTACAGAGGCCAGAAAAGCGGTTTTACAAGAGCTGTCAAAGAGCACAAAAGCAAACTTCCCGCTGATGTCTCTTACGACTTGATCAGCAGGGTAAGGCCCCCGATCCCTCAGAGTTCTATAAGCCTCTATGACGATAATGACCTCATTGGCCGTCTTGTTCAATCCATATTGCTGCTTGAGAAGAGCAACATTCTCTATGTGCCCTTGAAACAAGCAGAAGATGTCATCAACAACCGCAAACAATCTGCCACAGAGGGTAAGGTATGTCAGATATCTATGCCTGATGACCCAATTAAGGAGAGCAGTACCGAAACTCCCGTGAACTAACAACGCAATAGATTTCATTGTGGGTTTCAAATTGAGCCGGAGACTTGAGTACCACTTTCTCCTTTAGGCTGATACTCTCAGCCTCCAACGCTATCACACCAAATTCCCACCAAAATCAGTTTGATTTAAACATTTGCCTCTCCAAAAAGGTAAAGTCACAAGTCTATTTTCTTCTCTAAGCTAACATTAAATATTTTTCTTAAATACCCAGCACCCTCCGGGGATCCTTTGTGTTTGGCATGTTACCCTTCTGATCAAAAAGGTTGAATTTTCAGAGGCAAGACCAACAATCCCAACAAAAAAAAAACCAAAGTCGAATAAAGACAGAGACCAACTAAGATACCGATCCTATTTTGACCTTACACAGTAACATATCACAAACAGAACAAAACTTTACAGCCAAAAAAGAAAAGAAAGCATATAACTTTGGGTTTTTGGGACAATATTCCACACGCCCCCACACACAGCAACCACAGACAGTCCACTTCGTAAAGCAAAGCCGACACACGCGACATCCTTCATCAAAGACATGACACTAAGGACACGATGCTGAAACGATCCCAGCAAACAAAAACCACTGATCGGGGCGTGATCCAGCGAGGAAGTACCGAGAGATCCGCGACCACAATCGCCCCGCCGATCTCGAAGCGCGATCGCAAGAACGAAACGAGCGAAAAAAAAAGGTCCCTAGACGAGCCCCGGGAATGCGCAAACGAATCAGGGGGAGAGAGACCTGGGGAGGAGAGGGTTCTGCCGATCGAGGGAGTAGGCCAGCAGGCCGGACGAGCCGAGGTTGACGTTGACCGCGGCGGGGTGGGCGGCGGCGAAGTGGTGGCCGAGGGCGCCGTCCTTGAGCGCCGAGGCGGCGGCGGCCGTCCCCCCCGGGTGCTGCTGCGGGCTCTGGAGCGCCTCCGGGCACTTCGCCACCGATCTGTCGAACACCGCCAGCATTTTGCACGACGACGACGACGAAGACGAACGATCGATCGATCGGGCGGATCGCAGGGCGGATTGGGGACGAGCGAGCAAGAGCAAGACGAAGAGAGAGACAGAGAAGAGAGATGGTGGAAGGGAACTGGAAGTCTGGAACGATGGCGAGCGTGTGGGGGAAGAAGTGAATATGGGGGAGAGGGCGATGCTTATGAAATGCGACGGTGGAACCGAGGGAATTGTCGAAACTGCCCCTTCGCCCTTTCCGTCAACTGCTCCCCCGCTTTTGCTATCCATTTCGTCCGTTGCTGCCTTTATCCACGTGGAAGGAAAGGGGAACGTGGCCAAATTTACACAAGTAATTAAATTCTAGGGAAAAAACCACTAAAAATCTCAAATTATGTCATACGTGACATATTTACTCCAAACTTTTTTATAATATCAAAAATCTCAAATTATGTTATTTGTGACACATTTACCCCATTATACTTTAGTCCATGGGCATTTTCATCTTTTTTTGTTTTTTTCCTTTTTGGCGAGGGCAGCCCTCATCGGCATCGGGCGAGGGCGGCCATCGCAAGATCCGGCTAGGGCTGACCTCGCCGGCGTCGGGCGAGGATCGCCTCGCCTGGGCGAGCGAGGGCGGCCCTCGCCCGACTCAGGCGAGGGCGACCCTCGCTCACCTAGGCGAGGGTCGCCAGATGCTGGCGAGGGTCGCCAGATGCTGGCGAGGGTCGCCAGATGCTGGCGAGGGTCGCCCTAGCCTGAGTCGGGCGAGGGCCGCCCCCGCTCACCCAGGCGAGGCGACCCTCGCCCGACGCAGGCGAGGGCCGCCCTTGCCGCAAAGGAAAAAAAAAAGCAAAAAAGACGAAAACGATTATGGATTAAAGTACAATGGGATAAATGTATCACAAATAGCATAGTTTGGGATTTTTGGTGTTACATAAAAAGTTCAAAGTAAATGTGTCACAGATTACATAATTTGAGATTTTTGGTAGTTTTTTCCTTAAATTCTAATTGATGTTTTGGCCCATTTTGTAGGTTGGGAACCCCAACTTCAATTTTCGATAAAAATCAAAGGATCCAAACAAAATCGCTCCTACTCTAACTAAGTTAGCGCGTGACGATGTCGGTGCCCGCTCCAAACTCTCTATTTTTGAGAAAACGGTCCCGATTTGAGTTCTTGATTGAAATTTTTCTCCTGAATTAATTTTTAGCCTTTTCTCTCTCTCCTTCTATACGAGGTTATCCAAGACCTGCGCTTCCCTATTTCGCAGAATCACATATCCTTATCGGAGATCGTGTCAATTTCAAACCCTTTTTTGAAGAAATCGGTCTCATTTCGGATCTTTGAAACTTTTCCCTAAATTATTTTTAGCTTTCTCTTTCTCTTTCATATCAGGTTTGTATATTTCAAGAGATCACGGAAACTCGCCGTTTTCAACGCTTTAGGATATAAAATAAGAGTTCTTGGAAGTGGCATCCTCCTCTCACTCTCTCTCTCCTTTTTTGCGGTCATTAAAAGAAGCGGACGAGGGCAACCCGGTCTAAAAGAAGGACACGTGGCAGCCGAAGAAAGGGGCCAAAATTTAAGGAAAAGTTTAATTGCGGCATAAATAATTTTGACTGTAGATCTCGAATCCGAGTGACTCCCTCGTGATTGGGCTGCACGAGCATCTTGTCTGACAACCCATCTCTATTTCTTAAACCGTCCAATTAAAAAACAAGGAGTCCCCAGAGCTTATCCGAATGCCGGTGGTGACGTGGCGCGTGTGTCTGTTCGGATCTGATCCCGTTTTCATGTTGGCTCGTCCCACAGATTCTTCCGTGCTTCCGGTAACGGCGGTAAAAATGAAGCGGCACCGCGTGGGCGGGACATCCCCAACGCGGTCTCGTGAATCGGGGTTTCGAAATATTTTATTGAATGTGTCTAACAAAAGAAGGAATCGACCCTCGAGACGTTTGATCATGTCTGTTATGGGTGAGTATCCGAGTTCAATTCCCGATTTCAGAACCACATTTTCTTTCTGTACTTCTGATAACCGCAACAAAATGAAGCGGCTTTCTTTGAGATTCGCTACAGGCGGGACATCCCAACGCACTCTTGTGAATCAGGGTTTCGAAATATTTTTATTGAATGTGTCTAATAAGAAAAAAGAATCGATTTTGGAGATGTTAATCATGTATATTATGGGTGAGTATATCTGAGTTCGGTTCCCGATTCTAGATCCTAAATTGGTTAGTTCTACTTGAAGCCGGTTCTAGAGTAAGGTCGGGAACTGAACTAGTTCATCCCTAAGTATTAAGTCACCTCAGTTATTTCTCTTTTATCGATCTTGACTATTGCCGCCTCTCTCTCTCTCATGAATTCATCACTCGAGCCTTCTTTGATGTCGTAGCTCGATTGCCTCTCTCACCTCTCTGTCTCTCTCGTTTCTCGCTCTCCTCCTCTCCAATGGCTCGACTTCATTCCGGTACTCACTTCAACGGTTCCGCTCTGGCGGCTCAACTCCACTCCGAGATACGTTTTCGAGCGATATCGTTTCGAATGATAAGATGAGACGTGCAAAGTGGCACATTCCCACTCTAGATGTGTTATGTTCACGAGCTCGGACTGCTATATATTGCTACTTGAGAATTCCTATAAGAAAATACAAATATTTCCGTCTTTAGTGTGGATGATGATCAGCCTAACTTCACCTATCCCATCTTTGAGAAATGATAAATGAGAATACCACATCACCAAAAGAAAAAACCTTCATCCGTGAAAGGTTACTCGCTCCATTCTATCTCTGGTGCTGTAGTATGAGTCAATGCCGTATCAGTCTCGGGTTAATTGCCAAAAAAAATCGAACCACTTTAAATCTCAATGGGCTAATTTCCATATTGTACATAATAAAATGAAAAAAGAAAATCCGGACGGTTTTAGGGCAACAGATCTGATTCTCGATTTCAAAATACGGGAAACCGACCATGACAGGGTCAATTCTACTCACCCCGGAACCGATCACTCTTATTATATATATATATATATATATATATATATATATAAACAATCTCGCATTGAAAACTACAGTATTATGGTGGGCTTTTTGGGCTCATGGGCCTACACTATCCCCCACCTTACCTGCTAAAGTGGGCGGTGGATAAGAGCCCTCGGTGATGGTACAGCAGGTTCCATCGATCACGCGACGAGGCCCAAAGGGGGAAAAGAGAAGATCACGTGCCGCATTGAATCACCAGCACAAATGTCTAAAGCAATATTTATATTTCTCTTCCTCTTCTATATTAGGCTATTTAAGATGTATACTTTCATATTTCAAGATCACATAAACCCATCGATTTTACACTTTAGAATCTAAATGAAAATTGACACAAATAATCCTGAATTTTAACTCAATATGAAATGTTTTTTATGAACTTTTAATTTATTCGGTACGGTCTCTAAACTTTCAATACATGTTCAATTTAGTAGTTCATGGACTAAATAATTCAAGTAATATATTGAACATTTAACAAAAGTTCAAGGATCACATCGATCAAATCAAAAGTTCAAAATGACATCGCACATGATGTTAATATTTATGGATCACATTGAATAAATTATAAATTAATGGATGATGTTACATTTTGGGTCAAAATTGAAGAATCATTTGTGTAATTATTCCGAATCTAGAATAAGAGTTCTTGAAGTAGCCATCCTTGTTTTTTTATTTTTTTGCGGTAATTAAAAAAAGTGGACGAGGTAATTCGGTCTCCAAAAATAGCACACGTGGCAGCTGAAGGAAAAGGGCCGAAATTAAGAAAAAGGTTAATCGCGGGATAAATAATTTTTTTTGACGAAATCTCGTACTCGGAGTCCTCGTGATCGGGCTGCACGGCAATCTTGTCTGACAAAGACTCTTCATTTCTTAAACCGTCCAATTAGAAAAATTAATAATAATAAAAAAAAAAAAAAAGAGAGAGAAGTCCCCAGAGCTTATCCGAATGCCGGTGGTGACGTGGCGCGCGGACTTTTCCTAGGTGGGCCCAGCATTCTTTATTCGTGAAAACCGCTGAACAGTTCCGGCGACGATCCGTTGACTGTGCGGGGTGTAGAATGAGTAAAATAAGAAATTCTTTTTTGATAAATTAAAGGAAAACATTAGAAAAAAATATTGATAGTGAAGGGAGAGGGATAAATCTAAAAAAGAAACTATAAACAAAAAAAGAAAATATTCGCTTTGAGAAAAATGAAAAATCGAGGGAAATTGCAAAAGTTCAATGGTCGAGGTCGGTGAATTGTTTAGATCTAATCTTTTTTTTCGTTCTCTTGTCCCTCATATTCTGTGTGCTTCTTCCTACGGCAATAAAATGAAGCGGCTTCTCTGCATTCCTTGTGGCAGGACACATCGGACCAAGAGTGATCGGTTCCCTGATAGATTGGTACCGATTCTTTGACTCGTGATTTCGGCTTTTGAGAACTAGGAATCGGGCATGCCGGTTTTGGAACCGCCAATTTCGTTCTGGTCCCGAGAATCGGTCCGATTTTTTATTTTATTAAAAAAAAATCAAATTTTTATGATGAAATATTAACATTGCCCCCATTTCACTACAAAAACATATGTTGGTTGGCGATTATATTTTTGTATATTCACGTTGAAGTCGAAGACCATGTCCTATTCTCCATGTGCGCAAAAATGCTTCTTTTTTTTAAAGACGGGTTCAACCCTATAAAATCGGTGAATCCGACTTTGAAACCGGGAACCAATATCTTCTAGGTTCTCAGAATGGAAACCAAACCAGTTCTGCATTGAATTAGCTGGTTCGATCTCCAAGTTGAACCTGACTTTACTCACTGTTACATCAAACATAGTCTCGTGAGTAAGCAATTTGAAATATTTTTCAAACATATTTAATAAAAAATATTCAATTTTCGCAACATTGATTATATACATTATGGGGGAGGAATCGAGCTGGTTCATGAGAATCGGCTTTGACCGATACGATTCTCAATTCTATAACCTAAATCAGTCAGTTTTACCCAAGTTCAGTTCTAGATCAGTTCTAGAGTAGAGCTGGGAACCTATTAGTTCACCTTTAAGTCCTAAGTCCAAGGGTTTTTTTGTTCTTTTACCATTCTTGATTGCCTCTCCTCTCTCATTTCTCACTCTCAGTTCCTCGTTCTGTCTCGGATTTGTCACTTGGGACTTCTTTGACAATGCAGCTCGACTGCCTCTCTCACCTCTTTGTGTCTCTCGTTTCTCACTCTCCTCCTCTCTAGTGGCTCGACTCCACTCCGGCGCTCATTCCAACAACTCCACTCCGGCGGCTCGACTCCACTGCTCCGAGGTACATTCGGAGTAATATCTTTCCTTACAAAAGAGCTAGGATACTTGACGGAATTCTTTATGGTCGTATTGTATTCGCGCAGCATGTTGCGACTTTTCCCCATCGCATGGTGACGATGCGGATGGCTGCCACTGCAAGGGAGGAAATCTATTACGGGAAGCTTGTCATTGTTCCGAACGGTGAGATGAGACGTGCGAAGTGGCCGGCACATTTCCTGCTCCGCGCGTGCAGAGCTTGACCTGTTACCTATTGCTAAACAAGAATTATTCCAAGAAAATGTAATTTTTTTTTGTTTCTAGTGTGGATGCATGATCAGCCAACTGCATTTCTTCCCATCTTTGAGAAATGATAAATAACAATACTATATCCACAAAAAAACAACTTCATATTTCAGGTGGATTACTACCTCATCGGCACAGCGCTCTATTCTATCACCGGTGTTGTGTTAGTAGTCAATGCCAAAATGGTCTCAGGTCAATCGCCAAAAGAAATAAGCAAGTCGAAACCTCAATTGGCTAATTTGCATATCGTATATGATAAAATGAAAAAAGAAAAGCCAGCTGGTTCCAGGGCAACGGATCCGGCTCTCAATTCCAAAAAATGGAGAACCGGCCATGACAAGATCGGTTTTACTCATTCTGGAACCAATCACTTCTGTTGTACATAAAAAAAATGACATAAATAGTTTCTAAATTTTGACGTAATGTGCAATTTGATTTTTAAATTTTTAATTTGTTCAATGTATTTGGATAAGCTCTTCTTCTTCTTCTTCGGACGGTTTAAGAAATTGAGATGGGTTCTCAGATAGATTACCGTGTGGCCCAATCACGAGGGAGTCACTCGGATTCGAGATTTAGTCAAAATTATTTATACCCCAATTAAACTTCTTCTTTAATTTTGGCCCTTTTTTAGATCGGGTTACCCTCGTCCACATTTCTTAATTTCTGCAAGAGAGAGAGAGAGAGGAGGATGCCCTTTCCAAGAACTCTTATTCTATATTCTAAATCATTAAAAACAGTGAGTTTCCGTGATCTCTTGAAGTATATGATCCAAATATACAAGAGAAAGAGTGGGGAATAATTTCAAATAAAGATCCGAAATGGGATCAATTTCTTCGAAAAGGGATTTGAAGTGGTCACGATCTCCAATAATGATACATGATTTTTGCATAATGTGAAAGCACGGATATTGGATAACCTCCTCTAGAAAAGAGAAAAAAGATTAAAAATTAATTTGGGATAAAATTTTTAAATAGGAACTCGAAACGAGACCGTTTCCTCGAAAAGAGAGTTCGGAGCGGGCACCATCGGGCGCTAACTTAGTTAGAGTAAGAGCGATTTTGTCCGGATCCTTTGATTTTTACCCAAAATTGAAGTTGGGGGTTCCCAACCTACAAAAAATGGGCCAAAACATCAATGAGAATTTAATTACGTGCGTAAATTTGGCCACGTTCCCTTTTCCTTCCACGTGGATAAAGGCCACAACGGACGAAAGTTGCGTTTGGGAACGTTTTGGGGGAAAGTCTTTGGGAAAATGTAAAGGACTTTAGGTTGAAGGGGTTTTTCAAAATGCAAATTGTGTTTGGTAAATTGTAACTTAAAAGTCCCTTGCAAAGTAACTTTACGTAAATAGCGTTTGGAAAAATTATACTTGCAAAGCTCTTTTTTTTATTTTTTATTAAAAAAAAGTTAAAACCCTTCGCCGGAACCGGCGAAGGGCAGGCAGCCGTCGGCGACCTAGATCCGGCGCCGGGCGGCCGTCGTTTGAGGCCAAGCTTGCTTGGGCAGCCCCGGCGATCGCCGGCGAGGGCCGCCTGGGCTCGAGCGAGCCCCGACAAGGGTCACGAAACCTAAGCGAGGGCGTCGGTGATCCAGATCTGACTGGGTCCGGCGCCGGGCGGTCGTCGTCTGAGGGCGGCCCTCGCCTGGGTTTCACGATCCTCGTTAAGGCTTGTTCGAGCCTAGGCGGCCCTTGCCGGCGGTCGCCAGAGCTGCTCGAGTGAGCTCGGCCTCAGACGACGGCCGCCTGGCGCCGGATCTGGATCGCCGACGGCCCTCAATCTCGATCGTCGACGGCCCTCGAAGGTCGGTTAGGTCGCGCGACCTCAGGCGCCCTCGCCTGAGTCACCGGATCTGGGTCGCGCAGCCCCTCGCGGCGGTCATGCGGCCCCTCGCGGCGGTCGTGTGAGCCCAAGCGACGGTCGCTGGGTTGCACGACCACACTGGCCCCCCTCCCGCAGTTGCCGTCCCCTCACAGCCACGCCGTTTGAGTGCAAGCGAAGAAGACGATGAACAGTACCAGACAAGGCTAAATCCGAAAAATCAAAAATTAGACAAGGGTAGTTTTGGAAGAAAATTTTTGTCACTTACTGGCACTGTAGCATGTCGAAAATGCTGAAATGCCCAAGGCACCTCCTAGGGTGCCTTGGGCTTTTGGCCTTTTGAAAGTCAACTTTGACTCAATGGGTCTTCAAAAAATAATTACCAAATACCAAAATTTAGCCCAAAGGGCTTTGGATGCTCAAAGCCCCTTGGCAAAGTGGTTCCCAAACGGAGCCGAAATGGATTAACAAAAGGCAAGGGAGCGGTTTAACGGAAAGGGAGGAGGGGGCAGTCTCGAGAATTGGGCTGTGGATAGGAGCCCTTGATGATGGCACAGCAGAGAGTCCATTGATCACGTGACGAGGCCCGCAGGGGGAAAGAGGAGATCACGTGCCGCATTGAATCACCAGCGCAGTGTCCAAATCAAATTTTAGATTTCTCTCTCTCTCTTCTCTATTAGGTTATCTAATATGTATACTTTCATATTTCAAGATCACAGAAAACTCATCGATTTTGCACTTTAGGATCTAAATGAAAATCGATACAAATGATCATGAACTTTAGCTCAATATGAAATATCACTTATGAGCTTTTAATTTGTTTAATATGATCTATAAACCTTCAATGCATATTCAATTTAGTCCATAGATTAAATAATTCAATAAATATATTGAACATTTAACAAAAATTCAGAGATCACATCGATCAAATCAAAAAATTCAGAATGGCATCGCACATGGTGTTAACATTTACGGATCACATTGAATAAATTAAAAATTAATAAATGATGTTGCAATTTGGGTCAAAGTTGAAGAATCATTTGTATAATTATTCCGAATCTAGAATTAAGAGTTTTTTGAAGTAGCATCCTTGTTTTTTTTTTTTTTGCGGTAATTAAAAAAAGGGCACGAGGGTAACCGGGTCTCAAAAAATAAATTACACGTGGCAGCTGAAGGAAAAGGGCCAGGATTTAAGAAAAAGGTTTAAATGGGGGATAAACAATTTTTTCTTTGACGAAATCTCGTACGCGGAGTCCACGTGATTGGGCTGCACGAGCAATCTTGCCTGACAAAACCCTCTTCGTTTCTTCAACCGTCCGATTAGAAAAAATAAATAAATAAAAAAGAAAAAAATAAAAACCTCCAGAGCTTATCCGAATGCCGGTGGTGACGTGGCGCGCGGACTTTTCCTAGGTGGGCCCAGCATTCGTTTGTTCGTGAAAACCGCTGAACAGGTCCGGCGACGATCCATTGAATGTGCAGAGTCGAGAATGAGTAAAATAAGAAATTCTTTTTTTGATAAATTAAAGGAAAAATATTAAAAAAAGATATTGATAGTGAAAGGAGAGGGATAAATGTAAGAAGAAACTATAAACAAACAAAAAAAGAAATCTTTGCTTTGAGAAAAATGGAAAAATTGAGAGGAAATTGCAAAAGGTCAATGGTCGAGGTCGGTGAATCGTTCAGATCTAATCTTGTTTTTTGTTCTCTTGTCCAGTCAGATTCTGTGTGCTTCTTCCAACGGCAATGAAATGAAGCGGCTTCTCTAGTATTCACTGCGGCGGGACTTCCCAGCAATATGGTGAATTCGTATTTCGAAATATTGATGATGTGTGTTATGGGTGAGTACCCAAGTTCGGTTCCCGATTCTAGATCCCAAACTTGTTAGTTCTAGCCAAAGCCGGTCGTGGAGTAAAATTGGAACTGAATTGGTTCGTTCCTAAGTGATAAGGGCACGAATGATAATCATTTTATTTCAACAATAAATTTCTGGCAAGAAATAAAATTTTCTATTTCTATTCCCTAAACAAGTTTTTGAGAAAAATATGTGTATGATAACGATATAAAATTCTTCCCTCCCCAGAGAGTAGCGGGCAGAGGTCAATGGCAAGAGGCGGACGGTGGCGAGAGGTGGTCGGTGTCGAGCAGTGATGGACGGTGGAGGACGGCGACGGACGATGGTGAGAGGCGGGCAGCGGATGGCGGTGGGCGCCGGCATTCTTGAAATAGGAAAATTTTAAAAAAAATTATTTATCATTTTTGTTTCAAATTTATTTCTGAAATCAAATTTTATTTCAAAACTAGAAAAATGAAATTGCGTTATCAAATGAAAAGGGAACTTGTTCGAATCTAATTCTTGTTTTTTTGTTCTCTTGTCCCTTAGATTCCGCGTGCTTCCACCAACGGCAATAAAACGAAGCGGCTTCTCTAGCATTCCTTGTGGTAAGACACACCCAACTAGGGGTGATTGTTTCCCAAATGGATCGGTACCCATCCCATGACTCCCGATTTTGACTAATCAACCGAACATGCCGGTTTCGGAACCGCCAATTCCGATGTGGTCCCGAGAATAGGTCCGATTTTTTGTTTTATAAAAAAATCAAATTTTTATAATAGAATATTAACATTACACAAGTTCACTACAAAATATGTGTTAGTCAAGTGGTTATATTTTTGTGTCTTCATGTGAAGATCGTGCTCGATTCTCCACGTGCGCAATTTTTTCTTAAAGACTAGTTCAACCTGGTAAAACCAGCGATTCAAGCCTTGGAGTCAGAAACCGAATTGATTCTGCCTTGAACCAGCCAATTCGGTCCTTGAGTTGAATTGCCGAGTTGAACTAAACCTATACTCACTGTTACATCCAATGCAGTCTCATGAATAAGCAATTCGAAATACTTGTCAAACATATTTAATTAAATAATATTCAATTCTCACAACATTGATTATATACATTATGGATGAGGAACCGGCCTAGTTCATGTGAGTCGGCTTATGACCGGTTCGATTCTCGATTCTTGATTATATACCCAAAATCGGTCAGTTTTATCCAAGTTCGATTCTAAACTAAAACCGGGAACCGAACCAATTCGCCCTCATGTCCTAAGCTTTCTCTCTCTCTCGGTTCCTCATTCTCTCTCTCAGATTCTTCACTCGGGCCTTCTTTGACGCGGCGGCCCGACTATCTCTCTCGTTTCTCACTCTCCTCCTCTCCAATGGCTTGACTTTACTCCGGCGGCTCCACTCCGAGTACATTCTGAGTGGCATTGTTTCTCACAAAAGAGCTAAGACACTCCACGAAATCCTTGACGGTTGTATTGCTTTTGTGCCGTTTCTTTGGATACTGTTATTCGAACAGAGAGCATGCTGCGACTTGATCCCGCTCTGGATGTGTTCTCTTCACGATCTAAGAAAAATGCAAATACTTTTCGTTTTTAGTGGGGATGATGATCGACCGACTTCATCCATCCCATCTTTGAGAAATGATAAATTAGAATACCCGGGCGGCTCTATTTCCGCCTCCTATGCGACTAAATCCACCCAATTTTTACCGCATAGACAAAATTGTCCTCTATCAATTGCAATTTAAATTGATGACCCCGAATTTATTTACTTTCCTTTCTTCTTTTCTTATAGTTTTTTTTAATCTACGTAGGATCTACTTACAATAATTAAGAATTTCATATGTTTAGTTTTTGTTTATTGTTAGATGTTACTTCCATAAAAAGTTGTTTTGTCGAAAATGGAAATTTTCAAGAAATTTAGTTCTTTTCCACGTTGTCAACGATATGTATCAATACGTTGTTAAATAGACGAAATTTAATTAAATCAAAACATTATATCAGAAAAGTGCAATCAAGTCCTAAAACTTTTAAAAAGTGCAATCAAATCCTAAAACTTGTTGCGAAAATGCGATTGAGTCCTAAAACTTTTAAAAAGTGCAATCAAAAGAAGAACTTAATTGGACTTTTTGAAAGTTTTAGAGCTCAATTGCACTTCGTGACAAGTTTTGGGACTTAATTGTATTTTTTGAAAGTTTTAGGACTCAATTACACTTTGATGACAAGTTTGAGGACTTTCTATGCACTTATCCCTATCGTTTTGGTGTAAATGGAGTGGATGTAGTCATTTAGGGGTGGAAGTAGCTTCGCCCATGCTATGTCCACAAAAACTTTACATGTAGAAACTTGCTTTTGTATCTTTCATATGGATTACCAGCTCATCAACACAGCCCTCTATTTTATCACTATTGTTGTATTCTGGGTCAATGCGAAAATGGTCTCAAATTAATTGCCAAAAGAATTAAACAAGTTGAAACCTGAATGGGCGAATTTACATATTGTATATGATAAAATGAAAAAAAAAAAGCCAGTCGGTTTCAAGGCAACATAGTCGGTTCTCGATTCCAAAATACGGAGAATGGATTCTATTCGCCCTAGACATGTCAAACGAGGGGGTCGATCGGGTTGAAAATGGTCCGAGCCATATTGACTCATTTTAATATAACATAATTCTAATGACTCATACCCGACTCAACCCATAGTACTAAAAGACTTCAATATTAAATCTAATTTAGAAAAACTTGTTTCTTATAAATTTTTAAAAACATATATTGCTAAACAAATTCTATTTTTTTAAAATATTTTATATTTTATTATTTTTCTTTCTTTTTTTTTCTTTTACTTCTAGCGATCGGCGACCTTCGGTCGGCTAGCGACTAGTAACGACTGATGACCAGTGACCGGTCGTGACCGGCGACTGCTGATCGGCGATTGGTGGCAAGCGGCGACGATCGGTGACCAGCCAACGACCTTTGCCGGATTTCCTAGGAAAAAAAAAGGAAAAGAAAGGGAAAAGGGGAAATATTAAAAATGATGAAAAATTAGAAAATTAAAAAGAATTAAAAAAATGACTTGTTTATCTACGACTCAAATTAACTAACCCATTTATGACCCATTTAAAATCAATCTAAAACTCATTAATTTATTAACTAATCCATTTATGACCCACTTAAACTTATGGCCCACATTTCAAAAAATGTGGATTAAAATATTGGGTTCCAGACCCATTTTTGCCGCTTCCAATCCGCTCGCGAACCGATCACTCCTATCGTACATCGAACAAGAAACAGTTTCGCGTTGAAAAAACTACAGTATTATGGTGGGCTTTTGGGGCTCATGGGCCTACACATCCTCCGCCTGACCTGCTAAATTGGGCCGTGGATAGGAGCCCACGATGATGGTACAGGCACAGTCCATCGATCACGTGACGAGGCCCGAAGGAGGGGGGAAAAAGAGAAGATCACGTGCGGCATCGAATCACCAGCACGGCGTCTAACCCCGGTAAAATTCATAAAGACCGAGATCCCACTCACGGGTCCGAAATTCACCAGATCGAAGCAGCGAGCGAGCGATCGATCGAACGAGGAGCGCCATGGGGACCCGACCCAGATACGCGAGCCTGCTGCTGCTGATCGGCCTCGTCCTCACCTCATCTCCGGCGCCGGCGTCGTCCCTGTCGGTGACGGTCAACGACGTGGAGTGCGTGTACGAGTACGTGCTGTACGAGGGCGACACCGTGTCCGGGAACTTCGTCGTCGTCGATCACGACATCTTCTGGAGCTCCGATCACCCCGGGATCGATTTCACCGTGAGCATGCGTGCCTTCTTTTTTACGGTTTTTTTTTCTTTTTCTCTTTGGTGGGGTTTAAGATAATCGAGCGTTTGCATTTGAGATCTCGGGGTTTGGAGTCGATTTGTTGATTGCTCCTTCGAGATTAGGGATTCGTTCGTGCTTGATTTGAGCTCCTTTGTGTATTGAGAATTGCTGCGGTTCGTTTTTCGGCTTCTGGGTCGTTGCTTGTAGGGAGAATGTTGATTTGCTTTAGATAAAGTTTGGGCCTTTTCACTGCTTTGTCCCACCTATATTTGCTAGTGCTTGATACGAGGAGCTCCTTTTTTTTTTTTTCATTGGCTGATTGTCTTATTGTAATGAAGAAATTTGGATAGGATCCATGTCAATGGTCAATGTATTGTTTTCATGAAATGCCTTTTGTTGTCGTGATTTTTGCTTGCAAATTTTCAGTTTTGATTGGGTCAATTTCTTTATTCGATAAATTTCATTGGGGGCAATAGTGGGACTGGACTGTGATATTCGGGAATTTAGATTGCCTTTACTTATTTGCGGGGTTTAGTGCATATAGGCAACGAACTCATATTTTTGCTTTTCATTGTGCATTTGGTAGTTGCAGCGGCTGAATGTCCATGCTAGCATTTCGTTCTTATTGTTGGCAATTCGGGGATTTCTTTTGTAACTTGGGTGAACCGCGTGAACCTGATTGGTTTGCCTCATGTTTCTTGGGAATGGATCTGGCTAATACTATGTCGAGTGTGACTATGACCAACCTAAAGCATGCTTTTCATCATGACGTATCCTGTTCGCAACTGTTGATGGTCCTCTTGCTCCTTAGATGCTCAGCACAACTAATCATGCCTTAAACTTAGTTTACAGTGCTAAAGTGCTTTCGTTTTCTCTCAAGGCTGATGCGCCGTTGAAGGTTTTCCCCTGTTATTTCTTCTCCTCCTTAATCAGATGATGTCTTTATAGTTTAAACATAATAAAACAGTAAATAACTGGTGCATTTGATATTCATGCATGTGATACTTTGTGTATACGGCTTTCTGTATATGCAAATATTTTGTCAAACATCTACCTGCTTGTACAATCAGATCCAATTGCTGAATCTGATACCTTTCCTGTAGGTCACGTCTCCGGGAGGTAATGTCGTACAGACTTTGAAAGGAACATCTGGGGACAAGTTCGAGTTCAAGGCGCCACGAAGTGGAATGTACAAATTCTGTTTTCACAATCCCTATTCAACACCAGAGACTGTCTCTTTCCAAATACATGCTGGACATATTCTGAATGAGCATGATCTAGCCAAAGATGGTTTGTCTTATTGTTCTGTTAATATTGTTTCTTCAATGTGGACATCCAATTATATTATTCATTCCGCTTACTCTGTGTACTTCGATAGAACCTTAAGCTTGGAAGACTTATTTGGGGTGTGTGATGCAGAGCACCTGGACCCTATAAATGTTAAAATTGCTGAGTTGAGAGAGGCACTGGAATCTGTCACATTAGAGCAGAAGTACCTGAAAGCTCGGGATTCTCGTCATCGTCATAGTAAGATTCTTGGTTTTCCCTATTGGCATACCTCAGTGAGTGATATGAATGGATGCATATTAACTACCGTTGACTCTACTATGATGAAATCTTGACTGGAAATTGTCGTAGCACACTCGCAGCTCAAATATATGGGTCATACATGCTGGTATATGGGCTTGGTGATACATCCCTCACCCTCAGTTCAGTAGGATTCTTAGAATACACAAATTCCTGGTTTTAAAAAATGAAGGTTGTTTTATGTGTATTTCTTATTTGATGTAAAGGTTGAACCAAAGAGGGCATGTGCTTGCATTTTACTTCTTCCGCTGCTTGGTATTTTTGAGCTGAATATATTTGACACCTTTTTTAATATATATATGTGTGTGTGTGTGTGGTTGGCCAAAATCTTAACACTTTCACTATGAGCTTTTAATGCTCGAGGAGAAGCCTTTCAGAATCTGACTTGTGGATCTGCCAATGATGTGTAATTTTTGGCTGTCTGTTTTGCCATTTTCACTATAATAAGGTTTTTGCTGCTTCATTTCCTATTTAAGTGAATGAATATGAACTCACAAATCTCCCTTTTTTAAGATAATTTTTAATGAAGAGCCAGTTTATGAATATTTTCTAAACTGAACTTTTCTATACTACGACTGAACTTTGCATGGTCCGATGTTTGCTGTCAGACTTTCGAATATTTTGACCTTGCGCAATAGCTCTTGGGTTCAACAATGTGACAAATTATTCTGCTCTGCTCTAATTATCACCATCAATCTGCTTTAGCTTTCTGCATAAAAGAACTTTGACTCGGTTTAGTGTTGTATGGGTTGATTGGTTGTTTCATTATTTGCTTCTAAATTGTTGTTTTGTTCCTCTCGGGGCACTTACTTTTGGACGGCTGGTTCTGCTGCAGCTAATGAGAGCACGAGGAAACGTGTTATATACTACACTGTTGCCGAATACCTGTTGCTGGCTTGTGTAAGCACACTTCAAGTTGTATACATCCGCCGGCTCTTCAGCAAATCAGTGGGATACAACCGAGTCTGAGTCGCCTGTAATGATCTCATTCATTTTCAAGCCACAGTCAATCATAGATGAGCTTAGAGAGTTGTAGTAGTAGAAAAGATGTGCCTCTTCATCTTATCCACTGCTTTTTGGCTTAAACATATAGTCCGTGAGTTAGACAATGACTTCTGGTAATCTTTGGTTTCTAACTTTATTATGAATTGTGAATGCGGGCGACAAAGCCCTTGCGAACAGATGGTGTCCCTATCTTTTGCATTTTAATTTGACGGCAAACACTGGAAACAAGGGATGGATTGTTCCAATGAAAGTTGCTCTCTGATCAGAAATGTTTCCATTGGAGGAACTTTTCCTGGAAAACAAGATCAATTCAGGGTTCGGCATGCGTGCCAGAAGATCTTTCCTTAACAAGGTCTGAAAATGATGGTTGACTTGGTGGTGGTGAAGGTGACGGCGAAGTGGTCAGCACTAATGGGTTGTGATATGGCCATAAGGGGAGAGGTGTTGCTGATCGAAGCCCAAACTGCTCGGTCAGTTTCTGCTTCGAAACTCGACCGAGCGGATTCATCGTTGAATCGGCTCAATTGGAGTGGGTTCAATGTCTCAACCAAGAGTACTTTCGATTCAAACAATTTTCTTGAAAGTTCTTAACAAGCAAAACGAGATGGTGAAAGATTAAACAGGCAGAGAGATGAGCTAAGTTGACGTTTTGTTACTTCTTTGTCCCGTGCTTAGGCAGCTTCTCCCTGCAGCAGAACCCATTTGATCCTTTCAAAGACCTGCTCAGGTCTAAACTGAATCCATATTATGTGGACTAAACATACGCAACACTAGTGCAGAGAGGAAAAATGTACAAGTCTGTATAATAATGACTTTTTCCAGTTCTCTTTTGGGCCTCTTTACAAAAACTATCTCATTCCAATTCCCACTAACTGCGGTAATGAAAAAACACTCGCTCATTGGTTTATTCCCATTTCTTTTATGTGGAGGGAACTTACACTTTTTGAGGAAAGAAACTAACTATTTAACATTACTTTCTGTTTTTGCAACTACGCGGATTCTCATCTAGAGGTAATATTAAAAATTTAGAAATAATAATGGAAAATGAAAAAGAAAAAGAAAAACAGAAAAAAAAAACACAAGAGAGAAGAGAGAGTAAGCAGTTTATATATGGTGGCGGCGAAGGTTGCAACCGCTATTCCGCTGGTGAAGTCATTAATGGCGATACTATCGCCGCCACAATAGCCGAAGGCATTCTCATGGAAGAGGAGAGAGATTAACCCAAGTTTGGGCTTACCCCTCTCCTCATCTTTCAGTCGAACTCTATTTATTTCGTAAAAAATGAATAATTTTAAAAATATATTTTTAAAAAAATCACTTGTTTTGCTTATCAAAATAAATCGACAAAAAATATTTTCATCGTCCATTATAATGTTTAGATATAAATTGTTATTGATAATGAAAACATTTCCATCGACTAATTATTTCAAGCAATCGTTTTTAGAAAAATATTTTTCAAATAATTCATGTTCCGTGAAACAAACGGAGTCTCAAATTTGAGAACACTTCCCAGTCGAAATACTTGAAAAGTATTGTCATTATAGCCAGGCTAAGCATAAATTTTTTTTTTTTTCGTTTATTAGACGAATTCGACCTTCAAGTCTAGATCAAATTATTCGCGACAAGCACATGATGAGAGCTAGAGGTTCGACAGAAAATTAGGAAAATGACATAAGCAGTCCATGAACTTTGGCCCAATGTGCAATGTGGTCCCTGAAATTTAACCTAATGTACAATATAGTCCCTAAACTTTTAATTTGTTTAATGCTGTCCTTGATACATGTTCATTTTAGTCCATGAATTATATGAAAATATTAGCTGTGGTCTTTTCATTAATTCAAGTTCAGGGTCTATATCAAATATTTTCATATAGTTCAGGGACTACATTGAACATGCACCAAAAGTCTAGGTACCACATTGAACAAATTAAAAGTCCAAGGATCATATTGAACAATACGTTAAAATTCAGAGACTATATTGAATAAATTAAAAGTTCAGGGATCATATTATATATTGGGCCAAAATTCAAGGATTGTTTGTGTCATTATCCCGCAGAAAATTAGCTGGAGTCAATGCGTGGGGGAAGATTATAGCAAATTTGGAGAGATTATGGAGAATATTGCAATTATTAAAATCTCAATGTGCAAGTTGCAACAATGTCGAAATCTCGAGGGGGCAAAGTGTAATTTTTTCCTCCATTTCTTTCTTTCCTTGGGACTCAGTCGCACGCATCGACGCTGGTCTGGTTTTTGACTGATCTGAGTTCGATCGATCCCGCGACGAAGATCCGCGCATTCCCTTCGTTCGAAGTCCCCGAAGCTCGACGATGAAGTGGAGAGTGACATGGGTCTTCTGGGCGGTGATGGCGCTCCACTTCGCCGCCATCCTCATATTCACTCGCGGGTTCCTCCTCACCCGCAACGAGCTCCCCTTCCACAGCCGTTGCTCCGACATCTCCAGCTCTCCTTGCTCCCCCCCTCGCTCCAGAGCGGCGGGCTCGAACGGGACGGGCGGTGGCGGTCCGGAGCGTTGCTGGACTAAGCCCGCGGTCGATAGGGTCGTCATCATTGTCCTTGATGCCCTCAGGTTATCGCGCACGCCGCCTGCTTGACAAAAAAACGCATCTGGGTTTGTGGTTTGACTCTTCGTTGTTGTTGGGTCCTGCAGGTTCGATTTTGTGGCGCCCAGTGCGTTTTTCAAAGGTTAGTGTCTGGATGCTTTTGCTGTTCAATCACGAATTATGGTTCCTGCGGGTGTTCTGTCTTACTTTGGTAAATGAATGAATGAATGAGCAACATGATGTTCCTTTTTTTCATTTTTGCATGATGCGGAATGGTAAGGTTTCTAATTTTACCCGTCTACATGAGAATACGATATCGTGCTTCTTAGTCTATGACGCCTAAAAGCAGTTGATTGAGCTAATTGTCTAGTATGCGATCTGGTGACAAAATGAGCCATTGGGCTCTTATTTGTTTACAGTTACTTTTCTCTGCGATGCAGGCATTGTGATACCAACTTTTACTTTTTTTCCTTATAGAAACAAAACCATGGATGGATAGATTACCAGTACTGCAAAAGCTGGCATTTAAAGAAGGATCATCTGCTAAGATTTTTAAAGCAATTGCTGATCCACCCACTACGAGTTTGCAGCGTTTGAAGGTGATAGCATCCACTTCTGATTATATTTTAAAATGCGATCCAGGATTCTTCGGGTTCTTGCGCAAATTCGAAACAGCTTGGTGTTTTCAGTGTCCATTATGATATTTTTTTGTTGCTCAAAATGTTGTTTGTTGAATATATTTGGTCTCTGTCAGTGGTAGAAGTGCTATTGTTATTTTCCATCAGGGCTCCGTTTAATTCCATCGAGTACTCAATGAGTTTCTTGTGTATTAGTTCTTTAATCTGTTGTTTGTTGGTCACGACAAAAAAAATAAAAATAAGAGAGCTGGTAGTTATTTACATGGAGACCTTACGATATCGTTATGCTTATATGACAACTATTTATTCATGGAAAGGCTTTACACCTTGTGAAGTCATTTGATGAGAGAAGTTTAGTGACACAAATATTGCAGTCGTACTTGTTAAGTGATTTGATGAGACCCTGTGAAGTCATTTGATTAGAGAAAAATGCTGACACAGTGGTCCTACTTGTTAACTCCGTTAAAGCACGAACTGTAGCACATAAAGCATAATGTGGGATATGTGATGGCAATTGGTTACTCTTTTAATATTCCCAGGGCTTGACAACAGGTGGGTTGCCAACCTTTGTCGACGTAGGCAATAGCTTTGGTGCGCCTGCAATCACTGAAGATAACTTGATGAATCAGGTTTGGCCATTCGCCTAAACCTTAATAAGCCATATTAGGTTTGTTAATCATTATTCATGAACAATCTCATTTGCCACACATGCTCAACCTGCTGCAGCTAGTCCGAAATGGGAAGAGAGTATTGATGATGGGGGATGATACATGGGTGCAGCTGTTTCCTCATCATTTCAATAGATCTTATCCTTTCCCTTCTTTTAATGTAAAAGATCTTCATACGGTGAGTGCTTACTTTCTTTTGCATGCAAATCCTGAATAGTTTCTCCTCGATGGTTTAAGCACCATGTATAAGCTTCTGAATTGGATAAGTTGGCCTTCATTGTCTAGGTGGATAATGGATGCATTGACAACTTGCTTCCATCATTGTACCAAGAAGATTGGGATGTTCTAATTGCACATTTTCTTGGAGTGGTGGGTTTATCTTCGCGACTTATGTTGTAATGCATCATGTTCAAGCTGATGAAAACTTTATGGGTAATTTGAGGCATATCTGTTGTCCAGTCAGCTGATAAATTCTCATAAAAGGGGTGTTGTTATCTCCTGACAGGTTGACAGATTGATGCTATATAAATAATGAGTAGAGACATCAGCCAATTCTGCTGAACGATCATTTGCTAGTCCAATGCATCTTGTTAAATTCTAAGAGCCACATGCTGTGAAAAATCTGAGAAATGGAACTGCAAACAGTTGATTTGATCAATAGAGCTGTCCAGTTTCAGAGAATCAGATCAAAGCTCACGAGCACTTATACCCTGAAAAATGGCACAACTATGATGTGTTCAAAGAAGTGTCCAGTTTGAAAGAATTAGTGGCTTGTCTCACGCTGATGCTCTTTGTGGTGAAGGCTGCTAGTAATTGGTCTTCATGCTATGGAAATTTTGTTCATCAGATTGTTTGAAATGCATCTGTGTCCATTTGGCCTTACGAATTCCTCTCTGTCTCTGTCTCTGTCTCTCTGTGGTGCACACGCATTGTGTCCATATGGACCATTTAATTTCATTTCTCTATGAAGTAGTCCGCGATCCTACAATTTGCTAACGCTATTGCACTAATAGTAGATGGCATCTGATATATTGTCTTTACTTGGTTTAGGATCATGCAGGGCACATATTTGGGGTCGATTCCCTTCCCATGATAGAGAAGTTGGAACAGTATAACACTGTTCTTGAGGTACTTTCCTTGATAGATGGATGAATTTGCATTTTGTGTTTGTTATTGATTTTGGCTTTCCTGTTGATAACTAATCCTCACTTCATATTCTAAGCAATTTGAAATTTATTGATGCTTGCGTTAGGTGTTTTAAGTGAACTGTTGTTGTTTGTCTGTTCTGTATTTTATGATGCTTGAAAACGTGAGAGTAGAGCTAAGTTGGTTTCTCTGATTTAGAGATCTGCTGCCGCTTTTTCAGAGATCGTTTGGCTGTTTCGATGTGGTTCTACTGCAGTATCCCATGCTGTGTTGTGAACCTCTTTTTCTTGTTGTGTTTTCTCATAAAGTCAACTAACATAGTAAAATTTGTCAGAACGTGATTAGTGTGCTGGAAAGCCAATCAGGACCCGGTGGTTTGCATGAAAATACATTTCTCCTTGTGCTGGGTGACCATGGGCAAACCTTAAATGGTGATCATGGGGGAGGGAGTGCTGAAGAGGTATGTCACTGCTAACGTTAATGAACTTTATTTGGTTTTTGATTCCATTGTTATTTCTAATATGGATCTTTTGTGTAGGTTGAAACTTCAATTTTTGCTATGAGTTTTAAGAAGCCTCTATCTGCCATACCATCTGAACTGGACATATCTTGCGAATACACCTCGGTACTTCATCTCTTTGGGCTTTCTTCATTCTTTTCTTCTAGAAAATTTTGTGCGATTAGGTTAAGCATTCTATGTCTTCCTGTAAGGATTTTCTTCCTCAGTGATGTTCTTAAGGCGCATGCACTTAATCGTAAGGTAAAAAAAAAGATTTCATAGGCAGAATAACACGGGCATGGGGAGTGAAATTAAATGCATAATTACGAAGAAAGTACATTGAAAGTGCAGATTCAAAACTGGTAATTTAGCTGAGAATTAGTTTGCAGGAATGTGCTACTTTTATTATTTGTATCTAGCTTGTAATTGGTTTTATTTTTCCCGATAGTTAAACTCTGATGAGTAGTTCCACTTGACATTTCCCAAATAACTCTGACATATATTCTACTCTTTTAATCTCTTATTTTCGAAATTTTCAGGATGAAAGATTTTGCATCAGCTCCATCCAACAGGTTACCAACTTATTTGGCCGACTAATTTAGAAGTTTTAATTTCAAGTGACTCAGAGTTAGATTTTTCCTTAAATCATGTGTACTTAGATGCATTTTTTTCTGCAGCTTGACTTTGCAGTGACGGTTTCAGCACTGCTGGGCATTCCTTTCCCTTTTGGAAGGTGCAGTGTATGCTCTCTGGTGCTGCTAACCCTTTGATCATCTTTGTATCATAGTTCTTTTACTATAAAACGTTAGTAGACCGGTCAGAGGTTGTTTCGCTGTTTCTATTACGAAGGAAGTAATCTCAGGGAGAAAGCACTATAGTGATATATAGCAATTTAGGACAAGTTTGTCTAATTTTAGTTGGTGTTATAATTTATGTAGGTTGCACATGTCCCCATTGTGATTTGTGTTCGAGCTTCTGTTAGTAAATTTCATACAGATTTGGTGCGAGATGTGTAATTGGAACAATTCTTGGGTTTTAAACTCCTGGGATATTTTCTGTTGATATGAATTATCCATTAATAGCTATTCATAATGGATATCTATTCATATATTGAATGAAAAGTAGAATTTCAACTGAATGTTGAATTGTGAAGATAACAATTAATATAGTTATATAGAATTTTGATCTATTTATCAATACTTAGTACCTAATATTAATATATTAAAGTTGTTTCATGTTATGGTTCTAATTTAGTCATACTCTCAAGAATCTCAAGGTCTTCTGCCATGAAGAGTAAAATATGTTGGTCCATTGAAATATTTGTATCCATTTGCTACATCTGCTTTCAGTTATTTTTCGTTGGTGCTCTGGTCTGTAAATCTTTCTATCCTCTTGTTTCTGACAAATGAACATCATTCGGTTTCAGTTATCTCAAAAGAAGATGAGAGTTTTCTGTGAATATGTTCGATTGAACTCACGAGATCGACTTTTTTCAGCATTGGGCGGGTTAATCCTGAACTCTATGCTTTAGCTGGTGGGACATGGAATATGGAGGAACTCAAGGTGGATCCAGAATATGATTTGAAGTCTGCAGAATGGTTGCAAAACTATGTCAATGTTTTGTGCATCAATGCTTGGCAGGTAATTAACTTTCTGTAAGCGTATTGTTGAGCAGCATCATATAGTTCAATCTTCTTAGTGCTGGTGCTCTATCATAGAACTCAGAGTAACAAGCGTGGAGTTTAAAATTAACTTGAGAGTTACAATTCTTTTATCTTTGACTGGAGAAAAATATTGGGTCCTTGTCATCTGCAGTACTTTGTCATGATGAGACAAGATGCTAATCAAGTTATTAATTTGAATAATTGTTTTCTTAAAAGAATAGCAATCACATCATCCTTCCCAGCTTACCTGTTTTTCTTGTATGTGTGGATATTGCGTAGGTAAAGAGGTACATAGATATCTATTCAGCTTCATCGTTGATTGGGTTTTCCTCAGATGACCTGTTACATGTAGCAAACCTGTATGCTGAAGCAGAAGCTACTTTTGCTCGAAAGATGGATGCCCTCTCATACGGTAGCAAACATATAAAGTTATCAACCCTGAAGAGCCAAATCGATGCCTACTTCAAATTTTTAGCAAGTGTTGCTGAACTAGCTCGATCAAAATGGACCGAGTTTAATTTAACTTTTATGGGTATTGGTTTGGGGATGATGCTGGTATCGCTTCTCATCCATGTTTTTGCTATCAAAATGGTGAATGAGCTGTGCAACGGTTCTTTTGATCCATCAGGAAATTCTGGAATTTCCTTTGGATTAGTATTTGCCTTTTTTATTGTTGCGATTCGTGCTTGCAGTTTACTATCGAATAGCTACATTTGTAAGTTTCATATCCCTAAATACTTGTACTTCATGTTAGCACATCAACTCCTGTTACTGACACTGCCAATGTTCTTTTGCTCTCTCCTCAAACCTTTTTGACAGTGGAAGAAGGGAAAGTGGCAAATTTTCTTTTGGCGACGGCTGGAGTTGCTAAGTTCAGATATTCGATCATGAAAAGAAATATGATTTTCAAAGTAGGTACTTTATTCCTCTTTGAGGCTTTTAGTAAATCTTTGGCATGAAATTATATGGGGATCATACAACTAAAAATCTGTGACTTCTGCTTCTGACTTTTGTGTTTCTGTATCTAGGCCGGTCTCTTTCTCATCCTTATTTGCCTTCTGAGATTCACCATTGAAATTGGGCTATCCAAGCAGGCTGCCACTTCAGCTTTTCTGCATTCTAGTACCTCATGGATAATTGGGATTGACTTGAATCATCCTGTTTTGGTTTACATTCTTCAACTTTTGCCAATGCTTACTCTAATTGGATTGGCCCATCTTTTGTACAAGTGTACTGCTCATGGCTCTTCTCAAAGGGTTTACCGGATTGTTGTTGCTGGAACTATTGCCAGTTATGTTCTTATAGTTGTACACTGGGCCTCTGAAAGTAACATGTTAGGCCTTGCTCAAATCAGCAAAGGAAGGAATTTTATTCCCAGGATAATATATGCCATTGGAATTGGACAGCTGTTACTACTAGCATTTAGCCAGCTCTTTAACAGAAGCAAAGTTGTTGATCACAGAAGCTTATTTAGTAAAACAGTGAGCATGTTATCTGCATGGAGTTCATCTGTGATTATCCTGTCGGGAAAGCAGGGTCCTCTGATCGCTTTAGCATCCATAGTTGGAGGTGCTTTTTCTTTTCATGGATTCCTTGGCACTTTAGATATACTCCTTTAAGTTTTGACGCTCCATATTAGACAATTCAGGATAATGAAAAAATGTTTTTACAGGCTACTGCATAGTGATGTTGCAGAATATAGACGAAGATAGCAATGGAACTGCCAAACCTTTGGTTGTCAATCCTCTTTCAGTAACAGAATGGAGCCTTTTAGCTCTCTCTATGTTCTTCTGTACTGGTCATTGGTAAGATTGTTTTTTGTGCTCTCAGTATAAAATTTTTGCCAAGCGATGCGCTGTTTAACTGGTCTAAAATACAGTCCAGTAGCACAGTGGAGTTTATTTAGCCATTTACACTTACTGGAATAAGGCTAGGTGCCGGTGATGGTGGTTTTTGTTATGTTGTACTTTGCTTTAGTGTGTGCTCACAATTTGGTTGACTTAGGACCACTTTCTATCACACATTCTGGTAGCGTTTGTGTGAACCTCTATATGGTATTATCATTTCTTATTTCTAATGTCCCATGATGTTTTCATCAGGTGTGCTTTTGATGGCCTCCGCTATGGTGCTGCATTTGTTGGGTGAGTCATGGTTACCTGGATTTTCTTGGAGTTTCAATGTTCTGATGCATTGTTTTTGACAACCCAGCCATGAATTGCAGCTGTTTACTTCCATAAGCATGAAATTTTGTTTATTGGCGATCCACAATCAGTTGTTTTTGTATTTTATATTTTTGCTGCTGGGATCATTCTGTTAGGTCCATTTTGTGATTTGATTTGTCCTTGTTTTCTACCAGGTTTGATGAGTTTGTCCTCATACGCCAAGCAATTCTTCTTACCATTGAGACATTTGGGTTTTCACATATTATTCCCGTTTTCGGACTTCCATTCCTTGTTTTACGTCGCAATTTGTTTGCTCAGAAAGACCTCTTTGTTCAATTGTCTCTAGTAAGTGAACAATTGAATCAGCCAGACACGTTTTTTATATCGTTTTGTGTTTCATGGAGTGTCTTAAACAGCTTAGCTTGTCTAAACATCTAAGGTCTCTCTCTTCTCAGGCTTATATGATGTTTGGGCTCGTTATGGCTGCTACTGTGACGGTAACCATATTCTGTGTTATGATACAAAGGAGACATTTGATGGTAACAATCATGCCACAATTCAATGCAATGTTTCATCTCAATTACTAAACTTGTGTTCATAGCTTGTGCATTGGCTGCTTTGGTTTCAGGTATGGGGATTATTTGCACCGAAGTTTGTATTTGATGTGGCAGGTCTCATTCTTACTGACGTACTGATTTGTTTGGCATCACTTTACTACTTTTGTCGGCCAGAAGATCATATAGTGGAAATTAACACCAGTGGAAGACGAAAGTTCTCGAAACCGTAATCGATGTTGATTCTTTGGAGAGTTGATTCTGTGAGAGATGTGTGTTCAAAAGTACGGATTGTGTTAATTTGTTAGCATTTTTAGGATTTACTAACTCATTTTTTGGAGTTATTCTGTACAGAATATGGAGAAATCAACCTTACCAAAAAAAGAATATGGAGAAATCAACATTGATAATGCCCTTTTGATAAAGATTACTTTGAACAGGCTTCACTCAGATTGTGTTTATTTTCTGTTTTTGGAGTTCTTATAGTATGTTATTAGGCGATAAATTTGGGAGTTCATCATCTTAGTGCTAGCAGCTGCTAATCCATCATCCTCGTGTTGCTCATCTGCAACGAATTTGGAGATTGGGTTGTAATTACACGCAGGATTCACAAAATCAAGGGTCGTGATAAATTCGGTCCAATAGATTCGGGTCAATACCAGAATTTTCACTGTGTCATGGCTAATTGAGGTGTGATTTGTTCAAGTAGTCAATTTGTTTGCTTCTTGCTCGAGTCAAATGATGAAATATTACCGACCGCCACCAACAAACTATTGCGATTGTTTGGAGCACGTTTCTAGTAGGTACGGCGAGCCAAGAGCTCCACTCTTGGGAGCATGGAAAATGAAAAAAAATTTCACACCCGAACCTGCTACCATTCTATTACCACCGACTTGGAGAAATAAGACCTCTCTGAAATAATACGGTCCATGCTGAATTTGGCTCTTAGATCTTCTGTCAATTTCTACTTTCTTTTTATCTCTGAAAATATCTCCAAAATTTGGTCCACTGGTTACATATGTTGGTTAATCGATCACATTGACAGGGACACTGCAACTCCGATTTTTCATTTCTAATCATTTAGCGTCAATATAACAAAAGCTAATGGGTCAGCAATCCATTATCGTTAGGTAAATAAGTTCAAGATGCCAACTCAAGTCTTGTACAACTTTATTCTTTCTAATAGTCAATCAGAATCATATTATCACCAAAACAAGGGAAACAGAAAAGACGTCTGTCACAGTCACAGTCACAGTCACAGTCACAGTCACAGTCTATGTCCACTGCCTCTTCATATACAATCCATCTCCGTTGGAGAAGAAGAAGCAAAACGTGAAACAGAGAAAATGGAGGAGAAGCAGCGAATTCAGATTCCCAGAGTGAAGTTGGGCAGTCAGGGATTGGAGGTAAAGATCTCGCTTCCTTAGTTTTCGTTTCGAACTTCAGAGATTATACCTGATTTTTTGTGATGGTTTCTACTCAGAGTCCTTGTTTCCTGCATTACTTGATAAGTGTGATCTGTGGTTTTGATTAAGGGTGTGATCAAAGTCCAGTCTATCTCAATTTACTACTCGAGCTCGACCGAGCTTGATCTTAGCTCAAGCTCGCTTCGATTAAGTGTACAGTAATAAGCTTGAGCTTGAATCCAACTGTCCAAAAGTAAAGCTAAGCTGGAAGTTGAGCTAAGTGAGTTATGTTAGTATAATATAATTGGAAAACAATGTAATAAGTGTTACTTATGTATTTAGATGTATTACTCTACTTAGGATATCGTAATTCAGCTATTTGAGTCTAAGAATGCTTAATCACATTCTCGATTCCATTCAGTACTCGAATGCCCCGAGCTTGAAAGTATTAAGTCGAGTTTGAGTCAGGCTCGTAGCAAGTTCAAGATGAGCTTGGCTTATGTGCGCTCTTGATTCCGGTAAGGGCAAGCAAGGATGGACACAAAACACAGTCAAGTCATTTCAAAGGAGAAGTAGAGGAACATTTTGTTCAGTACCCTCGTTCTTAGAATAGTGGAGAAATTTTTTTTCATCTCCAGATTTGAGATAAGACATTGAAATATCTTGAAGAGAAGAATGCTGAATTCATGCCATCCTCCCATCTTGTGCAGGTCTCTAGACTAGGCTTTGGATGCGGGGGACTCTCTGGTATCTGGAATGCTCCTGTTTCCCATGAAGCTGGATGTTTACTCATAAGGAGAGTATTCGAGAAGGGCATCACTTTCTTCGATACAGCGGATGTCTATGGTCATGATCATGACAATGAGATCATGATTGGAAAGGTGATGCCTGTTTTAATTAGCTTCAATGCATCGAGATTTTAATCTCTCTGTGATAATTTTTAACCTTGAACAGTGTTATGAGACGGACATTTTGAGACTCAGACGATACCTCTTATTGGTGTATTTTGTTGTTGCCTAGTTTTTTTTGCTGGTTGTGCTATAACTGAGACCTAATTGATCACTTGCTCAGGCTCTGAAGGAGCTTCCCCGAGAGCAGATTCAGTTAGCGACGAAATTCGGCGTTGGAATGGTGGAGGAGGGTCAAGTTGCCATCAGAGGTACTCCTGAGTATGTAAGAGAATGCTGCGAAGGTAGTCTTAAGAGACTAGGTGTTGATTACATAGACTTGTACTATCAGCACAGGGTGGATACCACAGTGGCGATAGAGGATACTGTAAGCATTGCCGAATAATGGTGTTTCTTCACATTGCTTTCGAGCAGATGATCATATTTCTCCAATAATTGCAATCTAAACAATTGATTTAATTAAATCAATCCCAATTGGTAAGATAGGTGGGAGAACTCAAGAAGCTGGTGGAGGAAGGGAAGATAAAATACATTGGTTTGTCAGAAGCTAGCATCAATACGATAAAGAGAGCTCATGCCATTCATCCAATCACAGCTGTGCAAATGGAGTATTCTCTGTGGACTCGCGAAATTGAGGATGAATTAATTCCACTTTGCAGGTCTACTCCCATTATCCTCAAGATGTTTGTTTTGTCCCCCCAATATATCAAGGAAATGACGCAGTTTTTATGTGTCTTTTCAATTTCAGAGAACTTGGCATCGGGATAGTTGCATATAGCCCTCTAGGTCACGGGTTCTTTGGTGGAAAGGCAGTCATTGAGAGCTTGCCCGCCGAGGGCCTGTTGGTATGTTTTTTGCTATTTATTTTGACGATTTCGATCATTAGTCTATTGGAAAGAGAATCCGGATTATGTGACCATCCAAACTTAAGTTATTGGCACAAACAACAGCAAGCAGGGTGAGCAATCCTGCTACAAGCTCAACAAAGCAACTAAGAGACCCAAACTAGAAGTCCCCCGTTACAGCACAACATCATATCTAAGGACACGTTTCTCTTCACATTCAAACAACTACTAAGTCTTTCCTAATCAACCTATCTGCAAGAGGATTAAATCGAGCTAACAAAGAGTGGGAATATGCAGGCGAAGTTTACTGGCTCAGAAACAAAATTTTTGGGTTTCTTGGTGATATATCAGTGGTGGATGTGTTTCTATGTCAATGTATATTGTTCTGTGATAGGCTATACATCCAAGATTCACTGGGGAGAACTTAGAGAAGAATAAAGTTATATATCGAAAAGTCGTTGACCTCGCTGCAAAGCATGGTTGCACTGCTCCTCAACTCGCCCTGGCGTGGCTTCTTCATAAGGGGGATGACGTTATCCCAATACCAGGTAACAATTTCGGGTAAACATTGGGTCGCATAGTACTATGGCATTAGCCGTTGATTTTTGCAAAACTAGGAGAGGTATGTCAAATCAAGCAGTTGTTTTTCCCATGTTTATCACAAAATTTTAACTCAGTTGTGATGATATATAGGGACCAGAAAAGCTGAGAACCTTGAAGACAATATTGGATCAGTGGCAATTAAGCTTAGCGAAGACGAGATGAGAGAAATTTCTGATGTCATGGCCATGACTGAAGTAAGTGGTGAAAGAGAGATGGAAATATTTACCAAGTATTCATGGAGATATGCAAATACCCCAGCAAGATAATGCGCGGCGTGAATAAAAGATTGGCCATGGATTTGCTCGATGGAGGCATTTCTCCCTTGTTATCTCCGCTATTTGTTGCGAGGTGAGTGTCGTAGTGAAAGTGTGAGATGGGTGGTCGTGATATCCGTGTTTCGGTCTTATCCTAAGGAGCCTTAAAGATCATGAGAATAAGTGAAGTAGTCTTCGAGCTTCTTGTGGTAGAAACTGTAGTGTATGCCTGAATGTTGAATTCAACAAGCAGAGGTGTTCTGTTTTAAGGTGGAGATGCTTGGCCTGTGTTTTTTCCCGACCTAATATTTCATCGGTTGTCCAACAATGGGGTTCAGCTAATCAAGCACAATACAGTGGGGACCATAACTTGTTGGTCCGAACGACTTCTCGTGCTTAGAAGGATAATATTCATTGCACAGAGAATATTGCTTGGAGACGCTCGTTAATCTTTCCGTGGATGTTGATCAGCATTTGCTACACTCGAATCATTCAATCTTCTGGAGAGCAACGAATAAAGATCGAGAAAAATGTTCATCTAGCTGAAAATGTTTCTTCAAGTGCTTTGGCGAGTAACAACTCAATTCGATCATTCTAATGATAAGCCTGTTCGATACCAAACGAGCAGGTCAGGAAAAGTAACTGATATGTTATCAGTTGTGGAGTATTTTCCCCTGGTTTGGAGGCAAGTTCGTTGCTGTAGCATGCTCCTGCATTGCTTACAAAAATGCTATAAACAAAATTCTCCAATGAAATATTGATAATTAGTTTTGATACGTGTAGTTAAGGGACCTAGCAAGAAATTAAGGTGCTTCATGGCATATCCTTGATGATGCGCAAGACGTCATTTTTCATGGGGACGCGCAATAGAAGTCTCATGCCTTCATAGCCGGAGGCCACTACGAGCGGATCGTCGTGTAAATCCTGCATTCCAATCCATTTCTCAATCGATCTTTGCTTGGTTGCCTATTATTGTGCCTTTCAAAGCAGTTGTGTTTCCGAGTGATCCGGTCGGTCTCGGTCGTATTCGTTTCTCCGAGCCGAACTGGATACTAGCGACCCATTTTCATCATTGCACTTCGATTTGATCTGTTCGATTTAGTTAAACAGCGTCCTTGGTTTCACTTGCCCGCATACTCACATGGGTTCAACTTGAAAATCATTGCCTAGTGAGGTCCTCAACTTCCTGTTTCCGTCACTGCAAACTCATGTTGGTCCGCAAGTGCATTGAAGAATGCTCCCCTTAAGTTGTCTATGAGTTGATGCTCATTTTTCTTTTGGCTAGTGATGGGGTCAAGTTCACAGCAGGGAAACAGATTTAGATGCTTTTGCTGTCGTGTCCGTTCGACTTATGCAGAATTTGTACTTATGATTAATCTAAGCGTTAAGCGTACAAGCCTGTATCTCTCAACTTCAACATTTCAAGGCCGGATTTTAGAAAAATGTGCTTGTTTCCGTAATTTAATCCTATTTACGGTTATTGAGCAATCGAATGGGGGAGTGACTCTCATTGCTTGTTTGTTTCTTCAATCATTTCTTTGATTCGCTACGACCGAGCTAATCCGAGTGTGTTTATTTGATTCTCGTGGTTTGTTCATTTCACTCGAATGGAAAATGGAGGTTGACTTAAGTGTGGCGCCGTGGTGGTGGGTCCTGCGCTAGCGTCACCCCAGGTTTACTCCTCCGGCTGTCGGCCGTGCGGGGGGTTCCTGGGTTACCAAAAAAAAAAAAAAAAAAATGGAGGTTGACAGTGAAGGTGTGGAAGGAGGGCACGTTTACAAGTTGCTGCGATCGGTATGGTATTTCTCGATATGCTCATGCCTTGTTGACAAGTTACTTCATCTGTAATCGCCTTCTCTTGGACGAAGGAAAGAGCACTTGCAATAATCTAGGAAGTTGATCTCGATCGAAACGGAGGAAATTAGAGGATTTGGGAAATTTAGGGTTTCGATCAGAGCTCCAGTTTGGGAAACTAACGTCGGTCGGATCATGGAGCCAAGAACGGCAGACACGATCAAAACGAGAAGTTACATCCAGCAATATTAGGACGAAAACTGCCCTCAGAAGAACAATCAAACAAACCCTAGCTTCAATTCGGAGCTTTTTCAAATTAGGTCAAAGTACAAGATTTCGAACAAAATTACCTCTAGTCAAGTTGAATATTATCAGACTCAAGTGAAATCCGAGTCTGAAATGATCTAAGTGATATGATGATATTCATTTAGACCAATGTCTGAACATTAACAGATATGCGATGGAACTTACCAATGTGCAATAATCAACAAGAGTTTAGAGATAGAGAAAATTGCACACAAAATTTATAGAGGTTTGACTTATAGCAAACTCATCTTCACTCTCCTACGCTGATAGCTTACAGGTTGGATTTCACTAAATAATCCATGAAAGATTACGGTTAAGTTGTGCCACTTGTATCCAAGCGCTTTTACCCAAAGATGGTGCTGCTTATACCCAAGACGATAAGATTCCACTATCTCACACCTAAGCACACACATATGACATTGTCTACACCTCTCAAATAATTACAATTTTAAGCTCACGAAAAACAAGTATTGAAGTAGTCTCAAACTTTGGAAATTTTGATTATGGACCTCTCTTTTCTTTTCGGCATGTTGGTCTCTTTTATATTCCTCTATTTCCAATTTACCCGTTGGACAGAATTGAATGAAGAAGATTGAGTAACTGTTGAGGGACAAAACCTGAATCTCCGTTGATCCTGGTCGTCCATACAACCAAAGTCTCAAGTTTCCATAAGTAGAGCTCTTCAATTTAGGAAAGTTACTTGTCTCGAGATTGATTGGCAATTAATCAAGATATTTTGCATATTAAACCATTGCAAAACAATCTTCGAGAATAAGAGTCAATCACATTATTTTAAGAAGGAAATTCAAGCCAGATTACTAGGTGTTATAAGTATTGGATTTTCGTTTGAATAGGATTATAAATAGTTTCCGGAGTCTGAAGTTTATCTTCAATATGAAGTCTAAATGTATTTTTCCTTAAGCAAATTCTATAACTTGATGATTCTCAGCTTATAATGTTAGAGTCTGAATATTCTCCGAGTTTGAATAGACTTCACATAGAGTCTGAAGATGCCAAATGTCTTGACAATATTCACGTGCAAGCTTTGCTGATATCCTCATATTACTTTAATGATATCCTCATATTACTTTAATGATATCCATGACGTACATCAATGATGTCCACAAAGTACACAGCTGATATCCACGTTATAACTGGCTTTAAGCTTCAGTCGCAATATTCAGAATCAACAGTAGATAGAGTCTAAAATAATTAGATGCACTAATAATATCTCCTTGTAGCTTTGAGTCTGATGGTGAGTCTAATGATGAGTCTAATGATATCAAACTCTAGTTGTTTAGTGATATCCAAGTATATGAGCAATCGTGGTTCTACTCGATTTTCACTTGTCCTTGGTACTTCAAAGCTTTACCGAACTCCCCGTTCTAGGCTTATTTATCTTCTGCTTAGGTACCTCTAGCTTGTAGACACTTTTACGCCCAATGCCTTGTTCACCCTATTAAGATATCATCTACATAACAACTTGTGCATCACCAGGTTACTCAATCATTAAATTCATTAGTAGCCTTTAATTATTTTGTCATTTTCAAAACATCTTAGGGGATTTCCCTAACACGTATAAGCTGGCCAGCGAAAATTTGGTTGGCCGGTGAGATTGGACCCTTACTTAAGATTAAGTTGGTCATTACAAGTTCTATTTTAAGACAAAGTCCATTTTAACCCATTAAGAAAATGGCCCCATTTCATATCCTTATTTGAAAGTTTCTCCAAATCTATTATCTTAGTGTTGCTTCTATTGGCACGAGGGAACTGATTATGAGGGAATTGATGATGATTTCCCATGGAAGTTCGCCATCTTAGTGCTACAAATTGCTATGTAGAATCCATCATCCTGGTTGTTGCTCATGCGCAACTAATTTGGAGATTGGGTTTTTAGCACTCCCACGATTCACAAAATTGAGGGTCACGATGGATTCGGTCCTATAGAGTTGGGTCTAGACAAGAACTTTCACTGTGTCACGGTCCATGGTCGTGTAAATGATGTGTCATATATATATTTAAGCAGTTACTTATTTGATTCCTATTGAATTAGAAGATGAAAAATTACCGACCACCACTAACAAACTCTTGTTGTGTCGGCTATATGGAGCACAGCTCTAGTAGGTATGGCGAACCAGGAGATCAAATGGAAAATCGCTTTTGGTAGAGGTAAAATAAGAATTCACACCCTAACTTGCATCCATTTTCATTACTACTGACCCAAAGAAATAGGAATAGTGATACAAATAATCCTTCAACTTGGGCCGTTGTTCATGAATTTTTAATTTGTTCAATATGGTTCTTAGACTTTTGAGACATGTTCAAGTTAGTCCCTAGTATATATTACTTATGTTGAAAAGGTGCAACTTTGGCTCCTAGACCTTCCTGTCAATCTCTCCTCTTATTTACGTATAAAGATTGCAATCAATCGAATCGAAGGGGATCTCGCAACTCCGTTTTTCATTCCTAAGCAGTAGGCAGAACTCTGGAAGAAGCGGTTGAGTCCATTGTCGTTAGGTACCCGATTCAAGACGACGACCCATCTCTTAAACAACTTATTCTCTGTACAAGGCAATCAGAAATTTCCTATCACCACAAAGAAGGCAAAGGGAAAGATGTCACTGTCACCGTCAAAGACAGTGGTTATGGCAGAACTCAAAATCTGTCCTTTACCTCTTCATCCTCAATCAACCCATCTTCGTTAGAGAGAGAAACAGAAATAAAGAAGAGACATTGGAGGAGAAGCAGCGAATTCAGATTCCCAGGGTGAAACTGGTTAGTCAGGGATTGGAGGTAACAATTGCTTCCTCGTCTTTGCGAGCCGTCTCTATTCAAGTGATCATTTGAGTTATTGTCTTCATGTTTTCAAGATTAGTAGTTTTCGTTTCAAACCATACAGATTGTGCCTGATTTTGGTGACATTTGATCATGAGACTGTCTAGAGACTTCTAGAGTGAACCGTATTGCCCAAAGTCCTTGGTTCCTTGCATTAGTTGGCAAGTGTGATCTGGGTTTTTGATTAAAAACGGTGGGACCAAAGTCGAGTCATCCCAGTTTGCTACTAGAGCTCGACCAAGCTTGAAGCGTGTGCTCGGAGCCACTGTCCAAAATTAATTATTTTACGTGAGACCGCAAGCTAAGCCGGAAGTTGAGCTAAGTGAGCTTTGAAAGTATCATCAAATTGGAAAACAACGTAATATGTGTTTCTTAAGTATTTAGATGTATTACTCTAATTAGGATATCTTATATTCAGCTATGCGGGTCTAAGTTTTCTCCATCACATTCTCGATTCTACTCAGTGGTTGTATGCCTCAAACTCGAAAGGATAGCATTGAGTTGAGTCTGGCTCTTAGCAGCTCAAGGGTTGCTTGGCTTGTGTGTGCTCTTAGTTCAAGCAAGGGCAAGCAAGGATGGACACTTAGCACGGTCAAGTCATTTCAAGGGAGAAGTAGAGGAACTATTTATTCAGGACCCTTGTTCTTAGGGTAGTGAAGAAATTTTTGTTCTTCACCAGATTTGAGATAAGATATTGAAGAGACAAATATTGAATTCATGACATCCTCTCATCTTGTGCAGGTCTCTAGACTAGGCTTTGGATGCGCTGGACTCTCTGGTGCCCTGAATGCTCCTGTTTCCCATGAAGCTGGATATTTACTCATAAACAGAGCATTTGAGAAGGGTTTTCACCTTCTTCGATACAGTGGATGTCTATGGTAATGATCATCACAGTGAGATCATGATCGGAAAGGTGATGCCTGTTTCATTTAGCTTTATTGCATCAAGATCTAATCGCTCTGTGATTAGTTTGACCCTGAACATTCTTAAGAACGGTCATTTTAAGACTGAGATGATACCTCTTATTAGTGCATTGTGTTGTTGCCTAGTTTCTTTGCTGCTTGTCCTGTTACTGAGACCAAATTGATTACTGACTCAGGCTCTGAAGGAGCTTCCGCGAGAGCAGATTCAGTTAGCAACGAAATTTGGCATAGCAAGGATGGTGGGGGGTCAACATTTCATCAGAGGTACTCCTAATTATGTAAGAGAATGCTGTGAAGGTAGTCTCAGGAGACTCGGGGTTGATTACATAGACTTGTACTATCAGCACAGGGTGGACACCACAGTGGCGATAGAGGATACTGTGAGCGCTGTTGAATCGTGGCGTTTCTTCACATTGCTTCCTAGCATATGATCATTTTTTCTCCAACAATTGCAATTTGAAAATTGGTTTAACTAAGTCAATTGCAATTGGTAAGATAGATGGGAGAAATCAAGAAGCTGGTGGAGGAAGGGAAGATAAAGTACATTGGTTTGTCAGAAGCTAGCATCGATACAATAAAGAGAGCTCATACCATTCATCCAATCACAGCGGTACAAATGGAGTATTCTCTGTGGACTCACGAAATTGAGGACGAATTAATTCCACTCTGCAGGTCTACTACTATTATCCTCAAAATGTTTTTTTTATTTCCCCTCAAGATATCAAGGAAACGAGGCAGTTCTTACACTTCTTTCAATTTCAGAGAACTTTGCATTGGGATAGTCACATATAACCGTCTAGGACATGGGCTCTTTGGTGGGAAGGTGGTTATTGAGAGCTTGCCTGCCAAGAGCCTGTTGGTATGTTTTTTTCGCAATTTGTTTTGATTATATTTATCATTAGTCTACAGGCCAGAGAATCCGAATTATGTGACCATCCAAACTTACTTTATTAGCATTAAGAACAGCAAGCAGGGTGAGTAATCCTGCTACAAGCTCAACAAACAGTAACTAAGAGGCCCAAACTAGAAGTTCCCTGCTACAGCTCATCTTATGCCTATCTAAGGACACTTTTCTCTTCACATTCAACTAAGTCTTTCTCTAATCAATTTGTTTGCAAGAGGATTAAATCGAGCTTACAGAGAGAGTGAGATTATGCAGGCGAAGGTTACTGCCTCAGAAACAAATTTTTGGGTTTTTTGGTGATATATCGGTGGTAGATGTGTTTCTATGTTAATGTCTATTGTCATGTGATAGGCTATGCATCCAAGATTCACCGGGGAGAACTTAGAGAAGAACAAAGTTATATATCGAAAAGTGGTTGATCTCACTGCAAAGCATGGTTGCACTGCACCTCAACTCGCCCTGGCGTGGCTTCTTCATCAGGGGAAAGATGTTATCCCAATACCAGGTAACAATTTCGGGCATACATGGGTCACATAGTACTATGGCATTAGGCATGGATTTTTGCAAAACTAGGAGAGGTATGTCAAATCAGGCAGCTGTTGTTTTTCCCATGTTTATCACAAACTCTTAACTTTCAGTTGCGATGATATATATGGACCAGAAAAGCCGAGAACCTTGAAGACAATATTGGATCAGTGGCAATTAAGCTTAGTGAAGACGAGATGAGAGAAATTCGTGATGTCGTGACCAGGAATGAGGCAAGTGGTGAAAGAGAGATGGAAATATTTACCAAGTATACATGGAGATATGCAATTACCGCAGCAAGATAATGCACAGCATGGATAAAAGACTGACCATGAATTTGCTCGATGGAGGCGTTGCTCCCTTGTTATTTCCACTATTTGTTGCGAGGAGAATATTGCAGTGAAAGTGTGAGATGGGTGGTCGTGATATCCATATTTCGGTCTTATCATAAGGAGCCTGAAAAATCATTAGAATAAGTGATGCAGTCTTCGAGCTTCTTGTGGTAGAAACTGCAGCGTATGCCTGAATGTTGGGATTCAACTAGCAGAGGTGTTCTGTATTAAGGTGGAGATGCTTGGCATGTGTTGTTTTGCGACCTAATATTTAATATTTCATCGGTTGTCCAACAATGGGGTTCAGCGAATTGATCACGATACAGCAGGGACAATAACTTGTTGGTCCGAACAGCTTCTCATGCGTAGAAGGATAATATTCATTAGGAGACGCTTGTTTGCACTCGAATCGTTCTAACTTATGGAGAGCAACGAATAAAGATTGGGAAAAATGTTCGTCTAGTTGAAAATGTTTCTTCAAGTGCTTTGGCGAGTAGTCCCGAACCGTTTGTTCGAACAACTCAATTTGATCATTCTAATGATAAGCATGTTCAATACCAAACGAACAGGTCAGGAAAAGTACCTGATATGTTATCAATTGTGGAGTATTTTCCCCTAGTTCGTAGGGAAGGTCATTGCTATAGCATGCTCCTGCATTGCTTACAAAGATGCTGTAAACAAAATTCTCCAATGAAATATTGTAAAAATCAAAATTTGCCCATCAAATATGAATTGTTGGGACTGAGATTGATAATTGGTTTTGATACGTGTAGTTAAGGACCTAGCAAGAATCTAAGGTGCTTCACGGCATATCCTTGATGACGTGCAAGACGTCGTTTTTCATGGGGACGTGCAATAGGAGTCTCATGCCTTCATTGACGGAGGCCAATGTGAGCGGATCGTCGGGTAATTCCTGCATTCAAATCCATTTCTCAATCAATCTTTGCTTGGTTGCTTATTATTGTCCTTTCAAAGCAGTTGTGTTTTCCGAGTGATCCGGTCGGTCTCGGTTGCGTTCGTTTCTCCAAGCCGAACTGGGTACGAGTGACCCATTTTCATCATTGCACTTCGATTCGATCTGTTCAATTTAGTTCGACAGGGTCCTCAGTTTCGCTTGCCTGCATACTCACATGGGTTCAACTGAAGATCATCGCCTAGTGAGGTCCTCAACTTGTCTCCGTCACTGCAAACTCATGTTGGTCTGCAAGTGCAATGAAGAATGCTCATTTTTCTTTTGGCTGGTGATGGGATCAAGTTCACCGAATTGTAAGCAGGGAACCGATCAAGATGTTTTTGCTGTCGTGTCAGTTCGACTTATTTAGAATTTGCATTTATGATTAAGCTAAGCGTTAAGCTTACAAGCCTGTATCTCTCTACTTTACTATTTCAAGGCCGGATGTCAAAATATGTGCTTGTTTCCGTAATTTAATGCGGTTGAATGGGGGAGGGAATCTCATATCCTGGTTGTGATTTTCTTCAATCTTTTGTTTGATTCGCAGCTTTGGAGCTAATCCGAGCGCGTTTATTTGGTTCTTGTGGTTTGTTCGATTCACACAAATGGTAAATAGAGGTCGACGTTGTAGGTGTGGAAGGAGGGCGCGTTTACCGTAGCTGCTGTCGCTCCCATCGGTATATTCCACGACATGCCCAAGCCTTGTTGACAAATTGCTTCCACAAGCCGTAATCGCCTTCTCTTGGACCAAGGAAAGATGACTTGGACTAAATTAGGAAATTGACCTGGATCGAAACGGAGGAAATTAGACGATTTGGACAATTTAGGGTTACGATCAGATCTCCAATTTGAAAAGCTAACCTCAGACGGATGACAAAGCCAAGACCGACAAACACAATCAAAACATAAGTTACATCAGTGATATTAGGAGGAAAATTGCCCTAGATGTCACCCCAGCTTCAATTTGGGGCTTTTGCAAATTGGGTCAAAGCACAAAATTTCGAACAAAATTATCCCTAATGTTTCTAGAATAAGCACGTAAGTCGCACATACAAGCCGATTGGCAAAAATTTGGGTGGCTAGTGAGGTAAGACTAAATTGGCCACCGCAAGTCGTTTTTTAAGACAATATATTTTAACCCCTCTTTTATGAAAATGGCCCTGTTCATATCCTTATTTGAACATTTTCCCCAAATCTATGGTCCTAAGTGTTGCTTCTATTGGCACGAGGGATTTGATGATGATTTTCTATAGAAGTTCGCCGTCTTAGTGCTAGAAGTTGCTACGTTGAATCCATCATCCCGGTGTTGCTCATCTGCAACGAATTTGGAGATTGGGTTTTTAGCACTCGCGTCGTTCAAAAAATTGTAGTTCATGATGAATTTGGTTCAATAGATTCAGGTCCAGACAAGAACTTCACCGTGTCATGGTCATTAATCGTGTAAATGAGGTGTGATGTGTTTAAGCAGTTATTATTTGATTCTTGCTTGAATTAGAAAATGAAAAATTACCGATCACCGCTAGCGAACTCTTGTCGTGTTGGACTATATGGAGCATGTTTCTAGTAGGTATGGTGAACCGGCAGATCAAATGGAAAATCATTTTATGCAGTGGTAAAATAAGAATTCACACGCTATCCCGCATCCATTTCATTACTACCATCCCAAAAGAAATACGAGGTCTTTGAGGTTTACGGTTATGTCGGAAAGGTGCGACATTGGACAAATTTGGCTCTCAGACCATTCTGTCAATCTCTTCTTTTTATCTATATATAACGATCACAATCAATTGCATCGAAGGGGATCCCGCAACTCCAGTTTTTCGTTCCTAAGCAGTGAGCAGGACTACGGAAAAAAGCAATTGAATCTGCAGCCCATTATCGTTAGGTATGCTATTATTCAACTTGTTCACCGTACAAGCCAAGCAGAATTTTCTTATCACGACAAAAAAGAAAGGTAAAGATAAAGATGCCACTGTCACCGTCGAAGACATTGGTTTTGCAGAACTCAAAATCTGTCCTCTACCTCTTCATCCTCAATCCATCTTCGTTAGAGAAAGAAAGATAAAAATAAAGAAGTGAAAATGGAGGAGAAGCAGCGAATTCAGATTCCCAGGGTGAAACTGGGCAGTCAGGGATTGGAGGTAGCAATCTTGCTTCCTTTTGTCTTTGTGAGCCGTCTCAATTCTAGTGATCATCGAGTTCGTGTCTTCATGTTTTCGAGAATAGTAGTTTTCGTTTCAAACCCTACAGATTGTACCTGATTTTTGTGACATTTGACCAAGAGACTGTCTAGGAACTTTAGAGTGCACCAAATTGCCCAAAGTCCTTGGCTCCTTGCATTAGTTGATGAGTGTGATCTGGGTTTGTTGATTAAGGGTATGACCAAAGTCAAGTCATCCCAGTTTACTACTCGAGCTCGACTTGATAAGTGTTCGGTAATAACCGTGACCTTGAAGCGACCGTCCAAAAGTAAGAATTTTACATGAGATCGCAAGCTAAGCTGGGAGTTGAGCTAAGTGAGCTTTGAAAGTATAATGAAATTGGAAAACAACGAAATAAGTTTTTCTTATGTAGTTAGATGTATTACTCTAATTAGGATAGCTCATATTCAGCCATGGGGGTCTAGGTGTGCTCAATCACATTCTCGATTCCATTCAATACTTGTATGCCTCAAACTTGAAATGATCGCGTTGTGTTGAGTCAGGCTCGTAGCATCTCATTAGTAGCTTGGCTTGTGTGTGCTCTTAGTTCCAGCAAGGGCAAGCGAGGATGGACACTTGGCACGGTCAAGGGAGAAGTAGAGGAACTATTCAGGACCCTTGTTCTTAGGGCAGCGAAGAAATTTTTGTTCTTCACCAGATTTGAGATAAGATATTGAAGAGACGAATACTGAATTCGTGACATCCTCTCATCATGTGCAGGTCTCTAGACTAGGCTTTGGATGCGCTGGACTCTCTGGTGCCCTGAATGCTCCTGTTTCCCATGAAGCTGGATGTTTACTCATAAAGAGAGCATTCGAGAAGGGCATCAGCTTCTTCGATACAGCGGATGTCTATGGTAATGATCATCACAATGAGATCATGATCGGAAAGGTGATGCCTGTATTAGTTAGCTTTAATGCATCAAGATTTAATCTCTCTGTGATAAGTTTGACCATGGACATTCTTAAGAAATGGACATTTTAAGACTGAGATGATCGCTCTTATTAGTGAATTGTGTTGTTGCCTAGTTTCTTTGCTGGTTGTCCTGTTACTGAGACCAAATTGATTGCTGACTCAGGCTCTGAAGGAGCTTCCGCGAGAGCAGATTCAGTTAGCAACGAAATTCGGCATAGCAAGGATGGCGGGGGGTCAACTTGTCGTCAGAGGTACTCCTAATTATGTAAGGGAATGCTGTGAAGGTAGTCTTAGGAGACTCGGGGTTGATTACATAGACTTGTACTATCAGCACAGGGTGGACACCACAGTGGCGATAGAGGATACTGTAAGCAATGTCGAATCATGGCGTTTCTTCACATTGCTTTCTAGCATATGATAATTTTTTCTCCAAACAATTGCAATGTGAAAAATTGGTTTAACTAATTCAATTGCAATTGGTGGGACAGATGGGAGAACTCAAGAAGCTGGTGGAGGAAGGGAAGATAAAGTACATTGGTTTGTCAGAAGCAAGCATCGATACAATAAAGAGAGCTCATGCCATTCATCCAATCACAGCGGTGCAAATGGAGTATTCTCTGTGGACTCGTGAAATTGAGGACGAATTAATCCCACTTTGCAGGTCGTCTACTATTATCCTCAAGATGCCTTTTGTTTCCCCTCAGGATATCATGGAAATGAGGCAGTTTTTACATGTCTTTCAATTTCAGAGAACTTGGCATTGGGATAGTCGCATATAGCCCTCTAGGACATGGGTTCTTTGGTGGGAAGGCGGTTGTTGAGAGCTTGCCCGCGGAGAGCCTGTTGGTATGTCTTTCTCACAATTTATTTTGATGATATCTATCATTAGTCTATTGGCCAGAGAATCTGAATTATGTGACCATCCAAACTTACTTTATTAGCGTCCAGAACAGCAAGCAGGGTGAGTAATCCTGCTACAAGCTCAACAAACAGTAACTAAGAGGCCCAAACTAGAAGTTCCCAGTTACAGCACGTCTTATGCCTATCTAAGGACACTTTTCTCTTCACATTCAACTAAGTCTTTCTCTAATCAACCTATTCGCAAAAGGATTAAATTGAGCTTACAGATAGAGTGGGATTATGCAGGCGAAGTTTACTGCCTCAGAAACAAAATTTTTGGGTTTCTTGGTGATATATCAGTGGTAGATGTGTTTCTATGTTAATGTCTATTGTTATGTGATAGGCTAGGCACCCGAGATTCACTGGGGAGAACTTAGAGAAGAACAAAGTTATATATCAAAAAGTGGTTGATCTCGCTGCAAAGCATGGTTGCACGGCTCCTCAACTCGCCCTAGCGTGGCTTCTTCATCAGGGGAATGATGTTATCCCAATACCAGGTAACAATTTCTGGCAAACATCAGGGCACATAGTACTATGGCATTAGGTGTGGATTTTTGCAAAACTAGGAGAGGTATGCCAAATCAGGCAGCAGTTGTTTTTCCTATGTTTATCACAAAATTTTAACTTTCAGTTGCGATGATATATAGGGACCAGCAAAGCCGAGAACCTTGAAGACAATATTAGATCAGTGGCAATTAAGCTTGGTGCAGACGAGATGAGAGAAATTTCTGATGTCATGGCCATGACTAAAGTAAGTGGTGAAAGAGAGATGGAAATATATGCCAAGTATACATGGAGATATGCAAATACCCCAGCAAGATAATGTGCGGCATGGATAAAAGATTGACCATGGGTTTGCTCGATGGAGGCGTTATTCCCTTGTTATTTCCGCTATTTGTAGCGAGGAGAATATTGTAGTGTAAGTGTGAGATGGATGGCCGTGATGTCCGTATTTTGGTCTTATCATAAGGAGCCTTAAAAATCTTGAGAATAATTGATGTAGTCTTTGAGCTCCTTGTGGTAGAAACTGTAGTGTGTGCCTGAATGTTGGGATTCAACAAGCAGAGGTGTTCTGTTTTAAGGTGGAGATGCTTTGCCCGTGCTTTATTCTGACCTAATATTTGCAACAGTGAGGGTCAACTAATGGAGCACGACATGGTGGGGACCATACCTTGTTGATCCGAATAGCTTCTCACACATAGACAGATAAATATTTGGTGCACGGTGAATGTTGCTTAGAGATGCCCATTAATCTGTCTGTGGACATTTATTAACATCTGCTACGCTCGAAATCGTTCCATCTTCTAAAGAGCAACAAATAAAGACCAAGAAAAATGTTCCTTTAGCTGAAAATGTTTCTTGAAGTGCTCTGGCGAATATTCCTGAACCGTTCTTTCGAACAACCCAACTTGATCATTCTAATGTTAAGCATCTTCGTCACCAAACGAGCAGGTCAGGAAAAATACCCGATGTTATCAATTGTGGAGTACTTTCCCCTAGTTTGTTGGCAAGTTCTTTGCTATAGCATGCTTCTGCATTGCTTATCAAGATGCTTTGTATCAATTTATTTTGGTGATATCGATCATTAGTCCATTGGCAGGAGAATCCAGATTATGTGACTATCCAAACTTGGAAAATTAATTTTTGTTTGTATTCAGAATCTACTAGCATCGACAGCAGAAAGCAGGGTGAGCAATCCTGCTACAAGCTGAACAAACAGCAACTAAGAGACCCAAACTAGAAGTCCCCAAGTTACAGCTCAACATCTAGCGCCTACCTAAGGACTCTTTCCCTTCACAATCAAACAACTACTAAGTCTTTCTCTCGTCAACCTCTTCATTTGCGAGAGGATAAAATCAGAGCATACAGAGAGTGTGATTATGGAGACGACAGTTTATTGCCTTGAAAACAAAATTTTCGGATTTCTTGGTGATATATCAGTGGTAGATATGTTTCAATGTTAATTCTCTATTGTTCTGTGATAGGCTATGCATCCAAGATTCACTGGAGAGAACTTAGAGAAGAACAAAGTTATATATCGAAAATTTGTTGACCTCGCTGCAAAGCATGGTTGCACAGCTCCTCAACTGGCCCTAGCGTGGCTTGTTCATCATGGGGATGACGTTATCCCGATACTAGGTAACAATTTCAGGCAAACAAACATTGAGTCACATAATATTAGATTTAGTGTTACTATGCCACTACCCGTCGATTTATGGAAAATGAGGAGAGGTATGTCAATCAGGCAGTTGTTGATTTTGCAATGTTTATAACAAGCTTTCAGTTGCGATGATATAGGGACCAGAAAGTTGAGAACCTTGAAGACAATATTAGATCAGTGGCACTTAAGCTTAGCCAAGACGAGAAGAGAGAAATTTGTGACGTCGTTGCCTTGAATGAAGTAAGTGGTCTAAGACAGTTAGAATCATTCGCCAAGTATTCACGGGGATATGCAAATACCCCATCAAGATAATGTGCGACATAAATGAAAGATTGACCATGGATTTGCTCGATGAAGGCATTTCTCCCTCGTTATTTCCACTAGTTGTTGTAAAGGAGAATACTGCAGTCAAAGCTCGAGGTCCTTGGTTGTGATATTCACATTGCGGTCTCTTCATGGGGAGCCGGAGAAATCATGAGAATCAGTGATGGGAAAGACATTAGGTCCCTCCGTTCTGCCAGCTTGTTGTGATAGAAATTGTAGTGTATGCCTCAATGTTGGGATTCGACAAGCAGAGGTGTTCTGTTTTAAGCTGGAGATGCTCTGCCTGTGCTATATTCCGATGTGATATTTCATCGGTTGTGGAACGGTGAGGTTCAGCTAATGGAGCACGATACCATAGGGATCATAAGTTGTTTGTTCGAAGAACTTCTCACACACAGACAGATGATACTTGGTGCACGAAGAATATTGCTTAGAGACACCGGTTAATCTTTCTGTGGACATCGATGAATGAGCAATGCATTCCTACACTCAAAATCGTTCCATCCTATAGAGATCAATGCGTTCCTTAGCTGAAAATTTTTCTTGAAGTGCTTTGGCAAATTGTTTCGAACGGTTCTTTTTACAACTCTACTTGATCCCTCTAATGATAAGCATGTTTGATACCAGGCAGAGCCGGTCAGAAAGAATACCTGATATGTTATCAAATGTGGAGTACTCTCCCCTAGTTTATAGGTAAGTTCGTTGCTATACCATGCTTCTGCATTGCTTAAAATTTATACCAAATTCTCCAATAAAATATTGTTAGAATCAAAATCTGTCTGAAATATGTAATGCAGGGATTGAGATTGATAATTAGTTTTGATACGTGTAGTTAATGTTTTTCAAAATCGGAATCCTTATTCCTCCTAGTGAGAACGGCGTAAGCTACAAAAGATCGATACCTTTATCGTAAGTAGAGAGGTCAAATTTATATTTAAACTGGTCAACAAATCTAAAGGGACCTAACAGACACTAGGTGCCTCAATCACATAAATCGGTGATACTGTGCGAGACTTCATTTCTGATCGAGATGCGCTACAGAAGTCTCATGCCTTAATCATCGGAAATCCACTTGAGCAGACCCAAGTTAGGGCTCATTAACCTTAGGTTATCGAGTTATGAGCTCGCAAAATAATTGGGATGCCTTCTACTTTCGTAACACGCTCGTAGTTTTGTGTTGATAGACATTGCCCCACCTTGAATGCATCTTCCGGCCACCGGTCTAACGGGTCATAAGTGGATCGCATGTAAAACTCATCTTATCACGCGACCCAGATGCATCGAGTGAATTCTTGTTGCAGGTCGAATTCTCAAGAGAGCTCCAGATCCTTCCTAGTGAATGTGAAGCGAGACCAAAAGAGAGGCGTGTCATGCTTGAGCTTCCAAGTCGTGGCATGTCGTTTGCATCAAGGTCACGCTGATGCACCGTAGTTGAAGGTCCAATGTGTTTCTCCACCATCGAAAACCTCCAACTACGTTCCTCCCCTCTTGGCCTCACATTAGACAGCCAACCAGAGCTGAAGTCCTACAAATTATTGTCCGTTGTTTGTTCAGGGCTACTCGAAGGTCCACGTCGTCACTTTTACATTAAACGGACAAGGTGAAACCAATTTAACCCCCACAAACATGCATCCCGTGGAACCAACACCATCCACCAATCTCTCTCTCTCTCTCCGGCACTATATAAATATCGCTTTATATCACTCACTTTGTAGTTCAAGACAGTAGCACTTCAGTCGAGTCACATTCGATTCGATTGGATGCTTTGAGTATTATTCTACTAGTTTTCGCAAAACTTTGGTCATTTTTTCAAGATCATGGCCTCAACAATCCTGCTGCACTCGATCCCTGCGAGTCCTAGGACCGCGATTGACATTAGTACCAGGAAATCTGTCGTGAGAGGACTTTTCCCTGCCAACCATAGTCCTAGGTTGGCTCCCCGAGTTGCTTTGCGTGTGAAGTGTATGACTGAGGTAAAGTAGCAGAATTTCGATTGATCTTGCCTATTACTTCAACAATCTGATATTGGGAAGTTTCTTGAATTAACATTGGTATGTGGTGAATATTGCAGGAGAGGAAGCCAGGTTTGAACCCATCTGCGAAATCGAAATCAAAGGTATATTTATGCTTGAGAGTCTTCTAGCACATGAATACGAGTTTTGGGAAGGCCTTACTTATGAACTGTCTCTTTTTCAACTTAAAGAGCTTAAACTTTATGATTGAAGTTTTCCCTTACCAAAAAAACTTTATGATTGAAGTTTCCTAATGACAAGTGCTGTTAGAATTATTGATTTGGTGATACTCTGCTGATTGAATTTAGGATTGAAGTTTCCTAATGATAATTGTTGTCAAAGAAGTTGAACTGGGGATACTCTTCTGATTGAATTTCATATTAGTGAGATAGTCGGTCGTTCTAGAGACATGATTGCTTCCTTGGCAAATTATAGGTCTTCTTGATACTGTTTCAAACACATGGACTTGACAAGTTAGTTGGTTAACCAGTGTGCCACAGAGGTAGTGTGTGTAAAGAATAGTGCATACACGATATGTACTAGTTTTTTTTTTTTTGGTAAGGGATATGTACTAGTTTTATGTCCTTCTACATTGACTAAAGATTGGTTAATCGATTTCACCAAATATATTACTACTCCTTGCGTAAATTAACGTGATCATGATGACAGGTGAGCACCAACTTCACAGATGTGTTCGCATTTAGCGGGCCGGCGCCTGAGAGGATCAATGGGAGACTCGCAATGATTGGCTTTGTGGCGGCCATTGCGATTGAACTATCCAAAGGCCAGGACTTGTTCGCTCAGATCAGCGAAGGTGGCATCCCGTGGTTCATAGGGACGAGCATTCTGCTCTCGGTCGCATCTCTTGTTCCGCTATTTCAAGGGGTCACGGCTGAGTCAAAGTCAGATGGGTTGATGACTTCCGATGCCGAGTTGTGGAATGGAAGGTTGGCGATGTTGGGACTGGTCGCGCTGGCCTTCACTGAATACGTCAAGGGAGGAACACTTGTGTAGGGTTTCGGAATTAGAGCATGTACTTGGAGAAGTAAATCAGAATGTAATCCTCAGAAGCCAATAAAATGAACCATGGTCTTAATACAAATATTGTGCACAATACCATCTTGGTTAGATTTCACATTACAGTAGTTGTCATACTGTAGATCATTCTCTCAAAGGATATTACAATGTATCATTCAACGTGGAGTATAAATTTAAGAAAACTCCTTTCGTAAGTAGAAACATCTTTTCGTATGAAGCGGAAGTAAAGAAGCATCAACAAATTTACGAGATGGTAATCGTAAACTAAAAAGCCGCAGGCACCTTTGCCAATAAGTTGACGACAAGATCCAGATGACTAAAATGATGAACAACCCGTATGCATCGAGTGTTCATGCTCTAAATTCTTTGTTACAGTTCAAAATTCTCAGGAGTGCTCTAGATCCTTCCTAGTGAATATGCCTTTAAAATGTGAAGAGAGACTAGAAAAGACTGGCCTGTCATGCTTGACCTCCAAAGTCGTGGCATGTCGATTTTGTTTAAGTCATGTCGATGCATGGTAAACCTGTTAAATATTTCATATATGATGGGTTGAGTCATTAAATGAATTAACTACATTCAGTAGATGGGTTATAAATGAGTTTAGTATGATAAAGTCCAAATAAATATGGGTGTTTAATTGGTTCGTACCCAAACTCAACCCACTTTTGTGTCTCCCTCTTCACCCTCCATGATAAAATTATGGAATTCTTGGACTATATCAAGTTTAGAGAAGTCTTGATAGGCCCTACTTCGCCCTTACTAAAATATCAAGATGGCCTCTTTTTTTTCCACATTGTTTTTTTTATTTTTATTAATCTTGTAAGTTTCGTCTATTAGTTGTTGAAGTATATCTTTCCTTAATTGCATTTGGAATTGATATTTTTATGTAATATTATAATCTTAGTCTCATTGCAATCCATAGTTAGTATAAATCATCTTCTTCAATATCTTACATTTCATTTAATTAAAATTTCAATGCCTCCACGTTATTGGTTGATGTAAATTTGTATATTCAAACTAAGTACTAACATTCTCTTCTTCTTCTTTTTTTTTTATTGCGAGTCAATACAAAAATTGAAAATTCTATGCAATATTGAAAGCTGATTCTTTAGTATCTTACTGTCAAAATAACGATTTTATCCAAATAATATATACACATTAAGAGTTTAAAATGGGTTAACTGGGTGCATATAGATTTCATAGGTTGGATTTACTATTAAAGTATTTTAGTAACTAGACCGCGTTGGGTACTAAATTTGGCATATAAATGAGTCAATTTTAGTTGGGCCATTTTCGATTTAACTTAAATCTAACTTGACCCACCATTTGACGGCCCTAATGCACGGTAGTTGAAAGGTCCAATTTGTTTCTCCACCGTCGATAACCTCAAACTACGTTCCTCCACTCTTGGCCTCACATTGGAAAGCCAACAAGAACTGAAGTCCCACAAACCATTGTCCGTTGTTTGTTCGGGAGCTATTCGAAGGTCCACGTCGTCACTTTCACATTAAACGGACAAGGTAAAACCATTTTAACCCCACAAAAAAGCATCACGTGGAACCAACAGCATCCACCACTCTCTCTCTCTCTCTCCCTCGGGCACTATAGAAACACCGTTTCATATCACTCACTCTACAGTCCAAGACAGTAGCACTTCAATCCAGTCAGATTCGATTCGATTACATACTTTTGAGTATTGTTCTACTAGTTTTCCAAAACTTCCAGTCTTCGTCAAGATCATGGCCTCAACAATCCTGATGCACTCGATCCCTGCGAGTCCTAGGACTGCGATTGACATTAGATCCAGGAAATCTGTTGTGAGAGGACTTTTCCCTGCCAACCATAGTCCTTGGTTGGCTCCGTGAGTTGCTTAGCGTGTGAAGTGTATGACTGAGGTAAAGTAGCAGAATTTCGGTTCATCTTGCCTATTATGTCACGATGTGATAATGGGAAGTCCTGAATTAGCATTGGTACGTGTTGAATATTGCAGGAGAGCAAGTAGGATCCGAACCCATCCCCGAAATCGAAATTTGAGGTATATTTATGCTGGAGAGTCTCCTAGCACATGAATACGAGTTCTGGGAAGGCCTTACTAAAAATTGTCACTTTTTCCATTGAAAGAGCTGAACTTTAGGATTGAACTTTCCGAATGATAAGTGCTGTTAGAGAAATTGAACTAGTGAAACTCTGCTGATTAAATTTTGTATCAAGTGAGATAGCCAATTGTTCTAGTGACATGATTACTTCGTCGACAAATTATGGATCCTCTTGTGACTGTTTCAACCATATAGACTGACAAGTGAGTTGATTGACATTGTGGGACAGAGGTGATGTGTGTAAAGAGTAGCGCATGCACGATATGTACTAGTCATGTATCCTTCTACATTGACTAAAGATTGGTCAATCAATTTCATCAAATACATAACTATTCCTTGACTAAACTAAAGTTAATCATGTCGACAGGTGAGCACCGACTTCACAGACGTGTTTGCATTCAGCGGGCCAACGCCAGAGAGGATCAATGGCAGACTCGCAATGATTGGCTTTTTGACGGCCCTTGCGGTTGAACTAACCAAAGGCCAAGACTTATTCGCTCAGATAAGTGAAGGTGGCATCCCGTGGTTCATAGGGATCAGCATCCTGCTCTCGCTCGCATCTCTTGTTCCAATATTTGAAGGAGTCACGGCCGAGTCAATGTCAGACGGCTTGATGACTTCTGATGCCGAGCTGGGGAACGGAAGGTTGACAATGTTGGGACTGGTCGCATTGGCCTTCACCGAATATGTTCAGGGAGGAACACTTGTGTAGGGTTTTGGAATTAGAGTATACATACTTGTAAAAGTAGATTAAAATGTAATCCTCAGAAGCCAATAAAGTGAACCATTGTCTTGATACAAATTATGTGCACAATGCCTTTCTTGGTTATGTGTCAAATTACAGTAGTAGTAACACTATAGCTCATTCTCCGAAAGGATATTTCAATGCATTATTTAACATGGAGTATACTTTGAAGAAAATTCCTTCCGGTAGAGGAAATATCGATTTGTATGAAGCGATAGTAAAGAAGCGTGGATTAATCTATGAGATGGTAGTTGCAGACTAATAAGCCAAGGCACCTTTGCCAAAGAATTGACGATGAGACTCAAATAACCAAAAACATCCTAGACCTATTGCATCTGTTCCAATTCAATTGTAAGCCTTTGAATTTTGCCAATTTAGTCCTAAACCTTTTCATTATTTGCCAATTTAGTCATTTTGCCAATTTTGATCGAAAATCATTAACGTGGCGATCTAATTAACAATGACAGTCCCGACGACAGTCAATTCTAACGTAGACAAAGGTTTAGGATTAAATTGGCACAACCGTGAGGTTTATGACTAAATCGGTATAAATGCGATAAGTTAACAATTCTTTTGGTAACTTCTTCCTTAAAATCACAAGGATCTCACTGTTTTCTGAAGTAAATCAACTAATGCATCAGTAAAATTATGGATAGCCCGGATGCATTGAGTGCTCTCGTTGCAGTTACAAATTTCTCAAGAGAGCTCTAGATCTTTCCTAGTGAACGAGCTCTTTGAAACGTGAAGGGTGGCCGTACCATATGGCATGTCGTTTTCATGAATGTCCCGCCAATGAAATCGAGTTGCAGGTTTCATGGGTTTCTTAACCGTCGAAAACCTCGAACGATCTTGGCCGCGCGTTCGAAAGCCAACACGAATCGAAGTCCCACCACCAAATCAAAGTCCTTCGTTTGTTCATGGGCTATTTGAAGGTCCACGTCGTCACTTTCACATTAAACGGACAAGGTGAAACCATTTTAACCCACCACAAACTTGCATCACGTGGAACCAACACCAACCGCCAGTCTCCCTCTCTCTCTTCCCTGGCGTTGTATAAATACCTCTTCATTCCACTCACTCCATAGTACCAACATAGTAGCACTTCAATCTAGTCAGATTCGATTCGATTGCAACTCTTTTGAGTGTTGTTCTTCTTGCATTCCCGGAACTTTTAGTCATTGTTTGAAGATCATGGCCTCAACAATGCTGATGCGCTCGATCCCTGCGAGTCCCAGGACCGATCATATTGACAGGTGAGCACCAACTTCACTGATCTGTTTGCATTCAGTGGGCCGGCGCCAGAGAGGATCAATGGCAGACTGGCAATGATTGGCTTTGTGGCAGCCATTGCAGTTGAACTGTCCAAAGGTCAGGACTTGTTCGCTCAAATCAGTAATGGAGGCATCTCGTGGTTCATAGGAATGAGTATTCTGCTATCGGTCGCATCTCTGGTTCCGCTGTTTCAAGGAGTCATGGCTGAGTGAAAGTCCGGCGGGTTGATGACTTCTGATGCCGAGTTGTGGAACGGAAGGTTCGCATTGTCGGGACTGGTCGCTTTGGCTTTCACTGAATATGTTAAGGGAGGAACACTTGTCTAGGGTTTTGGAATTAAGGTCATATACTTGAAAAAGTAGATCAGAATGTAATCCAGTGAACCATTATTTTAGCGCAAATATTGCGCATAATACCTTCTTGGTTAAATTTCGAATTACGGTACTCAATTCTGTAGATCATTCTCTCAAAAGATATGGCAGTCTATTAATCAACATGGAGAACTCCTTCCGTAAAGGAAAAATCATAAAAAGTTAGGCCTTGTTTAATTTTTGAGATGGTAATTGCAAACTGATAGGCCACAAGCACCTCTGCCAATGAGGTCACCACGAGAACCAGATGATTGAAAGGTGAATGAAGAACATCCTTAAACCAGAAGGATCTCAAACGTTTCGAAAGTAAATCAACTAACACAACAATTATATAGATGAATTGAGCAAGTTCAGATTGGAAACAAGTACGATATCAGAAAAATTCTCATAGCAACAGATTTTGCAAACCAAACTAGATCAAACTTCAAATTTACCCCTTCCAAGTAAAATGATGGAAATTCACCAACTTGGCAACAACTTGTCTGAAAAATATCTAGTGCTATCAACCATTGAAAAACCTTCCATCCGATATGTAGCAACCAATTGATAAATAACTCGTAGCAAAGTATATCTTCAAAAAGGCGGCTCAATCATGATGGAACTATTACAACAATTGAATTTCTATCCAATAACACATCTAGAAACTGTTTTGTCCGACAAAACAACATTGGAGAAGGATCTGGCCTAGGAGTACATTGTTTGTTTTTAAGAACTGCAATCTGGGGCAGGCAGAAAGCGGAAGTAAAGCTTCGTGGTTTGTCTCCTTTTCTTACGGGCTTTCAGCATCTCCTGTTTCAATCCCGACCAGCCTCTTTACCTAATCATGTAATAGATTCTTCGAGTTAGCAAATAACTTTTGTCGCGACCTAAAAGTTTCTTTTCGGGTTAATGGATTATTAAGACTAGGCTTAACTCGGGCTCTCCCAAACCCTACCAATTCGCAATTTAGGGTTTAAGTCTTTAATATGTAAATGTTTTCATGTTTGGAGTTGCCACTAATCTATTTGTGGTAGATCGATTAGAAACCTAAATAAAATATAGGGAGATATGTTTTATTCCTACAAACTAGAGATTCTAAGCTCGGGGACTTGATTACGCTAGATCTAGTCTAACGCTCTTTCGGTACCTTTTCTTTTCAAAAAATGTTTTGGCATGCAGTCTAGATCTATTTTAACTTAGTCACTAACATGTGAGGTGATCATGCGGGTGCGTAAATCACCAATTTAACACCCAATAATCAAAGTATTAAATAAATTGCAAGATTGGAAGAATTACTTACCTCGAAGCAACGTAAGCATCTGCATTGTTAGCTAGAAAATCACATCAACAACCCTAATATGATTTCTAATTAACAAGTAATTCATCCATTTTTTGGATTTTCACTTATTTAAATAAAATCTAATCTATATGCAATGACGTGCAAAAATTGATATGCGATTAATGCAACCTAACATGCAAACTATATGTCATGCGACGACGTGACCTAATTCTAATGACGGGCAAATGATTTATTTTTGGTATTTTTCTCATTGAAATTCGGAATTAAAAAATATGCCTAAAATAACATGCTATCTAACAACTTCTTTTTTTTGGTATTTTCTATTAAAATTAGAAATAGAAAATTACTCAAATTAAGAATGCAATCTATCCTAATCTATCCTAAAGCAACTCATTTTTTTGGGATTTTCATGGAAATTCGAAATAATTAAAAATAACCTAAATAATCTATTAAGATTAGAACAATTTCCAATTTAAACTAGGAAATATGTTACCTTAAATCCCAATTTAAATCAAATAATTATCCTATTCTTTTGGACAAATTTAAAATTCCTAGACATGCAAAACTCTAGTTTAAGTCTAGCTAATATTTTTTTGAAATTTCTTTTTTAAAGGAAATACATCAAATAGATAGATAACCACTACAATTAAAATCAATCCACGCGATCCGTAAGATTTACTTTAAATTTAAATTAGGCAAAGAGATCGAACTAATGGCAATATCTATAGGGTTATAGATATCGACCGAAAGTTGGTCATTCAAAATTGGAAAACAGATAAAATTCATTATTGTATCCAAGTGGTTATGGATAAGATAATAATTTTCCGTATTGCCGCGTATCGTACCTTAGGGTTAAGGTCAATTAGTCGTCCAGATACATTGCTAATTTAGGAAAATTTCCTAATTTTGAATGTTTAAAAACATTGCGGATATCAGAAAATTATCTTAAGATATCTAATTATTCACCAAATATCCACGGAATATTCTAACATTAAAAAATTAGGAAACCAAATATTTTGAAAAAACTGGATAATCCTTACCTAATTTGAAATATTTTCAAATTTGGATTCGCCAATGGATTGGGTTTGCGGATCGGGAACGGCGACGATGGCGTCGAGACAATGGGCTCGACACCGCGGGGAATGCATGATGGTTTCCGGGGCAACGATGGTGTGGCGGCAGTAGTGGCGTCGCAGCTGTGGACGGCAGCGTGGCGGGGCGGCACGGCGGTTTCCGAGGCAGCGACGGCGTGGCGGCAGCAGCGGCGCGATGAGGCTGTGAAGGGCGCGGAGGGATGGCAGTGCAACAGAGATGGCGGTAGTGTAGAGCAACAACGGTGGGCAGCTCTCTGGCGAGAGGGGCTGAGGCTTGGCGGTGGTAGGTGATGCGGCTCCGGCAGGGACGCGGCAGATGGGGACGGCGGTAGCTGACCTCCGGCGTGGCGGTGGTGCACGGTGGGAGGCACGGCGGTGGCTGTCCCTCTCTCTCTTCTCTCCCCACTCACTAAAAATTTTTGATCTCGAAATTCTCTCTCTCTGTCCTCAAAAATTTGACCTAACGACATATTGATAATGCTAATCTAAGTCAATTATATGGGCTTGCTAGTCCTAATGGGCTTGCTAGTCCTAATGGGCTTAGACTTGGGTTTAGACTTTAATTATCATTTAATTTCAAGTGGGCTGAATTAATGTGGGCTTCTATTTAATTAAGCTTAATGGACTAAATTAAGCTTAAATTAAAATAACCAAGCCTGTTTGACTTGTAATTTCCGACCCTTGCTTTCCGAATGAGCTGAGTCTCGTTCGAGGAAATTTAAGCTCGTTTGCTACCGCCGATCAGATGTAGAATGCAATTATCCTAAATAAACCTAAACTATATGTTATGCAATTTTATTATTTTTGTTTAGGGGTTAAAATTTAATCACTAATTTTCTATGTAAACTACGACTAAATGGTCGACAAAATTTAGGTGTCAACAACTTTAATAAACAAAAATAATAAAATTGCATAACATATAGTTCTATGTAAACTACGACTAAATGGTCGACAAAATTTAGGTGTCAACAACTTTAATAAACAAAAATCTCCGTTGCTTTCTTCTGCTCCATAAGAATATCTTTAAGTAGTCTTCTCAACCATATTGCATGACAAACACATGAAGATGCAGCTACATATTCAGCTTCACATGTCAATAGAGTAACACTTGATTGCTTCTTTGATGACCACGTGAAAGCAGTATCACACAAGAAAAATACAAATCCGGTGGTGCTTTTTCGATCGTCAATATCTCCACCATAATCACTATCCGAATAAACTTTAAGTTTGAAAGATTCAGAGCAATAATAGTGCAAACCATGAGAAGTAGTACTTTTGATGTACCGAAGTATTCTCTTTGCAGCTTTAAGATGATATGATTTGGGCTTCTCCATGTATCGACTAACAATTCCAACACTATACATAATATCCGGTCTCGTGCATGTCAAGTATCTCAAACTCCCAATCAAGCTTCTATAATATGTCGAGTCAACATCGGCACCATAATCAAACTTCGAAAGCTTGGTTGCACACTCCATTGGTGTATTGACCGGTATACAGTCCTTCATGTCAAATTTTTCAAGGATATTTTCTGCATATCCTTTTTGGGAAATAAAAATTTTATCGGCACTTTGCTTTACTTCGATACTAAGGAAATAATTCATAAGACCATTATCGGTCATCTCAAATTCTTTCACTATCGATACCTTAAAAGCATTAATCATAGCCGAATTATTTCCTGTAAAAACAAGATCATCAACATATAAATAGGCGAGTAGAATATCACATTTTTCTTGCTTCAAATAGAGTGCATGCTCGTATGGACATTGAGAGAATCCATTGGCCTTGAAATATGCATCAATTCTGGAATTCCATGCTCTCGGTGCTTGTTTAAGCCCATATAGAGCTTTCTTCAACCTCAGTATTTTATCTTTATGACCTTTCACAACAAACCCCTCGGGTTGTTCAACATAAATTTCTTCTTCAAGGATGCCATTCAAGAATGCTGATTTGACATTCATTTGATAAATCTGCCAATTATTTTGAGCAGCAATGGAAATAATCAATCTAATCGTTTTCATGCGGATGACGGGGGCAAAAACTTCATCATAATCAATTCCGGCTTTTTGCTTGTACCCCTTCGCAACTAATCTAGCTTTGTATCTTGTCACTTCACCTTTTTCATTCTTCTTGGCCTTGCACACCAATTTAACACCAATTGATTTCTTGTCATTCGGAAGATTGGCAAGCTCCAATGTTTGATTTTTCTTGATAGCTTCAATTTCTTCGTTCATGGCTTTCCTCCACTTTTCTTCTTTGGCCGCATCATCATAAGCAAGTGGTTCATAATCTGCAAGAAGACATATAAAATGAAGCTCTTCGGTAGCTTCGTAAATTTCAAACAATCTTCTTGATCTTGGCAATAGCAGTTCATCGACACTATTTGAAGAGGATGGTGTTGATGAACTTGTTGGAGAAGAAGGTGAAGGTTGATTTTTCAACTCCGTTTGATTGGAATCACTACGAACATTTGTTTCTTCTTTTGGATTTTCTTCCCACATTTCATCTTCATCGAACTTGACATCTCTACTTACATATACTTTCAAAGTGTTAGGATCAAATAATCGATAGGCTTTGGATGATGAGTCATATTCGATAAAGATGAGCTTTTTGCTCTTGTCTTCAAGTTTCGATCTTTTTTAGTCCGGGACATGAGCATAGGCAATGCTCCCGAAAATTCTTAAGTGCGAAACACTTGGTGTTCTCCCGGTCCATGCCTCTTGTGGAGTTACGCCTTCAAGTCCATATGTTGGACATCTATTTTGAAGATAGACGGCACACGAAACAGCTTCGGCCTAAAGTTTCTTGGACAAATTTTTGTTCTTCAACATACTTCGAACCATATCGAGAATGGTTCTATTTTTCCGTTCAGCCACATCGTTTTGTTGACGAAAATACGGGGCCGTCAAGAAACGTTGAATACCATGATTTTCACAAAATTTGTTGAATATAGCTGAGGTGAATTCTCCACCATAATCAGTCCTCAAAGCCTTGATAAAATAGCCGCTTTCCTTTTCAGCCAGGTTTTTGAATTGTTTGAAAGTATCAAACACTTCTGTATTTTCTTTCAAAAAATACACCCAAGTTCTTCGAATAAAATCATCAATAAAAGTAACAAAATATCGATGATTACCATATGAGTGAGGATTGATCGGGCCACATAAATCGGAATGAATCAACTTAAGTGGCTTCTTCGCTCGATAAGTCGCCTCTTTCGAAAAGCTAGTTCTGGAATGCTTGCCGATAACACACCCTTCACATAATTGATCGGGATGATCAATATGTGGTAAGCCATAAACCATCTTCTTGCGAGAAAGTAAATTGAGTCCGCCAAAATTGAGATGGCCAAACCTCAAATGTCACAACCATGAAGGATCATCTACGCACGCCTTTAAACATTGAGACATCTCACTCTTTATATTAAGAATAAACATCCCGTTCTTCGACATCTTCACATTTGTAATCAGTTTATTATTTCGATCTCTCAACATAATATTAAGATTTCTCATATGAACAGTATAACCTTTCTCCAGAAGTTGTCCCAAACTTAAGATATTACTTGACATTTTTGGAACATAATAAATATTGGTAATAAACTGACGTGCACCATTCTTTAGACGAATCAAAATTGTATCTTTCCCTTCAACAATAATTTTAGAGTTATCACCGAATGAGACAGACCCTTTAATTGTCTCATCTAACTCGGTAAACATCTCCTTTCTTCTGCACACGTGATTGCTTGCGCCAGTATCCAAATACCACATATTGCTTTGACCTTCTTCATATTCTTTGAATGCCAATAAGATAACTTGATCAACATCATTCACCAAGTTCGCCTTTTCTTCTGCTCTGCTACTTTTTTTGTTCCAGCAGTTAAAAGCATAATAGCCAAGTTTATTGCAATGATAACATCGGATTTTAGATTTATCATACCATTGGCTTGTCGAGTTCTTTCCTCTTCCACGAACGCCTCTTTGGTACCGGTATCCTTCATCACTTCGAGTAAGATCTCCTCTGCTTAGTCCACGACCTCTTCCTCGAAAGTGACCTCGGTCACGACCTCGATCACGATTTTGATTTGTCCCGCGATTTTGTACGGGATCTCTTCTTTGCTCTTTTTCATCTCGAATGGTCAATTGCGTTTGGAGAACTTCTTCCACCGGTTCAATCTATTTCTTTCTAAACCTTTCTTCATGGGCTTGTAATGAACCCATAAGTTCATCGATCGTCATGGCATCCAAGTCTTTGGATTCTTTAATTGCAACCGCAATATGATCATACTTCTTGTCTAAGGACCGAAGTATTTTCTCAACAACACGAACATCGGAAACGTCTTCTCCGTTTCTTTTCATCTGGTTAACAATTGTCAAAATTTTCGTAAAATAATCAACAATCGATTCAGATTCTTTCATGTGAATTACCTTGAATTTGCCTCTCAAGGTTTGAAGGCAAATCTTCTGAACTTTCTGAACTCTTTGATGTGTGTTTTGAAGAATCTCCCATGCCGCTTTAGCGGTAGTGTCGTTCGAAACTTTTTCGAACATGGAATCATCTAACGCTTGATAGATGATCGACAGGGCATATTGATCTTTCATACGAACCTTCTCCAAGGAATTCCTCTGGTTCTGGTTCAACGTGGCTTCATCCTCTGGCTCATCATAACCAGTGCTAACAAGTTCTCACACACCGTAGGCGCCGAGTAGAGCTTTCATTCTAACAGCCCAGTTACCATAATTTTCTTTGGTAAGACGAGGGTATTGAAGAGGAAGCCGATTGTTCGTTGAGGCCATGATCACGAACCGTAAGCTCTGATACCAATTTGTTGAGCGTCAAAGACCCGGCAACAACTTGATTTAATGGAAGAAATTTTTTTGAAGGTGAAACAATCACAATTCGCGTCTTTCTATTGCATATCTCAATTACAAGAGAAATAGACTATATATAGATCATAGTTTGATTCGAAATAGGAAACCTTTTTCTAGGAAACCTATTCTAATTAGGAAACTTTCCTAAAATATAACTAGAAACAATATCTCACAATATCTTATCTTATCTCTTAATATCTCACCATATATATGAAAAATCAAAATATGGAAATACAAACAAACTCAAAAAAGGAAACAAGTACTAACAAATTTGGTTTAATTTCTAATAAGAGACCCAAACTAGAAGTCCCCAATTACAGCACATCTAATGCCTATGTAAGGACACTTTTCTCTTGACATTCAAACAACTACTGAGTCTTTCTCTAACCAACCTCTTAATTTGTGAGAGGATTGCATCAGAGCATACAGGGAGAGTGGGATTGTGCAGACGACATTTTATTGCCTTAGAAACAAAATTTTCGGATTTCTTGGTGATATATCAGTGGTAGATAATTTTCTGTGTTAATTTTCTATTGTTATGTGGTAGGCTATGCATCCAAGATTCACTGAAGAGAACTTAGAGAAGAACAAAGTCATGTATATAAAATTTGTTGACCACGCTGCAAAGCATGGTTGCACTGCTCCTCAATTGGCCCTAGTGAGGCTTCTGCATCAAGGGGATGACATTATCATGATACCAGGTAACAATTTCGTGCAAGCATTGAGTCACATAATAGTAGATTTAGTGTTAATATGCCACTAGTTGTCGATTTTCGCAAAATGAGGATAGGTATGTCAAATCAGGCAGTTGTTGATGTTGCGATGTTTATAACAAACTATAACTTTCAGTTGCGATGATATAGGGACCAGAAAAGTCAAGAACCTTGAAGGCAATATTATATCAGTGGCACCTAAGCATAGCCAAGACAAGATGAGAGAAATTTGTGATGTCGTGGCCGTGAATGAAGTGATTCAAGACAGTTAGAATCATTCGCCAAGTATTCATGGAGATATGCATATACCCCAGCAAGATAAAACATTGACCATGGATGTGCTCAATGGACGCACTTTCATATTATTTCCACTAGTTGCTGTAAAGGAGAATACTGTAGTCAAAGCCCGAGGTCAGTGGTTGCGATATCCACATTTCGGTCTCATCATGGGGAGCCTGAGAAATCATGAAATCATTGATGTGAAAGACATCTATGTCCCTCCATTCTACGAGCTTCTTGTGGTAGAAACTGTAGTGTATGCCTGAATGTTAGGATTCAACAAGCTGAGGTTTTCTTTAAGGTGGAGATGCTTTGCCTGTGCTATATTCCGACCTAATATTTCATCGGTTGTGCAACAGTGAGGTTCAGCTAATGGAGCAGAATATCGTAGGGATCATAACTTGTTGGTTTGAATAGCTGCACACACATAGACAGGTAATATCCGGTACACAGTGTTGCTTGATCCTTCTAGTAGCATGTTCAATACCAAATAAGCAGGTCAGAAAAAGCACCTGGAGGCAAGTTTAGTGCCATAACATGCTCCTGCACTGCTTATCAATATGCTCTATAAAAACCTCTCCAAGGAGATATTGTCAGAAGCAAAATTTGTCCAAAATATGTGAATTGTAGGGACTGAGATACAAGTGTAGTTAATGCTTTTCAAAATCAGAATACTTATTCCTCCACTGTAAGCAATAAAAGCTAAATACCTTTATCATAAGGAGAGAGATAAAAAATATATAGATAAAATCGTTGATAAATCTGCAGGGACCTAACAGAAATTAAGGTGCTTCAGTCACGGCATACCCGTGCTGATGTGTGAGACTTCATTTTCCATTGGGACGCACAATAAAAGGCTCAAGCCTTCATCATTGGAAACCCACTACGAGCGAACCCAAGTTAGAGCTGATTAACGTATCCAGCGGATTCTGCTTTCAGTTAGAACCTTTAAGTTTATGGAGTTATGAGCTCACTAGCCGATAGATATTGCCCAACAGTAGTTGAATTTGACACATCTTTCGATCACTGGTCTAGCGGGTCATAAGCGGATCGCATGTAAACTTCGTCAAAGCCAGCGACCCAGATGCATTGAGTGCTCATGAACCGAATTCTTTTTGAAGCTCAATTTCTCGAGAGAACTCTAGATCCTTCCTTGTGAATGCGCCTTTGAAACGTGAAGAGAGACTACAAGAGTGGCGTGTCGTGCTTGAGCTGCAAAGTCGTGGCTTGTTGTCCTCATCAAGGTCACGCCATTGGACGGTGATACTTGAAAGTCCTCATCTGCTCCGATTGGTTCTTTACCAAACTCAAAAACCTCGAACTACGCTACTCTTCTCTTGGCCTCACGTTCGAAAGCCAGCAAGAACTGTAGTCCCACAAACCATTGCCCATTGTTTGTTCAGGGGCTATTTGAAGGTCCACGTCGTCACTTTCACATTAAACGGACAAGGTGAAACCATTTAACCTCCAGCAACATGCATCACGTGGAACCAACACCATCCACTAGTCTCTCTCTCTCTTCCCCCGACATTATATAAATACCGCTTCATATCACTCACTCTACAGTCCAAGACAGTAGCGCTACAGTCTAGTCAGAGTCGATTCAGTTGCACACTTTGAGATCAGTATTGTTCTCCTAGTTATCCCAAAACTTTTGGTCATTGCTTGAAGATCATGGCCTCAACAATCCTGATGCACTTGATCCCTGCGAGGTCTAGGACTGCGATCCGCGTTAGTTCCAGGAAATCTGTTGTGAGAGGACTTTTCCCCGCCAACCATAGTCCTAGGTTGGCTCCTTGAGGCAGCTTGCTTGTGAGGTGCATGACTGAGGTAAAGTAGCAGATTTTCGAATGATCTTGCCTATAATGTCAACAATGTGATATTGGGAAGCTTATTGAATTAACATTGGTACGTGGTGAATGTTGTAGGAGAGCAAGCTGGATCAGAACCCATCCCCGAAATTGAAATCGAAGGTATATATATGATTGAGAGTCTCCTAGCACATGAATGCGAGTTTTGGGAAGGCTTTACTTATGCGCGTAGCTTTGATCTACTTAGAGAAATTAAACTTTAGGATTAAGTTTCCTTACCAAAAAAAAAAAAAAACTTTAGGATTAAGTTTCCTAATGAAAAGTGTTGTCAAAGAAATTGAACTGGCGATACTCTGCTGATAAAATTTCGTATCAAGTGAGAAATTCACTTATTCTAGTGACGTGAATACTTTATTTGCCAAGTATAGGTCCTCTCAAACTGTTTGAAAACACATAAACTCGACCAGTTGGATGACAAGTTTGCGACAGAAGCGTTGTGTGTATAGAATAGTGCATGCACGATATGTACTAGTTATGTGCCCTTCAATCAACTAAAGGTTGTCAATCAGTTTCACCAAATACTTAACTACTCCTTGTGAGAACTAAAGTTGATCACGTTGACAGGTGAGCACCGACTTCGTAGATGTGTTTGCATTTAGCGGGCCGGCGCCAGAGAGGATCAACGGCAGACTCGCAATGATTGGCTTTGTCGCGGCCATTGCGGTTGAACTATCCAAAGGCCAGGACTTGTTTGCTCAGATCAGCGAAGGTGGTATCCCGTGGTTCATAGGGACGAGCATTCTGCTCTCGGTGGCATCTCTTGTTCCGCTGTTTCAAGGAGTCACGGCCGAGTCAAAGTCGGACGGGTTGATGACTTCCGAAGCTGAGATGTGGAATGGAAGGTTGGCGATGTTGGGACTGGTCGCGCTGGCCTTCACCGAATATGTCAAGGGAGGAACACTTGTCTAGGGTTTGAGTATTAGAGTATATACTACGAAAGGTCGATCGTGATGTAATACTCAGAAATCAATAAAGTGAACCAATGTCTTAATACAAAGATTGTGCACTTCTTGGTTAGATTTCACATTACGGTAGTTGTCATACTATAGATTAAGTTTTAAATCTTGTGCATTAGTGTTAATTTAGTGTTAAACCTTTTTTTATATCAATTAAATTCTAAATATTTTGTCTTTGTGTCAATTCAGTTATTTTGGCTAATTTTGATAAGATATTACTAATGTGGATGCCGGCTGGCTTACATGGTATCACCAGTGCTGATGTGTATAATTTTTAATAATTTTTTGATTTTTTTTTATCGTTTTGTTATGATTTTTTTTCCTTTCTTCTTTTACTTTTGGCTGGTAATCGGAAAAATTAGCTATGAGATGATAATTGCAGGCGAATAAGCTGCAGGTACCTTTGCCAAAGAGTCCTATGAGAAACAAGGACGTACTTAAAATCAGAAGGATCTCAGGATTTACAGAAGTAAATCAACTGAAGCAACAATAACAATGATGGACTGCCCAGATGCATTGAGTGCTCATGCACATTCTTGTTGCAGTTACAAATTCTCAAGAGACCTCTAGATCATTCCTATTGCATCAGCCCTTCGAAACGTGAAGAGAGACTATAGAGAGTGACGTATTATGCTGGCCTGCAAAGTCATGACATGTCGTTTTCATCAAGGTCACGCCGATGCACGGTAGTTAAAGGTCCAATGTGTTTCTCCATCGTCAAAAACCTCGAACGACGTTACTCCCCTCTTGGCCTCACATTCGAAAGCCAACAAGAATCGAAGTCCCACTACAAATCGTAGTCCTTTGTTTGCTCCGCGGCTATTTGAAGGTCCACGTCGTCACTTTCGCATTAAATGGACAAGGTGAAACCATTTTAACCCGCCACATACATGCATCACGTGGAACCAACACCAGCCACCAGTCTATCTCTCTCTCTCTCTCTCTCTCCCGGTACTCCATAAATACCGCTTCATTCCACTCACTCCATAGTCCCAACACAATAGCACTTCAGTCTAGTCATATTCCGTTCGATTGCAACTCTTAGTGCTGTTCAACTAGCGTTCCCAAAACTTTTAGTCATTGTCCGAAGATCATGGCCTCAACGATGCTGATGCGCTCGATTCCTCTGAGTCCTAGGACTGCGATCGACATCAGTTCCAGGAAATCTGTTGGGAGAGGGATTTTCACTGCCAACCATGTTCCTACGATGGCTCCCCGAGGCGGCCTGCGAATAAAGTGTATGACTGAGGTAAAGTAGCACGATTTGGATTGATCTAGATTATTGCGCAGGTAATATGATACCGGGATGTCAGTTGAATAGACATTAGTGTGTGGTGAATATTGCAGGAGACCAAGCCGGAAGTTAGCACAGAAATACCAGCTTCTGAAATTCCTTCTTCATCGCCTCCACCGAACCCATCCCTGAAACCGAAATCAAAGGTATATTTATGCTTAAGAGTGCCCTGGTACATAAATACGAGCTTTGAGGAGGCCTATACACATCGCGTTATCTACTCAAAGAGCTGAATGTATTGCATTCAAGTTTCTTAAATGTTTAAGTGTTGTTGAAAATATCAATCTGGTGATCCACTGCTGATTAAATTTTGTGCCAAGTGCAGTAGTCACATATTATTCTGACATGATTACTTGTCAGCATATTATAGGTCACTTTTTCTATCTCATAGATTTGACAAGCTAGTTGGATGACAAGTGTGCAAAAGAGGTCGTGTGTATATAAGAATGTATATGCTATATCTACTAATGTTATGTTCTTATACGTTATACTCCTTGCGTAAACTAACGCTGCCCCATCATATTGACAGGTGAGTACCAATTTCACAGATTTGTTCGCCTTCAGTGGGCCAGTCCCGGAGAGGATCAATGGCAGACTCGCAATGATTGGCTTTGTGGCCGCCATTGCGGTTGAGTTGTTTAAAGGCCAGGACTTGTTTGCTCAAATCAGTGAAGGTGGCATCCCCTGGTTCATAGGGACGAGCGTTTTGCTCTCGGTTGCATCTCTGGTGCCGCTGTTCAAAGGAGTCACGGCCGAGTCAAAGTCAGATGGGTTGATGACTTCCAATGCCGAATTGTGGAATGGAAGGTTCGCGATGTTGGGACTGGTCGCATTGGCCTTCACCGAATATGTTAAGGGAGGATCACTCGTGTAGGATTTTGGAATAGAACTTTATACGTAATCAGAATGTAATCCTTCCAAGCAAATAAAGTAAACCATTGTCTTGATACAAATATTTTGCACCATACCTTCTTGAGAACTCAACTTACATCAGTTGTCATACTATAGCTCATTCTGTCAAAGGATATTTCAACGACTTATTCAATGTGGAGTATACTTCAAAGAGAACTCCTACCTTAAGAAGAAACCACGATTTGTATAAAGCGGAATCAAAGAAGTGTCGATTAATTTAGCAGATGGTAGTTGCAGACTAATAAGAAGCACCTTTGCCAATGAGTTCACCATGAGATTTAGATGACTCAAAGAAGAAGGAAGAACAAACATAAATCAGAAGGATCTAGGGCTTTTCAGAAGTAAATCAACAAAAGCACTTCGAGATGAGACTCAGTTGACTAGAAGGTGGACGAAGATCTCGGTTAAATCAGAAGGATCTCAAGTTTTCCAGAATCAACTAAAGCATCTCACGATGCGACTCAGATGACTAAAAGGCAAACGATGAACATACTCAAATCTAAAGGATCTCAGGCTTTTCAGAAGTAAATCAACAAAAGGAACAATTATAAGGATGGTCGAGCGAATTCGGATCGCCCTCTAGATGAGGACGGTCTCAAAGAAAATCTCAAAGCAACAGATTTTGCAAACAAAACTAGATCAAACTTCAGATTTTCCTCTTCCAAGTACAATTGCAGAACTCACCAACTCAGCACCAATAAATCTCAAGAAATTAAGTGCAATGACCCATTGAAATATTTATCAGCGCTGTTTTCTTCCTACCCTTTTTGACTGTCCAGATGCCAGTAGTGTGATTTCAGGGACCTCCGTCGTGAACTCTGCCGTTTATTTCACTTCCATCGGATATGTTGCAATCCATTGATAAACCGACTGACTGAAAAATATAACCACTCATTCATGATGCAACTATTACACCAATGAATTTGTATCCAATGACACATATAGAAACTGTATCGTCCGATCATTTATACAATTTTCAAATTCATTTACATTGATATGTCGTTCATAGCAAATAATAGATATGATAATATATAAAAATATCTCACTTTATTATTGCGATTTGCCAAACAATAAATAGGATATAGCGAATCCCTTGGATTTCATATTCTGTCATATCCAATCATATCTTTGTTATAAATCCATACGGCCAAATGCAATCTAAAAGTCCTACAAATCTTGGTTTTGCCGACCTTCGAACTTGCGGAATTTCAAGCGTAATTATAGGGCCGTCAAGATGGGTCATCAGCCCATATTTTAACCAACATTTGTTGAAGTGAGTTATATAAATGGACCATCTTAAATTTGAAATGTAAGATCATAATGAGTCCTAAAGGGAAAGATCAATGGGTTTCAATGGATATGTTTTAAAACCCAGTTTCAACCCATTTAAAAATAAACTGTTTCAAGTTCAGCCCATTTTCATTGTTCCTCCTTCGGTTGTCTCTCTCTCCCTCTTCAATTTCACCCGTCCGACTCACGCCGCCCTCGCCGCCTATCTCCGGCTTGCCCGCCGCCCATCTCCGGCGGAACTCCGATCTGTCTCCGGCGTCGTTGGCCTCCCTGCTCTACGGTCGATCTGGTATGAAACCTCTCACACCATTCCTCTGACTCTTTCCGACCACTCTCTCTCTCTCTCTCTCTCTCTCTCTCTCTCTCTCTCTCTCTCACTCTCTCTGTCTTCACTCATCCATTTCCCTCAGTCGCTCAAATCGTTCAGTGCACAGTCGAGCTCCGAAGATGTTGTGGGTCGACAAGTACCGCCCGAAGACGCTGGACCAGGTGATCGTCCACGAAGATGTTGCACAGACTGTCAAGACATCGGTACTCCAAATCCTCGCCTGTACTGAATTTTGGTGCTCTTGTGCTCCCTGAGCTTCGAATAACCGTCAGTTTTTTGTCTAATTATTCTGGTCTCGATTCGTTTTGTTGCGTGCGTGAAGGTATCGGAACAAGATTGTACCCATTTGCTCTTTGACGGCCCCCCTTGGCTCTGGCAAGAAAACCCTAATCATGGCACTTCTCAGGCAGCTATCCGCGTCCAGCTCTGAAAAAGGTTCTGATTTCTTCCGATTGGCCCGTGTTGATTTGTTGGGATGTGAAGTTATGCCTTCTGGTGAAATAAGGCCTCATTCTGCTAAGTTTTATTTATTTATTGGCAACAGTGGCTTGAACTGTTTTTGTTATGATATCTTTTTGCAGGTCAAGGTGGAGATTAAGACTTGGTAAATAAATGTGTTTAAGTGCAAACACTTTTATGATTTTTTTAATGCGTCCTTTGTCTATTTCTGCTATGAAACTTGGGTTATTACTTATAAGTCTGCTGATTCAATTGTTTGATTTCCTTACGGAGGAATTACTTTTAAATGATAGGGTCTGATAGCCTCATACTTCAGCTACATCTGATTGAAGTGGCCTCCTACTTCAGCTAGGATTGGAAATGTAAGGGACTGACAGCAGCTATATATTGGCTCGCAGTTGTGGGCATTGTTTTGTGTTTTTGTCTTTGCCAAGTGAGTTTGCAAAATATTCATGGTTTTCTTGTTGGCAGTGCTTTCCTTGAAGGTGATTGTGCATGCTTTGGCCATTCTCTTTGGTTGCTTTGTTATCATAGTAGTGCATCAAGATCACCTCTCTTCTTTAACTGTAACTATTCTCATTGAATCTAGGTGACTAAGATTTGGCGATCAAGAAATTCTATGCTGCGTACTCGGTGTGCTCCTTCGTTGATGGTGTTATCCAAATTATTGAATTTACTATCATGCATTGCTTCGAGGGACGCCAAAAGCAAGGTTTTTTTTAATGTTTTTTACCTTATTTACTATCATTTTTTATTGTGCTAATTTACTTGTTTAACTTGATATGCATTTTTATCCAAGTCATATATACACATGAACATATTAAATAGGTGGGGGTTTTCATAGGTTGGAATAATATGAATGTGTTTTAATATACAAGTTGGGTTGGGCGTGGGTCACTTAATTTGTATTGTACATAAATAGGTCAAAACAAGTTAAATGGGTTAGAGCATTTTCGACTTTACCCAAAATTGACCTTACCCACCCATTTAACGGCCCTAGATACTATAAAAAAATATAAAATATATAGAAAATGGTAGAAAACCTAATTAATTAAATACTAATGATAGAAAAATAATAATCATTAATAAACACAAATAATTACTTATGCATCTCATCGTCCACTGGAGTCTGGTCCCATTCCTTTATACCAAGGTTATATATTCTTTGTACGACATGGCTTGGGTTGAATTTACATTCACATAACTTCTTTAGCTTTTAATTATGCATGTATTGTTATTAGAATTGCATGATTAGGAATAAAAATCGAAAAGATTTCATGAAAATGATTATCTCAAAGCAAAAAGCTATCAATAACAAGCGTAAGGTAAAAGTGCCTGATAAAGTTTCCCAACCTTGAATCTCTACTTCGTAGAAGCGGCTCATAATTGGTCTAAAATAGGTTAGTAGCGGCTCTACTCTTGTTCCATCGATAATATCTGAAAAATCAAGTGGCAATTGATAGGATTTGGGAGTGATTGTGCGAAGCAAATCCTTATCCGCATCTTTTACTCATTAATCATTTCTTACGAACATTTATTTCCTCATGGTAACAATAAAGTTGAACTTGTTGTCGTAAGTGAAGAAAAGTGTTTGGTCCTGACAATTACATAGACAAAATCTGTGAATCCTTTAAATGTGACAAAATATCGATTAATACATGGAATGGATTAATTTGCTTCTTTCTATTGCTTATATAATAATGCAGTTTATTTTCGATTTACATAGGAAAATGTGATTTTCATTAATATGATTATCAAAGTTGACAATTTGCGTTGTATTAAGGCTGCACTAAGTTTTCTTCATTTCTAAGAATTAGGTCGTTAGTACTTACGATTCTAAACTTTACAAATTCTACGGATAGGTTTTTGACTTCTTTCACAAGCTATATTTTTTCCAATCTTTTTTTTTTTATTTTTTTTTTCAATAAAAAAATAGATCTTACATTAATGTAGTGCATTGAATTCTCTTTTTCCTTTTATTCGAAAAGACACAAATAGATTTTTTTTATTTCAATATTTATTTCATATTAAGTTTTGCTACAAATACTAGACCACAATGAGCTCTATGTTTTTACTTGCCCAAAGTCGAGTCTTCAATCCCGATCATTGGATATCAAGTGCGTAGTTAATTCATTGCGAGTAGCCTCAAAGCTAATAATGATCAACATTTCCCTTGTTCATTGTCAGACATGTGACTTAGATTATACTAGAGACTACAATTGGTTCTTATTTTTAGAAAATAGGTCTCATTCATGGTCGAGGCCACACGGAACACTATGTTTTCATTTGTCCAAAGTTGGGTCATCAATTCCGATCATTGTATACAAAGTGTGTAGTTAATTCACTACCGAGTAGCTTTAAAGCCAATATTTGTTCACATTTCCCTTATTCATTGTCGGACATGTGACTTAAGCTATACTAGAAACTATAATTGGTTATTATTTTTAGGAAATAAGTCTCATTCATGATCGAGGCCACAAGAAGCTTTATGTTTTCACTTAACCAAAGTCGAGTCACCAATTCTTATTATTGGATATAAAGTGCGTAGTTAATTCACTACCGAGTAGCTTCAAAATCGATAATGGTCCACATTTCCCTTATTTATTGTCAGATATGTGACTTAAATTATACTATATACTATAATTGGTTCTTATTTTTAGAAAATAGTTCACATTCATGGTCGAGGCCACAAGGAACTCTATTTTTTCACTTCTCCAAAGTCGGCTCATCAATTCTGATCATTAGATACAAGGTACATGATTAATTCACTACCGAGTAGCCTAAAGTCAATACTGGTCGACATTTCCCTTATTTATTATCGGATATGTGACTTAAACTATATTAGAGACTACAATTTGTTGTTATTTTTAGGAAATAGGTACCATTCATGGTAGAGGCTATAAGGAGCTTTATGTTTTCACTTGTCCAAAGTCGGATTATCAATTTCGATCATTGGATGCAAAATGCGTAGTTAATTCACTACTGGGCAACCTCAAAGCCAATAATGGTCCATATTTTCCTTATTAGTTGTCAGACATATGATTTAAATTATACTAGAGACTGCAATTGGTTCTTATTTTTAAGAAATAGATCTCATTCATGGTCGAAGCCACAAGGAGCTCTATGTTTTCACTTGTCCAAAGTCGGGTCATCAATTTCAATCATTGGATACAAAGTACGTAGTTAATTTACAACTGAGTAGTCTCTAAGCTTATAATGGTCAACATTTCACTTATTGATTGTTGGACATGTGACTTAAATTATACTAGAGACTGGAATTGGTTCTTATTTTTAGGAAGTAGGTCACATTCATGGTCGAGGCGATAAGGAGCTTTATGTTTTCACTTCTCCAAAGTCGGGTCATCAATTCCAATCATTAGATTTAAAGTGCGTAGTTAATTCACTACAGAGTAGCCTCGAAGCCAATAATGGTCCACATTTCCCTTATTGATCGTCAGACATGTGACTTAAACTATACAAGAGATTACAATTGATTCTTAATTTTAGGAAATAGGTCCCATTCATGGTCGAGGCCACAACGAGCTCTATGTTTTCACTTGACCAAAGTCAGGTTATCAATTCCGATAATTGAATACAACGTGTGTAGTTAATTCACTACTAAGTAGCCTTAAAACCAATAATAATCTACATATTTCTTATTGATTGTCGGACATGTGACCTAGACTATACTAGAGACTACACAAGGTACATTATGTGAGCACAATGGGCCATGCATTAAAATGTGAAAAAAGCTTGAGCCAAATGGTATGTAGAAATCAGGATACATCATAGGGTATATTATGGAAAATGAAACAATGGACAGCAAAGTGAGACAAACCACAAAGTTAGGTAAACGTTTAAGCTATACAAGATTATTAACATTGATCTTTTCACCAAGATCGAGTAAAATCAGATGAGAGACAAATAGAGAAGTCAAGACGTACATGGAGGGTAGGAAACCTAAGCTTGCTTCTAAGCTAGAGCTGAAGGTGGAGCTAGAGCCTGAGCAGGGATAGCCTAAGGAAGTTTTGGTTGAGAAAATTCCCTAAGATCTTCCATTTTGGCAGGTATAATTGAAAATATGAAACATACGGTGATTGTCATATTGAAAGACAAAGCCTCTAGAGCGCTTGTTATAGCTTTTGATGTGAGATCATGGGTAAAAGATCGTAGCATGAGATGAACAGCAAACATTGGGGGATGAATTGGGTACTGCAGAGCGTCTAGTCTGCTAGTTCTTCATTGATAGAATTGATAGCAAGTCTTCGCATGTAAAAAAACACTTATCTTGTTTGCTTTTGGAATGATAAAGTAAGAGGTATTTGGCCAAGAGATACCACATCTTTTAACCAAACGATTAGGAGATCGCTCTGAAAATAAAAATAAAATAAAATAAAAGCTATATCCTTTTCTTCTGTTGCAATCGTATCCAACCTACTTAGTCATATATCAGGTATAATCATCAATGCAAAAGGAATTGCGAGAAAGAAACATAATGTATAACTTTTAGTTTTATCACCAGATTCCTTGTTTATATCTCAAATGATTTAATAATCAAGTATAGAGAAAAATTGACTGCTAAGCATTTTAGCCAAAAGAAATTGGTCAATCAATTTATGTATGCCAAGATCTATAATCTGATTAAATGATAAACCACTGAAGAAGCTAATCAATTTATTAGTCGCACTTAAGTGTATCCAGCAGTTAATCATCCTTGATTACATTATCCTGTTGTGAATTTGATTATAAACAAATATTCGTCAGCAAAACTTTCACAAAGAAGGGTCAAATGCCTGAGCTTGCATGGGAGCCTGAGATGAACGTGGAGCCAAAGCCTGTGTTGGGATAGCAAGAAGAGGTTTTGGTTGACGAAATTGACTAAGATTGTCCGTTATGATAGGCACAGATGAAAAAAGGAGACAGATGAATGTCATATTTAGAGACGATGCCTCAACTGCACTTTTTACAGGTTTCCAATTCATATCATGGGAAAAAGGAATCATAGCATGTGAGGAACAACCTTTTGACATGGCCCAAGGGGGCGAAGTGCTCCGAGCACGTCCGTGAACAAGATGTGGGCCATTCGTGCATTGGACGTGGCTTGTCCGTGCATGGGACGTGACCCATCCGTGACCAGGTGCGAGCAGCGTCCGTCCCTTCAGTTTCTTCTAACAAACAACCCTACAACTTCCCCTTGGTAGACGACCCTTGAGCTCCCCCACGCCCTTAGGGCCTCTAGAACTTCTTATATAGCTATGTAATGATTGTATCTATTCAAATACCACCGTTGGATCATGAGGGACCCAACGGTTCATATTAGACCCATACTTGTATATATAGGAGACCTTCACCCTTCATTTGTACATGCTCATTTGCAAGAAATACAATTACGCTGCTTTCTCTCTGTTCTTGTGAATCGAGTGTGTGTGCAAGGCTAACTTGGGAGTGATTCTAAGGCCACACGGTTATGGGATTGTTATTAAATCAATCGACCTGCGATGAGTGGTATCAGAGCCTTCGTTCCTAGGGCAATGGCTAACCTGCGTTTTAATGCTGCGAATGTCCAAGGTGAGGACCGTTAGGATCGTGGAAGGTTGACCGAGAGAATCAGCGTCCAAACCAGGAGGAGTCGTGTTGCCTCCAGCTCGAGAGATCTGAAGGGTGACTTGGAACGTCGAATGACAGGTTTAGAGGGAACCGTCACGGACGTCCAGGGGATGGTCGATGACTTGCATCAATCCATCAAAGGAGTGGACGCTAGAAGGGAGGAGCACATGGCCGAGGTGCAATAGCTTAAAGCCGGCATGGGAGAGCTCCGCGACGAGATACTAAGGCCTATGACCCATGAGCTGCAGTAGCGGGATGAGACTTGGGAGGCCGCGATGGTGGCCATGCACGCTGAGATTGCCAAGTTCAAGGTAAAGCTAGCAGAGGTAGAAGCAGCATGCGTGAACGGGGCGATCACCGTGCATTTATGTATGGACACACCCAAGTCGAGAGAGTTCAAGGGCTCACGGGTGGTCAAGGATGTCCATGGAGCAGTACTTCTAGGCCACAGGGATGAACGACGACACGACACGAGTATACACAATAGTGAAGTATTTAACTGATAATGCTTTGTTGTGGTGGCATCGTAGGTCCGACGATAGGAGTGGCGACCTTATCACGACCTGGGCCAAGTTCATCAAAGAATTTCGGTGAAACTATTATCCTGTCTATGCGGAGGAAGAAGCTTACGATGAGCTCAAGTGCTTCGAGCATAATGGCACTATCCGTGAGTATGTGAAACGGTTCTCGAAGCTGCTACTTCAAATTACGTCAATGAACGACATGGGGATTTACTACCAATTCATGAGTGGCCTCAAGTCATGGGCCAAACAAGAGCTCAAATGGTGCAACGTGAGATCTCACGACGGCCACTTCCATGGCGGAGTCTCTAGAGGAACCTAAAGTTTCGTTCACAGGCAAGCCCAACTTTCGTTCGAGGGATAGGGCTAATTGTGGGGGAGACCAAAGCAAATACAAATGCTTAATAGAGACAAGCCAACACCGGCACCACCTAGGGCCCATCGAAGTCGAGCGGTTGGGGATAACAAAAGGTATGCATCTATAAGTGCTTCTTTTGTGACGGGCCACATATGGCTAAGGAGTGTCCCAAAAGAGGCAAGTTAGCGGCCCTATGCAAAGAAGATGAGCTACGAGAGGAGATGCGGTTGGGTTCGCTGCGAATCCTTTGTTCCATTAAGGCCAAGAAGGCCAAGGAGTCCAAAGGAATGATGTTCATGAACGTGAAGATCGAGAGCACCATGATGAGTGCACTCGTGGATACCGGTGTGTTCGACCTCTGCATATCCCAAGAGGCTGTAGAAAAGCTGAATCTTTGAGTCGAGAAAGGAGGAGCCAATTGGCTCAAGAAAGTAAACTCCAAAGAAATCCCGACTAGCGGTGTAGCTAGGGATGTGAAGCTTCATATTGGTCTATGGACCAGATAGGTGTAATGCCCTTTGCGGATTGTATATGTATTATGGACACGCGATGCCAATGCATGGTCCCGATCCACCATGAGTCAAGACGCAATCAGAAGATGCTCTCGGCTATGCAACTTAAGAAGGGAGCCTGAAATGAAGGCGAAGCTAGAGCTTGAGCAGGCTCAGCAAGATGAAGTTCCGATTGAGGAAATTGACTGAGATTGTCCTTTCTGACGGGCACCGCTAAAAAAACGAAATAGGTAATTGCCATATTGAAAAATGATGTCTGTGCCGCCCTTTAAACTATTTATTTCATATCATGCGAAAAAGAATCATAGCATATGTGGAACGGATGGAGGATCAACTGAGGAACTGTAGTAACCGTATCCGTATGCAGTCTCAAATTCATCTCCATGATAAAACTCATTTTATCTCGGCTGTTGTTGGAACGGTAATTTAAAAATATTTACCAAGAAAAACTCCACACCTTCAACCAACAGCTATTATAAAAAAATAACTGAGAAGTGCACTCCCCTTTGTTCCTGCTAATGTCATAGTCAACTTAGTTACTTGGTTTTAAACATATACCTCAACTGCACGTGAGATTCCAGAATAGAGGCAAGCCAACTTGCAAGCACCTTTGCCTAAAGAAATTGGCCAATCAATTTTTCAACGCCAACTTCTCACATAACCTGATCAAAACCCACTTAAGGAAATGCAGAAGCTAATCAATCTTCATTATGGACCGGTGTTCATCAGAAAAAAAGGACTCAGAATAAAACCAATCATCAAAGGAAGCTAGTATTTATTTAGGGTTTTCTTTTCCGTCAAAACTTTCTAGTCTCGTGTTATTCAACCAAACGATTTCACAGTATTTATACAGCGCACTAACAATGTATTTCTCTAGTCTGAAACTCAACATTTGCTCCCCTGAATTCCACATGCGTCTTTTCAAGCAAAGCACATACTTTTCAGAGAGAGAGAGAGAGAGAGAGAGAGTTACATGAGGAATCCGACAGACCCTGAGGCAGAGCAGAAGCCGCATCCGCAGCCAAGGCCATAGCTGAGCGAGGGAGCTCTAGCTCAGGAAACTGGCATGGATTGCTCATTTTGCTTCCCTTCCTTTGGTCCGAAAGCTCAATGAAACTGAAACAGTGGACAACAGAGGCAATTGGAGGAGGAGCTTCGAGTCCAGCCAAGTTATGGCGTTTGATGCAAGAGGCTTTTGGAGTTGAACCGTGGCGGTCTGTTGAACATCCTCATCACATATCAATGTGCTCCATCGAACTTGTTGCTTACGTCTTGCTATTCTCTTGCACAGTACTCGTTCATTCAATGACGAACTTCCGGCTCCTATCCACATTTTAAAAAATTCCATAATCCAAAGTACAAATTGCACTATAGTTTTGGTAACTACTCGTGAAATATAGTCAAAAATAGATTACGAAAAACTTTATTTTGTGGAGAACAACTGATGCAGAAAATTGGGACGGTGAAGAAGACGAGCCTTATCAATTTAAGCAAGACGTGGTCTTGTCCCATTTTTAGAACCTTTTCGAGAATACTTTCTATAGCGTAAGCAGTCGTGAAAACGGAAACCCTAATCTACTACCAATGGAACGAATGTCATTAGCCCAAATTCAGAATTTTTGTATGTGTTGGCGCATGAACCCAGCTTGTGTAATGATGCTTTTTTGTTTTAGAGAAAGCCACAAGAAAACCCCAAACCAAATTAATGCTATTTTCTTATGTAATGGATGACTAAATGAGGTCGTCAAAATGTAAGTGTCAATAACAATCTCTTAATCTTCCAAATTGAACATTCTATCCTTGCCACATGCTTCTGTTCAAAAGAGTCCTAGCTAAAATAGTTAACTTTCCAAGGGCATGGGACTCATTTCCTAAAAATAAGAACCAATTTAGTCTCTAATATAGTTTAAGTCACATGTCCGACAATCAATAAGGGAAATGTGGACCATTATTGGCTTCGAGGCTACTCTGTAGTGAATTAACTACGCACTTTAAATCCAATGATTGGAATTGATGACCTAACTTTAGAGAAGTGAAAACATAAAGCTTCTTGTGATCTCGATCATGAATGAGACCCATTTCCTAAAAATAAGAATCAATTATAGACTCTAGTATAGTTTAAGTCATATGCTTGACAATCAATAAGGGAAATGTCTATCATTATTGGCTTTGAGGCTACTTGGTAGTGAATTAACTACGCACTTTGTATCCAATTATCGGAATTGACGACCCGACTTTGGACAAGTAAATACATAGAGCTCTTTATGGTCTCGACCATGAATGTGACCTATTTCTTAAAAATAAGAACCAATTGTAGTCTCTAATATAGTTTAAGTCACATGTCTGAAAATGAATAAGGGAAATATGGACCATTATTGGCTTTAAGGATACTCGGAGTGAATTAACTACGCAATTTATATCTAATGTTCGGAATTGAGGACTTGACTTTAGACAAGTGAAAACATAGAACTTCTTGTAGTCTTGACCATGAATGGGATCAATTTCCTAAAAATAAGAATCAATTGTAGTCTCTAGTATAGTTCAAGTCACATGTCCGATGATCAATAAGGGAAATGTGGACTATTATTGGCTTTGAGGCTACTCGGAATGAATTAAATACGCACTTTGTATCTAATGATTGGAATTGTGGACCTGACTTTGGACAAGTGAAAACATACAGCTCCTTGTGGCCGTGACCATGATCGAGACCCATTTCCTAAAAATAAAAACTAATTGTAGTCTCTAGTATAGTTTAAGTCACATGTCCCATAATTAATAAGGAAAATGTGGACCATTATTGGCTTTGAAGCTGCTCGGAGTGAATTAATTGCACACTTTGTATCCAGTGATCAGAATTGATGACCTAACTTTAGACAAGTGAAAACATAAAGCTCCTTGTGGCCGTGACCATGAATGGAAGCTATTTCCTAAATATAAAAACCAATTGCAGTCTCTAGTATAGTTTAAGTGACATGTCCGAAAATGAATAAGGGAAATGTGGATTACTATTAGCTTTGAGGCTACTCGGAGTGAATTAACTGCGCATTTTATATCCAATTATTAGAATTGATGACATGATTTTGGATAAGCGAAAGCATAGAATTTCTTAGGTCTCAATCATGAATTGCATCCATTTCCTAAAAATAAGAACCAATTGTGGTTACTGGTATAGTCTAAGTCATATGCTCGACAATCAATAAGAAAAATGTTGATTATTATTGGCTTTGAGGTTACTTGGTAATGAATTAACTACGCACTTTGTATCCAGTGATTGGAATTGATTACCCAACTTTGAAGAAGTGAAATATAGTGCTCTTTGTGGCCTCGATCATGAATTAGACCTATTTCTTAAAATAAGAACAATTATAGTCTCTAACACAGTTTAATCATTGTTAGTTTTTTATTCTCACTGCTTCAGCTTATAATGATATGAACATTAGAAGTTAGTCTCTGTTATAAATCATTTTATGTGTCTGTACGTTTCGGAGTTGATTTCGTGGTAAAGACCTTTTGTCCTATGCTCAAGTCACTTTTGGAGTAAGATCTAAATCTGTATGACATGAAGTGGACATTGTGCTTGAAAATTTCCACAAGTATATATTCGAAAGTAGGTTCCCCTCACTGCCACTAACTTTCTCATTCATTCGCTATATTTTTTGTGATATGGTGACCATGAATGTTGATTATTGGAGTGAATATGTTAATTGTTTTTTTCTGGTGATGGTCAGAGGTGATTAATGGCGTGGTAAAATGTATATGCGTTGGTATCTGCTTAAGAATTTGTGTAGAGGATTGTGTATAAAAAGTTCATACATGCTGATTTTGGGCAGATTCTAAATGTTTTTATGTTTGTTTTATTATGAAATGTTCAGCTATATTGATTTTCAAGGAACAAGTTTTGTAATTTAGAGGATTTTGTTTGGAATGGTTCGATTGATTATGGATAAGTAACTTTGTATATTTGTCGCTTGAATAGAGATGGATAAAGATTTGACCAACAATTTAAAGAATAAAAAGGAAGTTCGAGTATATTGGAAATGAGAATGAAGGAGTCTCGTCGAAATAAATTGAATCTTGTCAATACATGCTGGAATCGTGTTGAAATTTGTTAAAACATGCTGGAATTGAACCGAATGCATGCTGATTGTGATTGTATTTCTCAGCCCAATGAAATTCTTGTTCTATTTTGTCTTTAGTTTGTTGACACAAGTTCATATATATATATGTGTGTGTGTGTGTGTGTGTGTGTGTGTGTGTGTGTGAAGACATTACATCAATTTCATGTCAATTTTTTCCAAAATAAATGAAAGTTTTGATCTCGATTACTCTATAATAATTTTGAATGTTGTTGCACGGCATTAATTGGATATGATTTTAGTAGATTTCAAACTTAGTTTTGCTCTTGCATGAAGTGGATGAGTTTGCCTACCGTGTTGATTGTTTGAGCTGACTGCTAGCTTATTCCATACTCAACTGTGACCTATTTCCTAAAAAAATAGAACCAGTTGCAGTCTGTAGTATGGTTTAAGTCACGCGTTTGATAATTAATAAGGGAAATGTGGACTATTATTTGGCTTTGAGGCTATTTGGCAGTCAATTAACTATGCATTTTGTATCCAATGATCGGAATTGATGACCCGATTTTGGACAAGTGAAAACATGGAGCTCCTTATGGCCTTGACGATGAATGGAACCTATTTCCTAAAAATAAGAACCAATTGCAGTCTTTAGTATAGTTTAAGTCACATGTCCAACTATGAATAAAGGAAATGTGGATCATTGTTGGCTTTGAAACTACTTGGTAGTGAATTAACTACACTTTTTATGCAATGATTAGAATTGATTACTCGACTTTAGAAAAGTGAAAACATAAAGATCGTTGTGGCCTCAACCATGAATGGAATTATTACCAATTGTAGTATCTAGTATAGTTTAAGTCACATGTCCAACAATCAATAAGGGAAATGTTGACCATTATTGGTATTAAGGCTACTCGGTAGTGAATTAACTACGCACTTTGTATCCAAGGATTGTAATTGATGACCCGACTTTGAACGAGTGAAAACATAGAGCACCTTGTGGCTTCAATCATGAATGACACCTATTTCCTAAAAATAAGAACCAATTGTAGTCTCTAGTATAGTTAAGTTGTATATCTAACAATTAATAAGGGAAATATGGACCATTATTGGCTTTGAGACTACTCGAAGTGAATTAAATACACTTTGTATCTAATGATCGGAATTGATGACTCGACTTTGGAAAAGTAAAAACATTGAGCTCATTGTGGTCTCTATCATAAATGGGACTTATTTGTTAAAAATAAGAACCAATTGTGGTCTCTAGCAAAATTTGTCATATGTCCGACAATGAATAAAGGAAATGTGGACCATTATTGGCTTTGAGGCTCCTCCGTAGTGAATTAACTACGCACTTTGTATCCAATGATCAGCATTGATGACCCGACTTTAGAGAAGTGAAAAACACTGAGCTCCTTGTGGCATCGACCATGAATGAGACCTATTTTCTACAAATAAGAACGAATTGTAGTCTCTAGCATAATTTATGTGACATGTCCGACAATGAATAAGGGAAGTGTGGACTATTATTAGCTTTGAGACTACCTGGTAGTGAATTAACTATGCATTTTGTATCCAATGATTGGAATTAATGACCCAACTTTGGACTAGTGAAAACATAGAGCTCATTGTGGACCATTATTGGCTTCGAGACTACTCGGGGTGAATTAACTACGTATTTTGTATCCAATGATCGGAATTAATGATCAGACTTTGGACAAGTCAAAACATAGAGCTCCTTGTGGTCTCGACCATGATTGTAGTCGAACATGCGACTTAAACTATACTAAAAACTATAATTAGCTCTCAGTTTAAGGAAATAGGTCCCATTCATGGTCGATGCCACAAAGTGCTCAATGTTTTCACTTGTCGAAAGTCGAATCATCAATTTCGATCATTGGATATAAAGTGTGTAGTTAATTCACTACCAAGTAGCCTCAAAGCCAATAATGGTTCACATTTCCGTTATTCATTGTCGGACACGTGACTTAAACTATATTAGAAGCTATAATTGGTCCTTTTTTTTTTAGGAAATAGGTCTTATTCATGATCGAGGCCGCAAGAAGCTCTATGTTTTCACTTGCCCAAAATCGGGTCATCAATTTCGACAATTGGATACAAAGTGTGTAGTTAATTCACTATGGAGTAACCTCAAAACCAATAATGATCTATATTTCCCTTATTTATTATCGAACATGCTGATCAAACTATACTCAAGACTACAATTGATTTTTATTTTTTAGAAAATATGTCCTATTTATGGTTGAGGCCACAAGGAGCTTTATGTTTTTACTTGTCCAAAATCAAGTCATCAATTCCAATCATTGGATATAAAATGCGTAGTTAATTCACTTCCAAGTAGCATCACAGCCAATAATGGTCCAAATTTTTCTTATTGATTGTTGGATGTTACTTAAACTATACTAGAGCTTACGATTGGTTCTTATTTTTAGGAAATAGGGCACAACCGATTATGGAATAAGCTAGCAGTCAGCTCAAACAATCAACACGCTAAGCAAACTCATCCACTTCATGTAAGAGCAAAACTAAGTTTGAATATACCAAAATCATATCCAATTAGTGCCGTGTAGCAATATTCAGAATTATTATAGAATAGTCGAGATCAAAACTTTCGATTGTTTTGTAAAGAATTAATGTAATGTCTTTACACCTATGTATATGAACTTGTGTCATCAAACTAAAGACAAAATAGAACGAGATCTTCATTGGGTTAAGAAATGCAATCATGGTTAGCATGCATTCGGTTCTATTTCAGCATGTTTTTAACAAATCTCAACAAGATTCCAACATGTATTGACAAGATTCCTTAATTCTCATTTCTAGTATACTCGAACTTCCCTTTTATTCTTTTAATTGTCAACGAAATCTTTATCCATCTCTATTTTAGCAACAAATATATAAAGTTACGTATTCAGAATCTATCCAACCATTCAAAACAGAATTCTCTCAATTACAAAATATGTTCTTTGAAAATCAATATAGCTGAACGTTTCATGATAAAACAAACTGCATAAAAGCATTCAAAATTTGCTCGAGATCCGCATGTATGAATTTGATATACACAATTTTCTACTCAAATTTTTAAGCAAAGACCAACGTATATACATTTTACCTCGCCATTGATCACCTCTGACCATCACCAAAACAAAGCAACTAACATGATGACTCCAATTATTGACATCCATGGTTACCATATCACAAAGCATACAACGAATGAATGAGATAGTTTGCAATAGTGGGGGGAACTTACTTTTGAACATATACATGTGGAAATTTTCAAGCACAACATCCACTCCATATTACATAGGTTTAGATTTTACTCCAAAAGTGACCAAGAATATGACAAGAGGTTTTTACTATGAAATTAACTCTGCGATGTACTTAGACACACAGAATAATTTATAATAGAAACTAACTTTTAATGTTCAGATTATTATAAGTTGACGCAGAGAGATAATAAAAAAATAACACTGGTTAGACTATGCTAGAGACTGCAATCAGTTCTTATTTTTAGGAAAATAGGTCTCATTCATGGTCGAGGCCATAAGAGCTCTATGTTTTCACTTCTCTAGAGTCGGGTCATCAAGTCCAATCATTGGATAGAAAGTGCGTAGTTAATTCCCTACTGAGTAGCCTCAAAGCCAATAATGGTCCACATTTCCCTTATTCATTGTCGGACAAGTGACTTCAATTATACTTGAGACTACAATTGGTTCTTATTTTAGGAAATAGGTCCTATTAAGGGTCAAGGTTGCTAGGAGCTCTATATTTTCAGATGTTCAAAATCGGGTCATCAATTCCGATCATTGGATATAAAGTGCGTAGTTAATTTACTACGGAGTAGCCTCAAAGTCAATAATGGTCCACATTTCCCTTATTCATTGTTAGATATGTGACTGAAACTATACTAGATACTACAATTGATTCTTATTTTTAGGAAATATGTCCCATTAATGGTCGATGCCACATGAAGCCCTATGTTTTCACTAGACCAAAGTTGGGTCATCAATTCTAATAATTGAATATTAAGTGCGTAGTTAATTCACTACTGAGTAGCCTTAAAGCCAATGATCCACATTTTTATTATTGATTGTTTGACATGTGACTTAGACTATACTAGAAATCACAATTGGTTTTTATTTTTAGGAAATAGGTCTCATTCATGGTCGAGACCACAAGGAGCTCTATGTTTTCACTGGTCTAATATCGAGTCATCAATTTCGATCATTGAAAACAAAGTGCATAGTTAACTCACTTTGAGTAGTCTTAAAGTCAATAATGGTCCACATTTCCCTTATTCATTGTCGTACAAGTGACTTAAACTATACTAGAGACTACAATTAATTCTTACTTTTAGGAAATAGGTTTCATTCATGGTCGAGGCTACAAGGAGATCTATGTTTTCACTTGTTCAAAGTTGGGTCATCAATTTCGATCATTGGATACAAAGTGCGTAATTAATTCACTACCAAGTAACCTCAAAGCCAATAATGGTACACATTTCCCTTGTTCATTATCGGACATGTGACTTAAACTATACTAGAGACTACAATTGATTCTTAGTTTTAGGAAATTGGTCCCATTCATGGTCGATGCTACAAGGAGCTCTATGTTTTCATTTGTCTAAAGTCATATCATCAATTTCGATCATTGGATATAAAATGCGTAGTTAATTTACTCCAAGTAGCCTAAAAGCTAATAATGGTCTATATTTCCTTTATTCATTATTGGGCATGTGACTTAAATTATATTATAGACTACAATTAGTTCTTTTTTTTAGGAAATAAGTCCCATTCATGATCGAGGCCACAAGGAGCTCTATGTTTTCACTTATCCAAAGCAATTCCGATCATTGGATACAAAGTGCGTAGTTAATTCACTACTAAGTAGTCTTAAAGTCAATAATGGTTTACATTTTCTTTATTGATTGTCGGACATGTGACTTAAACTATATACTAGAGACTACAATTGGCTCTTATTTTTAGGAAATAGATTACATTTATGGTCGAGGCCACAAGAAGCTCTATGTTTTCATTTGTCCAAAGTTGGATCATCAATTTCGATAATTGGATACAAAGTGCATAGTTAATTCATTCCAAGTAACCTCAAAGCCAATAATGGTCCACATTTCCCTTATTTATTGTCGGACATGTGACTTAAACTATACTAGAGATTACAGTTGATTTTTATTTTTAGGAAATAGGTTTCATTCATGGTCGAGACTACAAAGAGCTCTATATTTTCATTTGTCCAAAGTCGGGTTATCAATTTCGATCACTGGATACAAAGTGCATAATTAATTTACTACCAAGTAAACTCAAAGTCAGTAATGGTCCACATTTCTCTTATTCATTATCGGACATGTGGCTTAAACTATAGTAAAGACTACAATTAGTTCTTATTTTTAAGAAATGGGTCTCATTCATGGTCAAGGCTACAATGAGCTTTATGTTTTCACTTGTCCAAAGTCGGGTCATCAATTTTGATCATTGAATATAAAGTGTGTAGTTAATTCACTCCGAGTAGCTTCAAAGCCTATAATGATCCACATTTTCCCTATTCATTGTTAGATAAGTGACTTAAACTATACTAGAGATTACAATCAGTTCTAATTTGTAGGAAATAGGTTTATTCATGGTTGACTTTGTTGAAGTGAAATCATAGAATTCCTTGTGGCCTCAACCATGAATGAGACCTATCTCCTTAAAATAAGTATTAATTGTAGTCTCTAGTATAGTTTAAGTTACATGCCCGACGATGAATTAGCGAAATGTGGACCATCGTTGGCTTTGAGGTTACTCGGTAGTGAATTAACTACGCACTTTGAATCTAATGATCGGAATTGATGACCCGACTTTAAAGAAGTGAAAACATAGAATTCCTTGTGGCCTTAAACATGAATGGGATCTATTTCTTAAAAATAGGAACCCATTGTAGTCTCTAGCATAGTTTAATCATCGTTAGTTTTTTATTCTCTCTGCTTTAGCTTATAATAATATGAACATTAGAAGTTAGTATTTGTTATAAATCATTCTGTTGTCTAAGTACGTCATAGAGTTGATTTCTTGGTAAAGACCTCTTGTCCTATGCTCGGTCACTTTTGGAGTAAAATCTAAACCTGCGTGATAGGGAGAGGATGTTGTACTTGAAAATTTCCACAAGTATATGTTCGAAAGTCGGTCCCCCTCATTGTTGCAAACTTTCTCATTCATTCGCTGTATTCTTTGTGATACGGTGACCATGGATATTGATGATTGGAGTGAATATGTTAATTGCTTTGTTCTGGTGATGGTCAAAGTTGATCAATGTCGTGGTAAAATGTATATACGTTGGTCTCTGCTTAAGAATTTGTGTAGAGGATTGTGTATAACAAGTTTATACATGCTGATCTTCTGAATGCTGTTTATTTTATCGTGAAACGTTAAGCTATATTGGTTTTAAAGGAACATGTTTTGTAATTGAGAGGATTCTGTTTGGAATGGTTCGATGGATCCTAGATAAGTAACTTTGTATATTTGTCATTTGAATAGAGATGGATAAAGATTTGGCCGATAATTGGAAGAATAAAATATAAGTTCAAGTATACTGGAAATGAAAATGAACGAGTCTTGTCAAAATAAATTGAATCTTGTCAATATATGCTGGAATCGTGCTGACATTTGTTGAAAACATGTTGAAATTGAACCGAATGCATGGTGACCATGATTGTATTTCTTAGCCCAATGAAATTCTTGTTTTATTTTGTCTTTAGTTTGTTGACACAAGTTCATATATATATATATATATCTGTGTGTGAAGACATTACATCAGTTTCATGTCAATTCTTTCCAAAACAATCGGAAGTTTTGATCTCGACTAATTTGTAATAATTCTAAATGTTGTTGCACAACACTAATTGGGTATGATTTTGATAGATTCAAACTTGATTTTGCTCTTGCATGATGTGGGTGAGTTTGTCTAGCATGTTGATTATTTGATTGGAGAAGGATCTGCCTAAGAGGACAATTTAGCTTTTAATAACTTCAACCTGGGGAAGGCAGATGGCTTATGACCAATGGCGGAAGCAAAGCTCGGTGGTTTGTCTCCTAACGGTAGGGGTGTTCCATCTCATAAGAGTTGGTTACAGAAGCCACAACGCCTCCAAGGTACGCTGGTGAAGGATATTTCAATGCATAATTCAACATGGAGTGTACTTTGAAGAAAACTCCTTCCCTAAGAGGAAACATCGATCTGTACGAAGCAAAAGTAGAGAAGCGTACATTAATCTATGAGATGGTAATTGCAGACTAATAAGCCGCAGACACCTTTGCCAAAGAGTCGAACGATAGAATTGTCCAAAAGGTAAAACGACATACTTAATATCAGAAGGATCTCAGGATTTTCAGAAGCGAATCAACTAAAGCAAGAGTAACAATGATGGACAACCCAGATGCATTGAGTACTCATGCTCCAGATTCTTGTTGCAGTTAAAATTCTCAAGAGAGTCTAGATCCTTCCTAGTGAATGAACCTTTGAAACGTGAAGAGGGACTAAAGAGAGTGGCATATCATGCTGGAGCTGCAGAGTCGTGGCATGTCGTTTTCATGAAGGTCACGCTGATGCACAGTAGTAGAAGTTTCAATGTGTTTCTCCACCGTCAAAACCTCGAACTACGTTACTCCCCTCTTGGCCTCGCATTCGAAAGCTAGCAAGAACTGAAGTACCACAAACCAGTGTCCTTTGTTTGTTCAGCGGCTATTTGAAGGTCCACGTCGTCACTTTCACATTGAACGGACATGATGAAACCATTTAACCCCTACAAATATGCATCCCGTGGAATCAACATCATCTACCAGTCTCTCTCTCTCTCTCTCTCTTCCCCAGCACTACATCAATACCGCTTCATGTCACACACTATTCAGTCCAAGATAGTAGCACTTCAATCTTGTCAGATTCGATTCAATTGCATACTTTGAGTATTCTTCTACTAGTTTTCCCAAAACTCCTGGTCATTGTTTCAGGATCATGGCCTCAACAATCCTGATGCACTCGATCCCTGCAAATCCTAGGACTGCGATCGACATTAGTTCCAGGAAATCTATTATGAGAGGACTTTTCCCTGCCAGCCATGGTCCTAGGTTGGCCCCCCCGAGGTGGCTTACGTGTGAGGTGTATGACTGAGGTGAAGTAGCAGGTTTTCAAATGATCTTGCTTGTAACGTCAACAATGTGATATTGGGAAGTTTATTGAATTAACATTGGTACGTGGTGAATGTCGCAGGAGAGAGCCAGATCTAAACCCATCCCCGAAATCAAAATCAAAGGTATATTTACTCTTGAGTCTCCTAGCACATAAATACGAGTTTTGGGAAGGCCTTACTTATGCATGTAGCTTTTATCTAATCAAAGAGATTAAACTTTAGGATTGAAGTTTCCTGATGATAAGTGTTGTCAAAGAAATTGAACCGGTGATACTCTACTGATTGAATTTCGTATCAAGTGAGATGGTCACTCGTTATAGCGACATGATTACTCTGTCTACCAACTATAGGTCCTCTTGTAACTGCTTAAAACAAATAGACTTTGACTAGTTAGTTGGATGACAAGCGTGCGACAGAGGTGGTGTGTGTATAGAATAGTGCTTGCACGATATGTACTAGTTATATGTCCTTTCACATTGACTATTTAATTTCACCAAATAAATAACCACTCCTTCCGTAAACTAACTTGATCACGATGAAAGGTGAGCACCAACTTCAGAGATGTATTCGCATTTAGCAGGCCGGCGCCACAGGATCAATGGCAGACTCGCAATGATTGGCTTTGTGGCGGCCATTGCGGTTGAACTGTCCAAAGGCCAGGACTTGTTCACTCTGATCAGTGAAGGTGGCATCCCATGGTTCATAGGGACTAGCATTCTACTCTCGGTCGCATCTCTTGTTCCGCTGTTTCAAAGGGTCACGGCCGAGTCAAAGTCTGACGGGTTGATGACTTCCAATGCCGAGTTGTGGAGGAAGATTTGCAATGTTGGGACTTGTTGCGTTGGCCTTCACCGAATATGTTAAGAAGGGCATACTGGTGTAGAGTTTTGGAATTAGAGTTATGTACTCGTGAAAGTAGATCAGAATGTAATCCTCAGAAGCATAATATGAAGTGAAGCATTGTCTTAATACAAAATACTGTGCCCAATATCGTCTTGGTCAGATCTCAAATTAGAGTTTCTCACGCTATAGATCATTCTCTCGAAGGATATTTCAATATTCAACATGGAGTACACTCTGAAAAAAACTCCTATGTGAGAAGAAACGTTGATTCGTATGAAGTGGAAGTAAAGAAGTGTTGCTTAATTGGTAATTGCAGACTAATAAGCCACGAGCAACTTTGCCAATGAGATCACGATGAGACTCAGATGACTTTGGGTGAACGAAGAACATATGTAAATCAGAAGGATCTCAGGCTTTTCAGAAGTAAATAAACTAAAGCAACAATAATAAAGATGGACTGAGCGAATTCGAATCATCCTTAGATGAGGACACTCCAAATTCTCAAAGCAACAGATTCTGCAAGCAAAACTAAATCAAACTTCAGTCTGTACCCTTCCAAGTAAAAAGGAGGAAATTCACCAACTCAGCAGCAACATATCTGGAGAATGTTAAGTGCAATCACCCATTGAAGTACTTATCAGCGCTTTCTGCCGCCTTTCCTTTTTTTGACTGTACAGAGGCCAATGGTATGATTTCATGGACCCAGATTATGAACTGTCCTTTATTTCACTTCAATCAAATTATGTAGCAATTGATTGTTTAATTAAGTCATAGCAAAATATATCTTCGAATAAACCACTCAATCATGATGGAACTCTTACAACCAATGGATTTCTTTCCAATGACACATCTAGAAACTGTATTGTCCGACAAAAGAACACTGGAGAAGGATCTGACCTAAGAAGACAACGTTTGCTTTTAAGAACTGCAATCTGGGGCAGGCAGATGGCTTATGACCAATGGCGGACGTAAAGCTCGGTGGTTTGCTTCCTTCTCTTTGCGGGCTTTGAACATCTCTTCTGTTTCAACCACGATCAGCCTCTTTACCTGCTCACGTAATAGATTCTTCAAGTAAGCAAATAATATTGATAAACAAAACCAAAATGCAGTAACTGACTAATCATTACTTGTTGCAACATTCCCCTAACGGTAGGGGTGTTCCATCTCATAACAGTTCGGTTACACTTGCGAAGCCGCAAAGCCTCCAATGTACGCCTGTGAAGTCTTCTGGTTCCAGGAATGCCCCTAACCAAGGTTATGTACAAGTTGGGGCTCCAAGCAATCGGCACACAAGCCTTGTAAGCTTTGAAGGCATTCATGGTTTTCTCTTTCTCAGCAACACTGAAGGGGACATTAAAATTAGTTTTTTCCATGACAAACCCCAGACAGCGATGAAGGAACAACCAGAATGAACACACATGCACACCCACACATACAAAAACAAACAAAGAGGATACCAAAGAAAAGCAAAATACTATTTCACGATTGGGTAAATAACAGATATCTCACCAATCACTATCTCCTTGATTTTTCACAATGACCCATTATAGAACAGACCTAACTAATATATATGAATAACTGAGAAACTAGCTAAGTTTCAGAAGGAACCAGTTAGATTCATCTGCAGGAGACTACGAGAAGCAACACTGCAAAACATGGTTAAACTAACAATATATTACTAGGCAAGGCCACATGTAGATGGAATTCTTCAATCTAGTAATTCAGTCATTTTAGAGTAACTTGAGATGCTGCTTGATTAGCTCGGTGATTATTATTCAACATCTGATTCTAGGTTGGTAAAACAAAAAGCAGGGACTATAGAGCAAGAAGCCTAATGCCTTACTGCGTCTCCTTGTATTTGAGATGTGGGATAGGACATACTCTTAATAATCGTATAATATTTGCTCATTGTCCTTTTCTTGATCCCATCTCTCCTCAAGCAATTTGTGTGCATTTCCAGACACACAACGACTAGAGTTAGTAAAAGTTCAAGCTCCCATCTTGAAACCATTCCACTTTTTTTAAATGGCTAGAATCTTCACTTCAATGAACTTTAAGGGGAAAAATTAAAAGGAAATAGAGACAAGGTTGATCAGAAAAATGTAGCAAGAGTAGCAATCCCACGGTATTGGTTCCAGTCATCGGAAAACTACGCAAATTTACCCATGTTGTTCGAAACTGAAGCTCCGAATTGCGCCGTCGCAAACCTAAGAATCTGAGGCTCTACAGCCCTCCTTTATGCCCCCTCAAGTGGGCAAAAACATAGCACCAACGCTCTCATAGGAATATGGTTGAACACCTTGCGGCCATGGGGGCTCAACACAAAACATCACCATCGATCCTCATCCTCCCAACCAGAACCGCACAAGAAGTACATCCTAAAGAACGAAACGGACCCGCAAACCCAAGAACCCAAATCAAGGGACGAACTAGTTCTGAACTAGCATGAACAAATTGGGAACAAAACCTTGTAAAATCTTGGCATTTACATGACCAGAGGAACTGGTACTAAAACCAAGAAATGGCAGCGAATCAAGAAGCACACCCCAGATGCAGACTCGAAACGAGCATCAAAACCCATGCATACCTCCACGGTCACCGCAGGCAAGTAGAGCAGCGCCACCGGAGAGTTGGAACTGGGAAGGCGACTGACGCGGACGGAGAGTTTAGAATTTGGGAGGGGAAGCTTCGGATTTTGTGGTTGGGCCTCGAGACACAATGGATCCCAACCAGAAGCCTGACTGAAAGATGGGCCACTTTCTAAGCAAAGAACAGAGGTGGACCGGCCCGATAAAACATCGAAAACGGTTCGACCGAGTCGGTGAAACCAATCGGTCACCTCAGGAGGTCTCGAATTCAAATCTTTGCTAGACAATTGGATGTTGCTAACCCGTGCCATGGATGGTGTTCCTTTGACTGAACCCGACATGTAGACTTAATTTAGTGTGTCGAAACTGGCACCGAATTCCATTTAATGAAGCCAAAATGAACAAAAAAAAAAACTATATACAATCTTAAGTCAAGCGGCGTAGTTTGAACTTCAAAGCTGGATTATCGCCCGCAAGCAAATGCGATGACCGGGTAAATAAAATGTGCTAAAAGTGGGTTGAGAGAGAGAATTTCAACCTAGGCATTAGGTCGAGAACCGTGTCATGACTCGCATCAGCTTGATGAACCTTTAATGTGAGTTGGGTTGATTTGCTCTGCCTTTATCCCACGAAATCCTATTTTGGCATGCAATTAGTGCCACAAATTGTCTCGAATTTGAGCCCATCGACAAAATCTAAGCAAGTGAAAACTCGGAATTGAGCTGGAGCGCTCGGAGTGTACAAAGTCCGATGCAAGTCAGCCATCCAAACACAACGCGGCGGACATCTACATTCAAACGGGAGATTTCCCATTTCTGATTGTTCGGAGTTTATGCACACTGGGCACCCGTATATGGAAGAGAAGTCCAACTTGGACTTGCTTCAGACAATAGGATTTCTCACACAATACAGATTATTGCTTGTTGAGGGCGTGCCGCAAACTCGCCTCCACAAGAATCTCTAGATGCCAACAAGCAAAATGCTGAAATTCCAAAGCTTGACTAGCCCACCAGAGCAGATGGTTAAAAATCGACGGTCCACCCATGCGACGCTCGCGGTTGACCACTTTACCGTGTCAACGCGTCTCATGTTGTCATCTTCACTCAACCTCCGGCGGGAAACAAGATTCATACTGAGTTTATGCCCAGAAAGACGTAAGATAATCGAGGGCCGAATCACCGACTAGAAGATCGTCAAAATAGTAAAAAGGCTCGAAGCATAAGTCGCACAACCAGTTTTATTCGTTTGTCTATCCACAAAGGACCAACCAATGTAGCGGATACAGATCCAAAACCACATAACCCTAAGCATAACAACTTTGTACTATATGAGCCAAGTCAAGGCAAACTGATTATTCATGCTAAGAAACCACCTATCACAGGCCAAGGCATACTTCAGTGTTTATTATATCTCATGAAAGCCCAACAGGGCTACACACATTAAGCTGCGGCATCAACTGCATGATCACTGCGTTCCTTCTGCACAAAAGCTTGAAGGTACTCTTTCCTGCAAGGAAGAATTCATCTCTAAGACTGGAGGGCAACATGTTGTATGAGAAAACTGGAGATGTAAACCACTAGAAGCAAAGGATAGATCAATACCTCGCAGGTAAATGGTCGTGAGGACGATTGAATGGGGTCCAAACTGGATCACCAACAAACAGTCGCATAGCCTATGCACAAAGATCACTTAGCAGAGAGTAAACAAAATTTCTTTCTATCAATTAGAAAATTCATTCTTCCACTGATTATGAAAAAGCTGCGATAACTTTAGAAGGCCCAAATCTAGTTCTCTCGCTCTCTTCATGTACATGGGTGCTCGATCAAAGAAGTGAAGAGGGGTATGCATGTACCGTAAGTACCTTAATGTAATTATCCGAATCGAGGGTAAAGCGATGGTAGATTCCAGCCGGTAAAACAATCAATCCACCTTTCTTTAACCACACACGTATCCAAGCATCATTCCGGTCCCTAACATCAAAATAACCTAGACGACAAGGTAAAAATTAGGGAATTTAATAGTAAACAGAATCCAGGAAGCTGAAAGAAGAAAATCAGGGACTTACCACTTCCAGCCACGCAGTAACGAATCTCCTCATCGGTGTGGAGATGCTCCTCAAAGAAGTTCTTGATCTTCTCTTCATAATTTGGTAGCTTCTCTGGGGAAACTTCGCAGAAATCCTGGGCAAAAATAAAATAAGTTTCATGCCACCAGACGTAGCAAACAAGCTCAACATTGGAAGTGTCCAGCAGACAAAGAGGGACCAAAGTTCTCAGGAGAATTAACACATTAGGCAGAAAATAGACATCAGTCTCTTTAAAACATTTAAGCATTGTTACTTAACAATGCAAGACTTTCAAACTTAATCATTCACCAAAAGATTAGTTAAACAAGCATGGAACGTATGATCATGACCCAGGTCTAGTTCCACGACATGGACAAACACGAATATTAATCTTGTCCTGAAGCAACTACAAACTACCAAAGCTAGTGAAAATGTGGTATAATATTATGAATTAAATTAGATAACTTGCCACATACCATATAGGAGTATCCACGTTCCTCACGGATTTTCTTCAATCCCTCGTCAGTTTCATAGTTGTCAGCATCCAATCGCCAGCTGAGAACGCCAAGTTCTGCAAAAACATGATAGCTCCTAAAGAATTGGAAAACAAAATTGTTTCATTGTATCTTACAACAGTGCTTCCTCAGAATGCATACCATCAAGCTGCTCCAAGGAAACAAATTCCTTAGGTTCACGGTGATGTGGAAGTCTTTGGTCTTCAGTGCTGTCATCCATATACCATGCTTGAAGGACTTCCTCTCTAGGATCCTACCCAGCATAAAGTTCGAAAGCATTATCGCAAATTCAGAACAGGCATTGAAGGACCCACAGTACATCACGAGATTCACAACACAAATTTAACCACCCTCTTCCATCCTCAAGGAAGGATGGTTGAAAATGTTCTATCCAAAAATTGTTTTCCTACCTTAAATTTTTCATAGTTTCCTAGTTCTCACGCTTAGATCATGACCACCGTTACAGAATCCATCATCAAAATCACCCTATCAAACCAATTTATCAAGTACTATAGATTAACTGAAATACAAACTAATGAATACCACGTATAGCAAATTGATATTCATAATACGCAAACCGGTGCACACTGTTAGGTGCAGACGCATACATGACACAGACAATCAACATACCGTGAAAACCCAAGAACAAGTTCGAAAGAAGAAGTGAAACAGATACATCTTTAAAAATGTTTAAGAGAAACAAGTACCCTATATTCTGCATTGACTACAAGGACCTGAAACAGATACATCTTTAAAAATATCTAAGAGAAACAAGTATCCTATATTCTGCATTGACTATAAGGACCTAAAAGTGGGCTGCAATATATTAATCCTCTCTGAGTACAATTATGCCTCTGTCCACAGTTCGAGCTCTAACTTTGGCACCATGTAAAGAGGCAATGACATCCGCCAGAAAAGTAGCAATCCGCTTTTTAGTCAACTTGACCTCCACACCTTCTTTCTACCATATTAATGGTTTTTTCTTGACTTAGCTAGCTTCATTATATAAGGTAATGGCTGAACTTTTTCCAGTTGGTTACCGAGACTCGACCTTCATGTCCCTTAAAGAGGACTAACTCACTCGAGATACTAAACAGCCACTTGTTTCAAAGGTTCTAAGCTATCAGAACGCGCACAAACAATCTACCCAGGTATTTCTTGCCCCTGGATCTCATACCCATCAACCCATCCAGTATACCGTGGCCATAGGGTGACGTGACCTACATGTGAATCCAAGATGGAAGCACATCAACCCAAACTAGGTCAATTAGAAGTAAGCCCTCAAGATTGCCCCATCACATAAATCATATTGGATTTGTCGTCTTTTGAGACTTCTCTTCGGGATGCTTCTCAATTCTTCTTTAGCACCTACCAGTCTACCACAGAGATCAAATCTGTTCAAGGGTTCGAGTTTCCCGTTCCCTGAATCCCAAAACTGCGGCAAACAAATCCTAACTCGGCTCAAAAAGATGATGGGTTTCGCCGTACCGACAGCTCACCCAAAACCAACAAGCCCAGCAACATCGACGAACTCAAAAAACAGAGTCAACTTGAAAATCCCAAAGAAAAGAAAACTGGGTGACCTCGAAATCAGATCTTCCCTCCTCTCTCGACCGATCGAGACAACAGACAAGCAATTCATAAGAAAACAACTCGAAGTCGAAGCGAATACCTTGCCGGAGGCGACCATTTTCGTCGATATCGCAGGTGGGGGAATCGACAAGCTTTCTAGGCGACGCGATAAAGCGAGGAGCGGAGGGCCAAATTGCCCGTTTTTAATATACGAGAACAAAATAAACAAAAATAAACAAAATTTATAATCTGTGCTTTCTCTCTTCCTCTGAAGAGCTTTCTCTCTTCCTCGGAAGAGCTTTTTCTCTATCCATGGAGATAGTTTGCCCTAACACCTCTTTTCCCCAAAACCCTAATCCCATACAAATCCCACCCCGCCCACTTTGATCCGTTCCCTCTACAATGTAAACCCTACACACCATATTCTTCCTTGCCCCAACACTACATACCCAAACCCTAGTCTCATTCGCATCTTCACCACAGTTCCCACCAAAATGTAGGCTAGAGCTCCCTTCACTCCCTCCTCGGTTTCATCCTCTTCCTCCAAATACACAATCAATTTCTCCAATCCCTTCATCCTCCGACTGAGGCATCAGAAGGAGCACCAGTTCGATTTTCCACATCTCAAGGAAAATTTGTTGCCGCCCAGCCTTGAGGTAAAGCTCCTTCATCAAAGCTCTTGGGCCGTGTTGCTTGACCCAGTTGCTTTAGGTAGTCTGCCGCACCTGTGTGAGTCTCACAGGGCTCAGATAATAGGACACAAAGAGCTTACTGCTTGTTTTTTACCCCCTACCGGTTCCTTGCAAAATGGAAGAAATATCTGAGAATGAGCTTAGGGTGGCAGCTCTCATTAAGAAACTGGGAGATCTTTGGTCAGCAAATGATTTAGTAGAGGCAGAAGAAGAAATTCCAGAGGAAAAACTGAAGAAATGTCGACTTACTTTATATGGAAAACTCTATTCAAAGCCCAATGTCAATTTCCAAGCATTCCAAGGCACAATGAAAAGGGCATGGAAAACTGAATCGGTAGCCTGTGCCCGAATCAAGCCGGGCCTCTTCTCCTTCGTCTTTAGCACAGAAGCAGAGAAAAAAAGGGTATTGGAGGAAGGACCTTGGTCCTTTTCCAGTAACTTGTTGATCCTCAAACAGTGGAAATCTGATACACCGGTACATTGCTATGATTTTTCCCGTTGCACCTTTTGGGTCCATGTCTTCGGGCTCCCTGAAGAAAGAGCAACGGTAGACGTCATCAACAGTTTAGCATCAAAACTGGGGACTGTACAGGAGGTTAGGCTGGATACCAAAGCAAATGGGAATATTATTCCGGGGAAAGCAAGGGTGGAAATAGAGCTGGCTGCCCCTTTGAAGTCAGGAACATTCTTCAATATGGGGGGGAAATGGATTTGGGTGGAATTCAAATATGAACGTTTACCTCATTTTTGTTATTCTTGCGGAAGGATCGGTCATTATGCTACTCACTGCAACATAGTGCCATATGAAGAGTCGAGGTTGGAGGAAAACATTAAAGGCAAATTTGGGCATTGGCTAAAGGCAGAAGTCAGTGAACATAGCCCGTACTGGGACTTGTTTTATGGGGACCAGATCCCTATAACGGAGGAGGAAATGATACCTGAAACCCCATGTCCTGACTACCCTCCAAAAGAGATCACAGCAAAAAGAAAATGCAGTGTGGATATACCCCTAGAGAATGCCTTTTGTCCAGCTCCTACCTTGGAGTTTGTTCAACACTCAGGGAAGCAAACTCAGTTACTTCTATTGGATTCTCCCGAAATAGAGACTGGTATGGAATTAGAATACAGGCTGCGAAAGAAAGGAAAAGCGGGGAAAAAAATCCCTCCTACTAAGAAACCGAGGAGACAGAACCCTGATGAGATGGGAGGAACAAGCTCAAATTCTCTAGATGAATCCTTATTACTGGATACTCCTGTTCATATGGCTGAAGGAGGACATGAATGGGCTGTGGTGGCTAGCCCTAATAAGCCACCGGGGATTAAATGAAGCTTTTGAGCTGGAATTGTCAGGGGTTGGGCACTCCCCTGACATTCCAGTCACTAAGAGCCATAGTGGCTCAAGAAAAGCCCGTTATGGTGTTTTTGATGGAAACAAAAAATAAAGAGGTGATGGTGGACCGTATTCGGAGGCGACTCCAGTTCCAGCATCTTTTGGTTGTGAATCCAGTGGGCATTGCTCGGGGCTTAGCACTATTATGGAATGATGAGGTTTCCCCAAATGTGGAAGCTAGTTCGGCTGAGTTTATTGATGTTATATGTAAAGATCCAAGAAGCGGGACTACTATGAGAATCACTTTCCTGCATGCTCCTACAAATTTTCAGGAGAGATTGCAACTATGGCAAAAAATAAGAGCTATTCACTACTCTAATCATCTCCCTTGGGTGTGCATGGGTGATTTTAACGAAATTTTATATAATTGGGAAAAACAGGGAAAGAGAGATGCAGACCACTATAGGTTAGTAGCCTTCCGAGATTTCTTGTATGATTGTTCACTTATGGATATAGAAAGCAAGGGGTGTGCGTTTACTTGGTCCAACAATAGAGAGGGGGACGAGCTGGTGAAAGAAAGGCTTGACCGAGTACTAAGCAGCTTAGACTGGAGAGTGTCCTTCCCAAATGCGGAAGCCTTTGCATTACCGGCTATTGGCTCCGATCATTGTCCTATTCTTCTTTCGCTCTACCCTAACCGTAAAGCACGGAAAAAAGAGTTTAAATTTGAAGCGTATTGGGTGGAAGACACGGACTACGACAAGATTGTCTCTAAAGCCTGGCTAGACCCCAAGTCCAAACAAGGGGGCATTGCGAACAGATTGGAAAAGGTTACCAAGGCCTTGTCTACATGGAGCTGCCAGAAATTCTCCAATGCGTATCGCCAAATCGAAGGGCTCAAGGAACAGCTAGTGGAACTCACTAATAGAAGCCTGGGAGGATCCACTAAAGAAGATATTCAAGCTGTCAAGGGGAAAATTGAAAAACTATGGAGGCAAGAGGAGATGTATTGGGGATTAAGATCTCGTGTCAATTGGCTAAAATGGGGAGATAGAAACACAAAGTTTTTTCACGCCACAACGGTGCAAAGGAGGCAACGTAACAAAATCTCCATGCTAAAAATTGAGGAGTCTACTTGGTGCCGAGAGGAGGAGAAAATAAAAAATCATATCACCGAGTTTTATAAATCCCTCTATACTACCACAGGATCGAGAAACTTCCAACCTGTTCTGGACCAATGCCCATGTATAATTCAGGGGAGTACAAATGATGCCTTACTGGAACCGATAACGATGGAGGAAGTAAGACATGCTGTCTTTCAAATAGCCCCAACAAAAGCCCCTGGACCTGATGGACTCAACGGCCAGTTTTACCAGCATCATTGGGAGCTTATCCAATATGATATTTTGCAAATGGTACAGGATTTTTTTGATTCAGGAACACTTGACCCAGAGCTTAACAAAACCCTCATTACCCTGATTCCCAAAGTCCCAAACCCAGAAGATATTAGCCAGTATAGACCCATAAGCCTATGCAATGTCAGTTACAAAATCATTTCAAAAGTGCTGGCAAACCGCTTGAAACCTTGGCTCTCTGGAATTATTACAATGGAGCAAAGTGCCTTCATCAGTGGACGTCAACTTCAAGATAATATACTGATTGTCCAGGAGGTACTGCACCAATTGCGAATCAGGAAGAGAAAGAAAAAATTCCAGGCGATTTTGAAACTTGATATGCAAAAGGCTTATGATAGAGTGGAGTGGGATTTCTTGGGGGCGTGTATGCTAAAAATGGGTTTCAACGAGAAATGGGTGAATTTGATTATGAATTGCGTATCTTCTGTCACTTTCAGTGTAAAATTTAATGGGGAATCCCAACAATATTTCCAGCCATCTCGAGGTATTAGACAAGGTGACCCTCTTTCTCCATATCTCTTCATTATCATGGCTAATATCTTGTCCTATCTTTTGCAAAAAGCCATAGATGATGGCAGCATAAAAGGGATTAAACTGAATAGCCTTTGCCCAACACTCTCGCACTTGCTCTTTGCTGATGATGCCATTTTTTTCCTAGACGGGAACATTATTGAATGCCAGAATCTAGCAGGGGTTTTGCATCAATATTGCTTCGCGACAGGTCAAGCCATAAACTTGAACAAATCAGGAATTTTATTTTAGTAATGGCTGCCCACCTAGCCTGAGGAAAAACATGGCTGAGGAATTGAGAGTTCCTGTGATTGACAAGACAGGGAAGTACCTAGGCATTCCTTCAGATTGGGGGACATCAAAGAAGCAAATGTTTTCTTGGATACTAGCTCGGGTCAACACGAAATTAGAAGGATGGAAGGAAAATCTTATCTCTAGGGCAGGAAAGGAAATACTGATAAAAGCAGTAGTGCAAGCTATACCCCAGTATGCGATGTCAATCTTCAAGATTCCCATATCGATATGTAGAGCGATTGAGAAAAGAATAGCGTCTTTTTGGTGGAAACAGAATGGATCAAAAATGGGCATTCATTGGAAGAAGTGGGAGGTACTCAAGCTAAAGAAAACAGAGGGTGGTCTCGGATTTAAGGATCTCATAACTTTCAACAAAGCCATGCTGGGTAAGCAGGCTTGGAGATTAATCCAATCCCCCTCAGCCTTATGGAGTCAACTCATCAAAGGGCTCTATTTCCCTAATGGTAATTTTTGGAGTGCTGACAAAGGGTTTAGACCCTCTTGGGGATGGCAAAGCCTGTTAATGGGGAGAGACACTATTCAATCATCAATTAGGTGGGCAGTGGGCAATGGAAAATCAATCAGAATCCGTGAAGATAGATGGTTATCTCAGGGTTTGATCAGTGGGCCAGCTAATTTAGGAGACCCCCAAAGAGTTGAGGAGCTATTTGTACAGAACAAGCAATGTTGGGATGAAGAGAAACTGAACTCCCTCTTCAACGAGCAATTAGTGGAGGAAATCACTGCTATACCACTGAGTTCTATCCCGAAAGAAGATGTACTTGTGTGGGCCGGGAACAAAACAGGCAAATATACTGTGAAAGATGCCTATACCGATATGCAACCAATAGAAATCCAGCAAAATCACAACCAGGCTTCCTCCTCATACCAAATCCCCAAATCCCTATGGCAAAAAATCTGGAACCTCCACACTATGCCAAAAATCAAGTTTTTCATTTGGAGTGTGTGTCAGAATAGCTTACCAACCCGAGAGAACCTATGTAAGAGAACGATAACGCCTGATCCTCTCTGCCCAGTCTGTCAGCAAGCCCCCGAGTCTGTGGAACACCTTTTCTTGCTTTGCGATTGGACAAAAACAATATGGTCAGACTACCGACTCAACATTCATATATCTAGCTACGAAATTACTAGAATTGACAAGTGGATGTTGGAGATCTTCACACAGACCACTAACTTGCCTTCATCGGAGCTGGTCACTGGGGTATTGTGGAAAATTTGGCTGGCCCGAAACAGAGTCGTCTTTCAAAATCGCCATCCAGACCCGAGCTCAATAGTAGACGAAGCATTCACCATAGACAAAAACTTTAAGCGTTGGAGCCCTCTAGTGAACAACCGAGAAACGCAACAGAGGAACTCACCGATCTCGTGGATCCCCCCAGAGAGAGGCAGCGTTAAACTGAATATCGATGGGTCGATCGTCGAAGGAGAAAGGGAAGGGGCGGTTGCTGGGATTTGCCGAGACTCAATGGGGAGAATAGTTGGAGGCTTTGCCGAACGTGTGGTTGCCTCTTCAGCGCTGGAAATTGAAACCCTAGCATTGCGAGCTGCTTTATTGTACTTGGAAGATGGAACTGATCTATGGAGAAGTGAACATGAACTGTGGAGGAAATCTGATCTGCACGTGGTCTTAAGTTCTGACAGCTTATCACTTGTGAATATTGTTGCGGGCCAGACCACAGGCCCATGGGAATTGCAGGCTATCTTGGAGGAATGCAAAGAGATGCTAGCTCGGTCCAAGTATGTTCAATTGATTTATAGCCCCCGCGAATCCAACCAAGTGGCGGACTGGTTAGCTAAATCTCACCGGAGAAAAGTCTTACCGCATGATTGGCTTGTAGAACCACCTTTACCGTTATGGGATCTTTTATGTTCAGAAATCCATAACTTATGTTATCCTTTTCCGGTTAATGAATGAAACATTTCACTTTTCGACCAAAAAAAAAAAAAAAAAATATACGAGAACGAATTTTGTATTCCTTTTTTAGGAAAAAACTAGAAGGGTCAAATGGTAGAGAGAAATCTGACTAGGGGATTTGTTCGCGTAGAGAACTCCAGAGAGAACAAAGCTGCTCGTGTCCAGGTTCATCGAACCGGGCGGAGCGATGGCGGGTCAGCCCCAGAATAAGTTCACACAAACACGATGACAACGTGTTCTGGGCGAATCCTTGAGTTTTTGTTTTGTTGTGATTTTGACTATGGCATATTTGGTATTAAAAGAAAAGGATAATGACATAAATTGTTCATGAATTTTGATTTATTATGCAACGTGATGTCTGAACTTGAAATTTGTTGATGTGATTCTTGAACTTTTTAATTTATTTTATGCGGTCACTTTCGATTTAATCTATAGATTATATGAAAAGGTTCGATGTTGTCCTTCAATTTATTCAAGTTCAAAAATAACAATGAACATTCTCATACAGTACATAGACTCAATTGAGCATATTAACAGGTGACCGCATTGAACAAATTATAAGTTATGAGACAATATTGCATATTGGACTAAAGTTCAATGATCACATTAAATAAATTTAAAATTCATGTACCACATTGCATATTTGACAAAAATTTAGGGACCGTTTGTGTCATTTACCCTAAAAAAATTCAGAATCATTATGATAGTTTATCAAATCTAACCTTAGTTATGACCGATTCTAATGGTGAATAATATACGAATAGTTAGAAGAGAAGTGGGTATAGATTTTCTTTAGAATTCTTAGAGGTTGCGTTTGGTCGTCTGAATTCAAATTGGAAAGGACATTGATGTCATTAGAATTCCCCCAAATAGTAGAAAACCCCATCATATATTTGGTATAAGATCTCAATACGGATTGAAAATCTCCGTCGTGGCCTCCACATGCCACTTTGATACTCCCCGCAGTGCCTTGAGTCTATCGTCTAATCAGCGGCCCTCTCGATTGGCTTCCTCATGATCGCAACTGTCTATGCAAACCTTGCACGAGGGTCGTGACCCCTTGCCTCTATTTCTTGGAGACATAGAGGTAGAGCTCAAAGGAGTCGATCCGAATTGCCTTTTGTTGGAAACCTAGTCTTTCGCTTGGGTCATCGCTGAATTGCTCACCTACGAAAGAGCATCTTCACTCACCCAATGTAGATCAACGCCAAATCAAGAGTGCTTGGAAAGAAATACAAAAAATAAGTGAAACTGTGATACCCTTTTGTTTGTGTGATCTAGGTGCAGAGCTAATATTGTTTTATCATCACAATCCTATCTCAATACTAAAAGCAAAATCGCAAGGGAAACCGAATTTACGGCAAAACGATGAAGGAATCGAGTGGAGGGCATCATGGAGAGTGAAGAGTGTGCTCAGACAGCCAAAGGACTAGACTTCCAACTACTGGGGAGTGAAAGCCAAAGTATCAGAAACTCTATTAGTCCACATATTAATGCATCATCACAACACTCAGAAGGAGGACGAGGAGGAGGAGGGAATTGACAGGCAAAACGCAAGATGACAACACTGAGAGAAGCTAGACAGAGGGGGATTTGGAGAGGAAGATGAGAGCGACGAAGACGAAGACCATTGTTTTGATTATGTGGGTAATGGAGAGAGAGAGAGAGAGAGAGAGAGCGGAGAAGCCGATTGACTGAAGAGACAATGATTGGCTCTTGTCGTGGTGGTGTCCGTGCGCAGCGGGGTGCTCCATCGCTCTATTGTTGGAAGATAATGGATTTGTTAAGTTATTTCAAAAAAAATTATTTAATTCAAGTTTACCCTATCCCTTGTCCCGAATTTCTTATCCAGCATTTTATATGATAATATTAAGGTTATCCAGTTCGGAGGACGTTGCCAAGCATTGCTTGGGATAATATTATCCTATTCTGACTCAAATTCATACTACCAAATGCAACCGAAAGGTTTTACTGAATGGTGCCTTCAAGGTACTTGTCAAGCGATTAAATTAGGGAAAATTGTATTAATAGTCCTTAAATGATGGCTTAATGTATAACATGATGCTTGGACTTTTAATTTATTCAATGTGATTCTTAGACTATTTTAAATCGTCGAATTATTCCCTCACAAAGTCAAATCAATATTTGAACAAAAAAATGAAAAGTCAAATTAGTATGTTGGCACTATTCATAAGTTTTCACAATTACACTACTACCCAGATTTTAGAATATCTTTTCATTTCAATTTATTTTCTCATTAAAAAAAATGATACATTTATATTACGTTTATAGTCTTTATAAGTATTACTAAAGTTTTGTTTAAGTATATAGTAGCTTATGATATCTATAATAGAAAAAGGGAGAAATTCATGTAGAGTTGCATTGAGTTGATATTTTTGCTATTTTAATTTCCTAATTTACAGATTTAACAATATTTAAATAAAAAAAACACAAAATTGTAAAAGCTTGCAAATTTCATCTATCTAAAAAAATTAAGAACAAGATTTAGATTAATATAAGTATGATTATTAATAGATAAATTACCATCTTCCCTAAATATCCTTATTACAACATTTATTCTTAAAATAGCAGGAATATAAACATGATATAACTCTAATGAGGTTCTACTTTTATTGTCATAAAGATCACAAAGTTAAAAAAAAATTAGGTGGAACTACTGTATAAAGATCGAAAAAATAAAAAAGGTAAAAAGAAATAGAGTGTTTTTTTTAGGAAATGGATTAAAATTAAAAGATACTCTAATATATGAGTGATGGTGTGATTTTGAAAAATTTTAAATTACCGTATGACTGATTCAACTTTGTTATGTAAACTTAAGGGATTGAAATATAAATTGAAAGTTCATGGACTACATTAAACATTGATTAATAGTTCAAGTACCATGTTGAACAAATAAAATGTTCAAGAACGATATTGTACATTGAGCTTAATTTTAGAAATTATTATTATCAATTTTTCAATTAAATTGCTAAGTGACGATGAAAATAAAACATTATAAGTTCCGATATACCGATCTTGCTTCCAATTTGAGGGCCATTGCTTTGCAAATCAAAGTACAAGTGTTACGATTCATCTTTGGAATTAATTACACAAAGCTACACGTACGGTCAACGATTCTAATTCCTCAGAAAAAAATATTTGCATATCATGGCCGTTTCCTTTTCATGAACCACTCGCTTTAAAAAGGCAGTTGCGTATCCTAACCGTTGATTTCTGTACAAGACCTACATTATTTTTAGACTATGTTCATTTCGCGAAAATTGCGACACTTCTAAAAAATATTTTTCAGGAAGCAATTTTTCAAGAAAATGATAATATTTTTCGGTACTAAGCTAAAACCTAAAAATGAACTATAAAATATTTTTCGCTGTTTGGTATCTGATTTGATTTTCTAGAAAAAATTACCAAAAAATTCACATTTTTTATTTTAATTTAATTTTCTATTCTATTCTTTTTTTTTCTTTTTGCTTCTTCCTTGGCCAATCGCCGACCACGACAATGACCAAAGACTAGCCACAGGCAAGGTCAAGCCTCGCCACAAGCCAGCGAGGTCAAGATCAAGCAGCTAACAAGGCTCAAGCTCGCCTATGGTCAGATGCCGACCGTCGCCGTGGCCAGAGACCGGCTGAGGAAGAAGCAAAAAGAAAAGGAAAGAAAAAATTAATTAAAAATAATTAAAAACTCGAATTCTTTTAAAAATAAAAAATAAAAATAAATGAAAAATGTGTTTGGTGAAAGAAAGTACTTAGTCTAGAGGTGAAAGAAAGAGGAAGCGGAAAACATTTTGCCACTTTTGAAAGTATTTCTTCCATTGGCAAAAAATATTTTCCTTGACTAATTTATTTTCCATAAACGGAAATTGGAAAATCCATAAAACGTTTTCCTAGAAGTTGTTTTCTGTAAAAAAAAACGGAGCCTTAAATGATTATGATTTCCATTGGCGCGATCCGATAGGATTAGCTAGGGGACGCTCGATCAAACGAGGACGATTTCATTCCGGCAACAGCCACCGTGCCATGGCGGCCCGTGGAAGCATCTCATCAAGGACATATGATGAGGGTGCTCGTGGATATGAAGCTGCTCTTCTTTCCCGTGACGTTGGATCGCATTAGTTATGTCGTGTGAACACCCGCATAGATCAAGTCCACCATAGATTGAGTATTGTAAAGGATAAGTGTATTTGAAATACTAAAACTTATCACGAAAGTGCAATCGAGTCTTAAAACTTTTAAAAGGTACAATCAAGTTCTAAAACTTATTACCAAAGAGCAATCGAGTAATACAGTTTTCAAAAATTATACTTTTTTAAAGTTTTAGGACTCAATTGCGCTTTTTAAAAATTTTAATGTTCAATTGCACTTTTTGAAAGTATTATAACTAAATTGCATTTTCGAAATTTTAATATTTTCAATGCACTTATCCCTACTCATGAATACGCCTTTGACAAAGCTACTTCCTCGTGTATTTAAAGTGTCGCTAGCAGGTGTTGACCATAACAAGAGCTGGACTATTGGGAGATTGTATAATATCAGACTTCAGTTTTCAATCCAGAAAGTGCAGAGTATACATAGAGAGGCGACATTCGAACACGAAGCTTCTATAATACCAGTGTACATTCCAAAAGCACGACCGGTCATTCCTCGAAACTCATAACAACTAATGAGCCGCGAGTGGGACACCCACTTTCTCAGTCAAGCTCCTTGCGTATTGCTTCCTTGCCGGGTGGTCTTCCTGCGGACGATTGAAGGCCGTCCACACAGGTTCGCCAACAAACAGCCTGATCAACTGCATGTCCACAACATAAAACAGCAATGAATCTTTTGATGGATTGTGTCAACTCCAATCGGTCTCGCTCAACCATAGAACCAATGCATTTACAAGATCACATCGCCGCGGCGAGACAAAGATTCCGATACCTTGACGTAGTCACTGGTGTCGAGAGTGAACCGGTGGTAGATTCCAGCGGGCAGAACAATGAGGTCGCCAGGTTTTATCCAGATCCTAATCCAACGGTCCTCCTTGTCTCGGACATCAAAGTATCCGCTCCCTTCCAAGCAGTAGCGTATCTCTTCGTCCCCGTGTATGTGCTCCGTGTAGAAGTTCTTGAGCTTCTGCTCATAGTTGTCCACTTTCTCCGGGCACAAATCCAGCAGATCCTGAGAAGTGAGAACATTCCAGCAAAAGGAAATAGGCCAAACAGTCGGTCTCGTATCAGCATCTTAGGAAGTAGAAGGTAACATGATAACTTTCGGCAACCACAGGCAATGACTCCACCGCTATCATCCCGATCAACTCTGTACCTAAGTAAATCAATGTTCAAGTTCAAGGTTACCCCCAGCACATTCTTTGGTCGATTGTCTCAACCTACACTAAACTTAGTCTGCTCCTCGTCGCATCTGTACCTATCTAAGTCGAATCTGTGGCCTCTCTCAGTAAATCCGCCGTAGCATAATCTCTAATTACACCTCACAATCGTCCATAAACAGCTCTATACTTCCTTCTAAGTCCAAGTTTCAAGCTTATGCTTTGATGCAGTCATCTAAAAGTCTTAGCTTCTAATTCATTCACCAATCTTCTCTCATCTAATAAAGCATCGCACATTTCAAGCGCCCAAAAACGGGTGCACCAGAAAACCGTTATCAATGGATTCAGTCGTCACAGCACATGCAACTTATGATCATGCGACCAGCATGCCAAATAATTTCTCAAAGTGCGAAGGTGTCTGCACATCAGCTTACGCGCCATGTCGCAGCAACAAGTGGAGAAGCAAGCCAATTGCAACCAAGAATTTTTCAAATTTCAAAACTGCAAAGATAGATTGAGATCGACAGCACGCGAACAATGTAATCAGCTCTGTCATATCACGACGACTAAGGAACTGATGCATCTAGAGATACTTTTACGGATTGCGAACCACCAGGGCTTCCTCAAACTCCTCCTTTAGAAAGAGATTCTCTCAAAGACTCATCAAGTATAAGAGCTAAACAACTTTCATCTTACAATTGCAAAACCAAAAAATGCAAAGATAAAGATCACTGAATCGAAAAAAGGAGTACGAATGTACCATATAATTGTATCCTCTGGCCTCTCTGATCTTGCGCAGTTCCTCGTCGTTCTCATAGTCACTGGGATTCAACTTCCAGTACAGAACTCCCACATCTGCAAATGCAACCACTCAACAAAGCTCTTCGACTCAATCATCCCATCAAACATCAATGAATTCGTAGAGACTGAATGCATCTTCAGAGAGAGAGAGAAAGAGAGGACCTGCCAAGTGGTCCAAAGAGACGAGCTCCGGGGGGCTGCGATGGTGAGGGAGCCTCTGGTCGCCGTCGCTCTCGTCCATGAACCACGCCTGCTCAAAAATTCCACAACCCCACGAAGGTTCAATCCGAATCACATCCTCCCAAATCCTCGCACCCTCGAATGAACACGAACTTGAGTACTCGAAGCTCACCTCGATCGTCATGGCTGAACTGGGAACCAGCTTCGAAGGACTCGCTCGCGCACGGAGCCGCAGCAGAACTCGAGGAAGGAGGAGCGACATGGACGTGGCTTTATAGGGAGGACCTCGCCGTCATCGTGTGTTCCTCGACCTCTCCGGGAATAAAATCAACCTTAAGTCGTGTCCTCGCCAGCCACGTGTGTGCTTGGATTTTCACTTAGTTTTTGTGGTGTGCAATGTGCATCATTGGTCCACTAACAAAAAAAAAATCTCAATTTACTTAGAGAGTAGAAATTTGCGCAACCTGGACCGGTTCAACCCGGGAATTGAATCGGATCGGTTTTGCCCCCGATCAATTCCACAGCAATTCATGCGAGGCCAGGTAGGCCCCCGGGTAAAATATTGGGTAATCGGCCTTGGTTGACGATCGGATCAATCGATTTGGTTTCAAGCGACTTGGTTCTCGGTTCCAAAAATCGAAATAAACTCTGACAGAGTAGATTTCAAGTTTGTTATTTGAAACCTACCCACCCTAGAATTCATCATTCCTGATAGAGAGGGTATATATTTATTTAACTATATAAAAGAGAGTAATGCCACATGTACCAAAGTTTTATCTATACAAAAATCTTACTAAAAAATGGGTATACGTGGCGCCGTTTCCATGTCATGATACACGAATTATGTTTAGAGAATCAACAAAATTAATAAATAGGAAAAGAGGGAAACGATATATGAATAAGGCAGGAACAAATAATCGAATGTGATTTTTTTTTCTAATCTCAGTTTTTCAACTTTCAGTAAGTATCAAGCAAATTTATTTTTTTTAAAGCGGAGTAAATTTGGGTTAAACATGAATTAACATTGTAACATATGAATAAATCTTATGTGTAGCTAATGAAATGAGCGAATATTGTCTAGAAAACTAAACACCAAAAGATTTCCCCAGCATGGAGGGATCTCCATTGAAATTCTTCAGTGTCTTTAAAATTATTATCATATCGCAAAAGTCTGGGCACCAATTAAACTCCGCAACAATTTATTTATTTGCCAAAATTGGAGCAAAACAAAAGGAAAAATTATAGAGTAGAGCTGTTTCCATCCCTTAAATGACTTCATATAAAACCTTTTAAATAAAAAAATTTATATATAATATTTTTTTTTCTGAATGCTGGAGTTGTCTAATTCGTGGCTATCTTGTCCTTTTATTTTATTTTTTTTTTCCTTTTCACTCTATAAGGGAAAAGGTCAAAACAAATGGAAAAAAGAATAATGCATATTTGATGCTAATTTGCTCTAGTAACTTAAAAATAAATAAGGCTTAAGTTACAACCACTTCAATCACAATAATTATCATTTTGTACAGACTAGCCTCTAAGATTATTCATAAGAAAATTATGGCGGCAAAAGGCTGGCTTTGGTGATGAACAAGCATCATCTATATTAGATTTTCCAAGAATAATTGCATCCAATTTTTTATTACACGAGAATTCTCTGTCTTTGATTATACATTTACATATACATACATATATTACATATGTGCGCGCGCGCGTGTGGAGGAGGGTACATTAGTCAATAGTTATTTAATGTTCAATTAGGTTGTGTGTGCAGCCATTTGAGATGTGAAAATATATCCACCCCAAAATATACTACCACAACCATTTTTTTTTGGAGTTTAGTAAAAATACCCCTGGTAGATCTTAAGTGTAAACATAGTTTTTTTTTGTGTCGAAGGGTAAACATAGTTTATCTTTTGATTGCTTGTGCCACTTTCATTAATAAATAATAGCCGCTAGTTCAACCAAAAAAATAATAATAATGGCCGCTAGTTGCCAGATGGTAGTAAAAAAGGCTCACATATCGTGCATATATTTTCATTGATTGTGAATATATCTTAGTACCTTATATGAATTGATATTTGTAATATATCATATTACCTTATATAGTCATCTTAAAAGCCTACAAATACCCCATCTAAACTCTGTATTCTCCAAATTTATAGCAAACTTTTTTTTTTGTCGTAAAATTTTAGCTCGTGAAGTAGATGCCGACAAATTTCTCTGGTAATTTTTTTTCTTCTCGCATTGAATTTCTGCATTAATTTTACTGTGATTTATTCCGAATTTAATTCTTCTTTTTTTTAGATTCCTATAACTCCCCCTATTCTAGCACGTTATTTCTCCCTAATCAGCACCTACGAAGAGACTAGATTGGTGCTGTGGTAAAGCAGACTGAGATTGACATAGGATCCACCAATCATTCAAACACTCACCGCATGATTAATCCCCTATTCTAAAACTTGCTTCTTGACACCGTAGGGATGGGCAAATTGCGCTGTAGCCGGGACCGCCAGACGCGGCGGTGGCTTACTGCCGCCACCCTCGCGCTCTTCTTACTCCTCCTCACGTTGATGTCAGATAGGCCTCTGGCCCAAGAGAGGGGCGCCATCCCGATTGGCAGGAGAGCAAGTGGGTGGTCGTCATCGAGGGCTGAGTTGAAGTGGGCCGCGGCTCGGGGGTTGGGTTCGGTGCCACCATCATGCATATACATGTGCGGGAACTGCTAGCCTTGCAAACCATTTCTCGTGCCTACCCAACCCGGTCCAAACACGAGGGAGTATTATCCGAAGGCTTAGCAATGCAAATGTGGGGACAAGCTGTTCATGCCTTAAATAGAGTTACCCAAAAAAGGAAAAAATTGAATTTTTTATATTTTATTATTTTATTTATTGTGTCTAGTGTAGGATAAACTATTTGCAGTTTGTAATTAAATGTATAATTTTTTTAATATTTTTTGAGAGGTTGATTTTTGGTCGGGACAGGGAACATATTGGGAATGCGAAGATTTCCTTCGACAACACTTGTTTTTGTGCTTTCTTTATTTTCACTTGCCTTGGTTCCTAGGATTTTTCTATTTTTCTTGTTTATTCATTGCCGGTTTTCTCCATACTTGCTTTAATGTCAGAAATTACATGGGGACAGTGTGAGACAAATTTATTCTCACCTTGTGCTTCGTCATGTATTAAATCCACCACAGAGAAGTCTAAAGCTAAACCCCTAAAGGTTGCCCTAGTGCCTACCCTTCAAGGGGTAGGCGGAGATTAGGAAGGTTGGGGATAGGGGCGATTAGTTTCAAGTGTGGGATTCGAGTTAAGAATAAAATTTTGAAAATAAGTTGAGAGTTAAAGCATGACAAAATAAAAAATAAAAATTCTGGACCTACATTTACAATCACAAGTGACACAAGCATTTGAGTGTGGTATTAGTATGGAGTACAAATTAACTCGATTATCATTTCCAAAAATTGAAAACCAACTCTAACTTCTTGATTCATCATGTGATTGATTTAGGTTTACATACAACTATATTGATTTGGTGCTTTGGATGCATGTGGTTCAAAGTTAATGCCAAATAAAAAAGATTTTGGTTGCATTTTATTTGGCAGTTTTTTGGATATTAAATATCATGTTCAATGTTTGAACATGACCATCCTAGAATCGATTACCCTTAATAAAAAGGGCATATAAATATATATATTCTTAACTAGCATAAAAGAGAGTAATGCCACATTTATTAAAATTTTATTTAAAAAGAAATTTTACTAAAAAACGGGTAAATGTGGTGAGATTTCCGTATCATGAATTATGCTTAGAGAATGAAGAAAGGTATAAATAGGAAAAGAGGGAAACAATATATAAATAAGGCAGGATCAAATAAAAGAATTTGCTTTTTCAACTTTCAGCAAGTATCAAGCAAATTTATTTTATTAAAAGCAGAGTAAAGTCGGGTTGAACATGAATTAACTTGGTAACATATGAATAAATCTTATGGTAACTATGAAATTAGCGGATATCGTCTAGAGCACTAAACCAAAAGATTTCCATAGCACGGAGGGATCTCCATTGAAATTCTTCCATGTCTTTAAAATTATCGTCATCTTGTAAAAGTCCAGGCACTAATTAAACTCAAGCAACATTTTATTTATTTTTCAAAATTGGTGCAAAACAAAAGGAAGAATATAGAGTGGAGCTATTTCCACCCCTTAAATGGCTTCATATACAATCTTTAAAATAAAAAAAATTATATATGATATTTTTTTCTGAATGTTGAGTATGTCTAATTATAATGCATATTTGAGGCTAATTTGCTCTAGCAACTTAAAAATAAAAAAGGCTCAAGTTGAAACCACTTCAATCACAATATTTAGCACCCATCATCTTGTATAGACTAGCCTCTAAGATTATTCATAAGAAAATTATGGGGCCAAGGGACTGGTCTGGGTGATGAACAAGCATCATCTCTTTTGGTTTTTCCAAAAATAATTGTATCCAATTTTTTATTATATGAGAATTCTATGTCTTCGATTACACATATATATGTGGAGGGTACACTAGTCAATAGTATTAAATGTTCAATTAGGTTGTGTGTGCAGCCATTTGAGATGTGAAAATATATCCACCCTAAAATATATTATCAAAATCTTTTTTTTTTGAGGTTGTAAAAATACCCTTTGTAGATTTTAAGTGTAAACACAGTTTTTTTTTTGTCGAAGGGTAAGCATGGTTTATCTTTTGATTGCTTGTGCTACTTTCTCTAATGAATAATAGCCGCTAGTTGCCAGAGAGTAGTAAAAAAGGCTCACACATCATGCATTCTATTTCCATAGATTGCGAATATATCTTAGTTTCTTATATGAATTAATATCATAATGTATCTTATGACCTTATATAGACATCTTAAAAGCCTATGTATACCTCATCTAAACTCTGAATTCTCCAAATTCATAGCGGATTTTGGCGGCTGGCTACGTTCAATTCCGCATTATTTTCACTTTAATTTATTCCAAATTTAATCTCTTTTCCTTGTCAATTCCTCCACCATAATAATAACTCCCCTATGCTTAACACCTTAATTTCACCCTCCCCCAATAATCACCTTGGATCCACCCATCATTCAATCACACACCACATTGATCAATCCCAATCAACCAGATGTAGAAGTAGGCCCCACCCTACCCCCTCCTCTGCCCAGGCCTAAGCCAAACAATAAAACAAACCACATCACACCCCTCTCTCTCTCTCTCTCTCTCTCTCTCTCTCTACTAATCTTTTGGTCTCTGTCTTTGACTTTGACTCCCGCACGCTCACACTCAAAAAAACATTAACAAATAAATAAATAAATAATGAAAAAACTCTTCATTCAATCATATCAACTGAACATCAAACCATCTCTCTCTCTCTCGCAGAGAGACACGCGGTGGCTCAATCTCTCCTCTTCTTGCTCCTTGACATCGCAGTGATGCGCACATTGCGCCTCAGCCGGGACCGCCGGACGCCGCGGCGGCCGCGGGCCGTCGCCGCCCTCGCCTTCGTCTTCTTCCTCCTCCTCGCGCGGGCGTCGGCCAGGCCTCTCGCCGCCCTAGAGGGCGTCTCGATAACTCGCGGGGGACTCTCCGGCGGGGGAGCAACAAGTGGGTCGACGTCGCCGGGGGCTGCTCGGAGGCGGCTCGTGGGGCCGGGCTCGGCGCCACCGTCGTGCAGATCCAGGTGCGGGAGCTGCTCGCCATGCAAGCCGGTCCACGTGCCGGTCCGGCCCGGCCTGAGCGCGCCACTGGAGTATTATCCGGAGGCTTGGCGATGCAGCTGCGGGAACGAGCTGTTCATGCCCTGATGCAGGGAGATACCCAGCACAAAAAAAAGGAAAAAAAAAGTGGAGTTTTTCATTTATTTCTTATTTTATTTTTATTTTTTTTGTGCTAGTGCAGTGTAAACTATTTGCAGTTTGTAATTAAACGTAAATATTTTTTTAATATTTTGCGAGAGGTTGATTTTTGGTCGGGACAGGAAACGTATTGGGAATGCAAAGACTGCCGTTGACAACACTTGTTTTTGTGCTTTCTTTCTATTTCACTTGTATTGATTCCTAGGATTTTTCTATTTTTCTTGTTTATTTATTGCCGGTTTTCTTGACTTGCAATAATGTCGGAAATTACACGGGGATGGTATGAGACAAATTGACTTTCTTGCCTTCTGCTTCGGTTATGTATTAAATCCGCCATGAAAGTCTGGAGCTGCATTCACAAGTGACTCAAAAAATTTGAGTTTGGTATTGGTACAGAGTATCTTTTAAGGATTTATGTGGCGTCTCAATTATCGAGATCTAATTCGTGAATGTAATTCTATCTAGTGTGGCATTTATAGATGAGAATATGCAAAAGAAAATTGTATAGTTTCTGTGTATTTCATGATGGAATAGGACATGAGGACTGAGAACGTAAACTAAAGAACTTGATTCGTCATAATTGTTCATCTCCACGGTTGGTGATTTTTTGGATAAAAAATTATATCTTTTCATGGTTGAGAAATATCAACAATTCCCTAGTACTAAAACCAATAATTATATAAATATATTTGTTCATATTTAAATCTTTAAATTACATAAGTTACCAAAGCCAAGCCATGCTAGTTGCGCATCTTCATTTGTTTTTTTTATTCTCTCAAGTTAATGAAAACATTGTGATTTCCTAATTACAAATATTAGGAAAAGAGAGTTGGGGGCAAAATGTCAAATTGAAAGTGACCTGTCTTGGGACCAAGAACTAGATTAAAAATTTCCCAGTCTGTCCGGAATCTTTTTTAATAAGCTTTTCATTATACGTAGAGTTAATACCACGAAAAATCTCAAATTGATATATCTGTGATAAATTTACCTCAAACTATTTTTTTAACCAAAAAAATCCTAAAATGGTACACCTATGACAATTTTACCCCAAACTTTTTTTAACCATTAAAAACTCCACACTAGTATACCTATGATATTTTTACTTCCGAATTAATTTTTTGGCCACCAAAAACCCTAAATTGGTACACCTGTGACAAATTTACCCTATGTTAGTTTTTGTTAAATTTTACTGTCAAATTGCTAAGTTTAATGACACGTGGTAATTGACATGTGTACCAATTTTGGGTTTTACCCCTCTGTTTGTCACAAGTTTATCAATTTCTGATTTTTGTGATATTAATATAATTTAACGGACACTAACATAGGGTAAATTTGTCACAAATGTACCAGTTTGGGGTTTTTAGTGCTCAAAAAATTAGTTCAAGGGTAAAATTGTCACATGTGTACCTGTGTGGAATTTTCATGATCAAAGAAATAGTTCGGGGTAAAATTGTCACAAGTGTACTAGTTTAGGTTTTTGGTGGTCAAAAAAATAGTTCGGGATAAATTTATTACATGTGTACCAGTTTAGGGTTTTTTGTGGTAAAAAAAATAGTTCGGGATTAAAATTGTCACAGATGTACCAGTTTATGGTTTTTCGTGGTATTAATCATTATATGTAAGTGATGATATATAGGCGAAAAGAATGTTCCGGACCTTCTGGTGTAATTTAGACAAGATTTTTCTTTTCATGTCATTGTATGTATAAATTTCTATTAAAAAAACAACATAATTTTCTCAACATAAGGAAATTTAAGCAACTTGATTGGAATAATGTTGACACTTAAATTTTTTGGCCAAAGGTCATTTCCACATATTTTTTAGTTGGAACTGTATTCGATTATTTAGGCATTGAGAATTTCCTAAAAATTAGGACTAGATTTCTTGATATTCAATCCTGAAAAAAACTAAAAATAATAGAACAAATATTATCAAGTCATTACAAAGATTTATAGGTCATTTTAAAGTATTATGTAGTCAGACTTTTAGATCATTTTAGATCTTTGGTTCGTGAAAGTAAGGTGGATTCCCGCATCTTACCCAGCTCTAATCGGCCCTATAATAGGTTAATGGAGTCTCTAATCTTATTTAATAAATTATGAGAAGTTAAGTTGCGATCAGAAGAGTTTGAGAGAATTCATGCGAAGTATAAGGGTCACCTGGTGACCAGGTAGATTACTTGCGCCCTCCTAACAATCCCTTATACCACCTTGGATTTCATCTCAAGAGGATTGCGACAACCAAATAAGAAAATGGAACAACACTCAATCAATTCATCAATATCCTAATGCATAATTCATTAACTGAGTCAAAGACCACGCTTCCGTTCACATTCAAAACACATTCCCACATTCCCTTTTTCTTATCAAAATTGTCAATGAACTCCTTTCTCTCTCCCTCTCTCTCAACCGTAGAATATGAAAATAGAAAAGGGACGTGGTGGATGGCAATGAGAAAGGGAACAGGATTTGAGGGCCGTACAACATAAATGCAAAAACAACGGAAACAGAGCATGTGAACCAAAACGTGGGGGGCTTCCATCTTTCCTATTCTCGTGTCTTGTGCTTGGGAGGAAGCCTTAGAAAGTAGCAAGAAAAGGACAACCATCTCTCTCTCTCCCTCCCTCTTTCTCTCTGACCCTGCTGATCCATCACCTGCAATACTACTTTTTCTTCTGTTATTTTTTCACAACAATAATGATAATCGCAATAATATGCTGCGACTGTTGAAAGATACGACAGCACTCAGTCTTCGTCTCTAATACGGTATTTGACCTTTTCTGTATCGCTGCGTCTGACCTGAGAGTGCTGAAGAAGAAGGTCTCAGCATATTTCCTCTTTTTCCATCTTGTGTAGTACACCCTTTTGCTCGAGCAAATAATAATTTTGGGCATTGGTCAGTTCTAAAAGGACGTTATATCTTTTTTTTGCTGTGTCCCTTTGCAGGCGAATTATTGCAGCAAGAAAGGGGAGTGGGACATTCATGGGATGTCACACATTGTCTAAAATTGACACGTAAATTTTCATATGAATTTTTCATAATTTCCTAAAAGTTGAGTAATATTCTATATTTTGGCGGAAAATTAAAAACATTAATTTTTGACATTTCATTTAATTGAAACGAAGAAACAGTGAGCATGGAGGTTCTCATTCACGATCTGGTTGATTCGATGTGGTCATGACACCCCTTTCATCGGAATGCAATTGGGTGATTGCCAACTTAATGATTCCCCATGTTTGTGAAAACAAATGCATCACTCATTGGGAAATAAGTACATAAACAAATATTCTTCTTTGTTTATGTACCTATAAAGAGTGAGGATAATAGTATCGTCATTTATTTTACGTGTCCTTTACTAGGAGTAAGTAGTTTCAATATGGGTAAATTTCAGATCTAAAACTTAAATCCTACCTTGTTAAGATCGATTTTTAGTTTTTTGAACTTGGACAGTACCTTGTAGATCTTGGAATTGACCCTGGAACCGAATTTGTCGGTCAGGTCAGGTTCCAGGGTCTATCTAGAAAACGTCCAGTTTCTTTTTTTATTTATTTTATTTTTAGGTTTCATTAATCTTTAAAATATTCACCTACAAAGTTAAAAGCTATTGATGGATGACTCTGGCCAACATGACGTCAATGCTTCAATACTCCATCCTTAATAAACAATTTTTTATCTACTAAACAGATAAAAAAAATGAGCCCCGCCCATCAATTTCATGTCTCTAAAAAATAAACATCTTTTTGGAAAATTCTTCTATATTCAAGCAACTTCCCTCGTGCCATCGCAACTTTCTTATGTAGCCAAAGATTTTTATAACTTTGTCATCTAGCAGTCGTCAAATTCCTTAACATGATAAGCAAGGAACCAAAGGCGGCAACAAGATGCAATGCAAGAGTAAAAAGAGAGAATTAGGGTTATCTTGATCCGGTTCTCCGATTTGGTCCGATTCTCTACTTTAGTCTGGATCCGCAATCTAAACCGAGAACCAGACCGATGGTAATTGATTAAAAAAATTTGGAATTGGGATCGGCCCAGAACCGATTGGCCGATTCCAAGGTCTATTCGGGATTGGTGCTCACCCTTCTCCTTGACCAAAGTTTCTTTGTCGCACTAAAGTGTTTGTGTAATCATTCAATCCAATTCATTTGAACCAAGCCCGTGAAAAGTGTACTCGGTCACCATGGAGGTTGGATAGTTACTTGAGAAGGTCCCAAGCTCTTGCATTCCCAACAATTTTAAGATTTCTAGAATACATTTATTGAAGGGAGTTTAGCTCTAATACCATTTGTAACTATCGGCTCATTTCACGAAAACTAAAAAAGAATATTGAAAGTGACCACACGATATGATTACCATTTGAGAACTATAAATAACATCGCGATATCTCATATATCCGACCGTGTCGCTTTCCTAAAGAACTTAAACATTAAGAGTAAAGTCCCATGCACCTTACCTCTTAAACAATGACAATCCCTCCTTTCTGGTTTGTACTTCCTTGGAACCTTTCTCCACATAGTCTAGTCGCCCTCCACTGCACCATCCTCCAAAGTGAATGGTGGCGGCCCACGCCAAATAATTGATGTGCGCGAGAGGAAACGGCCTCCCGTTTCACCATATCGAGATCCAAACACAAGCTCCTTTTAGATGGAAAAGCCCCCCTTCGAAATCCGTGACCGTTTTGCAGGAAAAGTCCATATCTATTCTAATTTCTTCTTCTTCTCAAGATCACACACACAACCTCCAAGATTTGTATAATTTCTGAGAAATTTTCATATGTTCAAGTACCACTATGCTGTCGATGTCCTTCAATGGGACCCAAGTGACCCAACAATAATTTTACTTTTTTTTTACTTTATAAACCTGACATTGCATTATGATATTTTTTTCCTCTTTTAGTTTTGTGAAAAGTGATTGGTATGATAAATAATTGCGCACTGAACGGGTTTCGTGGTGAAGAATTATCAATTCATTTGGGATTGGATTGGTAAAGGGTTTAATGACCTAACACTAATTCAAATGGGTCATGCCTACAAAAGAAGTACTAGTATAGTGAGTATTGAATGCCTCTCTATTTCAAGGGTTACAAACTTGTCGGGGGCACTGCTTATATATAGATAGGAATAATAATTTTTTCTTTCATTTCGATAGGGACTTGATATTTCATTGAAAAAAATTTCTCCTTCATTTTGTTGCTATTTTTTCTTTTTTGTGAAAGTGGGGTCAAATCTTGCGATTCCGTTTCCTCGATTTGTTTATTCAAAAAAGAAAAAGGGAAAAAAAAGAATGAGCTTTCCACTAAACAAGGGAAACGGCCAATCCGTAGGAAAATGTTAAGAGGCTTATTGCAGACAAACCCGTTACTTTTTCCTCGGACATTACATATTTTGAGGACGTTTCAAACATTTCGATGCCATTTCTTATCATTCCACAGATTTTCTAACACAAAAAAAAGAGGGTCAATACCACGAAAAATCCTGAACTAATACACTTGTGACAGATTTACCCAAAACTATTTTTTTGACCATAAAAAACCAAAACTGGTACATCTATGATAATTTTACCCAGAACTATTTTTTTGACCACAAAAAACCCCAAACTGGTATACCTGTGATAATTTTACCCCGAACTAATTTTTTAATATTATTTTTTTTTTCGAATTTTTTTAGTTTTTCTTTTCTTTTCTTTTCTTTTTTTCCCTTCATCTTCATTGAACCAACAATGGATTGCTATATTGTAATTGATACCACAATAACGTGACATGTAACACAAATGCTACAATTTGACCCAAAAAAAAAAACATAAACGCTAAATGAAAGACTTTCTTTTATATGCATGAATTTTCATGCCAACCACTTTTTTTTACATTTAAATATCTCGCGAAAAAGGCATTATATTGTTATCGTGTCTTTCTTATTTTTGGGTGCAAGTGGATAGGCAAACTCATGGGGTCCAATGCAAGCTTGTTACCTAAGCTTGGAGTACAGCTCATCAACAATTTCTATACGTCTTGCTTGTCAATTTAATTTAAAAGATTAATTTACAAAAATAATATATTTTATATATAAGATGAGAGATATTATATGTGCATGGCGATTCATAAATCAATATGATCACTTGAAATATATAATAAATAAAATGCAAGAAGAATTTTTTGTACTATTTCTAATTGATATAGTAAGAAATTATAAAGAAAAAAATTATAGATACAAACTTACGAATTTAATTTCAATTTAATATGCCTTACCAAATTTACACTTCCTGAATTTTTTTTTGTTTGAGGTTAAAGATGAAGGAAAAAAAAGAAAAGGAAAGGAAAAAGAAAAGATAAGAAAAACTAAAAAAAATTCGAAAAAATAAAAAATAATATTAAAAAATTAGTTCGGGGTAAAATTGTCACAGATGTACCAGTTTGGGGTTTTTTATGGTAAAAAAAAATAGTTTTGGGGTAAAATTGTCACAGATGTACCAGTTTGGGATTTTTTATGGTAAAAAAAATAATTTGGGGTAAATTTGTTACAAATGTACCAGTTTAGGATTTTTCGTGGTATTAACCCAAAAAAAGAATCACCATACTCTTTCCACTCCATTTTCTTTGTAATGAACAATCACAAAAGTTGCTAGGCTTGTTTAGAGGTGTAAAAATGGATTATGAGAACGATTTTTAAATCGCATTTTTAACATTGTGTTGTATATGGATTTTTTAACATTTGAATGACCGGGAGAAAGTGGGTTTAAAATATTATAAATAAATGAGATTGGATCTTTAATGAGTTTTTGCAAAATCCATTTTTGACCCACGTAAGAAGAGCCAAATTAGCAAAATACTTTTAGACCCAGCTCGAGCACGCTCAAACACTCGATTCTCTTTCAAAGCTGAGGTTGTGCTCGCGTCAGATTTTGATGAAATCCATCATCGAGCTTAGACTATTACAGGGCTGTCGTGCCCCTCTCGACGGGTGTCGAAAAGATGGGTTTAGAGGTAATATTAAGTTGGGGACCAACGGTTTTCAACAAACGTAGGTTCTCCCAAACCCTTCCCTTACGTGATGTTGGAAAATTCATTTAGATTGATTAACTTATGAAAATTCTATCATGTGAAGGGGTTCCCACAAGCCTATTGGGTTTTAACTGTAAATCGAGCGAGGTGTAGTGAGGCACGAGAGGATAACTCATTTCTTGCGTAACTAGAGATATAAGATAGGGAACTTGATTATACTAATTATTCAAATTAACGACCTTTCAGTATCCCCAGTATCCCCAACTTGATTGATTTGTGAACTAATTGTCCATGTAGTCCTTTTACCAAATTAAGAGTCCTACAATTTTCATTCGCTAAGTATCCATGCAATATATATATTTTTTGTGTTTATTATGATCCTAAAAATGTAATCTAACCATTTAATTAGAACAAGCAAAGCATGACACAAAAGCGATATATAAAAATCACAACCAATGAATCAAAACAGTAATAAAAGAACAATTAAAAGATACAGTATACTTAAATTCATGTAATATGAGTTGGTCAAAAATATAACATAGCCTTATTATTAAGTCCCACAACTGAAAGCCCCCATGAGCTAAATTCCAATCTAATCCAATTTCTTTTCTCAAGGACTATCCTACCTAAATCTAAACTAAATCAAAGGTACTCACTAAATCTAACTCTAAGATCTAATAACCTAATCAAGACCTATTTTCTAACCTTTCATCAATTTTTCATTTTTTCGAATTTTATATATATTTTATATCTGGTAAATGGGGACTCGGGTCGAGCCCCTGGGCCCGGTTGGAACCTGGGCCACATCTCTGGCCTCATGGGCTTTGGATCTTAAGCTTGGGACATCACCGGGCTCTTAAATCAAGCATGCTTCAATTGAAAAAGAACTTTCAAAGCCAGATTTCAGAAACGCTCCTGTTAAGCCCATCTTGAAGGACGACGGCACTAAAGCCCATTTTCTTAACCTCATCAAGCCTACCTTAAGCTCAATTTCCATTATAGATGGATTAAACCCTGAACCCACACTAATTTTATTTTCCAATATAAAGCCCATCTTCTTATTCTCTATCCTTGAACGCCTAAAGGCTAGCAATCTTGAAGACATCTAAAACTTCAATTAAAAAAAAAAAACCTTCGAACCTTATAATGAAAATACCCCTACCCTACCGTCACTATCTCCATTCGTATTCGGAACGCAATTGCTGCCACCTTCAGTCATCATTTTGTAACACCAATTTCGGCCGGCCACAGGACAATCAAAGCACACAGATAGTCGGAGATGCGACCAACAAGCCAGTGTAAATGGATATTGATTAACGCTCAGGCCATGGATTCGGCATTATTATCTGGACGGCGACGACCAACAGCATCGTCGATCACCGGCTCACGCAAATAGAAAAGAAAACAAGGGACTATTCAGAAATGTTCTTATTGACTATGAAACATATTAAAATTCTCACCTGATGACTGACAACATGAACAGTAACATAATAAATGCACTAATACTTATCCGTTATTGACCAATGGCAAGGACTATTTCACAACGATTTCTCATATGCATTTTATTGAACATCTCAAGGGCATCGCAGGTATGGAACCCAGACACAGTATCGAGGTAATTTTTATTCGAAACTACTACGAACCCATAAAACTCAGTACCAATCATCGAGAAGCAAGTCAGATCTTAAATGAAAGTAAGATACCATTGTTAGATGGATCGTTAACATTTATTTCAATAAGTGTAAGTTGTCCAAAGGTATTTATTTGTCAGTCCTATTAATTGGGGTCAGCTTCGTTTGTCTTTAGACAAGAAAAAGGGTAAGGCATCGCCAACTAAGAATGTATAATCTACTAAAGATTATACTCTAGGTATCACACTTATGAATGAGAAAATCGGGCAAAGGACCATGATTCTCCTGTCAAGCAGTTCTCAATCATCAACTACAACCTTAGCACCATTCAGTAGATCATTGCTTCCTATCTTGGTTTGAATTTTCAGTACCTACCACGTAAAATCCTATGTTGATTGCATATTCACCAATAACGCATGAAACAAAGACATTGGAATCATAAGATCACTGAGGATGTACATATGCAAAAGAAGCTAGCAAAACACTCATGAGTAATAAACTTTTAGCGATAATTTGCATGCACTCTAAGTTGGTCATATGACGAAAAACCACCTTTTGACCTCAATGATTTTTGGCTTGTGTTTGAAACCGAGGACCTTTTCATGTGGCCATCCAACACAGAGAATAAGAGGTGATTTTTCTTCAATGATCAACTTCGAGTTAATGCATTTCTCCATATATTCTCAATATCCTTGTGATTTCAATGTTTTTGTTTTCTGCTTTATTGGTGAATATGCGACCAATGTAGGCTTTCACGTGGTAGTTACAATGCTAAAGATTCACATGTGTTTAAGAAAATAATTTACTGAAATAATTTGACTATATTATGGAAATATAGGAAGTTTCTCGATTCCACCTTCAATGTTGACGAACAAACAATTAGCTTTTTCCTTATTGAACAGACAAGTTAGCCGTCTTTGATGACTTGTAGTTGTCTAATGAAAAGTCTTGGTCTTCCTGAGTTTATGGTTTATTTACATCATTGGATATATGTTTGTGGAAACTACAAATATACGAGGATAATCTCTAATAATACGAAACAAGCAATTGTGGACAGAAAGCATCCTCGAAAGTCTTGGTCTTTGTTTCATCTCTGTGGTAGGTGAAATGTCTTGATCTTCCTAGACTTTATAGTTTTGTCTCTTGATTAGCTCATTATCACTTAGCTTCACCATAACCCATGCTCGCTTCCCCTGCTCAATAGTGTTCTCCTCCTGCTCATCCGAATCTAGTGCTCGTGCTTACTGGATTGCTATTGTTGATCTCATCTTGTTCACCGATTTGCTCCAGGAAGTTGACTCAAAAAAGGTAAGAGACATCTATCTACTTGCTTTGTTTTTCCTTTAAACTGATGCAACAAGACCTTCGCTACCAAACTTGAGAAGATGGGGGTGGGGAGTTCGAATCCCCAACTTCTTAGGGGGCCTGGGGGCGGGGACGTTTAGTTTCAAGTGTAGAGTTTAACTTTCACACTCTACAAAAAGACAGAGTAAAAATCTGAAAGTGATATGAGAGTTAGAGTATGATATACAAAAAAAAAAAAAAAAACAGAGCATTTGGTGGGCATTTATTACATGAGAGAAACTACCTATTCTTTTTGAAACCTTCCTATTAATGGAGACAAAAGCAATATTTTGAGCAAAAGAAGAGGAGGCGGCGACAGCAGCAATATTTTGGTTCTTAAACTGAGATTTCATGCGTATCAATAATCCCGATTAAAGGTGATGTCAAATACTTGATGTCAAGTTTAATAACAAAAAAATGTTATTTTAATTTTTGTTAGATAGTAATATTAGGACATTAAGATTAATTTTTAATCTCTCTATCATTGTTCTTTTTACTAAACACACTGTGATGTGAAATGATTTTACACGATTAGCAGTCTTGGGATTGAAGTATTCATTTATGATAGAATCGGAATTTTTATCTTGCTCGCAGAGTAATTATTTTGCATCGTCATTTTAGTCCATGAAATTGGGTAAGCAACAATAAATATCGTAAGAGAATGGCTTCATTCCTCTTCAGCAAGATTCATGGGAAAGTCATGTTGCATAATTTTGTGGTGCCAAACAAAATAAATAACTTCTGTTGTGTCTTTTCACATATTCACTCTTATAATAAAAACTCCATATTATATAGTTGTAGTGGATATATAGTGGATGATCAACCGAAAAGGGTAAGATGAATCAATAAGGTGTTTGAGATTTAGTATTCTTTTAAGGTGTGCTAGTGTGATCAATCAAGTCAAGTCAATACGGTCGCAAGTCAACCTTCACGTTAAGTAGTTTGGTCGAAGCCCCAAGGGTGTTGCGTGTGGACGACTTGTTTTCATCATGCAAAAACCCATAGCAGTTTAGTATGGAAAACTAATCCATGTATTTTCTTTCAAAACAGAAAAAATATATGCAGTTGTTCACGATAAAAAATTAAATTTTGAATTATGAAAATCAAAATTGTGCCTTGTTAGAAAAAGAAGACGCATAGAGTCGTATTTTGATAGAAAAAAAGGTATTTCTATATCAGATAAGTTTTTGACATTTTTCCTCTTTTATAATGCGCATTAATGTCGTATCAAATAGACTTTGCATATTGGTCGACCCTAAAAAGCCCAAGTTGTCATTTTATACTGTACACTCCTAAAAGTGAGTAACTCTCTTATATTTGTTGACCGCCCTTCTAAGTTCTAATTCATACTAAATAATCTATAGTCGGTCATTTTTATTTTTAATTTTTGCAGGCGTCCAATAAATAAATTTACGATATAGAATCAATTGGTAGGCCTGTGAAGCCAAGAACACATCACTCCATTGAATTCTGCTCTATCCTTTTTCTTTCCTTTGAGCCCGAGAGAGAGAGAGAGGGGACCAATAATGAATGTCATCGTCAAATAAAGGGTATAGTACATGTCTTACAAATAATTAATAAAAAAAATGTGAATGAAGAGTAAATGTTTACCATCGTGCATGCCCACTACGAGAAAGTAAAAGATATGATAGAGAGAATGGAGAGGGGAAAAAATACAGAGTCATCACCTAAAATAAGTGAAATGCTCAGACCCATAAAAAAACATATTGTTAAACAGATATATGTGGCTCTAACCTCCTTGTGAATTTTTCATTATGATGTTATCAAATTTTTCGTTATGAATTTTTTCTTAATCATAGATCAATGAAAGACAAAAGGAAATGAGGAACATTTGCTTTCACCCAAGGCAAAAAGGAAAAACATTGCTGGAAGCAACCTCCTTGGTTGTTCTTCGCGCCTATCAGAATCATCAGATCACCATTGCTTAAGATGGAGAGCACGTGATTTTTGGGTGAAGTGCACATCTTTTCAAGCGATTCCGAATACAAAATATTCAATGAATGCGTTCCCCTACTGCACAAAAAGATATAAGATAAACAAATGAAAAGGCTGAATGGAGAGAACATGCTTTCTGAGGGAAGAACACATGGTTTCCGAACGATTCCTGCGTACAATGTATAATGAACAAGTCTTCCTAGGCGGGTGTCTATTGATTAATCCAATGTTAAAGGTTATTGTGACTTGGAGTAGCGCAATGCGTTTCTTCTCGTTCCAATGGATCTTGCCCTCTAAGTCAAGCCAATATCATTGGGTTGCGTCCCGCCCATGGATAGGAAGAAAATGGCTAATCTTTCTGAACTATTACGAATCCCATAATGTTTAATGAAAAGAACATGCCTCCCTGCTGCACAAATAGATGTCGATAAACAGATGAAAAGAGCGGATGGAGAGCACATGCTTTCCGGGTGGAGAGGCAATGCTCTCTAAAATATTTCGCTCATTGATCACATATTTTGTATTCGATCAATGTAGGCTGAACATTTGCAGCAAGATGGGCAGTGATGATCTGCTGAAGGGTGCTAATATAGTCGTAAATGATCGGGAATCGCTTAATAGGAGAGTCATAGTCCTTTTGAACTCGATTTTCCTGTTCATTAGCGTGAAGTATAATTTTTTAGTAGATTATATATTGATAGTTGGTGATTTTTTACTAGGTCACTAGTTCCAGAGCTAAAAAACCAACTTGCATAATGGATTAGTTGGTGTGCTGACCCTTTTTTCTTGTTTAGCCCAAAGCACGTGCTTTGTTTTCCTTATTGAACAGACAAAGGTAATCTTTAAACAATGCGAGACAAGCACTTGTGGACGAAAGTATTTTATTTTGATTTCTCTAACCAATGATGTGCATCCTTGAAAGTCTTGATCTTTGCTTAATATTTTTGGTAGGTGAAAGTCTAAGTCTCCCTGGACTTTAGTTTTCTCTTTCCATTAGCTCACTATCATTTTGCTTCACCAAAACCCTTGCTCTCTACGGTGACTGATTCACCCATTTTCTCTCTCCATTAGCTCATTATCACTTTGCTTCACCATAACCGTGTTTTTCTCTATAGTTTACAGATTCACCCATTGTCATTGGGGAGATCCTTTTGAGTGCCTTCCTTCAGGTGCTGTTCGAGAAGTTGGCTTCTTTGGGATTGAACTATGCGCAAAGGGAAGGAGAACTGCCCTTCTCTGGAATTAGCATCGACCTGCTCAATAAGTGGAAGAAGATGCTAGTTACAATCAATGTAGTGTTGGATGATGCAGAGGACAAGCAACTGAGTGGTAAAGGTCCAGTGAAGCTATGGCTGGACGATGTTAGGGACTTAGCCTATGACATGGAAGATTTGCTCGATGAGTTCGCGATCAAAGCCGGTCAGGCCAAGTTGGAGGCAGAATCTAGCACAAGCGGAGGTCTGGTGAAATGGAATCTCTCTTTTTTTAGCCGACATAAATCCTCCTTATTGAATCCAAACCAGTGCTCGCTCGTGTCTGAAACTGAGGTGCAGAAGATCAATGACAGGTTGGAAGAGATTGTAACCAGGAAGGCTAATCTAAGCTTGACAGAGAATGTTGTGGACAGATCTGACTATACCAACAAAAGGCTCCCCAGCACTTCTTTGCCGGAGCTTCGGTTTTTCGGCAGGGAGAAGGAAGAAGCAGAGATACTTGAACTGTTAATTGGTGAAGCCGAAAGTGGTGATACCCTGCTAAGCATAGTCCCCATAGTTGGGATGGGCGGTGTTGGAAAGACGGCCTTGGCTCAACGGTTGTATAATGATGCCAAAGTGAGTAGTTGTTTCGAGAGGAGAGCATGGATTTGTGTTTCGGATGTTTTTTAAGTTATCGACATAACAAAGACTATTTTGTGGTTGATCACTGGGTTCTCCAATGAGCGCGAAGATCTTAACGGGCTTCAAATTAAGTTGAAGGATAGTTTATCGGGGAAGAAGTTTCTTGTGGTTTTAGATGATGTCTGGAATGAAAACTACGGAGAATGGACTGCCCTCCTAAAGCCATTTGAAGCAGGAGCTAAGGGAAGCAAGATCATTGTCACAACTTGCAACTGTACTGTTGTTTCCATAACAGGAGCTTCGCCGTATCCTTTGAAGGAGTTGTCCCTTGATAATTGTACAAGCTTATTAGCCTTTCATGCTCTTAGAGCAACAAATTTTGAGAGCCACCCAGATTTAGAAACAATAGGCAAGACAATGGCCGTAAAATGTAAAGGTTCACCTTTGGCAGTGAAGGTATTAGGCGGTCTCCTACGTGATAAAAGGAATCCCGATGATTGGGAAGCTATCTTAAATAACAGAATATGGGATCTTCCCACAAGAGAAAATAATGAGGTTCTCCAAGTTTTGAAATTGAGCTATGTCCATCTTCCTTCTTATTTGAAGAGATGTTTTGTTTATTGTGCAGTATTTCCCAAGGATTACGAAATTGAGAGGGATGAGCTGGTACTATTATGGATAGCGGAGGGCTTTTTAGATGGACAAAGAGCAAAGGAGAATATCTTGAAATGGGGACGGACTTACTTCGACGAGTTAGTATCCAAATCATTTCTTCAACAATCAAGTGTCAACACATCTAAGTTTTCAATGCATGATCTTTTGAATGATTTGGCAAAGTCAATTGCAGGTGGGACATGCTTTAACTCCAAGTCTCAACTGGTAGGTAACAAAGATGATGCATCTCTTGAGAAAGCTCGTTATGCATCATTCACCTCATTATGGTGTGCTACATCAAAATGCATGAGAGCATATCACCGAATGAAGGTACTAAGAAGTTTAATGTTACTACGTGAAGGATCTAGTGGGGATTACAAATTCAAAATTTCCAACAAAGTACTACATGACTTGCTAACAAAATTGAAGTACTTGAGGGCCTTCTCGTTATGTCATTGGTCCATCATAGAGGTACCGAATTGTGTTGGTGATTTAAAACATCTTCAATATCTTAATTTCTCGTACACTGATATCGAAAGGCTACCTGAGTCAATTGGTAGCTTGTGCAAATTACAAGCTTTGATCTTAAGAGGTTGTCAAAAGCTTTCTATACTGCCTCAAGGAATCACAAAATTGGTCAGCTTACAGTTTCTTGACATTAGAGATACAAGGAGTCTAAAAGAGATGCCATTGAATATAAGTAATATGAAGAATCTTATGATCTTGTCCAAGTTTGTGGTAGGATCAAACAAAGGGTCACATTTAAAGGAGCTAAAGAACTTGTCACATCTTCAAGGAGAATTGTTCATATCAGAATTGCAAAAGGTGGAAGAAGTTAGAGATGCAATTGATGCTAATTTAATAGGAAAGCTAGGCCTTAGCAACCTATCCTTGCATTGGGGTGAAAATTTTGGAAATTTACGGAATGGAAAGTGTGAAGCACTGGTGCTTCGCTCTCTACGACCTCACACTAATTTTGAAAATCTCACTATCTCGTATTACGGTGGTGCAGCATTCCCCTCATGGTTAGATGATCCATCCTATTCTAATATAGTGTCTTTGTGCTTGCGGGGCTGTCCTAATGTTACATCACTGCCCTCACTTGGACAACTACCTTCACTAAGAGAATTATCTCTTGAAAGTCTACATACAATAAGCATGATTGGCTCTGAATTTTACGGCAGTAAAATGCCTTTTTCATCCTTAAGAACTCTGAAGTTTGAAGAGATGTTGGCATGGAAGGATTGGTATGTTCGAAGCCCGAAAGAAGAAGTCCCATTCTCTTCTCTTCAGCATCTTGTAGTTCGGAGTTGCCCTTCGTTGGTAGGGACATTGCCTTGTCAACTCGATCATCTCATAATGCTTGAAATCCATTCATGCCCGCATTTGAATAACTCGACCAGTGTGATTGGTCTTCCATCTCTCCGTGAGTTATCTATCGGGGATTGTAAAAAGGAGGTCTTAAAGAGCTTGGTCTACCTAACTTCTTTAACCATTCTCAATATTTCCAATCTGGCAGAGCTTGTTTGCTTGGATCATGGGTTTACACGCTGCTTGGTCAAGCTAAAGGAGCTTCGTATAAAACAGTGTGACAAGCTAGCATACTTATGGCAAGATGGAAATGAAACGCCAAATCTTACTTGCCTCGAGGAATTAGTCATCGAAAGCTGTCCTCGATTCACATCTTTTGTGGCAGGAGAAGAGGAGATAGAGTTGCCATGCAACCTTGAAAGGATAATATTGATGGATTGCATGAGTTTAGAAAAGTTTCCGAGCAAGATGCACACATTTAGACATTTGATCATTAGGAAGTGTCCAAAACTCAAGGGACAAACCATTCCTCTAGATGACCATAGCAGCAATAGCTCGATATCTCAACTTGAATATTTGGAGATAGGTGGATGTGATTCTGTGACATCCTTTCCATTTTCCAAGGATAGACTTGCTGCTTTGAAAGAACTTGAAATTAGGGAGTGCAAGGGAGTGAAGTCGCTAGAAGAGCTCGTTGTAGAATCGCTCAAAATTATGACTATTGATAACTGTGAAAATCTGAGAAGCCTACCACTGTACCTTCACACGCTCTCCTATCTCACTAATTTGAGAATAAAGAACTGTCCAGCACTGGAGGTGGACTTCCCTGCCCTTCCCATCACCCTGTCTATTCTTTCACTTAGGAATTGTCCGAAGATAAAATCTCTACCAAATCAGTGGCATCATCTTACATCCCTCAAGGCGCTAGTAATTGTTGATTGCCCAAATATCAAGTGCTTGCCCAAGGGAGGTTTGCCTCCCAATTTGCGGGAGCTTTTCATTATAGGGTGTGAGAATCTAAACCAGCCAGTGAGAGAATGGGGCTTGCCCTTCCTCACATCCCTCAGGAGGCTGGGAATTGACTTGAGCATGGGAGGGGAGGGAGAGAAGGTGCGGTTTCCTTCGGAGGATGAGGACGACGAGGAGGATGCATGGAGTCTTCTCTTTCCTTCCTCTCTAAAATATCTTGAAATAATAAATATGAGGAAGGTGGAAAGACTATCAACCGGTCTTTGCAACCATCTCTCCTCTCTCACACATTTATGGATTGTTGATTGCCCGAAGCTGAGGTACTTGCCAGAGGATGGCCTCCCTCCCTCCCTCCAACGATTGTGGATAGAGAGATTCGAGATTCTGAAAGATGGATGCTCAAAACTCACTGGCCACTATTGGCCCCTCATCCAAGACATTCCTCTCATCGAGATTGACGGCGTTCGGAACCAGTGAATTGATTTGTCCATGCATAGTGAGTTTTCTAGGGTCTGGGTGAGTTTTTGGGTTTTGAAGGCATCGATTTCGATTCTGATTCCCTAATTCGATGCGTAATACAAATTGATATTTTCCTCATCGAGATTTTTCACGTAACTGTGCTGCGTCTTGCTATCTTGATTGCATATCTTCAACTCTGCCTCTTGCTATGTTCTCGTTTTTCTTGTGCCCTCAGCTCATTCACCGTGGTTGTTTTTGCAGATATCTCTGTGATCTGCATTGGCAAAATCTCTTGGAAGGATCACTTGCGAACGCTGTTGAGGTAGGACTACCGTAGTCAATCATATGCCTCATTATCTCCAATTTAACACAACACGAAAAACAAGCTTTTGATTTCTATTTGGTGCACCGATGTGTTCAGCATTTAATTCAGTGATATGATCTAAATAGGGATAATCTCTTTCAACATGTTCAGGTCGATATTCAAAATAAGAAGCTTTCTTTCTTCCAAGTTACTGTACAGATGGAAGAATGGATTGAAAGCAGAGGTTTTGAATATGGAAATGCAACAGCTAAACTTTGAATGAAGCATGCAGTTCAAAACCCATTCAAAAAAAGTGATTCCCTGGTCAAAGATTAAAGTTTAACTTTCTTCTATTCAAATACCAACTCCATCTCATGACAATGGTGGCTTAAAAAAAAAAACAGTTTCATGACATCAATGTTTAGAGAGGCAACGGTTAGATCAAACTGATTTTTGTTGGACTTTATTGTGATATCATGAGAGGTTCCAAGTATCAGCCTACAGGAGAAAGTGGCACTCAAGTCTCCAGTTCATTTTGAAAGCCAGAATTGTTAATTCACAGAAATCGCGCCACTGTTTTCGCTCCTCAAATGGCTGATCGCACATAGATATTTGATGTGTTACCCTCTTTGGCAGATTGTTTGCTGTTGTGGATGACATCTTCTGCTTGTTTCATGGACATATGGAGAATGCTGTTCTTCCTAAGCAGCAGTATGGATTGAGCAAGACTGCCAATGAGGTCATCATCGTCACAGAAGCTTATGGAACTCTGAGGGATCGGGGGCCTTACCCTGCTGATCAAGTCGTGAGAGACATCGCTGGGAATTTTGCTTTTATGACATTCAACGGTTTTTCTAATGGTCAGCATAAGCAATAATAATTTTCATGGGGATATCTCTCTCTATCTCTCACGCCAAATCTATCTAATCCTCTCTGATGTCTAAATGATGCAGGATGTTGATGGAAGTGTTCCTTTCTTCTGGGCAAATGATTTTTTTTGGGTTCCTATGAATTGCTTTTTCCATGTACAGTCAGTTTTCTAGGGTTTGGGTAAGTTTTTGTTTTTGAAGGCATCTATTTCGATTTTGCTTCCTCAATTCGATGCTTAATACAAACTGACTTTCCTCATGGAGAGTTTTCACATAAATTTCCGAAAACCAGCTGCTGAAGGTGAACGATTGACATCTGTAGGACAAAATGTTTACAGTGCTGCCTCTTGCTATATTGATGTACCTTCAACTTTGCTTGATGCCCAAAAAGTTTGCTTATTTTTGCACTTGACTGACCCACCAAACAAATTGTGAATGAAAATGCACTATGCTTTGCATGAGAATCACGAAGAATCATAGCGTTCCACAATCACATTCCTCTGCATTTTTGGCATATGTTGTATGTTCTCTTTCAACTTCTCTTGTGCCCTGGCAATTCACTGTGGTTGTTTTGCAGATACCATCGTGATTCGTATTGGAAAAAATCTCTTGGAAGGATCACTTGCGAATGCTGTTGAGGTAGGGCTAATGATGTCAAAGTTAAGAGTCATTTTTTGCAATTAACAAAATAGAAAAGAAGAGTTTGATTTTATTTGGTGGCACTGATATGTTCTAATTTTTCTTCTGGTGAATATGATCTAAATCAGAATAATCTTTCCTAAAATCTAAAAACATGATTAGTTATGTGGATGCTGTAATATGATTGTGAAGAAAGGAGGTGTCAGTTTTTTTTCAAAATGGTTTTCTTTATCATCGAGACCTTCTTTTGTTGATGATGATCCTTCATGGTATTGACCAGTCGATCTGGGATAAAATTCTAGGGCAGCTCATGGCTTCAACCTTTCAATGCAACTCCAATTCATGACAACATTGATATTCCATAAATCACCTTCTGTTTGGGTCTTGATCTCTGGTGGGTTAGGAACTATTACTAATGGCTTGCTAGAAATTTTTAGCCAATATAATTATGCTTGTTTGGTTGAGATTGCGTTAATATGCTACCTGCCTCTGTGTTTGCATTGTCAGCAGTGACCTCTGGGGCCAATCTATTCAATTCTTTAAAGTATTAGTATGTTTACTCTACCGTGGAATATTATTTCGTCATACATGATGTCATTTTATCTAAAAATACCTTCTTATGTCGCATTCTTCCTGCAGGGAGTTTCAGAACAAAAGCTTTGAGCCCACTTCTGTTCCTTTGGTGTAACTGGCAATTTTTCACTTCAACCAATGTGTATCTTGTCTGATACATCTCCTTCCTCTTTGCGTATGACATCGTGAAGCTCTATTAGAGGTTAGTTAATTTGTAATCTGAATTGTAGTTCATTGTGTACTTTCTCTGAGCCTTTTTGGATGTTATTGCACATATAACACGGTGCTTTGACCATATAAATAGGTCGTCAGAAAAACAGAGTTGCATTTGCCGAGATAACTTTCAAGAAACCTCACATACATTTGCTTGACGAGCCATCCAATCATCTTGTAAGTTTACTCATTTTTCTCTACCTTATGACTTAAATTACTTTTTCAGTTAGCTTGTTGTTGTCTTGCACTAATTGCACTTATCGGAATCTGGTCTTTGCATTGAAACTACAGTAGAAGCAATCGGTTATCACAGTTACAAGGAGCCTCTGTCATCATACATCTAACTCATAATGGAATAGAAACCAATGTAATTGTTCCAACTTGCAAAATATTGAAAAGAGGATAGTTATGCTAGCCTGATCAGTGTTTTTGTATTACAGAAATTTATAGTACCAAGTAGTTCCGATATCTGTGCCTATAGGGAGTATTGGCTTTGCACATAATTAATGTGGAAATTTCTTTGTTTATAAATGTGGACTTTAAGTTCTGCTTTAATGACCAGTGACTACTAAAGTGTTATCTTTGTAAATTGTTAGTTTCTTGTCTGGGGATAGATGAGCATGATTCTGCGTTTTTAACTGTCCCCAACCGCAGGATTGGGATGCGGTTGAGGCGTTCATTCAATGTCTGGTCTTGTTCCAAGGAGGAAATTTGATGGTGAGATTGATTTTCTTGCCAAAATACTTCAATTTGACCAATGGTGGATCGTCTTCACAGCTAATAGCCATCTTTTCACCTTGATTTGCAGGTTAGTCACGATGGGCATCTAATATCTGGAAGAGTGCACGAGCTCTGAGTGGTTTCTCAAGGCAAGGAGACGCCTTTCCATGGAAATTTCCAGGATCATAAGACGATACTTCAGTCCTCGTCGAATCAGGCGAGTTTAGTTCTTGTCATCAGCCAAGAGTGGTTCAACAATTAAAAACTGAGTCCGGATTGCAGTCCTGGTATAATTTATGACCCTGTACCCATTTTATCCTAGCAATAGGTTCGTTTGTTGAGCCCCTGGAAGTTTGATAGTCCATCACCTTCAAGTCAGCTTTCCTGTACACAGTGAAATGATTTAATTATTTGCGAAAGAACCCTTTTTGCACCGTACATTATTTTGTAAGACAGTGAGCACAACTTATACAAAAAATTTTATGCGAATGTCTAAATACTTCTATGTTCCATATAGAAAAGAGATTCTATATTTCATATCGGCTCGGTGATTAGCTTCAAAGGTAACTAAGAGCGCGCGTGATTAGGGGTGTCAATGGATTGGGTCGGGTCGGGTTGGGTTTTCTTGATACCCAACCCGACCCTAAACCTACAGGGTTGTGCTTGACCCGCCCAGACCTACCCGAGACCCTGTTCATCGTACACACCCAAGAGAGGGTCGGGTCGGGTCGGGCCGGGCCGGGCCGGGTTTAATTTATTCTTAGACGATTTTGAGGTCAACAGCAAATACACCCTCTTCGGAGATGGCGAAGTGCCATCGATGAGGATGATGTCAAAGTGATCCTGGTGGATACGTTCTTTCTCCGCATGCCTCTGTCTCCAACATCTCCTCCGTCTCCACCAGCGGCGAAATCTCCAGCTCAGCCGACTACGCCACCGCCATTGCCTCCTTCGCCGGTGAGGTGCACATACGAGGCCGTCGCTCCTGGAGGCTCGACAGGTATGGCAAGCGATGGAGCTAAATTTGCTAAACTCGGAAAGTCACCACCACCGGCGCCTCCCCCGCGGCCACTGCCCACGCCGCTGATGGAGTACAACTACGCGAAGATCGAGCGGAGGAAGAGCAGCGTGGCGAAGGAGATAAAAGACGGTTTTGACTTTGGTGTTGTACAACCAGAGAAAGAGAAAGAAGAAGCAGAGGACCAGAATGCTACACAACGATGCCGCTCGCCAACTGACACCCGAGACGACCTCCCATTCCGCCGTGCAAACGCCTCCACCTCTGCCACCTCCGCCACCTCCGCCACCTCCTCCTTCGGTGTCCGTCTTCCACGGTCTATTCCAAAAGAGCAGCAAAAGCAAGAGAATCCACTCGGTAACCTCGCCCCTACCGCCCCCACAGCGATCGGAGCCTTGGCGGAGGAGTCCCCTCGCGGCGGCCTCGAAGCCCCCATTGCCCGTGAAGCCAGTCGTCCATTAGCCCAGCAGCTGCACACAGTCGCCGTTTTGGGTGTCGGAGCTTAGGTTCGCGGCTAGCGAGGACTTGGTCCGGTCACGCAGCGCCCGCAGCTCCCGGTGCAGCTCGCCAGCGCTGCCGGAGCTGGGGGACGCGGATGTTCCATCGTCGCCGGGCCACGAGGCGGCGGCAGCGACGGATGGCCGAGATTGAAGTGGCGTGGTGAGGGGGCGTGGTGAGGGGGCGCTTGGTGGGCTACGATTGCTAGCGCCGTCGTGGCTTCTCTGAGCTTCGAAGCCATGGCGCCTCTTTGCTTAGGCGATTAAGAACAGTCCTTCTGTCGGCTTAGATCTAGGGTTTCATCGTGAGAGAGGAGAGAGAAGGGAAAAGAGAGAGATTTGTGGGTGAGTCCAAGGTGTCAATGGGTCGGGCATGACCCTACCCAACCCTAACAATACCCATATCTAAAAGCCCTATCAGAAGAAAACTAAGGCCCAATCTCAAAATACCCCAAAATTTAGGGTCAAGCCGGGTCAGCGCGGGCCGGGCCGGGCCGGCGCGAGCTTTTTTGACACCCCTACGTGTGATAACCATTCTATTTCTGATCAGATCTATTTTTCTATTCCTGAAAACAGGTTTGGAATAGAAATTCATTTGGTAACGCAATTTCATTTTCTATTTTTGGAACAAATTTTTAATCCAGAAATAGGTTTTGAATTGAAATGAGAAATAAAAATTTTGTATATTTCTTTTTTTTTGGAATAAAAAAAAGAAATAAAAACTCTTTTCATTGCTTGCCCTTGCCTCTCGCCGCCCATCGGCCGTTGCCACCCTCGCCGCCCGTTGTCCGCCTGCCGCCGCGAGTTGATGAATGGAAAGGAGCATTTAAGAATGCCTATTTAATTAATTTTTTTTTATTTCGGAAAGAGAAATTTTGTGTCGTTATCAATTGCGTATCTCTGTTCAGAAACTCATCCAGAGAATAGAAACAGAAAAATCTATTTATGGCCATAAATCTTTTCTAGGAATAGAATGGTTATCATTTACGTATGAAGGGTCTAGTTTACGAGAAATTAGTTGTACGAAGACATTTTCCCATTTTCGGTGTTTGGCACTGGTTGGGTGAATTAATTATGATAATATTTTCATGATCAGCAAAAAAAATGTACTTTCAACTCTAAGTACATAATTGCCTTTAGTAACTATATTGTCGGCCATGCCTAGCCAAAAAATACTATAATAAAATTCTGCATGTGAATTGGTTAGATAATGTCCTTTTAACATGTTCAGGTCACTATTCAAAATAAGAAGCTCTCTATCTTCCAATAACAGCTACTGTACAGATGAAAGGATAGATTGAAAATAGAAATTTTGAATGTGCGAGTTTAATAGCTGAATTACGAATGAACCCTGCAGATCAAAACCCATTTACAAATTGATTGTCTAGTCAAAAATTAAAGTTAATCTTTCTTCTATTAAAATACCCACTCCATCTCTTGACAACATTTTTCGCAGTCCCACATTTTATTTTTCATGCGTGAGAGGGGGAAGTGAAGGGAGGATCAATCAACGTGGCTACTCTACCGCTGGTCCTCATCGTGGATCCTCAACGTCGCCGGCCGCGCAAAGCCTTTGCTGTCGGTCCTGTTTTGGAAACAAATCCTTAAACTAGGTAAAAATTCAGTCCGAAATTGATTTGAACATTTTATTACCTATTTTGATGATATTGCAATCTAACTCGTGTTATTTGAGATAATAAGCATATCCAAATTAGGAATATTTCCTAATCCATAACGTGTGCATAATCGGTAATTCGATCTCTAGGCATTGAGATAAGGTTATGGTTTGCACGGAAAACCGGTAACTTGATCTTTAGGCATTAAGATCGGGGTGTTGGTTTTATTTGTTTCCAATTTGAGTTGAATGGGGTTTATCTTTTGCTATTTTGAGCTTATCTTTTATGATTTTTGAGTTTATCTTGTTTGATTGACTTCTTTATTAAAAAAATACAAAAATATTGCATTTCTCAATAGATTAGGTTGACTGACCAAAAAAAAAAAGATTAGTTTAGATCCTTAGATATGATTGCATGTTAGAGACTATCTAGCTAGTTAGGATAAGATTCCATGTTAGAATTGGATTTAACCACGATAATTTTCTAATTTAAGTTGGATCATCTTTTACTTTAGCTAATTTATTTTCAATAATTATTAATTTAGAATTTTAATAAAAAATAAAAAATAATAACATGTGCATATCATATAGAATATGTTATATTATCATCTTGCCTTGTCTTGTTTGCCATGTCATGCTTGCCACGTTATCATATTATGCCATGTTATGTTGCCACGTCATTGTTATATGCCACGTAATCTATGACATGTCACCATGTTTGCCATGCTATTGCCATGTCACCATTCATGTCATTAGTTCCATGCCATATATGCCATATCATTAATTGCATGTTAGGGTCATTAATTTAGAATGCATGTCATATTAGAATAGTTTTGTGTTAATCTTTCGCCCATCATTAGAATTAGGTCATTTAAATTGCATGTCTCATGCCATTAGAATAGTAAATCATGCTTGTTTAACCTAGGTTATAATTTCATATATTAGTTTTTATTATAAAAAAACCCACAAAAATGAGAATTGATAAGAATCGTTAATTAGTTAGTAAAATCATGGCTAGGTTTGGTTTAGTATACTTAGTGCTTTTAATTAATTCTTGGTGTATGATTTCTTGCAATTTACTTTATTAATGTTTTCATTATTGAGTATTATTGATTGCGCATCCGCATGATCACTCCCTGCATATTAGTGTCTAGGTTTAAAATTAATCCAAATTGCCTGCAAAATAGAGTAATCTAGAGTAATCAAGTTTCCGTTTCATAATTTCTGGTTCGTAAAAGTAAAGTATTCTTCCTATAAAAATTGATTAGTGGCAATCCCTAAATAAATTGATTTTCCATGTTAATTAATTCGAAAGTTGCGAATTGGTATCGGTATGGGAGAGCCCGAGTTAAGTGCAAGCTTAGTAATCCATTAGCCATTCCTCTCGGTGGTTCACCTAAAGGAAGGTTACGATAGTTCTTTCACCAATTTTCCTTTCTCTCTGTGATTTTTCTTTTCTCGCGTCCTTTTTTTTTTCACTCACTGTTAACCTGCGTCTAGGTGTTGGGAATTCCGTAATGGTGAAGATGGTGGATGAATCGTAGCTTCAATGGTAAGAAAATAGTGACGTTTACAGAGAACGAAGACAAAAATCGTTATCCCAATTTTTTTTCCGAGGCGGCCAACTTCTTTTCCCTTCGAATGAGCTAATTAGAAATTTTGAACCAATGAGCCGTGGGCTTCGGGCCTGAGCCACGCGAAAAGAGCTAAATTGATGGAAAGTAGCGTTTAAGAATGCCTATTTAATTACTTTTTTATTTCGAGAAGAGAAATTTTGTGTCGTTATCAATTGTGTATCTCTGTTCAGAAACTCATCTAGAGAATAGAAACAGAAAAATCTATTTATGGCCATAAATCATTTCTAGGAATAAAATGGTTATCATTCGCGTATGAATGGTCTAGTTTACGAGAAATTAGTTATACGAAGATATTTTCCCATTTTTGGTGTTTGGCATTGTTTAGGTGAATTAATTATGATAATCTTTTCATGATCAGCAAAAAAAAAATAGTACTTTCAACTCTAAGTACACAATTGCTTTAGTAACTATATTGTAGGCCATGCTGTTGGCATCTAAATTTTGCCTTGTCGTTTAAGATTTAATTACATAAAAAATTAGGGATTAGTTTTTAACCCCTAAACAAAAATATTTTCATTAAATTAACTAGCATATAGACTTTAGGTGCATTTACATTAATAAGGCATATTAGAACATGCTTTCATTGTTTAATTTCAAAAAAAAAATTAATTAAAAAAATTTTAAAATAAAAAATTATTTAAAAAATTCAAAAAAGAGGGGGGGACCAACATTATTCAACGCAGGTCAGCACAGCATCGCAATCAAATTTTTATTTTATTTTATTTTATTAAAAAAAAGGAAAAAAGAGACCATCATTGAATAACGCTGGTCATGCGTGAATCTTCCCCCAGCGTTATTCAACGCTTCTAGAAAGGGGAAGAAAGAGCAGCACGAAGCATGGTAGCAGTAGAAGTAGAAAGGAGCGGACAACCAAAAGCGACAAAGCGGAAGAACGGGGCGGGGGGGGGCATCGAGGATGGCGCAATGCTTCCAATCTGCTTTGAGCAGATTTGTAGCCGTTTTAGCTAAAGATGGACGAGATTCGGTCCTAAGGGAAGGATTGGTTGCAGGAGCATGATGAAACGGGAGAGGATGCTCTGATCGAGGGTGTCTTCAAGCTCGAAATAGTGGGCGAGCATTGCCGGGAGGAAGCCGAGAGGAGGAGATCCTCTTCCTTCTCTCGACGTTAAAACAGGGGAGGGGGTTTTTCCGAGAAAAAAAGCCAGAGTGGGTTCTGAAAGAGAGGAGTTCCGGAGAGAGAGGGAGCAAGAGAATGGGGAGAAGTGAGAGAGAACACAGATCTGTTCGTAGCTCGACGATTCCCAGCCGGGCCACTCGAGTTCGCAGCCCCCCCTTTTTCGCGTTCAAGGTGGGTCTCGTTTTTTTTTTTTTTCCTCTTTGAAGGTCTTGAGCCATTTTCCCGATGATTCTGGCTGGGAGGCATGCGAGGTGACCGGATATAGTTCGATCCATCGCACTCACCACATTCGCCGTAGCCAAGTCAGATAGGGAGTGCCGCAACGGCATCCCCTTCCCCTGTTTCTGCTTCTGCTCATTGGGCTCGCTGGCCGGAGCTTGTGGTAGTCCGGCTAGCACGAGTTTCGACCCGTGACACCTCGTGCATGCTTCTGCTGCTTCATGCGTCTGGCGTTGATGATTTTGGTTTGTTTTCAATCTCGATCAAGCCTAAAACCCCTTGTTTTCGTTGCGCGGTACAACTGCTCAGCATTATGCCTGAACTGAGTTTCCCGAGTTCGTTTTTGTTTGGTTGTATTTCTGGAATGACTGACTTGTATGGTTTTCCTTGGGCCAGCGTTCGTGGTCGTCGGTGCTAAGGCTGGCTTAGGTAGGCGCAGTGGTGTGTGTCGCAGGGCTAAGGGTGCTCATGGTTCGGGCGGCGGTCCGAGCGTGATCGCGGGAGGAAATAGAAAGCCGATCCCTCGTCGGGATTTGGTTGGTCCATGACCGGCTAGTCCCTTGTCGGAGCTTGGACGGTCTGGGTCGATTGTCGGTCGTTGTGGCGGTGACGCAACCGGCCAGGTTGGCAGGCGGTGGTCGGACAAGGGACTGGCCGCGCGGTTGAGTTTCCCGGCCACGAAGGCCGAGGCTCGGCGGGTGGTGACCGAGCATTCTCGGCCGCTGGATCGAAAACCCTAATCGCGGAGGCCAGGGTTCGGCGGGCGATGGTTGGCCACGATCTCGGCCGTGAAGGCTGAGCACGCGCTCCACGTTGGAGCGGTAGCCAGCGTTCGGGCACGGTGTGGCGGCCGCGAATCGGGTTGAACGCGCGGATAAACCGAGTAGGGTTTCCGGTGATTCAGGTCACGGGTGCTGGGGTTTAGCACGAGTTGGGTAGGCGGCTGCAAACTGGGTCAGGCGAGCGGGTCGAAACCGGGTAGGGTTTAACTCTAGAGTTTTGTTCAAATGGGCTGGAATAGATAGTGGGCCGGTCTATTTAGGATTTTAGTGTTTTATTTTCTTGTTGGGCTTTGGGGCCTTGTTTTGAAAAAAAAAAAATTTCGGGTCGGGCCTTTTTCTAAAAAAAATTAAATTAATTTTGAAAAAATTAGACTGGGCCCAATAAATGAGCTCAGTTTGATTGTGGACCCGGGCTTGCGCACTCGGGTTGGATGTGGAGATCCGACCCGAGCCTTTTTTTTATTACATTAATGTTATTTTTATTATTTTAAAAAAAGCTTAATTTAAAAAAAAGGAAAGGGGAGAAATTTTAAAATATATATTTTATTCGGGTCGAATGTGGAGATCCGACCTGGTCTGTTTTATATTATTATATTATTTTAATATTTTAAAAAAACTTTGAAAAAAATTTTAATTTTTTTTCAAAAATTGAAAAATGTCATTTGGGTTTAGAAATTGGCTTTTCTTGCCCTTTTTGCATGATTAGTGTTACCTTTTGATTGCATGTTGCTTGATTTATACACTTTGAATTGTGCCTTTAATTTAACCTCGCATGTAGTTGATTATGCATGTTAAGCTCACGTAGTGAATGTTGCTTTCCTTAGCTTGGTTAGGAATGAATTTTAAAAACTGCCGATTAGTGTGAACACGTTAGGTGGTAATTGAATAAGATGAGGTATCGAAAGGGCATTAATTGATCAATTAGTGTAGTCAGGTCCATGTACCCATTGAATCTCTGGTTCATAGAAGTCAAGCATTTCTCCTGTGCTTCACTTGGGTGTATAATCGATCCATCAAAAATGGATTAATGGCGACTCCTAATTGAAATTGATTTGCATATTAATAATTTAAATCTAAGTTGCGAATTAGTATAGGCTTGGGAGAGCTTGAGCTAGGTTTAACTTAGTAATCCATTAGCCAAACCACCTTCGCTGGTGGGGCCGGTTCAAGGAGGTCGCGACAGCTTGGCGACTCCGCTGGGGACGATTTAGTGGACTTAGGCCATTTATCTTGTTCAAATACATCCTTAACGTGAATATGCTTGCCATTGATCCTCTGTTTTGTAGGTTTGGGATTTAGGGAATGAATGTTTATTTTTTCGGACGCTTGAAGCATTATTTGCTTATAAATTGTTGTGCATGCTTTAGATGTTTTAGCACTACACTATTGCACACATAACCATGTCGCCGGACCCGGGCCGTGATAGGGCGCTTTAGGCTGGTGTTAAGAAAGATACAATCTCAAACATGAGACCGTGATATAGAGGTTGCCTTTCTTCTTCCCGAAAATTCTTTCTTGGTATCGTAAGTATTTGCCCTTGTCCACGAGACCGCGTGACTATAGGATGTCTCTTTCGACTGAGCCGGAGTTAAGAGGACCCGACACCAACGCGAGATTGCGATGGTCAGATCACCATCTTAGCTTCATCTTGTCAAACTATCTAGCATAGAAAGTAAGCCTTACTTTTCATGCGTGTGTCTTTGTGTTTGCCATGATTCTTAATGGAGTAAGCCTTTATCCCTCCTGTTATGCAATTCATTTACTTCCTTTTGTTGGTCTATGAAAAATTACGTCGGTCGTTAGTTTCAATTTATATAAGATAGGAAGAGCCGATGTCCAATTCATTTCCACTCCCAAGACAGAGCTCATTGTGTGGTGGGATCAATTGGATCAAAATAGCCAAAGACAGGTCAAGGCGAGGATTGGCCGTCTCCTCCCATTACTCAAGATCAACATCTATTCAGGAGTTATGCAAGTAATACCGCACTTTTGGTGCCCTCAAACATCAACCTTCATGTTTGGTGAGTTCGAGCTAACTCCAACTTTGGAAAAATATAGCATTGCCATTGGAATGCCTCTTGGAACCAAGCTTGTCAAGCCACTTATAGGTATAGACCTCATGTCCGAGTTGTCACAATTTTTTAGAGTTAAGGCCGAGGTGGTAAGGAAGGTTGTTAAAGCTAATTGTTATGCATGCCCATTCTCATTTTTGGCCGAGTGCTTTTCAAATCAACCGATGGCTCAAAGGAGTAGGATTTTCATTTTAGCATTTGTCGGGTTCATCATTTTTCCTCATCGTAAGAATGCCACAAATCCTTCAATTGCTTGGGTGGTCAAACACATGTGTGCCGGATTGAATTATGTCAACATGGTTTTAGCCAAAACATTTTTGTCCCTTAACCGTTTTAAATAAAACGGAGAAAAATTATGCGAGCTTCCCCGAAAATTTTGCAAATATGATTTCTTTCTCATATAAGGGGGTTTGAGCACCTTATGCAATTGTTTCAAGTAGATGAGTTTAGGCACATAATACAGAGATTCCAGGTCTTAGAGAAGCATTCTCCTAACAAAGAATATTCCCGTTGGATAAATTTCGTAAAAGACCCCGAACCCAAGACATTTCTATGGCATGCTAAATGGTTTTAGGTTGAGAAAACCCGCTTTGCTTATAAGTTTGCTAACTCGATCCCGCTGCTCGGTTTCTCTGGCACCACTTCCTATTACCCGTACAGGGTGGCCCACTAATACTGGGCTCTTCAAGAGATCCCACCACCTCTCAAGACGAAGATGTTTCAAGCTCCTTCACCCGCACGGACTACAACTACTTCGACGAAATCCATGCTATTGAGATCGCATGGAGTGAATGCCGTCCCGAAAGAATTGTCGTGCCTAAGAAATTGGATGAGGAAGAAGAGATCCACCATGCCTCCACATTCTACATTCGCAATCACCGAATTCCGACCATTCTACGATCTCTGGTCCCAGAAGTGACTGATAAGCCTACCCAAAAAGCGCAAATTGAGTATCTTGAAAAGAGAGTGAAAATGGACAAGACTCGCATCTCGAGGTTAACCCAAGAGAACAAGCGGTTCCGCAAAGCCGCAGGTTCCCCATCGCATATAAAATGAGTTACTTCGAGAAGTTTGAAATGACACTCTCATCCTAGTTTCGTGTTTAGGAGGTTCTGTTGCTTTTCTAGTTTCAATATTTAGGGAATTCTGCTCTCCTGTTGTTTCAGAAGTTTCGTGTACTTCCTTAGTTTCAATGTTTAGGTGATTTCTTTCTAATTTCGAGGCTTAGGAATCATTATGTACCTTCTTCATTTCAATGTCAAAAGAATTTCATTTCTTAATTTCAATGTTAAGGATTTTTCATTTTATTTGTTGTCTATAATGTCTAAAAACTCTAAAATCTCAACGTTTCGAAAATTTTCTCTCGAGCGACATAAAACACCTAGAGCATTGCCATGAGCCGACCTTCCATATGAATCGTGTGCTCACGTATGCTCATTTTCCAGGTAATCGCAAATCGTCAAATTGATCTCATTCAACGCACGAAGATAGGAATTGAGAGACCAAGAGGCTGAAGAAAAAGATCTTCCGGTGATCGCGGTATCCACACCGAACCTAGCGGCCCGCCAACACTTCTTCCCTCTACTAAGTCAAAGCTACGGCTTCGAGGCAATCGCTGATTCGAACACGATCAAGGGCCACATAAATGAATATTGACGAGCAAAATGCCCGCTTCGTCGCTTTCAACGACAAGATCAATGATCTTGTGACTCGGCTCACTCAATTCACTAGTGATATGAAGGTCGCGTTAGCGGCACCAAATGCTGGTCAAGTTGCCCCTCAAGCTGTTCTTGAACCCGTGGAAGAACTTGTGAGAAGAAATGTTGTTGAGGAGGCATTGGGTTCTACACCTGTAGTGGTCGAACTAGACCTTGTTTCAGAAGCCATCACCGCCCGTTTGAAGGAAGAACACAACAAAAGGTTCGCAAAGATAGAAGAGAAACTCCGTGCGCTACGAGGATACGAAGAGCACATGATCGAGGATTTGTCTCGATATGCACAGATGAGCTTTCCCGAGAAGTTTAAGATTCCTAATTTCACCAAGTATGATAGGACTGGAGACCCAAAGATCCACTTGAAGTACTATTTCAACAGAATGACAAGGTATGCCGAGAATGTCCCATTAATGATTCAAACTTTTCAAGAGAGCATAACGGAGCCTCCACTACAATGGTATGTATTGTCAGAGCTCGAGAAGTTCGAAAAGTGGAAGGAGTTAGCTGAGGCATTTGTCCTGCAATGCAAGTACAGTACCGAGATAGCCCCCACGCACGAAGTGCTGACTCGAACTTAAAAGAGAAGAAGTGAGTCCTTCAAAGCCTTCGCTCAAAGATGACGTACACTCGCCGCTCAAGTTCGACCACCGCTCAGTAAAAAGGAGCTACTAGATCTTTTTCTCAAAGCCTTGCCTAATAATTTCTATTTAAAATTGGTGAGTTTTGGATGCTTGACCTTCTCTCGGCTAGTAGATGTCGGATAGAGGGGGCCATGCATGATAGTAGATTGAACGAAGGGACTAGTCGGAAGATCCCGAATAGAAAAGAGAAGGATGTGGAGATCACATATGTACAAGTGCCAGTTGCAACGAAACCCCTTGCCTCTTAAGGCCCCTCTGTGTTTCGAGAGAATGCATATTAGAATCATGAATTTAAAAGGAGAGCGCCAAGGCAGTTCACTCCCCTTCCTAGACCACTATCCAAGTTGCTACCCATGTTGTTGAGAAAGGGGATGATAGCCAAAGAAGTGCCACGGGATAATCCTCCAAGATTCCCCGGGTTCGATTTGTCAAAGTCCCGTGAGTTTCATAGAGGCAAAAAGGGCCATGATGTGGATAACTGTTTCACTCTTAAGATCAAGGTTCAGAATCTGCTCAACAAAGGCATTTTATCCTTTAAGGATCCAACCCCTAACGTTCAGCAAAACCCGTTGCCTAATTATGCTGAGAATGTCAACGTAGTTATTGAGAAGGGTGATGAGAGTAAGCAGACCTTTAATGTGGATGTTCATTAGACTCTATAAATTACTAGTATCAGCTGGACACTTTGAAGATGGGGAGGATATTCTAAAGGAGAAAAATTGAAATGTATCACTCGAATAGTTGATATGGGAGTAATATATAGTATGAAGAAAGATAATATGACGGCCACGATAGCCATTATTGACTCATTTTGTGAGAAGGAGACGGAGGAGACACCTGTTGGACCTACAGAAACTAACGAGCCAACTAATGAGGGTGTGTCGGAGAGTCTAATTATGACCGATAGTAAAGGAGAGAATTCGTATAATGATCTTGGGCCTCAAGCTAGCAATGTGGATTGGAATCGTGAGTTCATAAAACTTGCTCACAAGAATGGAGAAGTGGTTGACACACTGGGTCAACCTAGCGACAAATTTGAATATCTTGTGAAATATTCACCGCCACCTGGTTTCTTCATCAATCCCAAGGATGTTGTTCTTGATGGGTACGGAGGTACGTACGATCCACTTGAGCCTAAGAAGGAGACGGTCAACACGATCACCCCTATGGTCATTGACCTATTAGTTGAAGAAGATCTATCATATCACAATGAACGAAATGCCGAGCGTGTAGTCATCGACCTTGTGGCCGAAGAGTTCACCACCCTAGAGGTTGATAATCGTGTCATGGAACCGATGGTGATTGAACTCTCGCCCAAAGATGAAGAAGATATAATAGTGGAATTAGCCCCTAGTTACAATGCTAAGGCAGTCCCTTGGAGTTACAAAGTGAATGAAATTGATACTATCACTCACTCTGGTCGATGTTATGATCCCACCAAGATAGTTGAGAAAAGGGTTGTTTCAACCGAAAAGGCCGAACAATTTTAAGCAATTATTAAAACTAGCATATTTAATGTTGTCAATCAGCTGAGGAAGATGCCATCCCAGATATCACTCCTGGATCTTTTCAAATCCTTCGAGAAACATAAAAATGCACTACTCAAGGTTCTAAATGAAGTGCATGTTCCCGAAGCTATGAATGACACCCAATTGGAGGAGTTTATTGGGTCTATCTTGTTGAAAGGTCATATTTCTTTTACCGATGAAGATTTTCCTACAGAGGGTCGCTATCATATTGAGGCGCTACTTATCTCAGTAAAGTGTTGTGATAGAATGGTGGCGAGAGTACTGATTGACAATGGATCTGCATTAAACATTTGCCCACTTGCCACCCTTCGTCGTTTAGGGGTAAATAAAGAAAAAATGTTGGTATCCAAATATACCGTTCATGCTTTTAATGGTATGAAAAAGGAAGTAATTGATGAGGTTGAGCTTGAACTGCTAATAGGTCCGGTCCTCTTTCTGATCAGCTTTCAAGTCCTAAATATTCCTAGTGCCTTCAATTTTCTATTAGGATGATCCTGGATACATACCGCTGGAGCCGTACCCTCGAGCCTGCACCAAAAAGGTCAAATTCATCGTGGATGGGAAGCTGGTAAATATTCATGGAGAAATTGACTTTAAGATCTTTCACGATACGGCGATCCCATACGTAGAACCCGAGAACAAGGCTGAATCAAGTTATCAAACTTTGGAATTAGTCTCGATGGTCCATGTGCCCGTTGAAACCATCATGCGAGACCTAGAAATGGCTAAACCTTCAATCATGTCAAATAAGGTGTTGCTCGAAAACGGTCATGTCCCCGGAACTGGTTTGGGACTGCATGGCCAAGGTATCAAAGAGCCCCTTCAAGTCTCCAAGTGGCGCAAAAGGACAGGCCTAGATTATCATGGAGACGATTTTGGTGGTCGAGATAACCATGGAGGACGAGACAGTTTTAGAGGTCGAGGTTAGCATGGGGGCCGTGGTGGTCGTGGCGGTCGTGGAGGCCATGTTAGTTATGGCGGCCAAGGAAGCAACAAAGACCTTGGTAACCACGAAGGCCTAGTTAATCATGGAAGTTACGGAGGTCGGGGGAGTTTATTTGGGTTAGGAGAAGGTAGGAAAGGCTTACTTCTTCCGGAGCTGAAGGAAATCTTCTCGGGTCTACCCAAGCTGCTATAGGAAGAGGAGGCCATTCTTGGTCTCGTTAATTTATTCAAGGGGGAGTTTGCTTGTGCCATCATAGAAAATGAAGAGGCCGAACCTTCTGTTGCCACCGCCATTGAGTAGGGATGCTGCTTTTTTTTCCTTGTTTTGTCTTGTTTAAGTTCGTGTTCATTTCTTCCATGGAAAGTCTATTTAGGTCTAGGTATTGTTTCTCTTTGTAATCAAAGTCTTGGACTGTGAGCCGTCGATCTAAGATCTCGAGTCATGTAAACGGCCTCATCTTGTTAATGAAATCATGATCATATTTTACTAAGGACGTGTGGAAGTACCCAAACCAGATTGATGATGATGCTGTGAGGCCTGGATTTTCGCACACTTTCTAGTTTCCAAAATCATTTGTGGATAAGGATATCCAAGGATATGAGGATGGATCCCTCATTTTCAAAAACTCTTTCAAAATAATTTCAAAACACATACATATCATTAGTTGCAATAACATGTGCTAATTTAATTACTAACCTTCTTTATAGTTTCTCAGACATAACATTTCACATAATCATGATAGGTGTATATGTGAGTCGGATTTGCTAGACGAAAATTCCTCAGGGCCCTGTGATGACGAGGATGACTGTGATCAAAGAAACATTGAACAAGATTAGATTCGGCATGAAGAGTCTAAGCCATTGACCGCAGAGCCTACAATCACAATAAATCTGGGCGATTCGGAGAATGTTAGAGAAATCAAGATTGAAGCTGACCTTTCTAAAAATAAGGCTAGAAGGATGGTCGACCTTTTAAAGGAACACCAAGTTGTGTTTGCATGGTCATATGAGGATATGCCGGGATTAGATAGGGAAATTGTAGAGCATGCTCTCCTAACTGATATGAACGTCTCGCCAAAGAAACAAAGGCTCAGAAGAACAAAGCCCGAATTATCTAAGAAGATCGAAGAATAAGTCATGAAGTTATTAAAAGCGGGCTTCATAGAAGTGTCGCACTATTCAAATTGGATCGCCAATGTAGTCCCTGTTATGAAGAAGGATGGTCGGGTCAAGGTTTACATTGACTACCACGATCTGAATCGAACAAGTCTAAAAGATGACTTCCCACTGCCTCACATCGATGTGTTGGTCGACAGCACCGCGGGATTCGAGTTATTCTCTTTTATGGATGGATTTTCCGGTTACAATCAAATTCTGATGAAAGAAGAAGATAAAAGTAAGATCTCCTTCATTACCCCTTGGGGGATCTTTTGTTACAAGATAATGTCTTTTGGCTTGAAGAACGCCGGGACAACATACCAAAGAGCAATGGTCACCCTGTTCCATGATATGATGCATAAGGAGGTGGAGGTCTACGTAGACGATATAATTGCCAAATCCAAACATAGAGAGGACCATATCGAGGTGTTGTGGAAGTTGTTTGACCGACTTCGAAGGTTAAGCTAAGACTTAACCGCGCCAAATGTATGTTTGGGGCAAAGTCTGGGAAATTATTGGGGTTCATGGTTAGTAGTCGAGACATTGAAATTGACCCGTCGAAGGTTAAGGCCACTTGTGTTTTGAAGCCTCCTTCAATTGTCAAAGAGGTTCAGAGTTTGCTAGGGAGATTGAATTATGTGGCGAGATTTATTTCTCAATTTTCTGAAACGGCTAAACCTTTCTTCAAGCTCCTAAAGAAGAACGCCAAATTTAAGTGGGATAGCGATTGTCAAGAGGCATTTTAAAAAATAAAACAATATCTTTATCATCCATCGGTCCTGTTGCCACCTGTCCCTAGAGTGCCATTAATACTATACCTGACTATTCATGATGAGTTGTTAGAAGCCTTGCTAACTCAGAATAGACCAAGCAATGACAAAGAATATGCGATATACTATCTCAGTAAGAAGTTTACTTCATTCGAAATAAATTACCCTGCAATTGAGAAAACGTGTGTGGTTTTGGTGTGGGTGTTACACCGCTTACGCCAATACACACTCCATCATCGGATTCTACTTGTAACTGAGAATGATCCCATTAAATACCTGCTGGAAAAACTTGCGTTGGTCGGAAAGTTAGCAAAATGGCAGGTTTTGGTGCCCGAATTCGACGTCTATAGCATGACGCAGAAATCCGTCAAGGGAAGAGCTATAGCTGACATGTTAGCGTAGAACCTTGAAAGGTCGAAAGACCATGATCAGTCATATCCTATAGAGGAGCGCATTTCAGAGATAGTAGATGATAAGTGGATTGTGTACTTCGACAGTGCCATTAACCTGTCTGGTTCTGGGATTGGGGCAGTTCTTATCTCCCTAACGAGTCAACATCACCCTATGGCTGCCAAGTTGGTATTCCTTTGTACCAACAATATCTCATAATACGAGACTTGCATACTTGGATTGCAGCTGGCCGTCAACATGAAAGTTAGGAAACTACAAGTCTACAGCGATTCCGCCCTCATCATTCTTTAGATAGAGGGTCATTGGCGAACTCGTGACCCCAAGTTGATCAATCACCATGAATTCCTTGAGGAGTTAATAAAAGAATTTAAGGAGATCTCTTTTGAGTATTTACCCTGATCGCAAAATTAGTTCGCCAACGCCCTAGCCACTTTATCATCAATGCTACAAGTCATGGATGGGTTAGACATCGAGCCACTAAAAATCGAATACTAACATGTCCGGCTTACTATTCGATGATTAGAGATGAACCTGATGAGGAGTCGTGGTATCACTACATCATGAACTATCTTCAAAGGGGTGAATATCCTCCTAGAAGTGAACTAGCGGATCAGAAATACATACGGAAGCTAGCGTTGAAATTCTTCATCAACGGCAATGCTCTTTACAAGAGATCCTTTGACTCAATTTTGTTGAAATGCGTCGATGCCAAAGAAGCTAATCAGTTAATGAGGGAAATTCATGAAGGAGAATGCGGTCCACACATGAACGATCATCTTTTGGCTAGAAAAATCATGAGACTAGGTTACTTCTGGATGGCTATAGAGGCTAAATGTATTCGGCATGTTTGTTATTGCCATCGGTGAAAAATCTATGCAGATAAAATCAACGTACCGCCAAATGAATTGTATCAAACGTCCGAGCCATAGCTCTTCTCAATGTGAGGAATCAATATGATTGGGCCAATTAATCCTAAGGCTTCCAATGGACATCGCTTCATCTTGGTAGTCATTGATTACTTCACCAAGTGGATCGAGGCAAACTCATATGCCAATGTCGCCGCCAAGAATGTGGCCAAGTTTATTCGTCGTGACATCATTGCTCGCGATAGAGTCCCGGAGGCGATCATTACTGACAACGGCTCCAATCTGAACAACAAGGTTGTAGATGGCTTGCTTGACGAGTTTCATATTTCGTCACTTGAATTCCTCACCTTACCGCCCACAAATGAGTAGAGCTGTAGAGGCAGCCAATAAGAACATAAAGAAGATCCTATCGAAGACTGCCAACAACTATCGAGACTGGCATGAATGGCTGCCTTATGTACTGATGGCATAAGGAACTTCGATTCGCACTTTGACAGGGGCAAGTCCTTTCTTGCTCGTTTATGGTATGGAGGCTGTCTTGCCCGTAGAAGTTGAAATCCCTTCATTGAGGATTCTCTCACAAGCTAAGCTCTCTAAGGAAGAGTGGACTCAACAGAGATGGGATCACTTGAATAATTGATGAGAAGATACTAGAGGCTTTAGAGGCTTTATGCCATGGTCAATACTACCAAAAGCGAGTTGTAAAATCCTTCAATCGCAAAGTCCGGCCTCAACATTTTGAAGCCGGAGATCTCGTGCTAAGGAAAGTGTTATCCATCACACCAGAATTAGGTGGAAAGTTCGCTCCAAATTATGATGGCCCGTATGTTGTTAGAAAGGTTCTACCTGGAGGTGCTTTAATTCTTACAGAAATGGATGGCCAAGAATTGCCAAAGTCAGTAAACACCAATTCGGTGAAAAAGTATTTTCCTTGAATAAAATCCGAGGCCCGAGAGCCATTTTCGATGCAATCCGAATCACTATAGGATATTCACATCATGCATATCATGCATACATGCACACATGTCTAATTTGTAAGTCCTAAACAATCCGCAAATTGATCCACAAATGACTGAACTGTCTTGGCAAGCATCTAACAAGCCAAATGCGAAGGAGAGGGTTACCAAGTCACTAGGCCGTAGGTAAGTACCCTTTTTCTCAATACCGAAAGAAAGTCGAATGGAAAATTTGTTTTGAAAAAAAAAAGAAAAAAAATAAGGTTTTCGACAGATTTATCAAAAAAAAAATCACAAAAGTTGAAACTGTGAAAATAAAGTTTTCACAAAAATTTTGAATATCATCATTGTCCAAAGTTGTCTCAATGCTTAATGGAACATTCATTTTGAATTAAAATTCCCTGTGAAGATCGATCAACTCAGGTGATCTTGGCGAAATAAGAGAAAATATGTTAATCATGCCAATCAAGAAGCACTTAGAATGAAGAAAGGAGAACTATTCCCAAATACGTCCTATAGACATTTTGTGAGTTGAGTGCAAAAAAAAAAATCATGTTTTAGGACAAGAGATTCATTCACAAATAGTACATGGATCAAAATGAAAAGAGGCATTTCTTTCATCCATTTTACATACTACAGGTAATCATAGTTAAACCTCTTCGAGCCTTTACATGTAAAGAATTTTTACAAATACCCCTGTCAGGAACCACCCTACAATGGGGCAAGTTCGGAGGTTTTGGTTAACATTCTTTGGAGAAAAAGATAAGAAAGATTTCTTTGCTCTTACTTGCATTAATCTTTGGTGGTAACTTCAAACGAGTCCTTATGGAAGCTCAAAGCGTCCCAAAATGAAGAAAAGCATTTATTCCTCTACCCAAATACTTATACCCTTTGTTTAGCCAAGTTGGGTATGAACATTCATTTCAAAAATCCGAGTGGCGATTATTTCTCCACACTGGGGCAAGGCACATGATCAGACCCAACTTGAAGAAGTGGGGGCAAGGTTGTCTATCTCATCTTAAGGTTCTTGACTTGTAAGCTTGATGAAGATGCCAATCCATAATTATTTCATTTCTTGGCCAATAGTGCTAATCCACTGTTAAAATCAGGACCAAACCTGTATTACAGTCCTTAAAAGACCTCTCCAATTGATCAATGTGTACTTATGCGAATGATTCTCGAAGCTTTCGACATTGGTAATGCGAGGTACATCAGAAGTCAGACTATTTTCCATGTCAATGGATGGAATCAAACAACTTTCTTGAGAGTATGAGAGAAGCCTTTTTTTGACTAAGGAGCTCTTGTTTGGCATACTTAATGAGCCATTTTTATGAGCCACGATCATTTTGACAAAATTTATCTCTCGAGGGAATTTGAGAATTGGTGATATTTTCCAAACTCGATGGCAATTATATGATGTTGAATGATGCCGAATGTTGGCTAGACAATTGAAATCAACTCGAATTGATCAACACTTCCTCACTGATGATTTTTTCTTCGATAGTGTCTTTCATGACATTCGAATAATAATGATCTCGCTTAGTATGCTTCCTTACCAAGGCACCTGTTATAACATATTCCGTTAGGTGTGCAATGACAATTTCGGAATCTTTTTGCTTGATATATTTACAGTCTCAGAATTGCACGGTGAGCTTTTGCAACTCGGAGCACCCCTTCAACCTGGCGAGCTTTTGCAGCCCGGAGTCTTATTCCTTGCACTGTGAGCTTCTGCAGCCCGGAGCACCCCTTCGACCTGGTAAGCTTTCACGGCCTAGGGTCTTTTTCTTTGCACTGTGAGCTTCTGGAGCCCGAAGCACCCCTTCGACCTGGTGAGCTTTCGCAGCCCAGAGTCTTTCTCTTTGCACAGTGAGATTTCGCAGCCCAGAGCATCCCTTTGACCTAGAGAGCTTTCACAGCCCAGAGTTCCATTTTTGCACGAGGTGCTTTTGCAACCCATAACACTTTATCGACTTGGTGAGCTTTCGTAGCTTAGAGTTTATTTGTTTACATGGTGAGACTTTATTTAGCCAAAAACCCATTCTTACACGGTATGGCAAGTAATAAAAACAAGTATCGAAAAAAAAATTCAATCATCTCTTATGAGTCATCTCATGCCCTCCACCAACAAAATTTATGTGTCTTTTGTCTTTGGATGGAACTTCTTCGAACTTCCCTTCAAAGAGGACAGCTGTTGACACCTAAATTTTGCCTAGTCGTTTAAGGTTTAATTGCATAGAAAATTATGGATTAGTTTTTAACCCCTAAACAAAAATATTTTCATTAAATTAACTGGCATATAGACTTTAGGTGCATTTACATTAATAAGGCATATTAGAACTTGCTTCATTGTTTAATTTCAAAAAAAAAATTATTAAAAAAAATTATTAAAAAATTCGAAAAAAGGGGGACCAGCATTATTCAACGTCGATAGTATAGCATCGCAATCAAAAATTTTTTATTTTTTATTTTATTTTATTAAAAAAAGGAAAAAATATAACAGCGTTGAATAACGCTAGTCACGCCTGAATCTTCCCCCAGTATTATTCAACGCTTCTGGAAAAGGGAAGAAAGAGCAGCACAAAGCATGGCAGCGGCAAAAGCAGAAAGGAGCGGACAATCGAAAGCGACAAAGCGGAAGAACGAGGGGCGCATCGAGGACGACGCAATGCTTCCGATCTGCGTTGAGCAGATTTGTAGCCGTTTTAGCTAAAGATGGACGAGATTCGGTCCTAAGGGAAGGATTGGCCGAAGGCGCATGATGAAACGGGAGAGGACGCTCTGATCGAGGGTGTCTTCGAGCTCGAAATAGTAGGCGAGCGTCGCCGAGTGGAAGCCGAGAAGAGGAGATTCTCCTCCTTCTCTCAACGTTAGGGGAGAGGGTTTTTCCAAGAAAAAAAGCCAGAGGGGATTCCGAGAGAGAGGAGTTCCGGAGAGAGAGGGAGCGAGAGAACAAGGAGAAGTGAGAGAGAACACATATATGAGAAAGAGAACGGATAGCTTGCTCATAGCTCGGCCGCGCCTTGAACGTCGTTCGACGATTCTAGGCTCCCCCCTTTTTTAGCATTCAAGGTGGGTCTCTTTTTTTTTTTCTCTTTGAAGGTTTTGAGCCATTTTCCTGATGATTTTGGCTGGGAGACGTGCGAGGTGATCAAATGTAGTCCGATCTATCGCACTCAGCACGTTCGTCGCCGCCGAGCTAGATAGGGAGTGCTGCAACGGCATCCCCTTCCCCTGTTTTTGCTTCTGCTCATTGGGCTTGCTATCCGGAGGTCGCGGCCATCCGGCTGGAGCGAGTTCCGGCCCATGACGCCTCGTGCGTGCTTCTGCTACTTCATGTGTCTGGTGTTGATGATTTTGGTCTGTTTTGAACCTCGATCGAGCCTAAAACCCCTTGTTTTTGTCACGCACTCCAACTGCTCGGTGTTATACCTGAACTGAGTTTCCCGAGTTCGTCTTTGTTCGGTTGTATTTCTAGAATGACTGACTTGTGTGGTTTTCCTTGGGCCGACATTCATGGTCGTCGACGCTAGGGCTGGTCGAGGTAGGCGCATTGGTGTGTGTCGCGAGCTAAGGGGGCTCTTGGTTCGGGCTGCGGTCCGAACGTGACCGCGAGAGGAAATGGAAAGCCAATCCCTCGTCGAGATTTGGGTGGCCTATGACTGGCTAGTCCCTTGTCAGAGCTTGGGCGATCTTGGGCCATGGCGGTGACGCGACCGATCAGGTTGGCAGGCGGCGGTCGGACACGGGATTGGCCGCGCAACTGAGTTTCCCAACCACGAAGGCCGGGGCTCGGCGGGTGGCGATCGAGCATTCTCGGCTACCAGACCGGAAACCCTAACCATAGAGGCCAGGGTCCAGCGGGCGGTGGTCGACCACAATCTCTGCCGTGAAGGCCGAGCAAGCGCTCCATTTCGGAGTGGCGGCCAGCGTTCGAGCGTGGTGTGGCGGTCGCGAACCGGGTTGGACCCGCAGGTAAACCGGGTAGGGTTCCGATGATTCGAGTCACGTGTGTTGGGGTTTAGCACAAGTCGGGTCGGCGGCCGCAAATTGGGTCGGGCGAGCGGGTCGAAATTGTTGGGTTCATCAACGAAAAACAACGCAGCGGAATATAGAACCCTTGACAGAATCCATATGTATATTGAAATCGAAAGGGAATTTCGAAGCATACCTTTTGCAGATCGAAGATAAATTAGCAGCTGATTGTGTTTGGATTAGCGCCCCAAGTGTTACGCCTCTACCGGTATCCACACACACGAATGGAATTCCCCAACGATCCACGTGCTAGCGAAAGATCTTGAAGTTCCTTTTCTTGAACGTCGTTTTATTTTCGATACTCTGTCGAAAAAAAACCCTAGACAGAGAACGATTCTCTATCTATTTATACATCCTCATTATCCAACGAAATTAAAAGAAGTGGGCCGAGCGATTTGGGCCCGCCAAACCATCCACATTTAATCGTACGTTTAATCGTTATCTTATAACGCGCACGACCTCATAAATAATTTAAATAAGAGAATAAATTAAAATCTACTTCTTAAGTAGATCAAGGCGCATAGAAAATAATAAGTCCGTTCGCTATTGTGTGCGACCCTGTAGGTTCACTAAATATTAGCAGTATGCTCAAAACTCTTTTTGGCCCACAAGTCATAAGCGGTCTCTAGCAAAACATTATGACTACCTAAGTATAGTGAAAGTCGATTTTCCGACACAACCTAATCCACAACTAATATTAGAGTATCAACCTTGATTGATTCTTAGGGCAGACCACTAACAGAAACCTGGTAGGGTTTAACTCTAGGGTTTTGTTCAAATGGGCTGGAATAGGTAGTGGGTCGGTCTATTTAGGATTTTAGTATTTTATTTTCTTGTTGGGCTTTGGGCCCTTGTTTTTAAAAATAAAAAAATAATGAAAAAAAGAATTTCGAGCAAGGCTTTTTTCTAAAAAAATTTAATTTAATTTCGAAAAAATTAGACCGGGCCCAATAAATGAGCCTAGTCCAATTGTGGACCCGGGCCTGCGCGGCTGGGTCAGTCCAGATCCAGGTGGGATGTGGAGATCCGACCAGGGCCTTTTTTTTATTACTTTAATGTTATTTTTATTATTTAAAAAAATATTAATTTAAAAAAAAAAAAGAAAGGGGAGAAATTTTAAAATATATATTTTATCCAAGTCGGATGTGGAGATCCGACCCGGCCTGTTTTATATATTTTTTTATTATTTTAATATTTAAAAAAAACTTTAAAAATTTTAATTTTTTTTTCTAAAATTGAAAAATGTTATTTGGGTTTAGAAATTGGCTTTTCTTGCCCTTTTTGCATGATTAGTGTCACCTTTTGATTGCATGTTGCTTGATTCATACACTTTGAATTGTGCCTTTAATTTAATCTCGCATGTAGTTAATTATGCATGTTAAGCTCATGTAGTGAATGTTGCTTCCCTTAGCTTGGTTAGGAACGAATTTTAAAAACTGCCGATTAGTGTGAATACGTTAGATGGTAATTGAACAAGGTTAGGTATCAAAAGGGCATTAATTGATTAATTAGTGTAATCAGGTCCCTGTACCCATTGAATTTCTGGTTCATAGAAGTCAAGCATTTCTCCTGTGCTTCACTTAGGTGTCTAATCGATCCATCAAAAATGGATTAATGGTGACTCCTAATTGAAATTGATTTGCATATTAATAACTTAAACCTAAGTCGCGAATTGATATGGGCTTGGGAGAGCTCGAGTTAGGTTTAATTTAGTAATCCATTAGCCAAACCACCTTCGGTGGCGGGGCCGGTTTGGGGAGGTCGCGAGACATGCCTAGCCAAAAATTACTATAATAAAATTCTGCATGTGAATGCTTTTAGTAAATTGATGGGTTTGCGTATCATTACTAAAAACCCAAATTGGCCTCATTTTATTTGTTATTTATTATTGACTCCTACTAAAAATCCGATTGCACATTCATTTTGTTGTTAATGAGCAGACATTGGGTCTCTAAGCTTGCGCACCAAGTGTTTGTTTTGATGTTTGATAGAGAAGAGGGCTCCTGATGGGGTCTGCCTATGATGGGATGTATCGAAAATCGAATTAGAACGATCAAACAGAGAATAGAAGAAAATTAAATGATGCACGAGTTTATCCGGGTTCACTCCAAAATAGAGCTACGTTCTGCAAATGAATTCTACTATGATTTAGGTTTACAACTACAGCCACTCGTTACAATAATCTCTCATACGAGTACAATATATATATATATATATTAGACTTAAAATCGGCCCAAAGCCCAAACCTATTCGAATCCCTTTAATCCCATAATAAATGGGTTAGCTTAAAATATAAGCCAAAAAACCGATGTTGTTTCGGAGGCGCTACCCCCGAGCCCCCACCCGCTCACCGGCAAGCGGGGCCGCTATCCGCTCATCGGGGAGAGGATCATATTTAGGCTTCTCTAAGCTTACGTGGGCGTATCCGGTATAAGAAATAAGAGTTCCCGAAATATTCGCTAATTCCAACAGTATGAAGCTGTGAAAAAGGTAAAGTTGTTAGAAATATGTAAAATCGTTCACCAAACTAGAGTCGTCCCTGATCTTTATTCTATCTTATTGGAGCTTGCTTTATGGATTTGTAGGGAGAGCGATTGTTGAGTTCAGAATACATTGCCCCATTGCACTGACAAGTTTTCTCTGCACACCTCTCACAGGAAGGAAAGCCACACAAGGATATGATTGATGTAGAGAGACTCGAGAAATTCAAATTAAAGCTGATAAACATTTTTTATTGTAATGAACTACAAATATAAGACTAAAGGTAATGGACAGACCTAATCAGCAAATGGGTAGCCCGCCGGCCTAGGCTTGTCAGGCTCGATAGGCAAATGGGCGGGTTTGGATAACAGGTTTGCGACCTGCTCTCAAACTTTTGCACGGGGCGAGCTCAATCTGCACATTATGATGTATCCTTCTAGGCTTTGCACGAGCTCGGGCAACATGTTAAGCCCGACTACTGGTTTGGCCCGAGCATTTACAGATATATTTCGAGCTGTAAGCGAATCTGAGCAATGCATTAAACCAGGTTTGGAAGCTTCAAGCATGGTCCAAACACTACAAATTAATTGCCACAGAGCAGGTCTAGCGTGCATCTATGAGTGAAACGGTGAAGTTGTCGAGCGGCTGCAAGTAAGAAGCAACAGAAAAATTCAGAAATTGGCTTGGCTTTTCTTCATGTCATTCCAATTACAAGACCGAAGAGTGGAGATACTGCCAAAAGAGCTGGTCTTGAGTTTGGTACAGTCACTTTGAATCAATTACATCAAGTTGTCACTTGATGCTGCAATCACATCAAGCGGCGAGGTTAGATTTAAGCTTGCTACCTCAAATCCGATGGAGAGAGAGAGAGAGAGCAGGCACACGACAATACTAGGTTTGGGAGATAACAAGTGATAAACTTTTTATTTTGTAAATTTACATTTTTAATTTGATTTAAAATTTTATCCAAGTAACATATTCATGTGAATAGATTAAAGTGGGTTATATGGGTCGGTATGAATTTTCATAAATTAAGTTAAATATAATTATATTTTAGTAATATGAATTGGGTCTGGGTTGGATGGATTATGGGTTGCTAAACTTGTGTTACATAAAAATGGATTAATGAGTTAAATGTGTTAAATTGAGTCGGATCATTTGTGACCCGACCCATCCATTTGATGGGCCTGGGCCTATTCCATTCCATTCATTCCCTTATTGCATTCCTCACTCCATGCACTACAAGAAGAACAGCCGAAGGCAACAAATACTTTTTGTGATAAAGAACATTTTCGCCTTAGGGATACCAAAGGCGATGAAATACATTTTTGTCGCCTTAGATTGAGATATGGCAACAACAAATTCATATTATCGCCCTAAGAGGACGTCAACTGTGACAAAAAACAGATTTTTCTATCATTTGTGATTGGATAGGCGATGAAAATTTACTTTGAACATGACAGAAAATAGTATCAAATTTTAATATCTTGCATCAATAGTTGTCACTACTGAGGTTTAATAGATTGAATTTATTACATGCAAAAAGTGAGTCGGCATTTAAAGCGGCTAATTCCACAAAATATATAGTGAGGGTATTATATTCTAATAGTATTCTAAATGAGACTATCCTTCTACAAAATTAATTTTATATAAAGTTAGCACTTTGTAAACTGAATTAACTGAAGAGCTATCTGATAAAGTTCTCTATGTTATATCCCAGTAGCTGTGAGCTGCACACATTTCCTTCTCCTAGCTAATGTGTTATAAGCTATCACGTTTACATTTTCTTTTACATTTCTGACAATTTAACTTTGTCACTGTAAGTAGTAATGAATCATGCTTGTCATTACAGACAAACATTTAGTGCTAACACATTGATTGCAAACGGAAATTGAAAGTTTACTTCTACTTTGTGGCTAAACACGACACATGTTGTATCATTGCTTGAGTGTAAATATTTCGTGCTATGTTTGGATGTATTACAAGTGTTATTACTAGGGGATAAGTGTACTAAAACTCCTAAAATTTGTTACAAAAATGAAATTGAGTCCTAAAATTTTCAGGAAGTGCAATTAATTCCTAAAACTTGTCACGAAAGAGCAATTAAGTTTTGAAACATTCAAAAAGTGCAATCAAGACCTAAAACTTGTTAATTTTGTGCAATCAGGTCCTTCCATTAACTCCGTCCTACTATTTTTTTTGTTTGGATAACTCCGTCCAACTTGACAAATGAAATAGTAACAAGTTTTATGACTTGATTGCACAAACTCGACAAGTTTTACGACTTGATCGCACATTTTGAAAGTTTTAAGATTCAATTGCACATTCATGATAAGTTTTAGGACTTTCAATGCACTTATTCCTATTATTAGATATGGTCTAATTGATTATGCAAAGATATAAGTAAAGTCCGAACAACTATTACTTCATATGATATGAAGTTTTTGACCGTGAAAAATCAGACCAACCAATTTTAAGGTCATTTAGAAATCAATGGGAAAAATGCATCAAACTTTTATTTGTCGATTTCATAAAGTTTTCTTTACCATTCCTGCAAGTCGATTATGAGATTCACACGTTTCTTTAGACTGGCTTATCATTTTCAAACGTTGGTGGCCCTTGAAAACTATTTTTCCGGACCTCCTAATCCGATGTAACATCATCATTACACTTTGGACACGCTTTGTACAACTTCTCCAGACATTACCATGTGCAGAAAAGTCGTAGATGGTCCACACAGCCGCGGCATGAATGCGAAAATGACGACCCTCCACTTCGTCAGACGTTTCCCAACTGTCTTTGTCACAACCCGAACACAACCAAACGAGATCATAACAGGGCCGTGACAAAGGCAATCAAGCTTACCCTTCTTGGCAAGGTCTACCACCTATTATAAGCCGGCGGTTCAGCCTAGAAGGATATCCTGACAGTATGCATACTCCCACCTCAACGGGTTCTCAACATAGGAATGCGAGCAGTAGCAACTTATAACTCAATCCAGAAATCCATAATCAACACCAATAAATCCATTTCACAAAACATTTCGCAACAAAAATAGCCCTCAACTAATCCTTTTCACAAGACCTTTAATATAAGCATTCACAAAAGCTTTATTTCAATAACGTCACAAGACTTTCAACTCATTTCACAATCAACAAAAGGTAGTAAATGATCGATCCAATTTATGCAGAAAACATGCTCCATTGTATTAAAAATTATATCTCATTATCAAAATATGAATTTGTAAATTCATAGAAGATATAATGTCTCTCACTTGGTAATCAAAAAAACTAACCCATATGTGTTCCTCAAGCCGACGGTTCCAAAATCCTATTAAACATACGGAAAACAAATTAAAACCGAATAATACTTCCCCCTAATGTGAGACTTGAATAAGCTAAGGCTAACTAGCCAATAATCCGACACCCACGTGCCTACGACGGCTTGCTCAATGGAAAAAAAATCTAATGCCAACCACAACGAACAACTCGCACATCAAATTTCCACGCGCCATAACTTCCTCCACCGGACTCCGTTTTGCGAACTCTTATAGTCAAAACGAAACTCATCTAACATACTATGGATGTCTCAGCACAGCCAACCCAAACAATAGCCTAAAAACGACAATAAAAGCCTTGGAAAGTACTGTTCACGAAATTCCAGATTATGCTCTCAACTTGAAAATTTGATTTCGGACAAACCGTAACTCTGAATCGATATCCGTCAAAGCGCACAGCCCCACAACACCATAATCTTTCATTTTCATGGATATTTAAGACTTGACAACTCAAAAACTTGAGCTACGCAACTCAAATCCACATAACTCTTATTTCCGAGCCCTAATTGCAAAATTACTCCAATAGGACTAACGAGGGTTGCGAGTACTTACTAGTCGTTGCATTACGTAGTCGGAACAGCTCGGTGAGGACCCGCGTGCACAAACCCTCCCTTTCACTCTTCCCTTTCTCCTCTCCTTTTTCCTTTTCTTTTCCTCTATTTTTTCTTCTCTTCTTCTACGACCAAATGCTGCTTTCTCCCTTTTATCTTCACTTTTTTTGACTTTTGACTTTTGTTTTTTAATCCTCCTTCAGCCTAAGTCTTTTGACCTGGTTAAAAGAAGAGGCAAATATTACAGTCTTCCCACGGAAGCTTTAATTCATCATTATAAATGTAAGAAAATTGAAAGGTGACTTCATACTAGAAGGATTACATATCGGGAAATTGAAAACGACTCATAACTGAAAAGTTTTACACGTCAGAACTTTGCAAATTTAAAAACAACTAACAAAGGATATAATAAGAGCAAAAGATACACTAAAATTATTCTAATACTCCCTCTCAGATTTGAACCGGGTGCCACCACTAAGAGTTTTGTCCTCCAAAAGATGAAACCGCCGAGAAGATGAACCCTTTGCACGTATGTTCAACTTACAAATCAGCAATTAATACATATTTCGCAATGATTTCACTCGGTGCGACTTTTTCCCAAATAAAATGGTGAAATCAATCTCAATATGCTTGGTGCAAGCATGGAAAGCTGGATTAGCAGCTGAATAGGTGGCTCTAACATTATTGCAGATGAATTCAACAGCTTTATAAACTTCTGCTCGCTTATTTTATCTGCTATATCTAAAATAAAAATCATCTCTACTGGTACTACGTTTATACTTGGAGTACCTAATCCACAAGTACAATTATCTTCATAATTACATTCTTGAATTTCTTCATCTTCCATTTATTCATACTCGGATTTGTCCTCTGTTTCTGATGACGACGACTCAATTTCTATAATCAAACTCAGTAATTGATGACTAATATCTTTGTCAATTTCCAATTGATTTATCTTCCTTTAAATTTGCAATTTGACTAGTATGAGACTTTCCCCTGCATGTATAACAGACTATTTATTTATTTCTTCTTTTTGTGAACTTATTTCCTTACTTTTCTTTATTCTTCTTATATGATATGATCGATTGGGATGAATGTTGGGAGCTAACCATTGCTTGGTGAGAAGTACAAATCACTTCATCTTTTTCTTGTCCCCTAGCTCAACCGCTGCGGTTGTTTTGCAGATACCATTGTGATCTGTATTGGTAAAATCTCTTGGAGGGATCACTAACGAATGCTGTTGAGGTAGGGCTAATGCTGTCAATGTTAAGTGTCATTTTTTGCAATTTAACAAAAAGCGTTTAATTTTATTTGGTGCATTGATACATTCTAAATTTTCTTCTAGTGAATGTGATCTAAATAAGAATGATCTTTTCCAAAATCTAAAAACATGATTAGTTATGCGGATGCTGTGATATGATTGCGAAGAAAGGGGATGCAGTTTATTTTATCGATGGTTTTCTTTATCATTGAGAGCCTCCTTTTTGTTGATGATGATCCTTCGTAGTATTAACCAGTCGATTTGGGACAAAATTCTGGGGCAGGTCATGGCTCCAACCTTTCGATGCAATTCCAATTCATGACAGCATTGATATTCCATAAATCACGTTCTGTTTGGGTGTGGATCTTTGGTGGGTTAGGAACTATTACTAACAGCTTGCCAGAAATTTTTAGCCAATGATATTATGCTTATTTGGTTGAGATTGTAATGATATGCTACTTGCCTCTGTGTTTGCGATGTCAACGGTGACCTTTGGAGCAAATCTATTCAGTTCTTTAAAGTATCAGTGGTTCACGTTTACTCTAACGTGGAAACTTATTTTGTCATACATGACCTCATTTTATCTGAAAATACCTTCTTATATGACATTCTTCCTACAAGAAGTTCCGGAACAAAAGCGTCAAGCTCACTGATGTTCCTTTGATGTGACTGTAAATCTTGCACTTCAACCAATGTATACCTTGTCTGATACATCTCCTCCATCTCTGCTATTACTGCATATGTAAATATTTTGTTGAAGTAATTTTCGTATGACGCTGTGAAGCTCTATTAGAGGTTAGTTAATTTGTAATCTGAATGGCGGTTGTTCACCGTGTACTTTCTCTGAGGCTTTTTGGATGTTATTGCACATATAACATGGTACTTTAACCATACAAATAGGTGGTCAGAAAAGCAGAGTTGCATTTGCCAAGATAACTTTCAAGAAACCTTACATAGTTTTTGCTTGATAAGCCGTCCAATCATCTAGTAAGTTTACTCATTTTTCTCCACCTTATGACTTAGATTACTTTTGCGGTCAGCTTGTTATTGTCTTTCACTAATTGAACCTATTGGAATCTGGTCTTTACATTGAAAATACAGTACAACCAATTAGTGATCACAGCTACAGGGAGCCTCTGTCATCGTACATCTAACTTATAATAGAATAGAAACCAATGTAATTGTTCCAACTTGCAAAATATTGGGAATAGAGTAGTTCTGTTAGCCTAATCAGTGTTTTTGTATTGCCGAAATTTATAGTACCAAGTAGTTCCGATATCTGTGCCTATAGGTAGTATTGCAGAAATTTATAGTACCTATCGGGCTTTGCACATAATTAATGTGGAAATTTCTTTGTTCATAAGTGTGAATTTTTTTTTTGTCTGTCTTACTTTAACTCTCCCTCTCTTATACTTTTACTCTATCTTTTTAAAGAGCGTAGGAGTCAAACTCCACACCTAAAATTAAACCTCTCCACCTCACCCAATTCTCTTACCTACTAAGTATTATCTTTGTAAATTGTTAGTTTCTTGTCTGAGGATAGGTGAGCGTGATTTTGCATTTTTAGGAGGAATTCTGATGGTGAGGTTGATTTTCTTGCCAAAATACTTCAATTTGACCAATGATCAATCGGCTTCACAGCTAATAGCCCTCTTTTCACCTTGATTTGCAGGTTAGTCACGGTGAGCATCTAATATCTGGAAGCATGGATGAGTTCCCGGTGGTTTCTCAAGGCAAGGTGTCGCCTTTCCATGGGAATTTCCAGGATCATGAGAAGATACTTCAGTCCTCGTTGAATCAGGCGAGTTTTGTTCTTGTCATCAGCCAAGAGTGGTTCAACGGGGTCACATTGTTGGAGAAAGATATGATTTTATCTTTAACCTTGATTTCAATTGATTCAATCAAGGATACTCGGAGATAAAGTAGGAGAGTGTAATCGTTGTAATCTTGCTTATTCTTTCCTTTTTTGTATGATAATTGCATATATGTACAAGGTGAAAGAAGATGAAAAGATTGCCCCAAAATACGTCTTCATCATTCTTGTTTCTCAACATGGTATCAGAGCCTTAGGTTTTGATACTTGGGGTACTGTACGTCAATCATCGACTACGGTGGTCCCGCTCGCTGGTGAGCGGGCTGGGGGTTCAAGGGTAGCACCCCCGAAAATTTTATTTTGGGCTCGCTTTCTTTCTCTATTGCACCGTCCGGCGTACATCTTACCCGATCTTCTTCATCTTTGATGCGCGATTGAACTTGGATCCATGTCAGATCAGAACCCTACCGGAACAATGATTCCCCACCAGAACCAGGGGGAATTCGACCACGAAAGCTCTTGTGGAGAATTTGACTGCCAAATTAACTCAGATTCTCACCCAGAACCAGACAAACCCTCCTCTTCCATCACCAACATCGCAGAATGATTCGATTTCTTCTCAGATTGCGATTAAATTGGATGGAGCCAACTACGAATTGTGGTCTCGGGTTGTCGAGATGTACATCACTGGCAAAGACAAACTGGGATATATCAACGGAGACTTCCCTCAACAACTGCCTACAGATCCTGGCTTTCGGAAGTGGAAAACAGAAGACTTGACTGTGAAAGGATGGCTTATCAACTCCATGGATCCGACCCACGGATCCGACGTTGATTGGCAATTTCATTCACTTCCTAACAGCGAAATATGTCTGGGATGCAGTTGCAACAACTTTCTTTGACGGAACGGATGCCTCTCAGGTTTATGACTTGAAGAGGCGTGTTGCTCGAATGCGACAAGGAGGAGGATCAATTGAGGCGTACTACAATAACCTGCAGGGTTTGTGGAGAGAAATTGATTTTCGCCGCTCGAATCCGATGGTTTGCCCTGTTGATATCGAGCTATATAATTCAGCTATTCAGGAAAATCGGATCTATATCTTCCTTGACAGGTTGGATGACTGCTTGGATAAAGTTCGAGCGGACGTGCTTCAAATGCAGCCTTTTCCCACAGTTGAGCAGGCCTATGCTCGCATCCGACAGGAAGACGTACGACTGAGTGTGATGCTAGCACACGGAGATACCACACACCCGTCTGCAGCTATGGTGTCCCAAGGAGGCAAGACGGGACTGCAGATCTTCGACCAAACTCGGGACATACCAACATTACAAATGACAAAGCCAGGTGGTTTAACGAGAGGAGGTCGACTGGGTGGAGCATCGAGAAGCAAACCTTCTGTGACAGTAGTTGGTGGCTGCTCTAATTGTGGGAGTGCGAAGCATACCCGAGAGACGTGTTTCAAATTGATTGGGTATCTTGATTGGTGGAAGGAATTGAAAGCACGCAAACAAGTAGAGATTTCAACGAATGGTAAAACAGGGAAGGCATCCCTTTGTTACCGGGGAGGCTCAGCTATCACTGATGCCACAGGTAGAATCAAACAATGAATCAATTACTGCAGGTGAAGATAATTATGGTCATGCTTTCATTAGTAATTCTCGAGATAAATGTAGTCAATGGATTATTGACTCAGGTGCAACAGATCATATGACCTTCACAACAGATGATTTTGTCAGTTATACTAAACCTAGACGGCAGAATATTTCAAATGCTAATGGGATTGTATATCCAGTGACCAGGGCTGGAACTATTGCGCTTTCCTTTTCTATATCACTATCGAATACTTTACTTGTACCATCTTTGTCCACGAAATTAATATCAGTGGGGCAAGCGGCTGAAGATTTGAATCGTGTTATCTTGATGTATCCACAATTTTGTCTTTTTCATGATATTCTCACGAAGGAGATAGTTGGGCATGGTACTAAGAAAGGGGGGACTCTATTATTTGGATGACTTTTGTTCTGAGAGGGTGCACCAAGTGCGAGGCTTATCTAGTAGCAAAGAGAAGCAAATCTGGCTATGGCATCACCGATTGGGGCATCCTTCATTTGGCTATATGAAACGTTTACTTCCTGAATTATTTTCCAGTTTACCAGATTCAGTTTTTCAATGTCAGACTTGTATTTTGGCCAAAAGCCATCGTGTGCCATTTCCAATCAGTTTGAATAAGAGTAGCGTTGCGTTTTCCTTAGTCCATTCTGATGTTTGGGGGCCTTCTCCAGTTACTGTAGTTTCGGGATATCGCTGGTTTGTTATATTTGTGGATGATTGCACAAGAATGACTTGGCTCTATTTCTTGAAACATAAGGATGAGGTGGCTAATGTTCTTCGGGTATTTCATAGAATGGTGCAAACACAATTTGGTAGAAAATTACAAATTTTAAAAAGTGATAATGGTGGAGAGTACGTTAATGCGCAACTTAAGGACTATTTTCAGGAACATGGTCTACTGCATGAGACGTCATGTGCTCACACACCACAGCAAAATGGAGTAGCGGAGTGGAAGAACAGACATATTTTAGAGATCGCTCGTGCCCTTCTCATTGAAGGTCACGTTCCTAACGTTTCTGGGATAATGTAGTTGCAACAGCTATTCACCTCCTAAACCGAATGCCATCCAAGGTATTGGATTTCAAGACACCTATGCAAGTGTTGTCTACACATGCTACCTTACCATCTGTCTTGCTCATTTCCCCTCGAGTATTCGGATGTATTGCTTATGTCCATATTTCAAAGACTCACTGAACCAAACTCGATCCTTGTGCGGTTTGATGCGTTTTCTTGGGATATGGTACACATCAGAAGGGTTATCGTTGCTATCATCCGGCTACTAAAAGAACCTATGTGACAATGGATGTCACATTTGTTGAGTCAGATTTTTTCTATCCAAGCACCAATTCTTCCTTTCAGGAGGAGATAGAGAAAGAAAGTGTGAATTGGTGGCAAGTTGGTGGTGTCATGTCTGGAGGACAGAAGGAAGCGCAAAAGGTGCAGCTCGGAAATGAGCAACAACCGGTGAGAATGTCGCCAGAAAATGAAAAGCAACTAGTGGAAAATAGTAACAATGAGCAAGCTTCGCAACCGACTGTTATAGATGTACCAGAACCGAATATACAAGAACAGCCCCCTCTCTTTTCAGCACCCAAATCTGACTTATTTTCTGAGAATATCCCTGAGGTAATTTTCCCTACTACTACATCTTGTTTGCTTGATGATTCTGATATATTTGTAGGATATAAGTTACCTGATAGACATAATAGGGGCAAGCCTCCTGACTGATACTCACCTGATGTTGGAGGGAAGAAATTCAAGTACCCTATTGCAAACTATGTTTCGACGAGGAGACTATCAGGAGACGTTTTCCCCTATTGCAAAACTTTACACTATTTGGGTCTTACTATTTTTAGCGGCGAATCTAGATTGGCCACTGCATCAGTTTGATGTCAAGAATGCGTTCCTTCATGGCGATCTGGAAGAAGAAATTTATATGAATATTCCACCAGGGTACACTTTTCCATCACGACCTGGATTGGTCTGCAAGCTAGAACGATCTTTGTATGGGTTGAAATAATCACCTCGTGCTTGGTTTGGCCGGTTTAGTGCGGTGATGAAGAAATATGGGTACATTCAGAGTAGTGCAGATCACACATTATTCTTAAAGCGTTGTCAGGAACAAATAACTGTATTGATTATCTATGTTGATAATATGATTATTACAGGGGACGATTTAGAGGAAATCTCTAAACTCCAAGAAAGACTGTCCTCGGAATTTGAGATGAAAAACCTAGAGGAACTGAAGTACTTCCTAGGAATAGAAGTGGCACGATCTAAAGGTGGAATATTTTTCTCGCAAAGGAAGTATGTGTTGGACTTATTAGCAGAAGTGGGGACGCTAGATTGTAAGCCCGCAGACACTCCAGTTATGCAAAACCATAGACTTTGGGAGTATCCAGATCATATACCAACTAACAGAGAAAGGTATTAAAGGTTGGTGGGAAAATTAATTTATCTGTCACATACTTGACCTGATATTGCTTATGCTGTGAGTGTTGTTAGTCAGTTCATGCATGCCCCTAGTGAAGATCATATGGATGCTGTGATAAGAATACTGCGCTACTTGAAGGGAGCTCCAGGAAGAGGAATTCGTTTTTTGAAGAATGGACACCTTGAAATTGAGGGGTTTACGGATGCTGACTGGGCTGGGAGTGTATTTGATAGGAGGTCAACTTTAGGATATTTTACTTTTGTCGAAGGAAACTTAGTTACTCGGAGGAGTAAAAAGCAAAATGTTGTAGCACTATCAAGTGCAGAAGCAGAGTTCAGGGGGATGCACAAAGCTCTTTGCGAACTTCTATGGCTTAAGAGATTAATGACAGAACTTGGTTATACTCCTATACCCGAGATGAAGTTGTTTTGCGACAACAAGACAGCCATCGATATATCTCATAATCATGTTCAGCATGATCGTACAAAACATATTGAGGTAGATCGTCATTTCATTGAACAGAACCTGGATACTAAAGTGGTTCGGTTTCCGTATGTAAAATCGGATGATCAACTGGCGGATATACTAACGAACGCTGTATCGAGTAGGATATTTGACAGTTCACTTGACAAGTTGGGCATCCAAGATATCTATGCACTAACTTAAGGGGGAGTGTTGGAGAAAGATACGATTTTATCTTTAACCTTGATTTAAATTGATTCAATCAAGGATACTCGGAGATAAAGTAGGAGAGTGTAATCATTGTAATCTTGCTTATTCTTTCCTTTTTTGTATGATAATTGCATATATGTACAAAGTGAAAGAAGATGAAAAGATTGCCCCAAAATACGTCTTCATCGTTCTTGTTTCTCAATAACCATTTGTAATGACCTCGATCCCACCACGCTTCCGCTGCGTCACTCCTTGTATAATATTGTCTGCTTTAGATACTAAGTCCTCACAGTTTTTAAAAAGCGTTACACAAGAGTTAGGGACCAAGCCTTATAAACTCACCAAGATCTCACTTCCTAAGCAATGTGGAACAAGAGCAACGCAACCCCCTCGCCATCCGTGAAATCCGGATCGTTACATTCTCCCCTCCTTCGGACATAGCGTTCGCTATGGTCCCACATGCGGTCGAGAGTTGGCTTTGATACCATGTTAAGAAACAAGAACGATGAAGACGTATTTTGGGGCAATCTTTTCATCTTCTTTCACTTTGTACATATATGCAATTATCATATAAAAAAGGAAAGAATAAGCAAGATTATAACGATTACACTCTCCTACTTCATCTCCGAGTATCCTTGATTGAATCAATTCAAATCAAGGTTAAAGATAAAATCGTATCTTTCTCCGATACACATTACCTTACAAAACCTAAAATGAGGCTTAGCTACAGAGAGAAAGCAAAAGAGGACGAAGCGACAATTGCTGCTGATATAGAGGACGTACTCACACTTACAGCGGTCCTCGTTTGTCATTTGATTAGGGCTCGTGGAAGGACGAGTCTTAAGTTTTTGACATTGATGAATATGCAGTATCATTTGCCAATAGCTTAAAACTGAGTCTGGAATCCGGATTGCAGTCCTGGTACAATTTATGACCCTTTGCCCTTTTTATATTAGCAATTGGTTCGTTAGTTGTGCCCCTGGAAGTTTAATACGCTATCGTCGCAAAGTCAGCTTTCTTATACACAGTTAAGTGATTTGATCATTTGCGAAAGAACCCTTTTTGCACAGTAAAATGATTTTATCCAGAAATATGGTCCTACTACCTGTTTGTTGTGATTTGATCCAAGCGTTCGTCCCCTACATGCATTTGCAACCCAAATCGTGAATATCGAATGATTTGTCTTCGAATGCAATGAATCTGTATGAAAATCCTCATGTTCAATTGTGATTCATGATTCCAATCATCATGTCTTTTTGGACGTTATCACAACTTGTTTCTATTTTCACGAAATTGATCTTGATCGCTTTATTTGTGACTCTATTTCGATGAGGATATTTGATAGAAATGGCTAGTCAATAAAATTTTGTTTCTATTCAAGTTAGTTTGCAACGTCTTGATTTTGTATTTGAATTCGTATGTTAGTGATTTTGTTAACAAGTTTGATCCACGATGGTTCTAGGATTGCCAAGACCGATTTCGAACGGTTTTTAAGCCCGGGAATGCTGGATCCCATTAACTATAAATTGAAAAGCCGTGCAAGTTTTGTAAATTAGACCAATGCATAAAAGGAAAATGAATATGCAAATAGGTCATGTTATAAGGAATGATGTACTAAATAAAATATTCTAAAATGTCGTGCTATGCTAGTAGAATGAATCTATTTATGTAATATAAACGTGGGAATGTATCTAAATTTCCCTAGTTGCACCCTTACAAAATTTAATTATTTTAATGAAAATGCAATCTAATATTACAAGCATGCAAGATATGTTTTCTTGGATTGTTTGATCTCCATGGCATAAAAAAAACGCAATAAATAATCAAGTATGTGAAGAACTATGGAAATTCACTATATATGCAATGTAAATATACCAACGTGTTACAAAAACATTAATTCCTGAGAATCCTAATATTCCTAGTGTAGCAATTATCATTATGCAAATAAAATATGAAATTCTGATTTTAATATGCGAAATGTGCGAAACTATCGATATGCTTAAAGATGCGAGAGCACAATTAGACATACAAATATCAAACTTTTTTAATATGCAAATATTCAGGATGCAATGTCATATGTGGAGAATCCCTAACTAATCTAAACATGTGATTTATTTACCATATCACAATTGCGAATTTAAAACGGAAATCTAGCATTTCAGCAAGACCACATTGTCCTCATCGCTCAGCCTAATCAAGGATTCCAAAATGCGTGCTTCTCAGGGTAAATTTGCCGAACAGATTACCAACGACGAAGCGAAAGACGACCGATCAGAAATCGAGATGATCAGAGGCTAGAGTTTTGATTGAAATCCGAGTTTCGACGTGCCGATTTGAGGTTCGCTCGTCTCCGACTCACTGAATTTGATGTCTAATGAGTCTGGTGCTTGATTAATTTCCTCCTTTTACTTCCCTCTGATCCCTGCTTCTTCTTTTATTTTTCTCTGTTCTTGTTTTAACTCACCAAATCCTCTCTCTCTCTCTCTCTCTCTCTCTCTCTCTCTCTGTTTGCCCTGTTTTCTTCCTTCGCAGGCCGCGCCCGCCACTTCCACCAGCCTCTGTCTCTCCTCTTTCTTTCTTTCTTTCTTCACTGTCTATTTTTCTTCGTTTCTTCCTCAGTTCTTTCTTTCCCTAATGTGGCACTATCGACCTTAGTTATACGCTTCCTATGTTGACATGGAAATTCATGTGGAAAAGTATTGTCCATGTTGGCGAAAATTAATCATTGCGTGGCCCGTCATCTTCCACATCTCTCTCTCCCTCAACAGTAGCAGACTTTAGTCTGCTAATTAAGAAGATCCAACGTGAGACATTTATCTAAATTTTTTTTATAACACAAAAATCTCAAATTTATACTTATACGACGCATTTACCCTAAACTTTTACAGTTTAACATATTTACCTTAAACTACTTCTTGTGACACTAAAAACCCCAAGCTTCTATTCATATAACATGTTTACCCCCAAACTTTAGTGTCACAAAAAAAAAGTTCGAGATAAATATGTCATATGGATATAAGTTTGGAATTTTTGGTATAACAAAAAATAATTCAAAGTAAATGTGTTACGACGGATAAAATTGAAGATTTTTTGTGATTAGGGTAAAATCTACCAAAAATCTTAAATAATGTAAACCGTCTCAATAAAAATCAAGTGACACGACATTCAAACAATAGTGATGTGCACCCACAAAAGTGTTCAGTAGCTTGTCCACCTCTAAAAAGACAAACACATCGACCAACAACAGTTCCGAGAAAATCTTCACCAGACAGTTTCACGGGCGAACCTCAACTGTGATCTGCACAGGAGCACTGTCAGGCGTGCCCTCCAAAGCCGTCAAGTCCCTATCGTCGCCTTCCAAGTAGGCCCTCAAGAACGCCACTGCCGCCCCTCCGACGAACCTCCTCATGGGCTCTCTGGAGCTCCCGTTCTTGCACGTGCAGTACGAGACCGCCCCTCGCAACCCCGGCGTGTCGTCGTCGAGCATGTCCATGTGGCCGTAATCTTTTGCGACGAAGTGCCAAGCAGGCGGTCGGCACTCCTCGAAGAACTCCGCGTGGTTCAACCCCTTTGGTGCGCACGCCGGGAAGACGCCGTACTTCTTGTCCTCGCCCAGGCCTGACCCGATCACCATCACTGGCATCTTCAGGTCGAAGGACTGTGCAACGTAGGTGAGGACGGCCGGTTTGGTCTGGATATTACAGCAGCATGAGCCTGTGCCGTCGACGGGATCAATGCCGAGCAAGGCCGAGAAGGGCAGGGCGAGTGGGGTTGATGATTTGCCGAGGGCGAGCGCGAAGGCGTCTTTTCCTCCGCGGCTGTGGCCGGCGAGGGCGAGCTTGGCAAGGTTCGCGCGGACCTGGGGTGGGAGGACCGCGGCGAGGCCTTGAGACAGCCAGTTCGTGGTCGCCGCTGTGGCGTTGATCTCATCGGTGCTGTCACACCCGGAACAGGTGTAAAGCTGTTGAAGAGGAGAAACTTATTTTGATGAGTCAAATCCATTATATTAATTTGAAAGATTATAAGTCCTTTGTTGTCTATCTTAACGAGGATGTATATTATCTTAACAAGGATGTATATTATAAAAAGGATACACCACCTAATGGTCACACGCGATATAATCGATTAATCAAAATTTAATATGCCTACATACGTGCCACGAATGATGAAATTCATAATAAATAAATAACTGTGACTAGTTGAGCAACACATTACGTCATTACGATATGTGACGTATTCTTTATACAAATTACTCTTTTTTTATCTAAGCCTATGTCATGTAGATGTGGCAAATGAGAGTGTTGGGAAAAGGAACACCACAAGTAACATGATTTTCATATGGCGCTCACTTGAGAGCTATACGAAAGTTATGATATTTGCGATATCATTATCCCGAGAGACTTATGTCAAGTATAAATTATATATGAATGTGGAACAAATTGATCCGCTAACTCATATGCAATCATTTCCATTTAATACAAAACATGAATTTCATTTCAAACCCAACCCAACTCAAACCTAATAAAAAAACCCTACCCACTCAAATAATCCCCGCGGGGTGCACTACAACCATCACTCCACATCTATTGGTGTCGACGCCACTATGCCTTCACTGCCACCACTTTGGTGGCGCGAAAAATTTAGAAAGCTCTAATAAAGAAATATTTCATAATTTTAGCAAATTGATAAATTAAATCTGAAACTTCATCTATTTAGTATTAATTAAAAAATCCAGAAAATTAAGAGCAACAAGTTTATCAAGAAATGAAAGAAAAAAAGAGCAGATATGCTCAAATTCAAATTCATGACAACCGTCAAATGGCGATTGCCTGATGCTTCCTCCCTTCCTATGTGAGTGTGTGCGCACGTACGTGCAGTCATCGCCTTCCTCAACCGACCCCCTAACACAGGAGTTGCAACCATCACGTAGTCGCTTGCCTTGGTAATCTCTCTCGGTTGGGACAGAACTAGTTGTTGGCCGAAACGACGATGGGGTGGTTCATCGGTCTCTTGCTATCTCAGGCAAAGTCGATGCAGTAATTACCGACCATAGGGACGGCAAACACCACCAATGTAGTTTGTACTACATAAGATAAGGTTTTTAATCTTAGACCCAAATTTCCCCTAATTTATATTTTTAAACTTATAATATCCAAATGTGCTTTTTTTTTATTTCATCTCAGGCTTAGCTGCACGGACGAACCAAAAATGAAATTTAGAATCAAGCCGAAATCAACCTCAACCTAATTCCAACCCAGATATTTTGAGCCAATCCGGTTCGGGTATTCGGACTTTCTGAGCTTTTTTTTATTTTTTTTATTTTTTTGGGTACCTTTATGGCCTATGATGGACTCTTTTTTCTCTGGAATTAATCATGGTAATTTTGAAAATCCCACCTATTGCTCATTTGAAGTTGAGCAACTCTACTACCGGACAAGACACTTCCAAGAAGGGAAGAGCTTTGTCTAGGCTTTAATCATTTTGTACTTCGGCCTATGCAGGCGTGGCGGACCTCGGTACCATGATGAGCCATTGATTCAGTGACCAGCTTTAATCACAGCCACACCTATAAATTCTTCTTTTGCTGTTTTTTTTTTGAAAATATATAGACTATTTTATGAGTTTTTGAATTGTTTTGAGATACTAACAAAAAGTTGATTGCTATGCATTAATATTGATTTTTATGAGTATCAAATAGTTATTTACTTCTTAGTGATCGATTTATGATTACACTTGAGAGTTGAGCGGATGATATGGTATTATAATAAAATAAATATGTATTATATTATTACATAATTAATAGTATGATTGATATAATAAACTATTTAAAAAATTAGCATTATCTAGTATTTGTAGTAATTAAGATAATCATTATGTAATGATTATTACAATCCATAATAATGAACATTTCATGGTAGACAACAAACGTCATGTCAATATTTAACAAATAATGGTGCATCGCCATAATTTGACACATCAGTTTAATATATCAATTTTGTAAACCAGTTTAATATGTCAATTTTGTAAACTAGTTTTAATGAGTTGGAAGAACGGTGGAATGGATAGAATATACTTGGACAAGGATGTAGCCAAATACTATGTCGGTTTACGCAAAGAAGGTATAGGGCTTGTCTGATAATCACATCAGAAAACTAAAACCTCCTACTCTTTATATTATTAAGTGTGTTTGATAACTTCGAATTTCACGTAACATAATTAATGATTTTTTTGTGAAAAAAATCATTTAATGCGCTACGTAAGGAATGATTTACTTAATTACTTAAGTCATAAAATGTTCGATGGGACAATTACACTGTAAAATCCTATAATTTTAGTGCTCGCTATTACATTATTGGAGAGAGAGAGAGAGAGAGAGAATTTACCTGAGGAGCAACCACGATAAAGCCATGAGAAGAAACATGTTGGATGAGCTGCGAGTAGAAGGAAGTGACCATCACAAAACCATGGAGGAGCACCATGACAGGGAATTCTCCGGCAGCTTCAGCCGGAGCTCCGATCAGAAGAGGCTTTGGAGGCGGATTTGCGAGATCGGAAGACGACGTGCCTACCGTTTTAAGCACCGTCTCGTACTTCCCGTGCTGAAACACGTCGGTGGTCGTAGTTGAAGCCGCCATGGTTGAATTCTACAGTACCAGCTTCTATACTTCCTGTGTGAATTTGTAGCGATGAGTTTCGCCATATGATGCATGTATCTATAAATAGTCTCGATCCAAAGGACAGACCCAGAAATGAAATTGTGGACATGAATGAAACACGTGAGGCTTGAAGTGGCAACAACTTAGAAGCATGACTATGGGAACATGCATCCACCAAACTGGCCACATAAGGCGGAAGAGGGAGAATAGAGAGATTCTAATTTCAAGCGCACATTTCGAAACCAAACTTTATGATATTAATAAAAGGGAAAATATAATTAATTCTGTCCACTGCGGATGGAGTCTGAATTTTACTATCGATGAAATAAATTTGGAACTTGTTATTAATTGATTAAGTTGCCAAAATATAATTCACTTGCTTTGTAAAGGAAAAGTTCGTTTTTCCCTTTTTTTTATAGGGTTAATATTACAAAAAAAATCCTAAACTGGTACACATGTGATAAATTTACCCAAAACTAATTTTTTGATCACGAAAAGTTCCGAACTGATACACTTGTGACAAATTTACCCTCCATTAGTTTACTTCAAATTATTGAATTAGATAACACGTGATAGTTGATGAGCGTATATGGACAGAAAGGAACAATGCCTTATTCAGAAACAAGAACATATACCTTCCGGGCATTCGCAAGCATCTCCTTAAGGTTGTCAAAGACAAGGTCATCTCACTGGGACGGATACCGGATTCTCCTAGAAACCGAATATTCCAAAGGAAATGGGCGCTTCCCTCCTCTATATTTGAAGTGGACCGGGTCTCTCTTTAGCTCGGCTTTGTTGCTCTCTTTTAAGCTTGTTGTCTTTTGTCTAGTTGCTGGTCCGTCCCTGACCCCTTCTTGAGTCTCTTTAGGATGGGTCAGGTACGGGTTGTGCTTTAGCTTGTACTTGGTTTTTGATAAGTTATATACACATTTACCTTTACCAAAAAAAAAGATAGTTGATGAGCGTACTAGTTTAGGGTTTTATCCCTTTGTTTATCACAGATTTACCAATTTATAATTTTTCTTGGTATTAATTCAATTTAACGGAGAGTAAATTTGTCACAAGTGTACTAGTTTGGGATTTTTGTGGTCCAAAAATTAGTTTTAGGGTAAATTTATCACATGTGTACCAGTTTAGAGCTTTTTGTTGTCAAAAAAATTAGTTTTTGGTAAATTAACCAAGGGTGTACCAGTTTGAAGTACTTGGTATTTCCTATTCTTTGAATAAAGTTGAATACTTTTACCTATTTTGCTAAAAAGAAAAAAATGAAATGATTTATCCACCATATTTGCTGGTCGAGAGGCACTAAATTATAATATAATCGGAATATAAATAATATATGTTATTCATTTTTCCAATGTCAAGTAAATATTACTCTTTTCTCCGTAACACTCAAATTGCCAAAGTTTTTTCTATAATTTCGGAGAATCATAATATATTATGTATGTGTGTCGCTGATTAACGTTCGCCACGTCATCGAAGCAAGGGGGTTGCTTAGAGCTGCTAGATTGGCAAGGCGTTTCGATATCTACAATCGGACTTGTTTGACAAGGATATCCACAACAATTGGATAAATTCGATCTTCACCATTGGATTAATATGATGAGGAACAATATTTGCCACCATTAGATCGAATAGATCTCTACCGCTGGACCGATTAGATGAGGATTGACAACTCCAACATTAGATCATATTGAAGATCCATAGTTGTAATTAGAGGAACCCTTATACAGATAAGAGAATCCTCCCTCTCATTTGTATCATCCACTTTCAATTAAGTAATATAAGCACTCTCCAGAGCATCTCTGTCTACTTTCTCTTTCTAGAAATTTCCTTTCTTGAGTGTGAGAGTTAGAGCGAGAGCGAGAGCGAGAATTACTTAGACCAAGCAAGGTGTTTCAAGGTCTAAATGCTACACGGTTCGCAATCGAAAAAATCATCCGTGGTATCAGAGCAACAATCTTTTGGCAATGGCTTGCAACCCTGAAGTCATCGACGCGAGGCTCCCCAAGAGAAAGTCGTCCAAGAAAAAAATAACCGTGTGATGGTTAAGAGGGCTAGTTCGAAAGACGCCATGGTCTCTTTCGAGGGAAGACTCACCAAAATGAAGGCCGCCATGGTTGAGATGATGGACGGAATCGACGAGGCGAGGGAGTGGATCGACGAGATAGAAGGGACACACCCCAAGTCAAGTTGACAACCATTGTGAATCAAACCACGGCCCTTTGATCAAGGAGGAGTCCCTTAAAGCGATGGTTGAGACTTTGAAGATGGAAGTCAAAGAGCTAATGAAGGACGAATCCCATGAAGCCACGGTTGAAGCTTTGAAACTTGAAATCCAGGAGCTCAAGACCGAGCAGTCATGTGCAATGCTAGCATTGCAGACGGAGTGAGATTCGTTCAAGCGGCACCCAAGGTGGATGTGCCGAGACCTAAGAAATTTAAGGGCAACAGATCCGCTAAGGAAGTGGACAACTCCATTTGGAGCATGGAACAATACTTTGGTGCTATCGGCATGAAAGATGAGAACACCAAGGTAAGAACCGCTTCTATATTTCTCAACGATGATGCGGTGCTGCTATGGTGGTGTCGTAAGTGCGATGAGATCAAGCGAAATGCTGATCCCATCAACACTTGAGATGATTTCGTCAAGGAATTTTGGGAACAATTTTGGGAACTTTGCCAGCTTTAACAAAAAGGCACGGTTGGTTGATGAATATGTCGAGAAGTTCACCAAGCTACGACTCAAGATTCGAAACCTTGGGATAATGAAGCTCTCTTTGCATTCATGATTGGCCTAAAGCCTTGGACCCAAACCGAGCTCAAACGCCGTGGTGTTCAAAGTATCTCAGAGGCCCTCACAATGGCCGAATCTCTTTTGAACTTCACCAAACCCGATTCCTCCAGACCCAAGTCAGATCAAGCTACCAATTTACTAGCTAAGTATTGTTTGAATAATAAGTTATGAACTTATGACCTCATGGGAAAATGCTCACTTGTACGTCAAAAAGATAAAATCGTGAGGCTCGGTATGAAACGGATCAAAGCGGACAATATTTCTTGTGAGTTTATCTAGGAATATCACATTTTGTGTGTGGACTAGGTGCATAGAATATGTTCCAATCCTTGAAGCATCGAGTACAGATAATTTTATTTTCTTTATCACTTACCCGACCTCATACTAAAAAACAAAAAATTCAAATTCATAAGCGGAATGAGGTACCAACTTCTTGTTTCACGTGGGCTTGAGCGTCTAGAGTGGACCCCATACTAAGAAAATGAGAATCTACTGGTCCCCCAATCGCTTATTTTTCGATGTGTCCACCGTTCAAAACGGCCACAGGGTACTTAAAGCACGATCAACTTTTCGACAGTGGAGCGTGGTCCAAACGATAAGTGCGTGGCAAGTTTGTAAGGTAAGTGTGCCTGAATTTAGTGGGACTAAGGTACGTATTATTCAAAATTTCGTAAGTTGCCGATGATTTTGGTCCATATAGTATAAAAAACGTGTTCACATCTTGCTTTGACCATAATGGGCCGATGAACTTTGCAAAATTACGCCGTACAATAGGGAAGAAGAGCTAGAAATTCAAACCCAACAATTGGTTGGAATATATGCCAATTAAGTAGATAATATGATCGGACTGTTATATCATATGAATTGTGCAACCGATTATGCAGGCCCACTCACATTCCGTAAATTTCAATGATTGTAATTGCACTCGGTCATTTTCTCTGGATCTTGCTAAGAGAATACGGGAAATTGGACGTGAAATGTTCATAAATGTCCATTTTTGGTCTCTGAACTTGCATATGTTCATTTTAATAAAAATTTTGTACCTTCTAAATTGTCTAATTAAGTCCTCAAACTTGCGTAACTATTTTAATAATCAAGTTTCTCTGACTCTAAATATAGTTTATTGGAGATCGGGTGTCTATCGATGCCAACAAGGAGTCTAATAATGAAAACTTGGATACAGTACTTGTGTTGAGACATCTAATAACATCAGGTTTGTTCTATAGTTTTGTGAGTCTCAGTTTTGCGCTTAAGTAGATTCAAACCCGGCAGACGTGCCACCACAATTAATTGGATTTCGAGTCAGAAACACTTACTTAGAAAATGCATGTAAATTCAAAGATCCGATTACACAAATCAATTGAAATAGTCTAATGGAAATAACATAATGCAAAAGCTCATGAACTAAGGGTGCGTTTATTTCATGAAAAATGAAAAATTTAGAAGATATTTTCCTAAAAATGATCCTTCGTATTCTTACAAAAATAAATAAACAAAAAATATTTTCATTACCATGAAAATATTTAGACATAAATTGTTATCGATAATGAAAATATTGTTACATTAATTAATTATTTCAACTAATACAAGCAACAATTTTTAAGAAAATATTTTTTAAATTATTTATTTTTTGTAAAATAATCGGAGCCTAAAAGTAGACTTTTCTCCATGAGAAAACTTGTCCATAACAACGATGACATGTCGACAGGACATTCTAACATTCTTGAATCGAGCGGATCCTAGCAGGGTAGGAGTACCATCACATATCACTCTCCAGGGACTAAATAGCATCTTTTAGTTTTCTCATCAACAAATAGGCAGGCGCATTGTGTGTGTGTGCACGCGCGCGAAAAATCGATATTTTCAATTAAGCAAAATCACTTTGTTATGAAATATTTGAATAATAGCTTTTTAAAGAAACTATCGGTAAAACTACACACTGTCCACCGAAACTGTATAGGTGGAAATGTGAATTTTCTTAGGAAAGATGTTATAGGATAGAAAAAGACTCAAATTTTAATAATGCAAATTCTATTTTATCTATGCCACTGCCTGATCATCAGAGGCAATTTTGATGATTAGGCAGTAGCATGGATGTTCAGTACATGGCATCGTTTACATGCAATTCATTCTACATTTTTCTTATTCAAAATATAATAAAATCTTTTGGTCATCATATAAACGCATTTTAGGAATGCATAAAGCTTTTCGATTCAAGACAAGAAATCACATTAGCTCAACACAACATTGCTGAAATCCAATTACACTTAATATCAAAATTTAAAATAAATTAAGCAAAATCAGCCAACCAACCAAGTTCAAGAATGCCAAGTAGGCCAATCTAACTTAGTCCCTAGAGTTTTCACTTATCTTGAGTTGAATTTAAACAAACAAAGCCTTTAATCACCTTAAAAGCAAAACAAACAATGAAAATTAACAACTCTCATTCTTTAAAAACAATACTAGTGTGTTAAACAAATGGAGTCCATAAATTTACCTAAGCACTTAATAGGTGAAACTAAAAAAAAATTCAAGTAACTTGATTGGATAGGCTTTGGAGGTTAGCTGTAAAAAGGTTTTTATGGAAAAATTGAAGCTGAACATTCAAAAGTAGAGACGAGTTGGAACTTGGCTTTGTTTTGGCAAGAAATGGGAAGGTGAAACAAAATATGAAATTGATTGTGTGAAGGTGGTGATGTCTCGGCCAATAGGAGCAAATGGAGAGGATTTTATTTTCAACAGTAGTCTCAACTGTTCATTTTGGATCGGACAGCATATTTGTTCGCTAATTATACAAAAACCTTGGTTAAGAAGAATGTCTCAAACTATTATGATGCCACGCAAAGTGTTCAGTAGCTTGTCCAGCTCTAAAACGACAAAAACACATCGACCCACGGTTCCTAGAAAATCTTCACCAACCAATTTCACAAGCGAAACTCAACTGTGATCTGCACATGAGCAATGTCAGGCGTGTCCTTCAAAGCCATCAAGGCCCGATCGTCACTTTCTATGTAGGCCCTCAAGAACGCCACAACCACCCCTCCCACGAACCTTCTCATGGGCTTTATCGAGCTCCCATTCGCACATGCAGTACGCGACCGCCCCTTTCAACCCCTTCGCGTCATCATCGAGCATATCCATGGGGCCGTAATCTTTGAACCCCTTTCGGCGCACAGGCCGGGAAGACATGGCACTTCTTGTCCTCGCCCAGGCCCGACCCAACGACCATCGTGGGTGGTGGGGTCTAGGGGTGATCGGTTCTTAGACGATCCGGTTCCCATCCAGGAAATTGGAACCGGACCACTTGGTCCCGGTACCGATTCTCGAGTGACCAATGCAATCGGTGGCATGTTCTGTTTCTTTTTTTAAGCATGGAGTCCATAATTCATTGCAAAATCTTCGTAAGAGGATGTGTTAGACCTCTCATGGGAACTCATATGAACTAACAGAAAATGCATATGGGCTCATTACGAGGGTTATCAAAATGATCCTATTAAGTGCAAAATTGATCTCAATGCTTCACAATGAGCTCATAGATAAAGGAAAGCAATAGAACCCATAGGTAAGATGCAATCCCATATAAAAGCATTACTCTGGAACAAATTTAAAAATAAAAAAAATCAGTTCGGTCTAGGTGATCCAGGTGGACGGCTCCACACATGAAATCAAGAACCAAATCGGTGGTCTCAAGAACTACCCATAACCAGCCGGTGTAGTTTGAATCGAGCGGTTCCTTTTGCACACCTCTACTGGCGTTTGGAAATTCAACAGCACATGCCTACGCCATTAACAAGATCAATGCAAGCAAGGCTGTGAAGGGCAAGGTGAGTGGGGTTGATGATTTGCCGAGGGCAAGCATGAAGGCGTCTTTGCCTCCACAGCTGTGGCCAGCGAGGGCGAGGTTCAAGCGGAACCAAGATGGGAGGACCATGACGAGACCTTGAGATAGCCAATTCATGGTTGTTACTGTGGCATTGAACACATCGGTGCTTTTGCACCCAGAACGGGTGTAAAGGTGTTGAAGATTAGAAACTTATTTTGATGTGTCAAGTAAAGTAGATTCATTTGAAAGATTATGCATCCTTTGTATCTTTCCTTATGAGAAGGTATATTATGTGATGAATGCACCACATGACAGCGATACATGATGAACCAACCAATCAAAATTAAGATGCATATACACATGACGGCTTTACGATGAGATTAATAGCAAACAAATCATCGTGATTAGTTGGGCGATACCCCACGTGGTTACTGCCATGTGACACATTCTTTACACAAATTACTCTATCATGATCTAGGTATGGGCCATGTATATTTTCCAAATGAGTGGATTGTGTCAGGCATAAGTTATATATGAATGTGGGATCAAATTAACCCGCTAGCTCATATGCACTCTTCTCCATTGAATACATAACATGCATTTCAAACCCGACCCAACTCAAGCCTAATCGAACTCTACCCACTCAAATAATCCACTTAGGGTGAACTACAACCATTACTCCACATCTATTAGTGTTAGCGCCTCTATGCCTTCACTGCCGCTACTTTGGGGTGTGAAAATTTTGAAAACTTCAATAAAGAAATATTTTAAAAATTTAGAAAATTAATAAATTAAATCTAAAACTCCATCAATTTAGTAATATTTAAAATAATCTAGAAGATTAAAATAAGAGCAAGAAGTTCATCAAGAAAAAGCAAGAACGATAAAACAAAAAAAACAAAAAAGAGAGCAGATATGCTGAAAATTCGAAGGACTAGATGTATCGCATTTTGTCTCAAAATACCTCTTGTGCTTGCTAAACTTGTACCGATGCGCCCGAGTTACAGTTTGACATGATATAAAACAAACAATCATGACCCGTGGGTGATGTCTATTTCATGTGCCCTAACACCATAACGTCTCCAGCTCATTGGATATTTGATCATTTATTTCCTTCGGGTCTTTAGAAAATATCTTATTTGTTTTCATCTTTTTAAACTCTAAATTTCTAAATGTGATTTTTTTTTAAAATTTCATCTCAAGTTCAATAGCACGGACCAACCGATAATGAAATTTAGAATTAAGTCGAAACCAACCATGGCCTAATTCGGACCTAGATATATCGAGCCAATCTAGTTTGGGTATTTGGACTTTCTACGCTTTTTTTGGCCTACTTGCAGTCTACGGTGGAACTTTTTTTTTTATCTAGGATCTATAATACTAATTTTGAAAATTTAGCCCGTTACTCATTTTACCTTGAGCAACTCTACCACGGCATGAGACACTTTCGACAAAGGAAGAGCTTGTTAAGGCTTTACTCATTTTGTACATGGGCCTATGCAGGCTTAGCGGGCCGTAGTACCATGATGAGGCCATCGATTCAGGTGATCAGCTGTAATCACCGCCACCTATAAAGTTTTCTTTTTCGCTTTTATTTTTTTGAAATTACGTAGACCATTTTATGAATATTTGAATTGTTTTCAAATACTACAATAAGGCTATGTTTGGTAACATTTATGTTCCCATAAACAATTTTTGTTTAGAAATAAATTGTTATATTTCTATTCCTTGAACGAGTTTTTGACCATAATAACGTGTTTGGTAACTTCATAAAATTTCTATTTCTGGAATAGAAAAAGAACATAAATGTATTTGGTATGATCCTAAAAATACTAATCCCGATTTTTTCATTTAATTATAAAAATATCAATGAAGACTTAACAATTCATGTATGGATAAAATTGGACTAGAAATATAATCAGAAAGAATTAAATGACCTTAATACAATCATAAAGAAATCTCTCCTTATAGATAAAGCAAATATCGCTTGGTGGTCGAGAAAATTACAATTTAGGTTTGGGATTTAGGGTTTATGATTTTGGGGTTTTGGTTTTTGAGTTTTGGGGTTTGGGGTTTGGGGTTTAGGGTTTATGATTTTAGCGTTTGGGTTTGGGATTTTGGGGTTTGAGGTTTAGAGTTTATGGTTTAGTTTTCGGGTTTGGGGTTAGGGTTTAGGGATTCGAGTTATGGGTTCTGGGGTTTTGGGTTTTGGAGTTTTGGGTTTTGGGTTTTGGGTTTGGGGTTTTATCGTTAAGGTTTCTAAGGGTTTGGGGTTTATGATTTTAGGGTTCGGGTTTTAGGGTTTTGGATTTTGGGGTTTAGTATTTCGAGTTTGGGATTTAGAGTTTTAGAGGTTCAGGTTTTGGATTTTGGGTTTTAGGGTTTAGGTTTAGGTTTAGGATTTTAAGGTCTCAGGTTTTATGGTTTGGGGTTTGGAGCTTTAGAATTTTGGGATTTTGGGTTTGGGTATTGACATTTAGGGTTTTAGGGTTAAGATTTAGGGTTTTAGGTTTTGGATTTTGGGATTTAGGGTATAACACGGGATATATCTCATAAAAGAGAGAGAGAGAGAGAGAGAGAGAGTTCATCATGTTTCTCTATTATTTCTCTTTTTGTTCCCGAGAGCAGAAAGGTAAATTTTGTTTTACTTTTTATTTTTGTTCCAAATATATTCCGTGGCCATTTTTCTATTCTGAGAAACAAATAAATTAAAACAAAAGAACAGAAAAATAGAAAAACCGGAACATTACCAAGCAGACCCGAGTGTCCAGCAAAAATCAAGATAAATGAATGCATGAGACAGGTTCTGTTCGGCTTCGACTTCTGGTTCGGGTTCACAAACAATATATATCAAACACGTTTGGTTAAGTTCAGCTATCGGCGGAAATCCGAACCAAACCAACCCGTTGACATCCCAAGCTCCATCCATACACAATAAACGCAAGCACTCAACATGTACTTAAAACTCCTTGAGTCGACTCAATAAATGTCTCGCCAGCCTACTGAGAATTTGGAGAATGCCACGCTACACTAAAGGGAAGTTGGAAGAAACAAGCTGCGCGAGCGCAAGTCTCTATACCTCCATAGAGAACGAACACTACAAGAGAAGATGGCTCGAAGACACCTACAGATACAAGCATATGCTGCGCGTAGATGAATCGGCAATACCCAGTCGATATAAGCGGATCCCGAGTAGGAAGTCTCTCTCGAAAGGCAAGCCACGCAAATGAATGATGACCGCAGAACCATTCCCTTGAACCAAACCGACTTAGCCCAAGCTACCAGGGGATGAACGCTCCTAAGATGATCCAGAGCTGGGGAGATGGAGGACACTCCATTAATGCTAGGCTTCCGAGTCGCCCTATCTTCAGCAGATGAAGAGGGGAGGAAGGCTTCAAGATGGTACGATGTATCCAAACCTTGTAGTTGCCTTTCCCCTCCCCGGGCGATAGCGGATGCTACGAGGTATCCGAACCTTCGACAACATTGATTACACAAATGGCACACACCACCCCGATTTTCATGAGTGCTGCCACTTTCTGTAAAAATATTTGCGCTGTCAGGGGACTATGCTGAACACTTCCTGCAATAATTCTTAAATGCACCTAGTTTGTGATGACAGCACACTTACTATTCCTGGGGTTGCTAAAGAAAACTTCTATAATCCGGGGTAACGACACTACAAGCACTTCCAACTTTCTTTCATTTTGTAATCATATATCTGAACTTTTTTGTTCAATCGACTTCCTCAGCTTCACAAATTATGGTCAATGCAAAGCCTCCACTAAAGTCATGAATGGAAAATGCTAATGCGTTGCTAACGGCTTTAGGTATTTGATTCACATGCTGACGTGGACGCTTATGTGGAAAAGTATTGTCCATGTCGGCAAAGAATGAAACACTGTGGGGCCCGTTGTCTTCCACATCCCTCTCTCCCTCAGCAGCCGTGGCTGCTCTTCAAACACCATCAACACCATCGCAGATTTCAGTTTGCTTTATAAGACCCAAGAAGAGAGCAGCGACTCAATTGAAGAAGGAGAAGAAACGAAGAAGAAGAAAAAGAGGAAAAGAAAAGGTTTGCACTTTTTCCACTCCTACTATGAATAAAAACACTCACTATCATAATGTTTAGACAATATTAACCTTTATGAGTCCCACCTTTTTTAAGCAGCTTTTCTTCTCTCTTTTCTTGTTGTGCCACTTTATTTCTTCTCATTTGTTTCTCTCCGATCTCTCTCTTTCTAAAACATCACTTTCATGTCAATAATAGACAAGTTTATGACACCCAACATCCGTCACCGACACACACACAAAATTAAAAATACATTACGGAGTTGAAGCCCTAATTTGGAAAAATTGCCTACTCACCCAACCAGTCCTCTTCTACCTACATTTCTTCAACTCAAAGCTTATAACTGTAAGTAAAATACCCATGTTATATCTCTTCACTCTTCATCCCCATTCCGTCCCTGTCACTCTCTGTGTCATTTGTTATCCATTTCACATCAAACTCTTTGATTAATCAATCTAGAAGAAAAACACCCCCATCCAAGATTCAAATCCGGGAGCTAAAGCCCTCACCCAAATCCTTATCAAGCTCATCAGTAATGCCTACTTCTCAGTCTTGGTCTTCTTGGTCCTGATCGTCACCGTCATCACCAATTGACCATCACATACTAGCCTTTAGATCCATGGCTCAAATCCGCCCTTGATCTCACTAAGTTGTTTATGCAAACCGAAAATGCCACCTTCAAGAACGACAATCCCATCCTCAAGACGAACAAGAATCTGCCCCTCCTCACCCCTGCGTCTCTCCTACTTCCACAAGGATCTTGGTCGCCAAGCTGCCATTGCTAGCGATTGAGAGGGCTGAAGGGGTGATTGCAAACTCGACCCTCAAGTCCGAGCCCTTATGCGATAAGGCAACCCTCAAAGTCTGAGTCTGCCAATTGTTCGAATCCCCATGTTCTAATTGCCATTAAAAAGTTCAATGCGAGAGCCTTCAGGTTTATTGTGCTCTTGGGTATCAAACTCTAGTTAAAGATTCAAAAGCTAACGAGTGAGACATGGCCTAAACGAAGTGACAAAGTAGACCGGAGTAGTCTTTTTTTTGACATATACTAACCATTATCGGAACAGGGAGAAGTAAAAAAGGAGGAAAGTGGGACTCATGGGAAAAGACAAAGAAGAAAAACCACAACCAAACAAAAAAGGATAATTAGAAAAAGCGGGACCTAGAAAGCTTAACATAGTCAAAACACTATGATAGGGAGTGTATTAGCTAGGGTAAATTCCAAATAAAGATCCGAAGTGCGTTCATTTTCTCAAATAAGGGTCTGAAGTGGACTTTCTCTCAAATAAAAGCCTAAAGTGCTCTCATTTTCTCAAATAAGGACCTAAAGTGAATCTTGTCTCAACTAAGGACCTGAAGTGGTCATGTCAGTCTCAAATAAAGACCTGAACTCATCTGCCAAAGTGTATTTTAGGCTTTTAATTTTTTCACTGCAGTGATGATACTCTACTATCTCTTGGTTGGGCTTCACGCAACTTATGACGTGGCTCACCATATAGCACAGGAATCAAAAGTTGAAGATGGAAAGGAGAATGTGGACGTGGCATGTCGTAAGGGATGGTTTTGGTATTGCCTTGGACACTGGACAGTAGTATTCCCCTTCCACTTTCGAAATTGCTGTTGGATTGGATACTTTTGCAGGATCTGCAGATCGTGACTTTGCTTGATATCAAATTCTCCATTCGATAACGCACGTCATTTGAAAGAATTTTTTATCTTCAGCCACAGCACATCATCTTACTTTGCTACTGCTGGGTATATACATACTGAATGTAGAAATTATTGTTCATCATTCTGTGAAATCGATTGTTTTTGCGTTTTCTTCTCTTGAACATTCTGTTATTTCAAGGATTACCCGGAAGAGGTCTGTCCATCACCATTGGTTACAGAATGCCATCATTAGCTAATGCCTCTTGTGGCTTTCGAAAACACAGGTCAGCTGGGTGCTCACTGCTGAGGATTTTTTAGACAAAAGTTTACTCATTTTGATTGAATCTGCTGTTCTTTTTGGTTTCAGAAACCGGGGCTGTACCATGAGAAATGCTGAAGACTGTTCTCATGATTTTTGTTAAGCCGTGTTAAATAGAGGAATGGTATTAAAATGACATACATGTCATTATGCCTTTCTTGGTCATTTATTTCTTTTGCCTAGGTAACATTATGTTAGGTCCGGGTTCTAGTCTACACCTCTCTCGCCCGTACTGTTGAGCCGCACGTCCAATGGCATCAATTTACTGGGTATCTCAATGTGCTGATCGGCATGCTTTTATTTTCATGTTTGTCGGGATCATGAGGGCACCTGACATTATCCTTGTAGCATTACGACGAGTGCACTAATTTGCTGCAGTCTTGACATTGTTCTGAATCTGAATGACCGCATCACAAAAGGAACCGATGTTCGAAATGCCTTCGTTTGGTTGGCATGGAAGCTGCTCTTCATTTTTAGTGTCATCTGCAAAGCAGAACGCGTTCATTTCAGATTTTCAGAAGAAATCATGATTTTTTCTATGTATATTTCTTATGTTGATGGTCTGCGACTGCTCAATACCGCAAAATCCTTATCTGAAATCACGGTTTCTTTGATATCCAATGAAGTTAACACAAGAAGTTACATATGGGCATGGGAGAGTCAGAACTCTCATCATATGAAAGCACTCATGCGGTGACAAGATCGAGTCTCACTATTCTTGCTTTGTTAGATCTCTTTCTTGATAAGTGACGCATGAACAGAGTTAATTGAAGCTTCGTCTGGTCATTGACTTCTAGTTGTCGAGATTCACAAGTGAGGAAAAACTATCGATAAACCGGATCAAAGTATTAGTACAAAACAACCCAAAGTATTAACAATATGGTTAAGCTTTTATCTCTTCACTGGACCAATAAAGTAGAGCAAGTAACGCTGTGACTCCATGTGTGTGCGGGAATGCATCAATCAGTCTCTGCACGGAATCTGAAAGAGAGAAGGGCGCTCCAGAAATTGCCTCCAGATTTGACCGGCATTCCTGGAGGTCCTCTGTGTGGTACTTGACCAGTTCATATTCAACATCCAACAGTAATTGTTAGCACAAAACGTGCTTCAAGGAGTCCATTCTTATGGGGACAAAGGCCTTGAGCTAGTGCACAGATGGCCTTGGTTTAGGGGAAACTTCACCAATGCGAAACCATGAAAATTACATGTGTATAGGCGATGTGTCCGCGTGATTTTGCACGCATTCCTGTGTACACTTGTTCAGATCAAGATAACATTCAGTTGAATTGCCCAGAGATGTACTTCTCAGATTATACCGCCATGCAAGTGAGAGTTACCAGCACTTGCAGCGTAACATGAACTAGGTGGCTGGCGGAACATGTTCACACCATCGTTTGAGTTGTTTTGTACCAATACTTTCATCCGGTTTATCGATAGTTTTTCTTCACTCGTGCTGGTAAGCGACACAAGTGATCACTTTTATGAATATATTTTCCAAATTATTTATTTTCCACAAAACAAACGCACCTATCCGCCAACATTTTCCATGAAATCATCCATTTCCCATACTTCATCGACCTCAACTACACAAATCAACATTACTTCCTCGCAAATTTCACATACAAACTTTGGGGTATAACAAAGTTTTCTCAAACCATATGATGCAAAATTTACAACTACACATCAATAACAAAGCATAGATCTTCTCTCCTGCTGCGAAAAAAACCGAAACATACTCAGAAGCTTTCACAGCAGAAACTCAACTTTCTGAAGCTCCACAGGAGCGACCACATGCCCATCCCTCAACCCCATCAAGCTCACGTCGTCGCCTTCCAAATAAGCCCTCAAGAACGCCACCACCACCCCTCCGACGAACCTCCTCATCGGCTCCCTGGCCCTCCCGTTCTTGCACAGGCAGTGCGTGGCCTTCCCCCTCACCCCCGGCGTCTCATCGTCGAGCATGTCCATGTGCCCGTACTTCTCGGCGACGACGTAGCAGGCGGGCGGCCGGCACTCCGCAAAGAAGTCCGCGTGGTTCACGCCCCGTGGCGCGCATGCCGGGAAGAGCGGGTTCTTTTTTATCTCGCCCAGGCCTGAACCGACGACCATCACAGGCATGTCGAGTTCGAAGGAGCGAGGGACGTACGTGAGCATGGGAGGCGGGGTCTGCTTGCCCTTATCCATGCCGTCGACCGGGTCGATGCCGAGCAGGGCCAAGAAGGGGAGGGCAAGCGGGGTTGGCGACTTGCCGAGGGCGAGACCGAAGGCGGCTTTGCCTCCCCGGCTGTGGCCGGCGACGGCGAGCTTGGCGAGGTTCGGGCGTACTTGAGGCGGGAGGACGCCGGCAAGGCCTCGGTGCAGCCAGTTTGTGGTCGCTGCGGCGGAGTTGATCTCGTCGGTCGTGTCTGGCCCGGCCACGGTGTATAGCTGATGAAATAGCAAGGGAAAAGAAAATGACGTTGATGCCTCCCCATGTTAAATATTAATTAATTTTGCCCAAGTTTTTCTATTTCATTTTATGATTAGCCCTCTCTTCAATGGGAAACTCTCGCCTAAGACCCGAGTTTACGATCCCGGTACAAGCACAAAAATTAAATTTTGTGAGACCTAAGCAAACATATATCGAAAAATTAAACGTTGGGATCGGCAAAACTATTCCCATTTTGCCCTTCTCAAACGTGTTTCAGGAGGTGCGACTTCAAAGAGAAAGTAGGGAGAGAGATCGAGCTTATTATCCATGCCCGTGTCTTCATAGGGGCTATTAATCGATGTAGATGAACGAGACGATTTTACATGTATCCGCCAAATTAATCAAGTTAGCTCAATATTCGGATCCTCGTATGGAAAGCAAGTCTAATTGACCCGAGAATGAATCGACATTGTTCAAGTGTTTGAATCAAGTATTATGAATGACTAAGGAGTCAGAGCAAGAGCATGCGTTATTAATGTAATTGAGCAACTATAGATAAATCGTAACGCATTCAAAATACCGAACTAAAAGTATGGTAAATTGCTTAACACGTTAATTATATAACAAATATTGTTTTAATTTAGTTAATTAGCCATTGCCCTTGATGGTCCGTTAGATTATATTCTCTTCCCAATGGCATTTGACTGCATGCACATTGGTGATGTTTTGTGGTCAATGTGAACATCAGAGGAGAGCTCATCCACGACAGGGACAAGAAGCAAACAGAGCCAATAGTACTAGAACCACTTATACTCCCCTCCGTGATAAGATGCCCAGCCAAATGCCAATAAAGAAAAAAAGAGAAGAAAACGATTGCAAGCAAGAGTCAATAAAGCCATTGTGAGAAAACGAAAGCTATTATTGTCCACCATCTTACTATTCTTCTCCACCAAGTTATCTTAGCCAGTAGGAAACAACCCAGCTAGCTAGGTCTTTTTGAGGATTGTCTTGTTTGGTTCATCGTCTGTGTATGGTCACGTTTCGCCTATTTTAGTGGCGTGTCTCGATTCATATCGAACGGATAAGTGTTCGAGCCATTAAAAAAGCGCATAGATAGTAATCCTGATGTTCATCTAATAGTTTAATATTGATGGACTGCTCAAGTGATAAGCGTGTTCGTCCTTATCGTTCAAAGCCTAGATTCGAATCATCACAATACGCATTCTCTTCGGGCTATCCCTAGGAGCACAGACCTGTGTGTCTCCAGTGATAACTTGATATGTGTAGGATGCAGGGACAAACCACACCCGATGAGGGTTATTGGGTGCTCAAAAAGCCCAAACACCCCGTTGATATAATAAGAAAATAGTTTTAACTTTTAGAGTAGTTGAAAGCAATTTCACCAAAATTTTAAAGACAAAAACCTCGTACTCGCAACATGGCACCAAAAAACAGGGGCTCCTCCTCGGTCGGCATTGATTTTGGGCGGTTAGAACATGTTATGACACTTAGCAGATTCCATTTCCGCGCACATTTGTTATTGCTTTTTAATGGAGAGACTGTTAAAGAGTTTGTCATTGACAAGGTTAAAATTAAGACTAGACCCTCGAATGTAAATCCGAACATGTAAACATCTCATGTATTGAATCTCTACAAACGCCTAAGCAAAACGATAGGAGCTCCGAAGTTCATACATAAATAAAAGAATGACTAGGAGATTTTTCGACAGCTTGAACCCGTTTTCCCAAGTGTAAATTGCTATGGTTAAGACAATTGATCGAGCCAACTTACGAAATTCAATCGATATCAACGCCCCCCCCCCCCCCCCCAGCTCAAGATGCAATAATAGTTTTTCCACCGTCTACTCCCTCGTCTAAAGCACTGCGTCCGCCGCGAAAAAGAAGTAAAATCATATACGGAAGACAGAGGGAGGGGCCGACCTGAGGGGCGACGACGACGAACCCGTGGGACGAGACGTGCCGGATGAGCTGCGAGTAGAAGGAGTTGTAGAGGAGATAGCCGTGGAGGAACACCAGCACCGGGAATTCCCCGGGGGCGTCCCCGGGGAACGCGATCAGGAGGGGCTTCGGAGGCGGGTCCGCGGGAGCACAGCACGACGACGACGCCGACGCAGACGCCGAGGCCTCGACTCTCCGGAGCGAGGCCTTGTACTTGCCCATCTCGAACACATCGCTGGTGGTGGTCGGAAAGGAAGAGGAAGGCATGAGTTTCACTTGGGATGCTTTGTCTCGCTTCTTCTCTTCCTCTCCTATGTACACGAGTTCCTACAGTGAGGGAGTGGATAAGTGTGTCCCTATGTGTTCCCTTTGCAGCCTCTCTCTCTCAGCTTGGTGAAAGGAACGAATTTGAAGGAAGAGTTCTTGATTTTTACGGGTCAAATTCAATTTGGGTCTTGATCTTTCTTGCGCATTGCGGGTGGGCTAGATTGGCCCGTGGGCTGTGTGCTAGGGTTCAGTACTGAGTTTTGGTTTGTACCCAAAAAAAGAACAAAAAAAACCATGAACACGATAATGAGATCGAGAATTGGCATTCAAGAGTTAGGATTATTACTTTTTTTTTCGTTTTAGGCTATATTTTATTCTTTGCGTTTGAGTTCCCTTTACCTAATCAGATGCAAGAATTATAGCAAAAATTTTAAATGAATGAGAAAATTCTGTGCGGAATTTTTTTTTAATTGGGTCTTTATGAAGAAATACAAGAATCCATCGGAAGGAAGTGATTCGGTGGGATGTTTGCAATTTATGGGGATTATTATCTAAAAAGTCTTAAACTTATTGTATGGCGACCAATTCGATTCTAAATCTTTTGATAATACTAATTAAGTCTTATACTTTTTGACGATTTGCCACTTTAATCATAAACCTTTTAATTTGTCAGTTTAGTTATAAACCTTTTGAAAATTTACAAATTTAGTCCTAAACATATTATTTGGATGATTTGCCGGAAGGACTACTGTTGGCAAATCGTCAAAAGATTTAGGAATAAATTGGTATATCATTAAAATGTTTAGAATTATATTGACACAATTGAAAGATTGAAAACTGAATTAACCGTCGTACAATAGATTTAAGATATTTTGGACAATTTTCCCCCAATTTACTTATCCGATTGTGTGATTTTTATTGTGTACTTTTCCCTTTTTTATAGAATCAAAAATGTGACTTCTTATTTTCACATAGAATATCAATATTTTTTTAAAAAAAAGATACAAATGAAATGAAAACATATTATATGTTTTGAATACTTTTACAAACTTCAAATAGTTTTTTCTAAGTTGAACCAAACGATATGTTCTATTTACTGTTTTCGGCCTGTTGACGACCATCTACATGATCTGATGTAAGGGTTGGCCATGGGCCTCGAGGGCCTGTCCATGTAACAATTTTTAAGACAAAGTTAGAAAACCTTGATGATTCAAATAAATCTTACTTTAGATCCTAAACTTCGGAATTTTATTTAAATAGCTTCCTTGAACCATGGACTCGATTCTAGTCTGTAACACAAGGGATTTTCTCTCGTGTCGAAATCATAGCTTAATTACATTTAATTCCTAAATATGAAGAAAACTTAAAATTTCTCTCAAACTCATATAACGTATCAATTAATCTATCTAAAACTAAAAGTTAGGAATGATTTCAGCGAGCAGATAGAGATATTCATGCGTTTGCACCAATTTCACGGATTGATATTGGTCACTACATAGTTGAGGGATTGAATGCAACGTGAGATTGACTATGAAATTAATTTTGAGTAGATTCGTCAAACGGGTAAATCGGATCGAAAATGGTTCGACCCAAATATACCTATTTAACCCGATTGATCTATTTTCATACAATATAAATTTAGTGACACATACCCAACTCGGACCCTATCCGACTTAATTCACATTACTAAAACACTTTCAAATTTAACCAAATCTGGAAAATTCATACCCAAACTGAGGTGAGAGTACAAAGTAAATGATTGCGAGTTCCAGTGAGGGCAAGAGAAAATGAAGAGAGAGTCATAGAAGTGGGTTGGTATAAAAAAGTCGTAATCATTTATGGCTCATTTAATACTCATATTATATTTAAACTCATTTATTAAATATAACTAACATATATAACAACTCAGCTCATCATACGTGGGTTAAAAAATGAGTTTATGATTCATTTATTGAATATAACTAATACATGTAGCTTCGTTCGAACATAGATAGTGCAATTATATCTTGCACGACTCGAAAATGACCAAGGACAACTCTAGAGCTTTTGCATTATTGACAGAGTATTTGAGGCGTTTTTTTGTTATGACTTTGGAGAACTCGTGCTAGTCTCACTTGCGATGATTGTTGTGGGAAAATCGTCCCGTGTTTTCGCGACTTTATTTACGGCATTGTGTTTTTGAAATTACAACTTTTTCAACTTATGATAGAATTCAATATTGAAAAGGCATGTCCATATAAAAAAATCAAACAAAGCAATCAATCCTTGGATCTCTCGCAAATCCTCGTGTCCCCCACCCGCTGTCCACCACGCTACCCGACGCCTCCGAGCACTGTCTCCGCCGCCTCCGCCACGCTTGGCTCCGGAAACCTTAGATCACGGCCATCACAACGCAATCTCGATGTGGTTACAAGTAGGGGTGTCAGAACCGAACCAAAAAATCGAACCGAGATACGAACTGAATCAAATCGAAACGAAAATTTCATGCATTTCGGTTCGGTTTCAGTTTCGATTTGGATCATCAAAATAAATTAATTTTTCTTTTCAATTCGGTTTATTTCGGTTCGGTTCAAATCGGTTTGGATCGAACTGAACTAAAATAAACATTTCGGTTTAGGGCTATTTTGCCCTCCCTCATTTCCCTCCTCTCTCCTCTTTCCTTAATGAACTTGAAACTGAAAATTGATCCGAACCAAATCAATTTTTCAGTTCGATTCTAATTTGGTTCAGTTCAAATTCAATTCAGTTCAAGGGACACCCTTAATGGTTCAATTAGGTTTGATTTTTTTGAAAAATCGAATCGAACCGAATCATTTACACCCCTAGTCGCAAGTCGCCGGAGAGGCAGCTTCAATTTTAGGTTCATGACTTGCACGACCCATATGACTCCCGCATTCCTCTTGTCTGTTTTTAAAGATTCCTCTTCCATTGCTTATCCCCATATGTTCAAAACTCCGAGCTCCTTTCTTCCCCCGGTCTTTCACCACTTCCTATCCTGATTCTTTCTCCTGGAAAAAAGTGTGGAAAAGTGGGGGAGGTGACTGCAAAAAGGTTGAAAAGGTTGGTGTAGAATTCAGGGCCACAAATAAAAATGAGGGGCAAAATTAGGGGGGGTGTGGAAAAGAAATCCAGAGGCCCCACCATTGTGAGGGGAAAAGTTGGAAGAAATGTGCCCCGTAATTACGAAAATACCCTCGTTGCATCCGGTTATTTACAATTTTTTGTCCTTGTTAATGTCATCCCAGTCAAGGGCAAAAGTGTAATTTCGGTGCCAATACATTCTTTCCTCCCAATTTCTTTTGTTCTTCCCAAACAAATCAATTAGTAATTCTTCACCTTTTTCTTTCCCCTAAATTTGTGTCTCTTCCAAGCAAATTCCAAAGGGAAATCATTTCCCCCCATCAATTCTTTGCTCACCTCACATTTTTCCACTTGGGTTTTTCTCACCCTCTCACTTGCATCATCCAAACAAAATCCTTACGAAGTAAGTACTATGTAAGAATTTTTATCATGTCCATTATTTGTAAAAAAAAAAATTGTTGTTGCATGATAATCCGATCGCATGCACGCGTAAAATCTAATCATTCTACACTTACATAGATAGGTACTGATTGCACTTGTCGCCAAAAGCTACTTGTGGAAATAGATTGTTTCCATTCATTGTAGATAGATAAAAAGACCACCAACTAGGTGATTCGTCCGTGGTCCAAGACTAGTTTGCAAGCTACGATTCCAAAGTTTGCAAGCTATGATTCCTACTCTATTATCGATCTCAAGAAACCTTGGTTAGTCTGCGAAGAACAGACCCAGACATCAGTTCATCGCCGGTCTTGGGCTTTTCTCACTTGCAATTGGCGGGCCTATAGTGACGAGCTCTTCTAGTGGGTAATTGGTGTTTTGTTGGCACCTTAAACCGAACATTTTAGCAATGGACGAGATAGGTGCCAACCCCCTCTAAAACTCTGTTTTGTAATAGAAAAGAGTACATTAAAAGACCTCAAACTTTCATAGTACCTATTCTACTGAGACCCTATATGGTTGCAGTATGCATTGGATCAACTAAACTCAGCTTTGCTCCGTCACATAAGCGGAAAGCTAAACACATCCCTGATATGGCAAATAGGGAAAGATTAAGGAAAGATTCGGTATTGTCGTTTCCCATGTAAACAAACGCAGAAACTATAGATTTTAGGGAAGACTAGTGTGATCCATTTGACAGAATCCAAGTGCCAAAACAAGACAAAAGAAACACTAACACAACGTCAAACATTCCCCGGATGTTCTTTAGCTAAAACCTAGACGTCCAAAGTCTAAACTAAGCGTACTTTATGCATTCAAAAACATGTGGTCACCACCAAGAAGAATTAACAATTAGCAGACTGCATTGTGCATGACAGATGAACACAGTGCCCAAAACCTCAAACGAGTGCGCTCCAATCAAACGAAAGGTGTCTCTATCTCAGCCCACCACAGTCCACAATCACATGAATCGAAAACAAAAAGAGCCCTCAAAGAATCAAAAGCCAAATCTCTCTCCACTATGTTATTCCTTACTTAAATGAGACTCTTCCTTCACTTTTTTGACTGCCCTAGTCCAAGACTTCCCTTTTTTTTCTTTTCCTTACGGCGAAAGAACAAGGACATACGAATCACATGGTCTCTCTTTGCTTTCGCAGACCACATGTCTCACCGCTTTATTTTTCCAGTTTCAGATTAGGATAGAAAAATTAAAGAGGAGACAGAATTGTGGACTTGGACTCAATCTCTATCCAGATCACAAACAAACAAAAACCAAATCTCATTGTATCATCATCATCCCCAATTTATACGCTTTCTTCTGGATAAAGCATTTGACATTCTTGAAAGAGCCACACATTCAATCAAGCAATCTTCTAGAATAGAATATATGATATGATGGAGGAAAACCCAGAAAAATATTTAGGAATTTAGGGAGACCCAGATGGAATTTTGCCATTAATTCCTCCTTTTTACAATAGAAAAACCAGAAATAGACCCCAACCCAAATCTAAGAAGGCTCTTACATATTCCCCTTCCGGGGACAAAAAACCTTACAGATTATAAAGATTATAGTTTAATTCAAAAGGGTGGTCACGTAGTTAAATCCCCCAATCACACGAGCTTCAAATTCTATGTCTATTGCTTCGATCGGCAGCAATGGAGAGGAGCCTGGCGACGCCCTGAGTCCAGTTATCGTAGTCTCTCTGGTTCGAGCACTCAAACTCTACAACCCCCCTCATCACGGTCTTCAGCCCGAAGTATCTCCGGTTCTCGCCGCCCTCGAGCAAGTGACGGCCTGCCCAGGCCGGCACGTCTTTAATCACTTCCAAAACCACATCTGCAGGAACAATTTCGAACGGGTTCAGGAAAAAGATAAAGCAAAAGATGAATCCTTTTGATCTTCTTCTCTCCACTTTAGTGACGAGTTGGATTGAGCTTTCACAAATCCCCAAATGGAAGACCCACATCCACTTTCAGTGTTCACATTATCATTAGAGAGAGACAAAAGCAATCAAGACTCACTCTTTTTCTTTTTTGTGATGGTCCCAGCAACATGCCTGCTCTTCATCTTCAACATCACCTGCGCAAAAGAGAAGCATTTTATAGAGACCAAAGGTAAAAGTAGTGAAAGTAGATCCATTTATTCCATCATCATCTTCAGATATTTTCACTTTTGGTCTTGTCTCGCGTCTTTTAGACCATCTCTTCACTTTCAAAGCTACAAAAGTCTAATCTATGCCCAATTATTGAGTCATCTCATTTGAAAACAAAACCATAAAGTACAAGCTTCCACATATGCCAATTACCTGATTGAATCGGTTTATGTAAACAGAGACTATCTTCCAGTGCAGATCACCTGCAATCAACAGGGAAAATCACATCAGCAAAGTGTCTGCGAACGTGTCTGTGATCAATCATCAATCCAATGCAGCTACTAACAAACGAAGAAAAACAGGTCTAATTGTAAATACTTCACCCTCTAACACAGCAAGTAATGGCCCATTGACTAAACTGGAACAACTTAACGACAATTCATTCGATTGGAATGGCCTAAATGACTTAGGTATCCACCACAATTCACATGAACCTTTTGCCCTGATATTCCTTGTGACTAGAAACTACCAATTTCAGTGATTAATGAGGACCCAACAAATCTACAGAGCTAATTTTATCGAGCAGATGCTACCAAAAAATTATGCTTGTATTGGACACAAGAAGTTTGAGACCGCTTTTCATTACCCTTGCGAGTGCGCTTGAGAAGCTCGCATCCTCTGGCCAGCCACTCCCTGCTGCAGATTCCTAGGAAATTCTCTTCTGGGACGAGTTCGTCGCTGTTACTGCTGTTCGAACTACAATTGGTGAGGCTAGCGCTGCCACCTCCGGCGCCTCCGATCCCCTTCTCCACCGGAATAACTGCTGCTATGTTCCACACCTCCTTCAGCGTCCTTGCCTTCAATGTCGCCGCCCCACGTAGAGCTGGGGAACCAGGGCCAGATTCACCCAGATCAATTCAATTCCATCATTTCGAAATCACAATCCAACAGAAATTCATAACTCGATTCTTGACTCAAAAGATTGAATCCCGAATGCGTTTATACCTGTAGCTGCGCCTGCGGTTAAGGTCATGATATCGCCAGCCGACCGGACATTGACAGCAGAGCTGACGATTGCAGCAAGGTGATCCCTCTCAGCCCCCATCGCCTCGGCAGCCTCGACACACTGCGCGGCCACCAGGGTTGCAGCTGAGGCAACCGCCACGTTGGTCTTTGCCATCTGCTCATCCTTGCCCGACCCCGACGAGGCGGCAGTGGCAGCCGCCATGGCGGCGACCGCCGCGGCGACCCCCGCAACAGAGATGGCCGCATGGAGCTGGGCGTTTTGGGCCCGGGCCTCCTCCTTCTTCTTCTCTCTACGGTCCTTCAACCACCGCCCCACCGTCTTGCCCCCACCGCCGACCACAACGGCTCCTCCGCCGCCGCCTCCTCCACCCCCTGGCGTGGAGGAGGCCCTCAACTGGTGGACATTGAGGGAGTTGTTCGGCCGGCAAAACTGCATGGAAAGATGATTGTGGGTCGCCCATTCCATGGAAATATCACATTCAAGCCTTCAAATTTAAGCAACCCCCTTTCTTAAAATGGTTATTGCTAGTGCACGTGGACATTTGCCATCATGGAAATTGGCCATGAGACGATCGGTTTTTGGCTATAATTAGCGACGGGCCAGCGAAGAAAATCGTTTAGTGGTACGCGGGGCTGAGAACGCACCGCCAACACCCCCCCCCCCCTTCCATTTCAACATTCATGTTTTCATTGGGGGGAATGGTGGGTCCATGAATAAATCCATTAATGCGACCAAAGTTTGAGAGACGACCATAATTCAGTAAAGAGTCCTGATGAGTGGCTCTATGCACCGTACATTAATGTTCCACCAAATGCTTGCTACAAACACCAAACAAATCCTCCGTACTTTTACAGAGAATGAAAATTTCAGATCTTGTCTTTGCCTTCCCAACCAGTTCAGCATATACCAGAGGGAGCGAGACGGAGAGAGAGAAAGAGAGAGATTAAACTAATGATCCGAGTAAACACACTCATGATTCTGTGGTAAACCGGGGAGAAGTTTGAGACTTTTTGTTCTCTAGAAAAAGGGTGAGAACCCAAAGAAAAAGAAGAGAAAATGTAAAGAGGAGAGAGAATTATTGCATTGAGAAAAGGGAAGCATCGCAGTTCCAGGTCTACTCTATCCGAGTGCAATTAAGTGAAGGGTGGCTTCGATTAAAGCAAAAGCTGATTACTTGTTTCGCACAGTGTTTCTTTCCTCTCTCGGGACAACCACAGTCTTCGTGCTTCCCATCCCCAAGCTCACAGAAAAACGAAAAACGAAAAACGAAAACTTGGGTCGTGTCGAATTTCGATTCGTGCTCTGCACTCTTTAACCATGCTGAAAAAATGATTTGTTTTTTCGAGTTGTGTTCAAGTTTTGTACATATCTGTTAAGATGAGGAGGGTTTAGATCGTGTCGGTTCGAGTCTAAAGGAAAAACCTCAAAAGCGAAGCGAAGAACGGAGCCATGACAGTTGAAGGAGGGTCAAGATGAGAGCGGAGCACGGGAAAAGGGGAGAGAAAAAAACTGACCTTGGCGTCGTCGATTTCGGAGGGAGAGACAGGAGGGCTGTCGGTCAGGGAGCCGCAGCTCTGAGCCCCGTTGAGCGGTCCGCTGCTGTGAGAGAGCCTCCCTGAAGTTCTTGGCGACACCTCTTGCTGCAAGAATCGCCGAGGACAACAACAAAGAGAAAATGTTACCACCGAGTAATCTTCCTTTTGGGTTTGCAGAGACGATCGAAACGATGAAGGAAACGAAGTGGGAGAAAAAAGGGTCGCGTGCGCTTGATGATAAAGCGCCCGGAAATTTGAGCTTACGTGAAGTTTGAGCGAATTACCAAATATAGCATGAGTTTCAGAAGATGGGTTTTCTAGAGAAACGCAGTAAACGCGTGTGTGTGTGTGATGATCTTGAGGAAACAGCCAAAGAAGATGGAGATTGGTTCGTGATTTCACAGAGAGAATGGAGCAATTTTTCTGCTACCGAAAGAAAAACAGAGCACTTTTTTGGGCTAAATGAGACAAGCACGAATACGTTAAAGTACAAGAAATGCCACAATGCGAGCGACACCACTTCACAAAAGGAACAAAAAACGCAAGAACTCCCAAGCCACGCCGAGTTTCTCTTTGGGGAGCACTCACCGACTGAGACATGATGCGCTCCATGACCATCTGGGACGTCTCGGAGGACGCGAAGGAGAAGGGGTTCCCGGAGCAGGTGGCGCCCTCCTCGAGCTCGCCGGCCAGATCCTCCAGGATCACCCCGCCGCAGCCGCCGCCGCCGTCGCCGCCGACGCCGGCGACGGGGGAGGCCTTGGGGAGCGCCGCCGGCGGCGGGGCGAGGGCCTTGGAGACCTCGAGGGCGGACACGCTCCAGGAGCGGGAGAGGAACTCCATGGGCTCGAGCGGCGTCTCCGGCGGCCGGAAGAAGATGGGGTCGAGCCGCCACTGCTCCGCCACCGTCTTCTCCATGGGGGGGGGGGGAGCTCGAGGTCGAGCTGAGATGGCGACTCTGCGTGTGGTTTTGCGTGTACTTGGCGATCAGGGAGAGTTCGTGCTTTTGAGGAAGAGAGGGAGAGAGGCAGGGGAGTCGGTGTGTCAGCTTGCGTTTATATAGCCTTTTTCAGCATACGAAATGAATGGCATCTTTTCTTCTGTTTTTTCTTTTCTTTCTTTTCTTTTTTATCTGGCAATTTTTTTTGCTGCTCCTTATTTTGCTTTTTCTTTTTACGTGATTCTTTTTTTCTGTTTGGAATAATGACATAAATAATTCTTGAACTTTGACCTAATATATATTTTAATTCATAAATTTTTAATTTATTCAATATAGTAACTGACATTTAACTTAATGCTCAGTGTAGTCCATGAACTCTTAATTTATTCAATATTATCTCTGAACTTTTGGTACATGTTCAATTTATTCTCTGAACTATATAAAAATAGTCAATGTCGAAATTATAAATTGGGCCAAAATTCGGAGACTGTTTGTGTCATTTTTTTCTATTTGTTTTGTGGGATTGTGTTGTGCCCTTTTTCGAATTCTTTCTTTCTTTTTTCACGAATTGTTTTCCCGTTAGAGCCTAGCAAGGATAGAGAGAGTGAATTCATTGATGATTGTAAATTAATTGGGATGGTGTAAATGTGAAATTATTTGAGTGAGCGAGTTGATGATTTTTCAACAGAGCACTTTTTCGTGTTAATACCACGAAAAATTATGTGATAAATTTACTTCAAACTAATTTTTTGATCATCAAAAACCCTCATGAGAGCAATGATTGTCATGAATATCCTTTGGGAATGTTGTCTGTAAGACTAGGTTTTGATCGTTCCAATTTAAGAAAAAGTGTCTGGCCAAAAAGAGATACACAAATAGGACATGGAAAGCTAAAGTCATTCGAATCATAAGACGCTTTATTCAAGTTAGATTTCGGGCGATAAAAAATATTCACAATGGCACAATAGCATGTCAAGTATTAAAATGTCTAACCCAAAATTTAAGCTATTAGGTAGAGAAATACCACGTGTATATAAATGCATATAAGATCTATTGTTAAGTGAATGTCAAATATTTCAACATCTAATATCATGGTTGATTTTACGTTGAATTACAAGGGCGAAGAATAATAATTTTTCAAAATAGCTTTTTTTCTCTCTAAATAAGTACAGAGATAAAGCACAAATACAAAACCCACGTTTCACAAATAGTGTTAAATTACCGATGAGCAGATCTCATACTATTTATTCAATATGCATGATGTTCATTGAAAATTGCACTTGAAAAATAATATTTCAAACCATATTCATCTTTGGGCCTTTAACATCGTCTTACATTTTACTGTGCGATCTTCGCAACATGAGATTTTGGTGTACACCATTTTTCGCGATTATAGTTGTCGATACTTTTACCAGCTTGTGATAAACTTAGGTATTATTTACAAATTACTAATACCAGATTTTTTCCTAGCATCAATGAAGTAGAGAAGTCTCAAAATACTGTGCATGCAATTCCATAGAATCAGAGTTTACTGTTGGATAATAAATGAAGTTGCCCTGTCACCCGCAACTTTGGGAACGTTGCTGAGCCTTATTAAAGACTAGATTGATGCAGAAAAATGGAATCATAATGTCAAGAGTTGATAGCTCGAGGAGCCCCAAATTAATATATTTATAAAAAATTTATTATAAATTAATTTTTTGATTATTAAAAATTTTAAATGGATATATTTATAGTAAATTACCTTCCGTTAATTTCTGTTAAATTTTATTATCAAATTACTAAGTTTAATAACACACGATAATTAATAAGTATAACAGTTTAGGATTTTTTCATTCTGTTTATCACATGTATACTGATTTGTGATTTTCGTGGTATTAATTTAATTTTAACGGAAACTAAGGTAATTTTGTTTTACCCTCCATTATGGAAGAGCTCCTTCTCTGCCCTCTATGGAGGTAGCTGTTGTTTTGACCGTCTTAAAACCTAATTTTCAACCCTAAACCCTTACCATCCCTCTCTCTCCACCTATCTTCTTTCCTTTTGATCTTCTTGTTTTTGCTTCTTTCCCTTTGGTCCTTTGCGGCGTAGCCACACAAAAAGTTAGGCGGTTTTGGACAGATTCAATCTTTAATGGTTCTTTCATGGAAACACACCGACATCGACTTATTTAGATCGGGCGAAATATGTTTAAATCTAGTTCCTAGAGAGAAAATCTATTCTACAAATAGCAATTCAACAATAAAGCTTTGCACGAAATTTCAAAGTAGTTCTTTCGATTAATTTTTACTAGAAATCGTTAATGTGATGGTCCAGCCATCGATGGCCATTCTACTCGGTGGTGTGCCACGTTGGTGATTTCTAGAAAACATTGGCCAAAAAGATTATATTGAAATTTTGAGCGAGAAATTTATGATTAAATTGACAAAATGAAAATGTTAGGACTAAATTAACTCTGTACAATAAGGTTAGTACTGATTAGACAATTTTCCTAGTTCTAAGATGTGTTACGGCAATAAGATACGCTCACAAACCACTCAACTCAAAACGGTTAGACCTTAGAATGGCTGGTGCCCACTTTTTGCAGCAATAACAAGCCTTTTGCCGAAGCGAAGCAACATGCCGCCCGAATTAACATCGAACACCCACCTTTGACCATACTTTAATGGGTCACAACATATCGTACTAGACCACATTGCTCCACGCGCTCGATGGATTATTATCAAGTGGACCATCGAAAATAACTACGTAACTACTATAATCAATTTGGCAATTCTCAAATGATGTGAACCTCTACATAATCTCATTCCCCACCATCTATCCTTGTGAGAGGGGCACACGGGGACGGTGACAACACTTGATCGAATCCATCTCCTATTATTGGATTTGATCGTGACAAAGAAAGTGAAACGAAAAATGAAATTTAAAAAAAAAATGAAAAGTGATGGCACTTTTATTAAGGGACAATAATATAAATAATCCGTGAACTTTTTAACCTGATGCTTCATGTGGTCTTTGAACTTTTAATTTATTCAATGTGATCTATCAACTTTTGATACACGTTCAATGTAATCCTTAAATTATATGGAAATGTTCAACATAGTCCTTGAACTTGAATTAATAAAAGGACTACAATGAATATTTTCATACAATTTAGGAACTTAATTGAACATGATATTGAACAAATTAAAAGTTCACGGACCACACTGCATATTGAGTTAAAGTTTAGAGATCATATTTAACAAATTAAAAATTTCGAAAATATAGGAACCCTTCGTGTCATTTTCTTTTTCATTAATTTTTTGGGACCCTGCTCGGACCCAAACCATACCAATCGAACTGTACCCATCTGGAATATTAATCGAATTGGGGCCAACTTCGAAGAGGGAGAGCAGGTTCGTGAAGAGCCCGCGAAAGAGGGAATGGACATCCGACGCGTTGCGAGGGTCGGATTTGATAGCGGTGTGCAATTATCGTGAAGACTTGTCTGCTGCGATCGTGAAATCGAGTGAACAGTGGCCATCAATAAATGCTGCAGGCCGTACGTGATCCGATATGTCCGGTTAAATGAGTCGATCGCTTTTGTAGAGAATTTCCTCAAGACCCGAGAAATTACATGTGCTTTGCTTTTGTTGACACCTGTGAATTGGTCAAAAAATGGGTATTGGCCACTCGAAGAGAAATTTTTTTTTTTGGTCAGAAGAAAATTTCATCCATTTATGAAGATCAAACTTGGAGGAACAAAGAAAATTTTCAAGCAAAAAAAAATCGCATAGAGCCGCAAAACAAAACGAAACCAGAAAATAACAAGAGCACATCCTATAAATATAAGCACGTTCTCTTCCTCACAGACAAGATCTATCACAGCACCGAAAAAACAGTCGGCAGCTGATCACCAAAATATTTAGTAATGGATGCACACCGAGATTTTCTCCTTCGGAAATTACAGCTTGCATGCAGTGTGTACCTAGGTTTGGCACCCTCGACACCATTGCCAGACAACAACAACAATAATATGTTGAACCACCACAGGATGAGCGCCTCTAAGGAATTCCTAAATGTAAATTTAGATCAGGAAAGAAAAGCTCTTGAATTTAGATCTAAACCTGAATTGGGAAAAGAAAGCTTTCATCGAATCTCAAAAAAATCATGGAACCACGGCCCGAGCATCTTGTTGGTTGGACTGATAACGACGTTCTCGCAAAGTTCACCATCCATGATGAGAGAAGAAAAGCAGCAGCAATAATGAGCGGAAGAGGACGTCAAACAAGGCATAAAAGGACTCTCGGATTAGATCGGAGAGAAACAAGATGGAAAATCAAAGCCTAGCAAAATGTCATTGAGGGTTCCTAGGGAGATAAATATGAGACATAGAGAATTAGGGAGACATAGATCATATAGAGCAAGACAATGGCCTTATAATTATACGGTTTTGTGGAAATTATGTCAATCGGTTTGTGATTGGTCAACGAGATGTTTGTCATGTGCCGGATCAACATAGGCCATTTTTGGTGATGCCCACACGAAGAAGAGAAGTAGAGACACAGTTAGGTCCGAGCTTTAAAAATCTCGGGGATACGGGGGGAATCGTGACCAAATACGGGGCACAGGGGCCGGCATACACGTGGCAAAACTGAAGGGTAGGATGTCAAATCAGTTAAAAGTCCGAGAAAAATACAGAAAATAGAGCGATAGATTTCGGGGTCGAACACGGACAAAAGCAAATTGGCATGATGCGATTAGAATGAATGCCAAACCTGCTACTATAAATTGATGCCAACCCGTTGGGGACACGTCCAAAACGCAGTGCACGCGTCTTCAACATGGGGCACAAAGGACGCCATAGAGGAGAAGGAGGACACGCAACTCAACCCAATCGCAATATTTCACTTGTTCTATCCATCTTTTCGTTCATTTGTTTTTTGGTGCTGCTAAATTCTCGCTCTTGGGAGCTCGATTTGAGCTTTGTGCTGTCGATTTTTGGCTTTGAGTCACTCATAATAAGCTTAGTTGGTTTTGTTTTCTAAGATACTAAATCATTTCACCAAAATGATGCAGGGATCAAGTGTTTCTAATACTTGGCAATTGTTGTGAGCTTGGTTGGTCATTGGAGAATCATACTTGAAGGGGCCTTTGTCGGGGAGTTTTCCTCTGAAGGGGCTGACATCCTTTTGGGAGAAACAACTATTTTATCATTGGTAAATGATAAAACTCAAAAGAGACCTAGAACATCAGTAGACCAGCTCACATGCTTAAGGGATAGGGGTGAAGTTGCATGTAGATGCCCACGACACACCAAAAAGAGTAGCCTAGACTGCCTCACCACCTTCAGAGTCAGACGGTCACATGCAACCTCACCTGTGCACGCGTGAGCAATGTGGTACTTCGTCCTTGCCTAGAGGTAGAGGTGGCCACGGGCCGATTTTGGCCCGAAATCGGCCTGGTCAAATCCGGGGCCCGGCCGGTTGACCGGTCCTGCGGTTCTGAACCGGAATCGACCCGGTTCCAGTTCCAGAAAAATTTGAACCAGCCCGGGATCGCCGATTCCAAGCCGGTTCTACGAAAAATAAATAAATAATAAATTTAAAAATTTAAAAATGCAATTAAAAAAAATTTTCATTATTTAATTTTTTTTATAAAACAAATTGAATTCTAATTACCATGCATTGTAAGTGCATTGATTTTCAATTGCAATGCTTGGTTGGGTGTATTGAACTCTAATTACAAGGCTTGGCTTGAGTTTTATAAACAACCCCTTTAATAGTCTTTTCATTCCCATTTGATGTGGGACTTTCGGTTTGCCTTGAACACCTTCAATATGAGACTTTTGGCTTTGTCTCCATGCAAATGCCAAGAGTCACACATCGAATGGGAATGAAAAGATCATCAAAAGGGTTATTTATAAAATCCAAGCCAAGCCATGAGAATATGAAGTTGTATGCATTTTGTGGCTACGATCCTTTGCTAATTAAGAACAAAGGGCTTCATTGGATCGCCTAGAATCGGACCGGATCAATGGTCCGGTTCTCAGTTCTATGTTTTGCCGGTTCGATTCCTAGTTCTCAAATTAAAAGACCGGTCTTATCGGTTCGATTCCCGGTTCCGATCGGGAACCGATCACCTCTACAATTTTCATTTTGATTATAATTTATATTGAATAATTCATTATTTCATATTTTTATAATTATTTATTATTTATTTTATAATTTATTTTTAAAATTTTTAAATTACGAATCGGAACTGGCCGGACCGGAATCGGAACCGGAACTACTAGGGGCGGTTCTGGTTCTGGTTCCGGTTCACATGTGACCACCAACCGGAACCTCCGGTTTCGAACCGTGGCAACCACTACCTAGAGGCCTCTTTTTCCTTTTTCTTATAACCGATGAAGTACGAAAATTTTTAGAGAATCAGTGGGATTAGCTCACAATCTTAAGGAAGAAATTATACATATCGATGCTACTAGATTTTTCGTACACGAGTGGGTGGTGTCGAATGGGTTTGTCTACGTTGTAGAATCTCTCTCAATATATACAAGTTGTCTCGTTCATACATATTAAATAAAATTTTAGTGAATAGTAAGAAATAGCTCGAAACGTCCAATCGATTATTTTTTTGAGTTCTATACTTAGATAGAGCTAAACCCATGCGCATTTTCGGGACATTGCACCGAGCATTTTCGTGCGTCCTTTTCATGTTTTGACCTTTTTCGGAACTCCGGATCTGCCATAAAATTCACTCAAGATCTCACACAAGAATTCTATAGACGCTAGTCTACATCTTTCATTTTCTCAAGATTTCTCCCAAAATTTTTCACATGCTAAGGCTATTATACTACAGTTCGAACAAGTTTTTCGGATCGTTATTTCAAGTCACATGACTCCTTTCGGATAAGAAATTGTGGCCTATTTATAGATGCTAGTTCGCATCTTTCATTTTCTCAGGATTTCTCCCAAAATCGGCTGCAATTATTTGTAATGTGGAGCACCCCCGCTCCGCGTGATCCGACTTTTGAAACTTACTTTCGAGAACGAAGACAAAAATAGGAAATGATATAAAAAAATAATTCAATTTCGCAAATCCGTACCATACTCGGCCTAGAATCTTCCCTGTTTAAGTCGGGATGAGCTACAACGATCCAAGCGCATAACTTAATATGAAAGTAGCAGCCAATCATTTCTTGGATCGATTGGAAATATAAAATTCTAGGTGTTAGGGCAAGACAATGAATCACATAGAGGTTAACTGTTTTACAAAAAATAAAGTGATTAATACCACGAAAAAACTCTAAATTAGAACACGCGTAACAAATTTACTCCAAACTAATTTTTTGACCACTAAAAACCTCAAACTGATACACCAGTGATAAATTTACCCTCAATTAGTTTCCGTTATATTTTATTGTTAAATTGCTTTGTTCAATGATACACGGCAGTCGGTAAATATATCAATCTTGGGTTTTATCCTTCATTTGTCACAGATGTATTCATTTATAATTTTTTGAGGTATTAATCTGATTTAACCATATAACAACTCAGCCTGTCAAATGTGGATTAAGAAATTGGGTAATAACGCATTTTAACAGGTCTACTCCAGCCCGATCACGCGTGAGAAATCAATGAATTTTCCAGGTTAAATCGACAGAGCCGGGCAAAGCCCACCCCCGCTGGTCCCCGTCGCAACGCCATCCTCAACGGGGACTCGTTACGCTCAACGGTTGACCGCGTGCGCACATGGCCATTTCCCAGCGATTTGACTTCGTCCCCGACAGTCCCTCGCGCGCGCTCTCTCTCTCTCTCTCTCTCGAGACAATGTCCACGTCAGATGCGTCCCGGTCAACCCCCGGGCTTTGACCGCCACGTGGGACGGAAGATTCTGCACCACCAGCAGCCGCAGCAGCAAGAGCGCAATGGGGGAGGGAGGTAGGGAGGACCCAGGAGGAGGAGCACTAGCAGCGCGACCCGACTGACCATGTCTCTTCCTCCTCCCCTCATGCGACCCCGGGCTAACCCAGCGAGGAGGAAGAAGAAGAAGAAGGAGAAGACCTCCCTCCCTCTTGCTCAGCACTGAAACTCTCTGCAGCTTTGGCCATGTATGGAGGAGACAGCGAGCAGTGGTGGCCACTGACAAACTCAGAATTCGCCCTTCTTTTTTCTGCTGCAGAGATTCACTTTGCCTTTTCATTTAATTTCATCTTTTGGGCACTCTGTTTTCTCGTGCTTGCGTTTGTGTGTTTTTTTATTTTGGGCCCTTTCTCGTCGCTATGATGAGCGCGGGAGGCGTGAACTGACTACGTCATTATCTCCCTCTTTCGATTTCGTCTCCTTCTTCTTCCCTCTTCTTCTTTTATCCTTTCCACCCTCTCTCCGCGCAGAAAAAAAAAACTTCATTTGCTTGGCAGGCTTTCGCTTTTTCCCCTCTCCTTCTTCAGTAATGCTCCTGCAAATTCTTGCAGAATTCTTTTCTACACAGGGATATGCAGTCGATGGGGGTAGGAGCCCCCCCGTGAAAGCCTGTAACCCATCATGCCAAAACAAAAGAAAAGACATTTTTTGAATTTTTTTAGAACTATCCACGTTAGTTAAAGTAAGTATGATTTAAGGTTCGGTTTATTTCGCGGAAAATATTTTTTGAGAGGACTTTTTTCGAAATTTCTGGTGTTTGGGGCATGGAAAATGAGCGGTCGAAGTTTAGATTACGTATGATTTGAATGTTGAGCTTAATTTGAATTCCACGCATTATAGATAAGAAGTTAATGAAACTCTTGTAATGTTCAATGTTGAGTATAATTTGAATTCCACGGGTTATAAATAAGAAGTTAAAAGGCAGTGGTGTACAAATTAACATTCTCCTTTGAAAATGATTGCAAATTCTGAAACCTGTAGTATTCAAAAACAATATAATGACTTAATTGTTAACTCTTTACGTAATAAGTTGTGATTGACTGATGCAAAGTCTAGATTACGTATGTATGTATCACATTACATGCACACGACCAATGAACTTATAAAAGAGATGCCACGTTGGGACCATGTGCGAGTACTAAATAGTGCCCGATTGAGTTGAAGCCAAATATAGCTTACGAATTATCGGTCTAAGCTAAGGTAGCTGTGCTTTAACCATTTCAACAAAAGTAAAATGAAGAAGGTGATGCGGCAATTGGAGAAATATAGTCACAAGTTATTCCTTTAATATGGTAATTAATCCGTTCTAAAAATTCAAAGAAAGGGCACAAGTAAAATAAAAACTTAAAGAAAAATGACACAAATGGTCCACAAATTTTAGTATAATGTGCAATATCGTTCATAAACTTTTAATTTCTTAAATGTGGTCCATGAATTTTGGCCTCATGTGCAATGCCGGCTCTAAACTTTTAATTTGTTCAATATGGTCTATGAACTTTTGATACATGTTCAGTTTAGTTGTTTTAATCAAGATGGGCTAAAGTTCATAAACCCAACGAATTAAAAGTTCAAGAACGATATTGAAAATTAAGTTAAAATTCATGAAGCGTTTGTCTGATTGTGCCAAAAGTTTATTACCCTTGCACAAACAGAAGTTGTCATAATTAAAGGACAAAGAACCTGCATCAAGACTGAATACAGAAGCAAGTGATTACTGGGCAGTGAACCTCTCTGTAGGTGTGCTCATGATGACTTTGGTTCCCTTCCCACACAATTTTTACTCACAACCAAGAAGGGAAAATGGTAGAGAGTGAAGCATATATAATCCCACATGCCAATTTTAAAGGAGTACTCAGCTCTTGGACTGCCTTATGTGTGTCATTTTTTGTTTTCGTATCGATAAACTGTGATGACTAAAATGATTTATGGTGACTTATATATATTCTCAAAAATGTTGATGAATTTTTTTTCACCTTTAAACTAAAAAAAGGTACATATGAGGTTATAAACCTTAGACTTTGAAAGCAATCAAGTCCTAAATTTTTTGTCTAAAACGGGTCCTAAATACTTCAATTTACACAATAAAGTCGTTAGCCTTTATTAAAAAAACGCAATCCATTCCTAAATCCATATTGAGAAATACAGATTAAGTTGCCACGTGAGCAACTTCCCAGCATCCCATACACACATTGCTCATCGAGAATGAAAAGATTCGGTTGCGCTTTTGGACAATAAGATGAGCTTTGATTGTTCTAATAAAAAAGTCCTGGACTCGATTATATTTTCATGGTAACCTTTTCTCTTACTAAGTTAGATGAATGCCAAGGGCACATGATTATCGAGGGGACAAAAAGCTAGGGGAGTTCCACGAATTTCAAAAGCTACATTGGGGGATGCATTTAATCTCTCTTTGCGACTCCTTAACCTCAATGTTACAACTAGTTCTGCCGTGAGGACAGAAAACGTCTGCACAATGTATGTGAGGTCAAATTATGTGGGGCTGCATCTTGCAAGAGCACTGTTTTCGCCACTGCAGAATGTCTGTACTTTATTCATCACGGTGCGTACATCCTGTTGGTTGCTAAAACTATGCCAATCCGACAAATTAACTCGAGAATTTATTATTTGACTCGTGGACATAAGTTCATTGGGCATCGTGTGGGAAGGGAACCAAAGTCATCATGAGCACACACCTACACAGACATTCACTGCCCAGTAATCACTTGTTTCTGTATTCAGTCTCGGTGCAGGTTCTTTGTCCTTTAATTATGGCAACTTCTGGTTGTAAACGGGTAATAAGACTTTCAAATAGTCTGCTAACTTTGGTCATTATGAAATATCGGCCTCGAACTTTTAATTCGTTCAATATGATTTATAAATTTTAATTCGATGGATAGTGTCATTTTTAAGCTTTTAATTTATTCAATATAAATTTTTATTTAAATTATGCCTCTTTATTAAATCTAAGTAAATGGGTCTTCATGCTCATGTCCCTGAATTTTTTTTTTAAAAACATCATGCAATTACTTTTTGCCATAGATGATGGAACCACGTGCTACATGTTTGCGTTGGATTGGGTAAGTTGCCTATGACTACGAAATTTATGCATCGAGAAGGTTGGGGGCTCTCAATGATTACACTGGTCACATTGAGATTTCTAAATTGAGCATGTTCCATGGGAAAAAGTCCATTAGAAAGTCCGACAAGGATTTTTGCAGTATGCTTGTTTGCATTGTAACGACGGCAAGCTCCACGGATGGTTTCCTTATTTTTATGTGCTGGTGCCTACAAGCCCTCCCCCTCAGTGGAGAATAGTTTTTCATCCCTCACCTTAAGAAATATCCCGAGTTTTACATCCCGAAATTTAGAAGAAATAGTTTAGGGACTTGCTTCGGTCCATATGGAAACTATTCCCAAGTCAAATAGAGTTTTTTTGGATATTCGTTATCATCGCCCCTTTAAGTAGTTGTTAACTTTCTGGTAATAAATACATGGATATATATATTAAAGGAAACACATAAAAACATCTTCATATAACCAGTAGAAGGAAAAGATACCGAGATAAAGAATATGGTAACATAATTGTATAATCTCTGCGTATCTGGTAATGATTAGTGCACGAGGTATTTCACGTATCTTAAAAAATGACCATCTGAGGTAGAAAGATAATATAATATCAATCACGATCGATTACGATCAATCAAGGATACACATAATTTATGGACGTATATGCACGATTGCGGGAAGAATCAACTAATTACCTCTAAACGCTTAATGCTCATGCAACAAATATTCCTCTTTTGGATTAGAGATCATGCATAATCGGGGGGGAGTTAAGAGAACATCCAAATTATCCCTAAACACAATTAATGATCCATATGCAATAAATGTTCTTGCTTTGGAAATTAATTGGCAGTCAGCCCTAATTTGACAGTACAAATAGTCAACGAGGGGTCTTCTCTTCCGAAGGACAAGATTGTCTTAGTTTCCATTAATCAAGCTCACCTGTGAGTGTTTTACATGTTCCTTTCTTTCATGGCGAATTTTGAGAAAAATAATGTTTTCTTCTTCTTCTACTTTTTCTATGCCTTGGTAGTTCTATATGCCACACTCAATTGAAATGTGTCGGGTACGATAAAGGAAGAGCCTCCCTTTACCATTTCATTCTCATTTTATCTTTAACTAATTGGACAATTTTCAATGCTTTTGAGAATAGGTATGTTGAAAGATGTCATCAGCTTTGACGATCCTCCTTCCGTCGCTACTAGCATTGCTGCACTACCATATCAGAATCACGGAGGCGCAGCTCGACATCGGCGTGAACTATGGAATGGCTGGGGATGCTCTCCCCTCGCCGGCCACGGTGGTCAAGCTCTTCAAGAAGTACGGTATCCAAAAAGTGCGACTTGTGGAGCCGAACTTGGACGCGATTGAGGCGCTCGAGGACAGCGGAATAGACGTCACGCTAGGCATAAAAAACGAAGACTTACCATCCATAGCATCGAATGCCACAGCGGCCGAGAGATGGTTCAACATCCATGTGGAACCCTACATCTCACTCATCAATTTTCAGTATATTACAGCGGGTAACGAAGTTGTTCCCGGAGATTTGGCTCAATATGTATTACCGGCCATGCAAAATATACAAAATGTTATAAATTCGTATGAATATACTGGATTGAGGGTGTCCACGGTTGTTGGGACTGCTACCTTGGGGAGCTTAGACCCACCCTCAAGCGGTGCATTCGCCGATGAAGCTCGAGCCGACATGGTTGGAATCATAAACTTCCTATCGAACACTAGCTCGCCTTTACTAGTTAATGTGTATCCCTATTTTGCATTCGCCTCGGATCCTGATCACGTGAGATTAGATTACGCTCAATTCACCGCGACCGGTCCATTGGTTCGAGATGGCAAATTGAGCTACTCGAACATGCTAGACGCGATCGTGGATGCTTTCTACTGGGCGATGGAGAAGGAAGGCGTGAGCTACGTGGACGCGGTGGTTTCCGAGAGCGGTTGGCCGTCGGGTGGAGGTGGACTCTGGGCCACTCCGGAGCTTGCAAAAACTTATAATCAACATTTTGTGAAGAAGTTTCTTGCCAAGCAAGCAACTCCAAAGAGGCCAGACCGCTACTTGGAAGGATTCATCTACACAATGTTTAATGAGAACCAAAAACCTTTGGGCGTGGATCAACATTGGGGCTTATTCTATCCGGATGGGACGCCGGTTTATCCCGTATTTTCATAGGGTTTGATAAAGAGAAGCTGATTGAATCCTTTTCAAGGGAGTCTAGGAGATGAGCAATGAATACGTTTGAATATGAATAAGTATTCATCGTTTTGTTTTAACATTGTTCCCATTCATCTACTTGTATCTAGAGTTTAGATTCAACGAGTTGTTTAGATGGAGTTTTATGCAACAGGAATCGAATAAATTTCAATTTCAAGGATCAATGGGTTGGGAGTTCTAAATCTTATAGACCGACTTCAATTTGGTTACAAACTTTTCAATTGCTTCGCTAAATAGTTCTAGATTTAAATCTTACGTGCATATTAAAATTGAAAGTTCTAAATCTAAAGTTTTCGACTGGCGGCCAAGCACTCTCTGGTAATTGCCATAGGCGCATCGCCCACGCCTTCCTTCTCCATTGCCCATTATAATGTGCATGATTGCATTGAGCATGTTTATATAACTCAAGCTGCCATCTTGAAGCAACAAGAAGTCGCAGTGAATGAAGCGTAACCTAATCTCCCGTTTGTTGGATATGAGGCCTACCCAACTACGGATACACATAAATTAGTGGCAACGAGTCAATGCTTGACAAGAAGTTTACGATATCCCTCCCATTTTGGCCTAAGTTTCGTCGGAGGATGCGCCGCTTATGGTTCTAGTACCACGCCAAATGCATCCGAAGAAAGAAGAGCCATTCGTTTGCTAGAAGCTTGGTAAGAACTCCTGCGATGCTGGACGCGATGGTCACAACAACCCTTAGAAAGGATAGAATCTTGTAAATTAAGTCAATAAGAAAATACCAGAGAAAATAACGAGCAATAATAAAGAACACTTGAGATTTACGTGGTTTGGTCTGAATATCGATACCTGCATTTACGGGGAGAGCCGGTGACAAATAATTCACTGTAATCGGAGAATCGGAGTTACAATTGGGAAATATTTCTAAGAACCGATTCGAGTCACAACCATAAAAATTGGTTAAGGTTGATTTTTAGGCTACTAACATTGATCGTTTCCTCTTTCAAGTCCCCTAGTTTCACGTTTATCAAGAAGGTCCTTGAACTCATGTTGATGGTATAGATTTAAGTCTTCCGTTGATTCCACATGAGGAACGAGACCAATGGATAGCCTGCAATTTCGTAATTTTTTTTATTTTATATTTTGAAGCAAATCCTAATTAATAAATTATTTTTTTTCTTTTAATGTTAAGAAATTCTCGCTTGTAGGGAATAGGAGAAAAAAATCACCTGTTCCAAGACCGAATCTAGAACTGGACCGAACCGATCAGTCCTGTTCCAAAACAGGGTGGGCTAGTTCCCAATTCCAAAAATGGGAACCGACCCTGCCCGGTCTAGTTCCGAGTTTCAGAGTGAAAACATATTCACCCTGTAATCGATCACCTATAATCTTTAGCAGTCAAAATCACATCAAATCTATCCCAATACTAGATTCCCTCCAAACATTCGTGATTTAATTACCTTTTCCCTCTTCAGCCTCAAATACTTATGGCATTGCAATTCAGATTACTTTTTAAGTGTAACCTAATTTTTTTCTATTAAAAAATTAATAAATAAAAAAAGGCTGGTATGCAGCCCAAGAAATATTTTCCCTTGAATTATGCATCTATTAAATAATTCTCCATCCTTTCTTGAATAATAAATTAGATCATCCTCCTTCCTTAGTGAAAAAATTGTAATTGGAGAAGGAATCTCATAATATTTGCTCTCACGAATGGTGCTAAAGGGACCGAAATATATTTGAAACAAATTCGAGAGGTATTTTTTTTATAGGATTAAGAGGTAACACAATATTGAAAATTAAGCTTGCGTCGTCATCCTCCTTCACTTGTCGCCGCCGTCACCAACTTGCCAGAAACATGATACGTCACCATTTGAAGCAATACCTAAGGTTTGCAACTTGCAAAACAAACAACAGCCGATTCAATATCAGCCAGCTTGTCCTTTTCTTTCTTCGTTTTGGTTTATTTCCCTTCAGGTTCCCTTTTAATATCATTTTATTTATTTATTTTTCTAAAATGGCTGATATGGAAATCACATCAGCACCTCTCTTTTCGGAAAACAATAAAAAAAAATATGCCACTTCGTAATTTTTTGTTACTCAAATTGACAAAGTTAACCGAGTTACTCGATTGCAGGTTGCTGACAAATTTTGGACGTTTTGGTGCACTTTTCCTTCAAAAACGTGACATGCCAAATTTTTTATCAGGAAAAAAAAAAACACACTCAATCTCACTATTTTAAAGATTATTAGGATTGAAATGTGCAATAAAGAAGTTGGATACCAAAATGTACCTCGAATGACAATTTCAGAACTCCGACTGTTATTTTTCCATTTAGAAAGACTTAACCCGTCCTAATCTCGATAGTACTATCTCTTTTTGCTAAGGTCCAATCTACTTGATAAGTTTCGAGTTTCATGTACTTGGATGCATGATGAGATGCTTAAATATCTCATCATAAATCTTCATATTACTCAATAAAGTTGCTAATAATAGACAAGCTTGAATACTCCCATCTAGCTGTATTTTATAGACAAAAGAACCAAAGTAATCAAGGATGATGGCAACTTTTTACTTCTCCTTTGCCCAAACCAAAAAAATATATCAATACCCATAAAAAAAGAATGGCTCATCTACGTGTAGGACCCTCCAAATTCACTGCTCACTGCCGAGCTCTTGGCTTTTTCTCTTCCTTCTTCCATTACATCTTTTGAAGATATTAAACATGATGAATCCTATGATTGGCGTTCATGCGTCCTCAAATCCGAAGCCACGCACACAATTTGCAATGGAGAGTTCGAATTGTAGAACATGAAGAGATGGTGAACAGAAAAAGAGGGAGAGATAAGAGAAGTGATTAGAGCGGTGGGACAGGAGGATCTCGTTGTCATCATTAAAACTGGATGCTACATGCCCCTTTGGACACCGTAGGAGCCCCGTTCATATTCCACTGAGTGAACAAAAGACATCCTCAGGTTCTAAGGTTGGTCTCAAACGTGGACCCCAACATTGACCCGGTTTAGTTCGATAGATCCTCACTTGCCTATATTCGAGGGCTTGCACACATGTTTTTGTCACCCCGTGGTGAATGACGAAGCATTCCATAAATTTTAGGGGGAACATGTGGTGATAGAGATAGAAAAAGGATTTTAGTTTTAGCGTAAGTTTTGTTTTGAAAAACATTACCATCGGAAGATGCTTTCCCTCATTTTTCGATGTTTGTATCATTAAAGAAAGAGCAAACGAAAATTTATTTCATAGTCAATGGAGAAATTGTATTTGAACTCGAGAATATGTTTCGGGGAATTTTATTTACCATGAAACAAGCGGATTAGGTCACGTGTGATTCTCATTCTCTAACTTTTTAATACTCATGCAATTTGATTTTCTTAACTCTTTTTATATGGTGGAGTCTTGTAATCAAACCTTTTCTGTTTTTTAAGTTATGTATTGGTGCTGAGTGGTTGGGCAATGACCCAACCCCCTTGGGATTCCTCTCCGGGCATTCATAGTGGACCCCTAGACAGATGCCGGAACATAAATGTACAAACCATCTGAAGTTCTCAAAATTGTTTTCTCAACCGATATAGACTCTCATGATCACGCCCATGTGAATTGCGATCGATGAGATGGTAAAAATTTAAACTCCTCCTCGATTTTAGGTGGAATCTTTGACTATAACCACCATCCCAACGCCTACATTCTTCCGAGACTGTAATGATCTTATGAGAGGGGTTGACGTGGTGTGCTTCGTTCTATCATCCATGGCAACAGGAGGCCCACCTCAAAACTACATTCCATCGAACTCTTTTGTTCGTATCGACTTAGCATTCGACTCGCTCGGTGCTCTTCCTCGCGTTTGAAGCTTATTTGGTGTCGAGTTCGAGCTCTTTCACGATGTCTCCATCGTTCAATTAATAAGCCGTCAAATTAGAGAGATGCTAATACATTATCTCTCTTGGAATTGTCGCATGAGATCCACACGAAGCCATCACGTTAGAGATCCACTTGTTCATTAGGGACCAAGGTCTATCACCATGTCTGAATGCGAAGATCTAGAAGTTTTTGTCATTCCTTTTCAAATAAAATTATTTCGCAATCTTACAAATGAAAATGTTGTCTCCCACGGGTAGAAGATCTTGCTTACAAGTTTGAGATTTTTAGTATCACAAAAAAAAAAGAATAAATGTGTCATATTGGGTATAATTTTGACTTTTTGGTACCTTTGCGCTAAATCATAAAATTTTCCTTATCGAGCAAGCTTAATAAGGAAAATGGCAAAAACCACCAGAAACTCTAAACTATGCCCACTGTGACTCATATATCGTAATTTTTTTTCTATGATATCAAAAATCTCAAACTTGAACTTGTGTGACACGTTTACTCTCTATTAAAATTTTGTCAATGCAAACTGTAAAAATCTGCTTATATGGACGCCAGAAAGTAGGGGTGAGCAATTCTTGGTTCCATAAAGGTTCCATATAGAACTTGGAACCTACTCATTGAAATAAGTTCCTCATTTTTTGGAATCTGAAAACTACATTGCATACCCTAAAACCTGGAACCTACCCTATCACAGGTTCTAGAGTTTACCCAGGTTTTATCTGTATTATTAATTAAATGATTACAGTGAATTATTATTTTTAATTATTAGCACTTGCTGCTATAATTCATTGACCAAAACTTATATTTAGACACACGAAAAACATGAAACATTAGCAAAGTTAAAAGTCTTAGTTTTAAAATGAAAGCTTAGATTAATGATTGCAAATTATACACTCATCATCAAACATCATGATATACCGTAAGATCACTCGAATATGTAAATCAAGAAAAACACAAAAACTTGTTTCCAGTTCCACCTATCTAAAATCATGAACCACCCATCAAAATAAGTTCCCCAAATATTTATTGGAACTTAAACTTACCATGTATACTGCAAAACCTTAAATCGGACGGGTTTCATCGGTCCAGTTCTTTGGTTTTAGGTTCTACTTTGAAATCATGCTCACCCCTATTAGAAAGCAAATAATGTTGACATGATAGTGAAATAAAAACGATGTAGTTTTAACTAAAAAATCATCAAACAAAATCTTAAATGAGGATAAATGTATCACATAAGTACAAGTTTGAAATTGTTTGTCACAAGAAAAAGTTTAGAATAAATATTTTATAGAAGACATAGTTTGATATTTTTGATGTCATAAAAAAAATTTAGAGTAAAAATATCACATTGAGTATAATTTAAGATTTTTGATATCATAATAAAAATTTAGGATAAATATATCAATATAGTTTGAATTTCTTTTTTGCTTTTCTTCTTAGGAAAAATTGCCTATATGTTTTTTTATTTAATTCACTGAAAGTTCTTGCTCTATTCGTTCTTAAATAAGGACACCTTTCCCATCACGGCTCACATCTCTTTATCAAATCACACAGAGAGAATAGGGTAAAAGTGCTCCAAGTTCCGAGGACAACTCCTCAAATCGAAGTTTATTATTCATTAATTTCTCTTTTACCCTGGCAATGATAGACACCCATATTGAAAAACAGTAAAGCGGCAATTACAAGTAAGTGCTAAAACGTGTAAATTCAATTACATGACAAAGTGACGCCAGTTGGTACAAGATAATTAATTAAAATAAAGTTGTTCAAGTACACAACTTAATAAGATTATAAAATTCGATTATGACATGAACACGAATTATCAACCTATAGAAAAGAAGAGAGGGAGATTGGTGATGGAAGAAAAACAAAAAGTAAGATCATTGGGACCTTCTCACATACTTAGTCAAAAAAGTTTAATTTTAAGGAATTTTCTTAATAAATGTCTCGATATTTGTCAATTAATTAACTAAACAAAATTATAAATTTTAATAGATTGATTATTTTTCTTAAAAAGTGAAATCCAATTTTTAAAACCGAACGTTGGTTTCAAAACAACGCAATGATTTATAGAAAAAATGAGCAAAAGTCAAAAAATTTTGAATTTTGCCCACTATGACACACAAATCTCAAACTTGTACTGAAGTTTTTGTTGAGACACATAAATCCCAAACTTGTATTTGTGTGGTATATTTATCTTTCATCAAAATTTTTGTCAATAAGAAATGTTAAAATTCTACTTATATAGATGCCATGGCGCCAATAAAAATAACGTTGTTTTGATCGAAAAATCATCTTATGGAACCTTGACGAATAGTAAATGTGTCACATATGATAAGTTCGGGTTTTTTCATGTCACAAGAAAATATTAATGGGTAAATGTGTCACAATAAATTTAGCTCGAGATTTTTTATGTTGGTGAATATAATTTGAGATTTTTTATGACTTTTGTTTTTCAAAATAAATCGAAAACCTGGAAAGCTTGGGGAGGTCAAGACGTTCCAAAAGCAGGCTTTGATTTTTAAAGAAGAGAGAAAAAGGAGGCCAATGGGGTCACGAAATTCGAAAGGAGACGGAAGTGGGAACCAATCAAGCTGGCTCTAAAAGTTTTTCGGGGCTTTTTTCTTTGGTAAAATAAAGACATTTTGTTAAATATACTGATTCTAAAGTAATATGATTGTTAATTATTCTTTGCACACGAAATGAGCACCGTAAGCGAATTGGAAACAAATAATTTCCTAATATTGAAGCAAAATATCTTTAACTATCTCGAATAGTAAGGATTGACGTATCAAGAAGAGCCATCTTACTCAATAGTGATTTAATTTCAACACGTAGGTTCCATCTGTTTCAAGGAAAATGAATGATTTAGACAAAAAATTTCCTAAAAATGATTACTTATATCACTTACAAAATTGAATGAATGAAAAAATTTCATCATTTATGAAAATATTGAAACATAAATTGTTGCTGATAATGAACATATCTTTCATTGGTTATTTACTCCAAGCAATACAAATAATCGTTTTTTGAAAAATATTTTCTAAATTATTCATCCTTCACGAAACTAGCAAAACCATAAAATGTCTCTAAGTTTATATAGAAGATATAATATGCCTTCTTCAAAATATCTGTCTTTTCTTTTGCCTTCATTGTAACAGGGAACTTATCCTTGTCATTGATGTGTCGCCAACAATGCAATCTTCTTAATGCTATCTAGACTATAAGAACTTCTCTCGTTAAATTACCCCGACTCAAAAATCTTCTTGACTAGAGATAATTTTTAGAACTATCAAATCAACGTAACAAGTTAAGGGCTTTGATATCGATTTGATAACAAAATTGGGAAGGGTGGACAAAACATGACGCGGGGGATTTACTTTGATTTTCATACTCATACCTCAATGCTGCATTCACATTTTTTTTTGGTAAGATACTGCATTCAAATTTTATCTCTAAAGTATAGTAAATTTCGTACCTTAGTGCTTTTGACAGTTATCGTCTAACTCCATGCCATTATCACATTTTCTCCTCCGTGTTGGTATTTCATTTAAAGTTCCACGTCATCCTTTGGTAATCTTTTTCAAAATTCTTTTACCAAAAACGATAAAAAAAATGTAATATTTGCATTTGGTTTATCATATATACGTGGAGGTCAAGTTTTATTTTTTGTAGCACAACAAAAATAAAAAATCCTACCAAAGCAGCAACAATATCCAGGTATGTCTCTCTTTCTCTCGAATAAGGGAAAATATCACGAATGATTTATGAACTGTGGCTCAATGTGCAATGCGGTCTCTAAACTTTTAATTTGTTCAATGTGATCCTTGAATTTTAACCTAACATGCAATGTCGTTCTTGAACTTTTAATTTGTTCAAAAGTAGTTATTAGACTTTTGATACATGCTCAATTTTGAACTATATGAAAATATTTATTGTCATCCATGAAAAAAACATATGCATTTTATGTATTCGTGCTTACACAAATTCGATGCTAATGTTAACTTATTTTCACATGTGTAGAGGCAATTAGAGTTTTTAAAATATTTTTTTTATTCTATACTTCTCATTTTAAAGTTGGATTAGATATTTAGTACTGGGGACAATAATATTTCCTCTTAGCCAAATTATTCTTTCTTCTTCTCCTTAAATTTTCATTTCATTCGTAATTTATGGAAAAGCTGACAAACTTAACTAATACATATGTACGTATATATGAAAATGATATCTCATTTGGATAAGCTGGTAATTAAATACCTATGTAACGAACTTATCGATTTCATTATAACATGTTATTGTTTAATATAATAACAACGAACATGGGCTATTCATAAAATTGTTTTATGAAAGTTCGATATTGAAACGAAATGTGCGAATGGATTGATTAATCATCCATGTGAGAATACTATATCGTAATGTTTGGATACATCATGAGTGCGAGATTTCACTTTTATGATAATTGCAGTAAAGCTCGGTTCTTTGCTAGTTATTACTAAAACGCTTAGCGGTATAAGGCTTACTTGTGAGCAGATACGGATTCTCCAATCATAGGTTCGAATCCTCCGGTCGCTCTTGGCCATAGGAAGTCTTGACTTGCCGCTTGTCAGCCCAAGTAAGTTTTAGTTCGTCCGTGACTTACATGTTACATGGCCTAAGAATTGTTGGGATTTACTCTCACTAGCACCGAGGTGTGGCGATGTGAATGGACACGATCAAACTATGCCTCAAATTAAATATTCTATTAGAGTTGTGTGAAATTTCTATGAAAGTACTGACTCCAACCGTTCATTCCTTCATCTTAGTTGCGCGAACTTGGGAGTAATTTTGGAATACTCTCTTTGTTGTATTTTGGGAAAATGACACAAACAGTCTTTGAATTTTAATTCAATGTGCAATGTGATCCATAGACTTTTGATACATGTTTAATTTAATCTTTGAACTATATAAAAATGTTCAATGTAATGATTCAAATAATTTAGAGACTAAATTGAATATGTACATGATTATTTTTTACATTTTCATATAATTTATGGATTAAATTGAATGTTTACCAAAAATTTGAGGATCATATTAAATAAATAAAAATTTAAAAATCAAATTATATATTGAGTCAAAATTTAAAAATTATTTGTATCATTATTTTTTATATTTTCGTTGTGAAAGTAATAGGTTTTACTTGGCCAGCACAAGCAGGTGGTTCATACGAAATGTCCTTTTACTTAAATAAGTACATAAACTATAATGGCGACCGTGCGCCGCCGCTTGAGAGGCGCTGTAGAGGAAGAAGAGGAGGCGATGCACATGTGTTGGGACTTGAAGTAATCACGAGAAAATATTTTCTTTTCCACTTTCCATTATTGATCTTTAGTAGCTGGGTTGGCCTCGTTTAGACGGGGAGAATAGGCTTAGGGTAAAAAAACCCTTTTACAAGCAACAGTGACCTATAAATTTTGGATCTTCGTGCGCACTTTCGCGGTACGTATAGCTCACCGTTTGAATTCGTTTTTGGGGGTTTGGCCCAATGTACTGTTTTTGGAAAACGATTGACAAGAAGTCTCAAAAATCGTCTTAACCACGCTGGTCTATAAAACTTCGAAACAAATCAATAATCATAAATCGGGGGGCCAGCTCTTGATGGGTTTTATGCAATAAGCAAAAATTGCGAAGTAAGTTTTGATTAATTTTTCATGGCTGTGCTGTCACTGTAATGACTCCCCTAACAATTAGGCTTTAGAGAAAGTTTGTCAAAATGCGTCTACCAAGGATTAGAATTTTGCAGAAACTCTTGTCAACCTTATACTCGACTCACATCTTTCTCTTTCATGAGAACAAATGAAGCACAGAAACTTTTGTCAGTGCACAAGATACTTTCCACTAGCTGCAAGAGAGTTGTTTTTGCAATTTAGAGAGCTCAAAAGCCAATTGAGGTCTTACCAAAAAAAAAAAAAAAGCCAATTGAGTTTGGCACTTCGCGTAAACCTTACTACCTCCCTATCCCTCACAGTCTGCCGAAGTGGGTGCTGAAGCAGTATCATTCGACAATGAAATCGCCACATTCCGGCAATCCATTCCAATTGCACCTCCAAAAGGAATTACCTGATTAGGCTCACCAACATTTGGCGCAGGACAAGCAGATCAAAGGTAGTACAGTAGTTATTACTGTTCAAAATTAATTCGTTAGCTTGTCTTGTTTTCTCCTCAGCTGAAGCAGAAGATTTCATGCAAGAGTAATTGAGGGTGCCTGCGAAAAATGGGGAAGCAAGAAAATGAATGTCTATTAGAGCAGCAACGCAATGATATAAAGTTGATTAACAAAAGAAAGAACTATAAGAATAAAATCTTTAAGGTTAATATTACATATTTCTTTCTAGTACAAGATGCATATTGTCACATGAAAGAAATTATTGCCTCAAGCCTGGAAGATACCAGTCAACTGCAGTTTCACTCGTAGATGATACTAAATAGGACATCTTGCCGTTTAAAACAACTTGAAACGTAGAAAAGTGATGTGATCATGACGCTACCAATCTTTATGACATTGAATGGATTTTTCTCTCCCTCGTAGAAAAGTCATGTGATCTCAACGCTGCCTATCTTTATGATATTGAATGGATTTTTTTCTTTCATTTAGCTAACAGCTAGTGATAGCAACTCCGTTTCTAGGAAGATCAATATAAAGTACCCCAGCAGCAGGTATCTTATCAACATCACATGTTATTATTGCTTATTTAACTTTTTAACTATTAAAGTATCCCACATCACTTATCAATGAATCTTATATGGGCAGTATATTCTTGTACTCTCATTGCACCAAATAATTTAAGCTGCTTGGTTGGATTTTTCACATGACATCGTAGCCAAGTTTTACCCTAGCTTATAAAGTCTTAAATCTTCTCTCAGAGCACAAGTTGGAATCTTGTCCCTGCCTTCTTCTTTGACAAAAACTGGAGACATTCTTCTATGCATAGAATGAAATTAAGTCGGACGTACTTCGTGACAATCTACGCAGTATGACAGAAGTTGATTATCCCCTATCAGTAATTTAGTAAATCTATTTATGAAAATTTAGCCGGTATCAATCATTTATTACAAATACTACACGCCAGGGAATATAAACCTGGTAATATCCAGAGAGAAGCAACCCGGCAGGAAGACATGAACTCTTCAAATCAATGCACTTTTAGATTCCATCTCGACATGTAATTCTGAATAATAGCTGCAAACATGCAGAGAGAGAGAGAGAGAGAGAGAGAGACAAAGAGAGAGAGAGAGAGATTACAATTGGGAATTGCACAAGGGAGGAACTTCGAGATGATGATCAGTGCTTGAAAGAGTTTGCTTCCATCCAGGTTCACATTCACATTCAAACAAGAAAGTGCTGTTCCCACTTGGCTTGCACAGTTGCACGTTCCTTTCCCACATCACTTCTTTGCAAACATCATCTGCAATAACGAGGGACCCAACGAAACCAAACAAAAAACAAATCGAACTCAGTCGAGAACACCCAGTTGGTCAGATGTCATAAAAAGGACAACCCCAGATAAAAACAAAGCAAAATTTCTTATTGAGCTGGATTGTCAAACAGTATAAGAACAGTGACCAAATCAGATAACGAGGCAACGGTGGAGCATTTTTCAGGGAAGGAACTACGCGAACCAGCGATGGGCGAAAGGGCAATCAGAATTGTTTTTTAATTAAATGGGCAACCAGAAACCTAAGTAGTTCAATTTGTGCACTTAAGCCGTTAATCTTTATTAAAAAGTAAAATTAATTTCTGAGAAATACCATTTAGATTGCCATATATGCAGTTCTCCAGTACCAGATAGGCACATTGCTCATCGGAAATGAAAAAGGCTCTATTGCACTTTTGAAAACATATTAGATTTGATTGTATTAATTGAAAAGTCTTGGACTCGATTAATATTTTCTTGGCCCTTTTCTTTTTCTTAATAAAATGAAGGCTAATGCACATGATTATCGACTCGAGGGACAAAAAGTGAGGAAAACCTCACGTATTCAAAAGCTAGATTGGGAATGCATGTAATCTCTCTTTGCGACTCTTTAAACTCAGTGTGACAACTTGCTTGTCTTGTGGACAAAAATGTCTGTAGAATGTATGTGAGGTCAATCATGTGGGGCTGCATTTTGGAAATACACTGTTTTTGCCACTGGAGAATGTCTGTACTTTATTCATCACCATGCGTACATTTTGTTGGGTGCTAAACTGTGTCAATACGACAAAGTAATTCTAGTATTTATAATTTGACTCGTGAACGTAAGTTCATCGGGGATTGTGTCGGAACCAAAGTCATCATGAGCACACATACAGATTCATTCACTGCCCAATTATCTCTTCTATCTATATTCAGTCTTGATGCAGGTTCTGTCTTTTAATAATGGCAACTTCTGTTTGTGTGTACTGTGCCTTTTTCAGTGCGGAAATAAACTTTTTAATTCAACTGTACCTCTTTTTTTTTTTCCTTATGAGTTGACGGGGGTCTACACCCCAGAGTTATAAATATAAAAGATTACGCAGTTACATTTTCGTATAAATTATACGCGCCACATGCGCTCGCGAATTGTGTGGTTGCTTATGAGAAGTACATGAGCGGTTTCATGCACAAGAAATTGAATTAAATGAAAAATTATAAGAGGTGTGCAAATTATATCCTGTTTTTATCCTTTTACTATTTATTACATGTGTGATTGAAATAATTATGATCCAATTATAAGGAACTTGCAAAACGAATCCTTTTATTTGATTGAGTGCTCTTTAGGCTAACTAGACAACCTAGATGGGGTGAATAGATTGTTTTGAAAATTTTACGAAAATCGGCAATCAATATTTGGAAATCAAGAGAAGCTGATATTAAGAATATTAGGAGATGCTAATGTGCAAAAATTAGATAAGAGCGGAAGTAATATAACTTACATCCACTCTCTAGACTAAGATCAATAACGAAATATTTTTTTTAATCAAAAGCTATTCTTCAATTTTTATAAGAGGAAACGGGTTTTGTAGGGATTCAGGATAGGAGTTATATCAATAGAGCACAAGGCAACGGATAGATATGTTTCAACGGAATTTAATCAAAGTCAAAGTATATAAAAATTTGCCTGAATTTAATTGACAATGAAGATTTGAAAGATATTATTAAGATACATGTTGGAATTTAACTGACGAATGAGATTTCTTGAAATTGCAGTTAACATATAAGAATTGAAAGATAATTGAAGGATAATAGATTTTATATGTTTGTAGGAGGGTGGGGAGGGGGGGTTCTACAATGCCCAAGTACTAGTATTAATAGAATTTACAACATAACTGCTCACTAGTAGTTCTTTAATAGGTCCAATCGTGCTTCTGTAATTTTAGGTTCCACGATTCTCAACTCCATGCTTTTATGTCGTCACGTCGCCTTATCTCGTAGCAAATACTCCTTTAGAATCGTACTTTTTTTTGGGTTAGAACTAAACTGTTTATTTACATCTAGTAAAACCAGAACCCACTTTTGGGGTCTCAAAATAGAGCAGATCTCTAAGTATTTGTAGAGGACGTGTCAACCAATGTTCGGTGAGTGTTTTTTCCTTGTGGGTCTTCACTACCCAGTCCGTCACATTGTTACTGTTTCTATTACAATATAGCAGCTTTAAATTACAAAATGAAGATAGGAGCCCATGTGCTTCGCTGATGAGAGCACGCTATTCCCACGACGATTTTTGTGTATGCTTCAAGCTGTTGACTAGATTCTGGCAATCTGATTCCAGAGTCAGTCTTTCGCCCACATGAGGAGAGAGGAATTTTAGGGTTTCCACCATAGCTAGGCATTCTGCTTGCTCGGCGGAGGAGATGAGGACGTCCTTTGCGAAGCTGTCGATCAAGATCCCAGTTGAGTTGCGGCGCACATAGGCAATTGATCCTTCAAATGATCTAGGTTGGTGAGCTGCATCTATATTTACTTTTATTTCGCCCATTTCTAGGGGAATCCAGGCCTTCTCCTCTTCGCTGTTCACAGCATCAATTTTCTTGTCAAAGTTGTTCCGTCTGCTAAAATTTCTGAGCAATTGTTATCCTCTTTCAGCCAGCAACTTTGGGTCTGGGAGGTGCCTTCTAAAGACGAGGTTGTTCCTTGCTTTCTAGATTTCTCAGAGAACTACCGAGACTAGCTCAGAATCTGGTGAGTTGTTGCTGTTGGGTATGTATTTGATCAGCCACTCATCTATTCTAGAAGTTTGGTATTTAGAATTTTGGATGTTTAGTGCAGGAGCATCCTAGACTTCCCTCGTCCATTTGCAGAGAAGAAGTAAATGTTCTGAGGTCTCCACATGTGCTCAGCAGATTGGGCAGTTTGGATTAGGTACCATCCTCCTTCTGTACAAATTTTCCTTCGTCGAGAGGGCATTTTGACGTACACTCCATATAAAGTTTTTGATTTTGTGGGGAGTTTTCATTTTCCATATCCTGTTCCAGAGCTTAGTAGGAGATTGATGAGAGGCGGAGGCACACTGATCTTCTGAGTTTTCGTTTTTGCGAAGAATGTTGTAGCTGCTCTTAACGGTGTACTCTTCTTCCCTTGTGCCAGTCCAGATCAGTTTGTCTTCGTTCATTCGTGGTCTGATATGTATTGCGAGGATCTCACGCACTACCTGTTAATAGAATAATCTGTGCAGAACCGGTTCCTTCCATGTGCTTTCCCCTTGGTTTATCAGTTCATCAACTTTTTTCGGGTCCCCTGCATTAGCCAATCCCCCTATAGGTCCCCTTTTTAGCCACTTATTTTCCCTGATGTTAATGTTCTGCCCATTTCCTACTGACCACATAACCGAGTCTTCAATTAATGTTCTCCCCATAAGTATGTTCTGCCATCCCCAAGATGGTCCGGATCCCTTCTCTACCTTCCAGAAACACTTAGTAGGGTAGTAGATGCCCTTTAAGACCTGGCTATACAGAGTTATATGGTTTTGTGCTAATTGCCAAGCCTGTTTTCTAAGCATAGCCTTGTTAAAAGATGTTAAATCCCTAAACCCGAGGCCTCCCCTGTCTTTTCTTTGTCTTAGCACTTCGGCCTTCCTCCAGTATACTCCTTTTGTTGTGGTTTGGTTCTTCCACCAGAGAGCTGTTATTTTTTGCTCAATAGCTTGACATACTGAAACTGGGATTTTTAAAATTGACATGGCATATTGTGGTAATGCTTGGACAATAGTTTTTATCAGAATTTCTTTCCCCGCTTTAAACATTGTGTTCTCTTTCCACCCTTCAAGCTTCATATTTACCCTTGCCAGGATCTAAGCAAACATTTGCTTTTTTTGGATGCTCCCCAATTAGAAGGAATACCCAAGTACTTCCCGATCTTATCAATCTCCGGGACTCTTAGTTCTCTAGCCATGTTCCTTCTTAATTCACTATGGCAGTCCTTGTTGAAGTATATTCTTGACTTGTTCAAGTTAACTGCTTGTCCTTAAGCAAAGCAATATTGGTGAATGATTCTAGCCAGGTTCTGACATTCTTGTAGCTTCCCATCTACGAAGAAGATTGAATCATTTGTAAAGAGTAGGCGATATAGTACAGGGCAATGTCTATTTAGTTGTATCCCTTTTATAGTGCCATCTTGCACAGATTTTTTCAGCAGTATCAACAGGAAGTTTGCAACCAGTATGAATAGGTATGGGGATAAAGGGTCCCCTTGCCTTATGCCTCTTATAGGTTGGAAGAAAGGCAAGGGTTCCCCATTCAACTTTACACTCAGTGAGGTTGTTGTAACACATTGCATTATCAAATTCACCCATCTTTCAGTGAACCCCATTGTAATCATACATGCTTTCAGAAAGTTCCATTCTATCCAATCGTACGCCTTTTGCATGTCTAACTTTAAGACCGTTTGAAATTTTTGTTTTCACTTGTGAAACCTCAACTGATGCAAAACTTCCTGGACTACAAGGATATTATCTTGGATTTGCCGTCCTCTTACAAATGCACTCTGTTCAACTTCTATCAAATCCAGAAGCTATGGTTTTAGCCTATTTGCTAGCACTTTTGAGATGATCTTGTATGCGAAATTGCACAGGCTTATAGGTCTAAACTCTTCCAACTTTTCTGGGTTTTTTACTTTTGGCACCAAGGAGATAAGTGTTCTATTTAATTGGGGATTTAACACTCCAGTATGGAAGAAGTTTCTGACCTCTGAAAATACATCCTCCTTTATGTCTTCCCAATAGTGTTGAAAGAATTGGCCATTCAAGCCATCCGGACCCAGGGCCTTCAAGGTTCCAAGCTGGAACGTTGCTTGCTTGACCTCTTCTAGCGTTACTTCCTCGAGCAGCCTGAGATTTGTTTCCTCCTTCACTCTACAAGAGCAATATTGAAGCAGTGGAGTAAATTGTCAATGGCCAACTGAAGTATATAATTCTCTAAAGAAGTCATATGTCATCGTCTTTATTTGTTCTTGGTCTCGGGTCTAGTTTCTTGTCGAGTCCTTTAGCATAGAAATTTTGTTTCGCTGTCTCCTTTGTACTGTGGAGGCGTGAAAGAACTTAGTGTTTCGATCCCCCCACTTGAGCCAATTTATCCTTGAACGCATTGCCCAATACATCTCTTCTTGACTCCATAGCCTTCGAACTTCATCCCTCAACTTTTGTAGTTGTTCTTTTTCCTTCTCAGCAGTTTAACTATTTGTTAGGCTCTGTATTTGTTCCATTAAGAGCTTTATTCTATTTTGCCCGTTTGAGAATTTCTTCTTGCTGCATCTTAGTAAGGCAGCAACAAACATTTTCATTTTGATCGAGATGCCATCATTTGCTCTCGTTGGAGAATTCCATGCCTTATTTATCACTCCTCTGCATTTCTCATCTTCTAGCCAAAATGCTTCGAAACTGAAATTCTTCTTCCTCCTCTTTTGGGCTTGAAAGATAGACAATAGGATCGGGCTATGGTCAGAACCAATAGCCGGTAAGGCGTATACTTCTGCCTCAGGGAATTGTAGTCTCCAGCTCAGATTGCTTACTACTCTATCTAGTCTTTCCTTCACCAGCTCTTCTCTTTCGCGATTATTAGACCAGGTAAATGCACAACCTTTACTTTCAAGGTCCATTAGTTTACAGCTGTGCAGAAACTCCCTAAATGCATGGAGTTTGTGATGGTCAGCCAGTCTTTTGCCTACCTTTTCCCAATGATACATTATTTTGTTGAAGTCCCCCAAGCACACCCAAGGCAGTTGGTTTCTTTGACTGATTCTGTATATTTCATCCCACGTCTTGGTTTTTTCTTGGTTAGTTGTTGGTGCATGTACAAATGTAACTCTCATTTTTGTTTTATAGTTCTCCTCCTCACATTCAATGTCGATTACTGCATCTGAAGCATATAAGATTGATAGAGCAGCATGAACATTCCACAAAATTGCTAAACCACCCCTTGTTCCTGTTGGGTTGACAACAAAACATTTTTCAAATTTCAACATCCTCTTTATCCAGTGGATCTTCTCCTCTCGGTTTTTTGTTTCCATAAGAAATAGTACGTCGGGCCTTTCTTGAGCCACTAGGGCTCCTAAAGCTTGGACTGTCAGAGGTGTGCCCAACTCTTGACAGTTCCAACTTACTATCTTCATAATGACCCCGGTGACTTATTAGGACTAGCCACCATAGCCCATTTTCCTGCACCTTCCACCACCTGGATTAGCATTTCAAGCAGTTGGTCTTCATCTATTAGTAATGATTTGTCCCCTTGAGAGTTGTATGGGCTGAACCTTCTAATCTTCTTATGCACAGGAGTTTTCCGTCCACTTTGTTTCTTTTTGTTGGCGCTAACTGATACCATAATCAAATCTGGTTCCTTGAGAAGTGCCTGGTCTCCAGCCAAGATAACAAGGAATTTAACCAGTTGCTTCCTTTGAACTATTGGATTACTCATATCGGTATGTTTAGTCTTTGTGCTATCCTCCTAATTATGCTGAAGTTGTTGGATTGGGCCTGAGCTATTCTCCTTATAAATCACTATTTGTCCAAAGTGGGCAGGAGTCTTCGGGACGCTTTCATCTTCCATAGGTTCAACTAAATTCTTGCCATGGAATAGCTTTTGGAAAGGGCTATTTCTACTTACCTCAGCCTTCAGCCATGGGTCGAAAAGTCTATCCTCATCCGTGTTCACATTGTTGACACTGAATGGCACCTCCTCACAGTCAGAAGCATAATGTCCTATTATCCCACAAGAGAAGAAAAAGTATGGGAGCCTCTCATATTTAAAATCCAACTAGATCTTCTTTCCATCATTGTCAGCAAGCATTCCTAATTGCAGGGGTAAGTTGAGATCCAGATTCACTCGCACCCTTCTTAAGACACCATACTTCTTGTTTCAATTTTTGCTTCTTGCACTTGTCCTACATTACCAGCTACTTCATGAACTACTTCCATAGAAATCCACTCAAATGGAAGCCCCAGAATATGTACCTAGAAGTTGCACAAATCAAATTTATAGCATAAAGCTGTGGTATTAGGTTCCCATTATTTCAAGATCAAGAGATTATTTATGAAAGACCATGGACTTTGGTCCATCACTTTTTGTCTCACAACTTGAGATTTGAAGGTTATAGCAAAAATACCCTGTTCCAACGGCGTAAATTCAGCATTTTCCACTTGCCATGCTCTTCTCATTGTGTTTTGGAAAGCTTGAAAGTTGATTTTTGGGTTTTTGAGGAGTTTCCCTATCAACGTTAAACTACCATCCTCACCTTTCGCTGATGCTAGGATTCCTTCGACATTCTTAGTGACTTTATCTTACCACAATCTTCCTAATCTTTTGCAAAGCAGGGCCAGCCTCGGGTTTGCATCTTCGTCCGGCTCCAAGAAGGTGAATCAACGTCGCAGCTACTGTAGTTCTCCGAACTAGAGGACACAAGATTTGCTTGCCTTCACAGAAGAGTTCCCGCTCCAGAGAGTGATTTTAGGGTTTGACTAGAGTGTTAAACGCTATTTGAGTGTATCAAGATGAGGGGTTGTGGGTGGGTGTTGAATTTTCGAATCATTAGGTTACAGAGAAACTGTTGATGATTCATGGTGACTGAGCCAGAAAGGGAAGAACGAGGTGAGGCAGGTAGGGTTTCCATAGGCTAAACTACCCCATTGGGTAGAAGGAAGCTCTTCCGAGAGAGAATCGTACTTTGATTCCCCACATTTGTCCATCGTCACGATGACTTAGACCCAAGTCATTATTCCTTCGGGACACGTGTTTCTCACTCTTTGTAAAATTTGACTCATTTTTAACATTGTTTGATATTTTTCCCACATTTTTTTCAAATCATTGGATGGAATTGGGTCAAATTTGAGGTGTTGAGTTTAATTTGCAATTTTCAAGTTGGGTTAGATTCGGTCGAAATGGTCTTTATGAACTTTGAACCCACATCTTAAATTTTCTAATGGTACTAGAATCAACTTAATTGAACTTCATTTGATAAGCCAACTGAGTCTAAACAAAATCTGCTTGAAATTTGGACTTTAATTGAATGAGTGATAGGTTCACTTCCCCTAGTGTGATTAATTGAGAGACAAGGTCACTTGGCCCAATTGCATGCTTGATTTATTGTGCATGCATGTGTTTGCTAGATTCATGATTAGATGTGAGGCTTGTTTAGCAGGTAACCTAACGAGGATACTTAGAATTGATTTTAGGGGTTAATTGATATTGACCATTGTTTTGTGAGTGTAAATGGTGGTTGATTGTCATTAACTATTAATTAATGGATCAAGTCATTAGGAATGGGGCTGGTGATCGAAATGCATGGAAATCAAAGGCCGACCCCGATGCCAACTCATTGTTTTGATGATTGGGTGTTATTACTTTGCCTTGATTGTTTGCTTGCATGATACCTGTTTGAAATGTATTAGTCAATCAAAAATTGGCACCACCAAGGTGGCCTGCGAAGGAGATGGCCAAGGATCAAGAAGTTGGAAGCTCAAGACCAATGTCCAATTTCATCTCATCTTGTATCGATTCATCTTACTCCGCCCATGTCTCGAGTTTTCAATTCAAATTTAAAATAAACACTCGACGAGTTTGGGGTGTTTTTTCTTACACTTCGAATAGCTCAGTTTTTCTTTTCATTGAATGTTTATTTCCGTACCGTTTTAAATACATTGCTTATTAATTTTCTTTTCTAGGCAAAAATTGGGATCGGCTTAGAACTTAAATGGAAAATCACAAAAACAAGATGCGTGGACATTTAGTGAATTAGGACTTTGACATGAAATCGATAATTCAAGATTGCATGACCACCTTAGAAAGCAACCAATTAGTTCACATTACCGAAAGGGCATTAGTGAAAATATTAACGTAAGCAAGTTCCCGCACCTAGACATCTCTAGTTCCGTGAAAATCGAAATGAAATTCCCACATTTAGATTGGGTATTGTGACATTTTGAAATTTCGCTCCATTTTGGGATTTATAAAATGTGTATTTCGTCAGTGCACTTATAATAAAATTTCGCTCGGAACTGATTACTCTTGGGTTATTTCTTTTTAAATTAGAGATTTCGCTAGAATTGCACTCGATCGAATTTGGCCATTATTTAAAGCCCAAACTTTGGTGTCGAATTTCTCGGAGATTTGAGACAAATTTAATTGAACGGTGTCGATATTATTGTGGCCAGCCTCGATATTGCCCGGGATATGTGAAAAGTGAATTTTTGACTGGATGCGGATTTGGATTAGTAGACCTCCCTCGTAGTGTATTTTATTTATTATTTCTGGCCTTTTTTTCCTAATTTTTAATTAGGATTTTTGGGGATCGTTAGATCATTTTCGGATTCGAACGTGAGCCGTTGGTTCACGATCATTGCGTTGACTCTCTCTCTCTCTCTCTTTCCTCTGCCGCACACCACCCACTCCCGCTCACGTCTCCTCGCTCACGTTCCCCCTGCCCATGCAGACCTGCCCCCTGCCCCCTCTCTCTCTTTCTTTTTCTTCTTCTTCCTCTCTTCTTCTTCTTCTCTGGTCTTCCGCCCCGATTGCTTTTGCTTTTGCTCCTGCTCGACCTGTCCTTAGCCTAGCCACTTGCCACGCCCGACCGCTGTCGCCGAGTCCGACTGCTATGCCGCTCGCCCAGCCGCCGCGCCACCCGTCCAGATGACCCCTTCGGCTTGGCTGTCCTTTCCCCCCCTCCTTCACAAGCAGCAGCAGCAGCTTGCCGCCGTGTCCGCAGCGGCCCGGCTCCACCGAACCTCCTACCAGCTCGTCTGGTCGCCCCCCACCGCCTGCGACATTGTCGTGCCACCCCGACCGCCGTCGGCTCACCCCCTCAGCCCCAACTCCCCCTCTCTCGCCACCATCGCCCTAGCTTCCCCGGCCTCTCCTTGTTTTAGTTAAGATCGTCGCGGAGCTCGTCGCAGCGTCACCGTCGCAGCTGCTCGCCATCGTCGCCACCGCCACTTGATCGTCCCAGCCAGCCAGCTTGCCCAAGCCGTGGTCGAGCTGCCCAGCTACCGCCCGTGGCCTAGCCACTCGCCATGCCGTGGCCAAGCCGTTGCCCGTGCGTCCCGATTGTTGCCCAGTCATGTGCCCAGGCCGTGGCTGGACTGCCCTTGCCCGTGGCCGAGCACCGGGCCGTGTGCCCAGCCGTGGCTGAGCGCTGCGTCGGGCGCCTCGGCCTTGGCCGAGTGCCTTGTTGGCCATTTTGCCCGTTGCACCCTCGCCCGCGTTGAGTCATCACTATTCACTCGGGCCATTTTGGGCCCGTGTGAATTATTTCTGGGCCAAACTGAGGTAAGCGACTTCCTAAACCCTACTTAGTATAATGGGTATTTTTAGATTTGTATAGGGTGTGATTAGTACCGATTTAGTGGTTAAACTTGGGTTAGGGCCAATTTATGAATGTGGTTAATTGGTATATTGAATCGCAATGATTATGTGGCATGTTTAGTGGCTAATTTATGTGAGTGTGATGATCGGATTGTCGTGGCGTTTATGGGTGAAATTGATGTGTGATTGGCCCGACTTGAGTGCTGAATTGGTGGGCTAGTGTGATGAGTTTGTGATTGGAATTGGATTTGTACGACGTTTGAGAATGGCAAATTGTGATGTGGTGTATGTGCATGCGAAATGTCTAGTGAGGGACAGAGCCCGGATTGATAGGAGGGCTAATCTGAGGTATGTCGATGCGGGTTGTGGGAAAGTGCGAAAGGTCCAGTGAGGGACGAAGCCTGGCTTGATTGAAGGGCTGACCTGAGGCGTGTTGACGCGGGTCGTAGGAAAGTGTGAAAGGTCTAATGAGGAACGGAGCCCAGCTTGATCGGAGGGCTGACCTGTGGGGTGTTGACCCGGGTCATGGAAAGTTGCTCGGCCTTTAATGCGAATTGAGTGTGATTGAATTGATTGAATATACGTATGAGAATGACGAATTGTGATGTGGTGTATGTGCATGCGAAATGTCCAGTGAGAGACGGAGTCCGGATTGATCGGAGAGCTGACTTGAAGCGTGTTGATGCCGGTCGTGTGAAAGTGTGAAATGTCCAGTGAGGGACGGAGCTCGGATTGATCGAAGAGTTGACTTGAGGCTTGTTTATACAGATCGTGAGAAAGTGTGAAAGGTCTAGTGAGGGACGGAGCCCGGCTTGATAAAAAGACTGACCTGTGGGGTGTTGACTCGGGTTGTAGAAAGTTGCTCGGCCACGAATGCAAATTGAGTGTGATTGAATATACGTGGTTATGGCGTTTGAATGGTGATGTTATGTTCCTGAATTATTATTGCTTTATGGTGAATTGACTAATATGCAGAGTTGGCATGTAGTTGAAGACGAGGTAAGTATGTTATGTGAAAATTGATTGTGTTGGCTGGTGGATTGCATATTAGACTCGTTTGGGTACGCATTGGCTTAGATGGGATATAGGTTGTTTGTTTATTGAGATTTATTCTCATTGCTGTAGTGCAAACAATTTTAGATCTGCATCCGTGATTGATTTGGAGACGCTACTAGAGTATCTCGGGGATCGAGGATGGATCAAGTTACCCTATCTTTTGAGTGCCCCATTTTGTAGAGGAGATAAGTTTGATAACCACTGCCTCTTTTGATGAACGTGGTTTGAAGTTAGTGGTGTGGATGGTTGTGGTGTAAATGAAGGTTGTAAGCCTGTGCCAAGTATATGAAATACATTTATTGATTTTCTTCAAGTACTACCATGTTGTCATTATTTATTATCTGGGATGTTTAATTTTCTACTTCCGCTTGCGTTCGTCTTCGCGTGTTACATTTGGGTAGGCCACGCGTCCTGGGACGTTACATTCAATACGGCCATCAGAGGGGTGTCGCGAGCCCATTGGGGTTCGGGGCCTGACAGGTATTCTAGCCGACCTTTGATAAAGGCTAGTGGCAACTCCAAGAAATATGTTTAGGTTGATAAAGAACATAAAAATGATCTCTTGTCATGCAAGGTATGGACCGAGGGAGAGTCCACGTTTGAGATTGATAAACCTCATGGACGAACTTAAGTACGATGCTTTTTGAGTCGCCTTTTGGGATGTACCATTTGGAACGGATCTCAAATAATTATCTCCAAATTTACTTCTCAAGGCAGCCCTCGAGAAGTAGGTTATGACAATGGGATTATTATTCATTTCTACAATTTCCCTTGAGATACTCAAGGACCCAACATTGAAAATGATAAACGTTAGAAGCCTAAAATTGACCTTTTTAATTTTCATGTGTTGGATCCCTTATATTCTTAAGATCTTTTCCTACACAAAATGAAGCTTTTGGATAATCCTTACCATTAGCTCTTTAACTAGTTTGATTACTTTCTCATAAAAGCTTCATTGCATAAGGTACATGCCTCACATTTGCATGCAATCATAATGGACATTTGAAGTAAAGGCCACATGGACCTATATAGAAAATGATAAACGTTAGCCTAAAATCAACTTTCTTTTTAATTTTCATATGTTGGATCCCTTATTTTCTTAAGATTTTTTCCTACACCAAATGAAGCTTTTGGATATTCCTTACCATTATCTCTTTAACTATTTCGATAGCTTTCTCATAGAAGCTTCATTGCATAACGTATATGCCTCACATTTGCATGCAATCATAATGGACATTTGAAGTAAAGTTAACATGGACCTGTATATGGTCATGTAAGAAAACAGGATACTATACTATAAATGCTCAAGGGAAATTAAGATACTCTAGGACCCAATATAGAAAATGATAAACGTTAAGAGCCTAAAATTAACTTTCTTTTTTATTTTCATATGTTGAAAACCTTATTTTGTTAAGATATTTTCCTACGCCAAAGGAAGCTTTTGGATATTCATTACCTTTAACTATTTAGCTAGTTCGATAGCTTTCTCGTAAAAGGTTCATTGCATAACGTACATGCCTCACATTTGCATGCAATCATAATGGACATTTGAAGTAAAGGCAACATGGCCTATATATGGTCATGTAAGAAAACAAGATACAATACTATAAATGCTTATAGAAAATCCATTCTTAATTTGGAAATCAACTGCCCATGAGCCACAGTTTGACGGTATAAATAATCAAGAAAGGTCACTTATCTCTTTAACTAGTTCGATAGCTTTCTCATAAAAGCTTCATTGCATAAGGTACATGTCTCACATTTGCACGCCATCATAATGGACATTTGAAGTAAACGCAACATGGACCTACATATGGTCATGTAAGAAAAGAAGATACTATACTATAATTGCTCAAGGGAAATTTTGAGATACTCAAGGACCCAATATAGAAAATGATAAATGGTAAAAGCCTAAGATCAACTTTCTTTTTAATTTTCATATGTTGGATCCCTTATTTTGGTAAGATCTTTTCCTATGCAAAATGAAGCTTTTGGATATTCCTTACCATTATCTCTTTAATTAGTTCGATAGCTTTCTCATAAAAGCTTCACTGCATAATGTACATGCCTCACATTTGCATGCAATCATAATGGACATTTGAAGTAAAGGCAACATGAACCTATATATGGTCATGTAAGAAAACAAGATACTATACTATAAATGCTCAAGGGAAATTAAGATACTCAAGGACCCAATATAGAAAATGATAAACTTTAAGAACCTAAAATTAACTTTCTGTTTTATTTTCATATGTTGGATCCCTTATTTTGTTAAGATTTGTTCCTATGCCAAATGAAGCTTTTGGATATTTCGTACCTTTAACTCTGTAACTGGTTCGATAGCTTTCTCATAAAAGCTTCATTGTATAACGTACATGCCTCACATTTATACGCAATCATAATGGACTTTTGAAGTAAAGGCAACATGGACCCATGTATGGTCATGTAAGAAAACAAGATACTATACTATAAATGCTCATAGAAAATCCATTCTTAATTTGGAAATCAATTGCCCATTAGCCACAGTTTAACAATATAAATAATCAAGAAAGGTCACTTATCTCTTTAACTAGTTAGATAGCTTTCTCATAAAAGCTTCATTGCATAAGGTACATGCCTCACATTTGCATGCAATCATAATGGACATTTGAAGTAAAGGAAACATAGACCTACATATGGTCATGTAAGAAAACAAGATACTACTATAAATGCTCTAAGAAATTTCCCTTGAGATACTCAAGGACCCAATATAGAAAATAATAAACGGTAAGAGCCTAAGATCAACTTTCTTTTTAATTTTCATATGTTGGATCCCTTATTTTGTTAAGATTTTTTCCTACACCAAATGAAGCTTTTGGATATTCCTTACCATTATCTCTTTAACTAGTTCAATATCTTTCTCATAGAAGCTTCATTGCATAACGTACATGCCTCACATTTGCATGTAATTATAATGGGCATTTGAAGTAAAGGCAACATGGACTTGTACGTGGTCGTGTAAGAAAACAAGATACTATACTATAAATGCTCATAGAAAATCCATTCTTAATTTGGAAATCAGTTGCCCATCAGTCACAGTTTGTCAATATAAATAATCAAGAAATGTCATTCTGATTCTCAAGGACAAGTTGTTAGTATCCATTGATCAAGCTTACCTATGAGTTTTTACATGTTTATTCTTATAATAATGTTTGAGGCAAAAAAACTCACTTTTTTTTTATCTCCTTGAAGTTCTATATGACACGCCATTATATGATAAATGAAGAGTGTCCTTTCTCTCTTTCAGATTACTAACAATGACGATTTTCATGTTTCTAGATAGGGAGTAAGAATCTAAGAAATGGCATCAGCTTGGATAATTATTGTCATATCAGTAGTACCATTGCTTCCCTACCATATCGGAATTACAAAGGGGATGCTCAATATTGGTGTGAACTACGGAATGCTCGAAGACAAACTCCCCTCTCCAGCGATGGTGGTCCAACTCTACAAGTAGTACAACTTTGGAAAAATTCGACGTTATGACCCGAACTCAGACGTGCTCTTTACGCTTAGGGCAGTGTAATAAACGTCGCGCTAGGCATAAAAAACCAAGACTTACCATCCATAGCATCAAGTGCTAATGCAGCTATGACATGGTTCGACGCCAATGTTCAACCCTACATAGATGACCTCAATTTTCAGTATATTACAGCCGGTAATTATGTCATTCCCGGAGAATTTGCCCAATATTACTGGCTATGCAAAATTTACAAACTACTATATGTAATTATAACTATACTGGATTGAAGGTGTCCACAGTAGTTGGGACTGCTACCTTGGTGAGTTCACACCCACCCTCGAGCGGTGTATTTGCCAACGTAGCTCGAACCGACATGGTTTGAATCATAAACTTCTTGTCTAACACTAGCACCCCATTATTAGTTAATGTGTATTCTTATTATGCATATGCCTCGGATCCAATTAATGTGAGATTAGATTATGCTCAATTCACTGCGCCCGGTCCAATGGTTTAGGATGGCAACTTGAGTTACTCGAACTTGCTTGACGTGACCATGAATGCTTTCTATTGGGTGATGGAGAAGGAAGGCGTGAGCAACGTGGATGTGGTGGTTTCTGAGAGTGGTTGGCCATCGGCTAGAAACGGAAACTTCACCACTCTGCAGCTTGCACAAATTTATATTGAAAATTTTGTGAAGAAGTTGCTTGCCAAGCAAGCAACACCTAAGAGGCCACGACACTACTTGGAAGGATTCATCTTTTCAATGTTTAATGAGGATCAAAAGCCTCAGGGCGTGGACCAAACTTGGGGCATATTCTATCCGGATGGGGCGCCGGTTTATTCTATATTTTCATAGGATTGATTAAGAGAAGTAGACTAATCCTTTTCAAGGTAGTCTAGGAGATGAGTAATGAACAATGTTTGAATATGAATAAGTATTCACTGATTTGTTTTGACATTGTTCCTATTCATCTACTTGGATCTAGAATTTCAATTCAATGAGTTGTTTAAATGAAGTTTCATACAACAAGAATCTAATATATTTCAATTTCAAGGACCAATAGATTGGAAGTTCTAAATCTTATGTGTTGATTTCAATTGTCTTCTAAATTTTTCAATTTGCTTCACTCAATAGTCCTAAATTTAAATCTTATGTGTGGATTAAAATTGCTAGCTCTAAATCTGCCATTTTCGACGAACAACCAAACACTCTCTAGAAACCTCCACGTCTAGGTCGCCTATGCCTTGCTTCTCCATTGCCCATTATAATGTGCATGATCGCATTGAGAATGTTAATCATATAATTCAAATTGCCATCTTGAAGCACCGGACAAGTCAGAGTGAATTGAGTGCGATCTAATCTCACATTAGTTGGATATGAGGTGTACACAAAATGTGGATACACATTAAATTACTGATTGTTTCGCCGGAATTGGATTGACAATGAAATACCAATCACTGAAAGTCATTCTTTGATTTTTATAAGAGTAAATGGGTTATGTGGCGATTCTAAACAAGAGTTATTTAAAGGAGCACAAGGCAACGAATAGATATGCTTCGACAAAATTTAATCAATGTCAAAGTACACAAAACTTTGCCAAAATTTAATCGATGACAAAATGCGATGACATAAAGATACAATGTCAGAATTTAATCGACGACGAAGATCCGAAAGCTATAATTAAGATACATGGTGGAATTTAATCAATGAGATATTCAGAAACTATAGTTAATGTGTAGGTATTGAAAGAGCCTATACACCAAATGAGTTATTTTATATGCTGGAGACAATTTAGAAAATCGCCAATAGTCAAGCTATCATGCGACCAACTTAAAAGTTGACTCATACTTCATTTTCACATTCTAAACACTTCTTTCGTTTTTTATTTTTATTTTGGACAGAATCGAGATTTGGTGTATAGCCCAATTGGTGTGTAGGCTCTCTTGACGTTTCTTGTAGCAGGGACTACGCGAGCAAAACCATGAGTAAACCCACAAAAACTTTCTCCCCCATAATTTTTACGGGGAAAAAGACTATACTTACCCTATTTTATGATATATTCGTGTTTTATGTCTGCCAGAGTATTTAATTATTAAGTCATGCTTTTGTAACAGTTTCAACTTTTAAAATAATTAGCTGTGATCTTACAAAATTTTACAATATCTATGTACAAAATTCATATATCAAGAGGGTTGGAGTTCTTTAAGTTCAATGATTACACTAGTCATTTCAGACTTCCAAATTTAGCAGGTACCATTGGAGAATCCACGAGTTTATATCATATCCATTTTTATTTGAACAACTATATGTAAAATAATTCAAGAAAGAAACACAAGGGCAAATTATATGGATATGGTGTCTCATATATTATCTTTCCAATTGTCCAATTATTATTTATTTTTATAATTTCTCTTGAGATACTCAATGACCTAATATAGAAAATGATAAATGTTAAGAGCCTAAAATCAACCTTCTTTATATTTGGGAAAATGGCACAAATGGTCTCCAAACTTTAGCCCAATGTGCAATTTGATCAATGAACTTTTAATTGGTTCAATGTGATCCATGAACTTTAGTCCAATATGCAATGTCGTCCCTGGACTTTCAATTTGTTCAATATGATCCATGAGGTTTTTATTCCTGTTCAATCGAGTCTTTATGTTATATGAAAATGATCAATGTCGTTTCTAGACTTGAATTAATGGAAGGATAACATTAACCATTTTCATGTAGCCCATGAACTAACTTGAACATGTAACAAATGTCTCGGAACCACATTGAATAAATTAAAAGTTCGGGGATAGTATTGCATATTAGGCCAAAGTTCAGGGATCGCATTTAACAAATTAAAAGTTCATGGATCATATTTCACATTGGGCCAAAGTTCAAAGACTATTTGTGTCATTTTCCATTTTAATTTTCATATGGTGGAGGGATAAACTCCCTTATTTTTGCATTACCAAAAAAAAAAAACTCCCTTATTTTTGCAAGATCTTTTCCTACCCCAAATGAAGCTTTTGTATTTCTTACCATTTTCTCTTTAACTAGTTCGATAGCTTTTTCCTTAAAGCTCCATTGCATTAGGTACATGCCTCACATTTGCATGCGATCATAATGGACATTTGAAATGGAGGCAACATGGACTTATATATGGACATGTAAGAAAACAGGATACTATACCATAAATGCTCATAAAAAATCCATTCTTAATTTGGAAATCAATTGCCCATCAGCCACAGTTTGACAATATAAATAATCAAGATAGGCACTTCTGATTCTCAAAGACAAGTTGTTAGTATCCATTGATCAAGCTAACCTGTGAGATTTTACATATTTTTTCTTATAATAATGTTTGAGTAAAATAAACATTCACCTTTTTTATGTCCTTGAAGTTCTATATGCCATGCCATTGTTTGATAAAGGAAGAGCATCATTACTCTCTCTATGATTACTAACTAGTAATGCTAATTTTCATGTTTCTGGATAGGTGGTAAGAATCTAAGAGATGGCATCAGCTTGGATAAATTTTGTCATATCAGTAGTAGCATTGCTTCACTACCAAATCGGAATTTCAAAGGGGCAGCTCGACATTGGTGTGAACTACGGAATGGTCGGAGACAATCTCCCCTCTCCAGCGACGGTGGTCCAACTCTACAAGAAGTACAAAATGGGAAAAATTCGACTTTTTGACCCGCCCGGACGTGCTCAATGCGCTTAAGGGCAGCGGAATAGATGTCACGCTAGGCATAAACAACCAAGACTTACAATCATAGCATCGAGTGCTGATGCGGCTATGACATGGCTCGATGCTAACGTGCAACCCTACACGAGCGACATGACTATTCAATATATTTCGGCAGGTAACGAAGTCGTCCTTGGAGATTTGGCTCAATATGTATTATCTGCTATGCAAAATTTACAAATTGTTATAAGTAATTATAAATATACTGGATTAACGGTGTCCACAGTAGTTGCGACCAGTACCTTGGGGAGTTCATACCCACCCTCAAGCGGTGCATTTGCTGACGAAGCTCGGGCCGACATGGTCGGAATCATAAACTTCTTATCAAATACTAGCTTGCCATTACTAGTTAATGTGTATACTTATTTTGCATATGCCTCGGACCCAGCTAATGTGAGATTAGATTACGCTCAATTCACCGCGACTGATCCAGTGGTACAGGATGGCAACTTGAGTTACTCAAACATCCTCGATGCAATAGTGGATGCTTTCTTCTGGGCCATGGAGAAGGAAGGCGTAAGCTACGTAGATGCAGTGGTTTTCGAGAGCAGTTGGCCGTCGGCCGGAAATGGAAACTTCACCAGTCCACAACTTGCGCAAACTTATAATCAAAATTTTGTGAAGAAGTTTCTTGCCAAGCAAGGAACTCCTAAGAGGCCTGACCACTACTTGGAAGGATTCATCTTTGCAATGTTTAATGAGGATCAAAAACCTTCGGGCGTGGAGCAAAATTTCCTCTTGTTCAATCCAGATGGGACGCCGGTTTATCCCGTATTTTCATAGAGTTCTAAACTTTATCGAGAGACTTATGAATTGATAGCAATGATGTGTAATGAATAATGTTATGTATTCATATAAGAATTCCCAGTTTTGTTTTAACTTGTTCCTATTCATCCGCTTGGATCTAGAGTTTCAAGTCAATGAGTTGTTTAGATGAAGTTTCATGCAACTGGAATATGATAATTATTTATGTATTCATATCAGGAACAATTTATTGGATGTTCTAATCCAAAGTATGGATTGCTATTAAGTCCTAAAATTTTTAATTGCTTCAATCAACAGTCCTAAATCTTTTTTTAAAAAGTACGATTAAGTCCTTTCAATGATCAGTGGGCAAAATTGCTAGCACTAACAATTTGCTTATGTAGAAGCCATAAATTGCACTTTGCAATTTAAATTTAAGCCTTAATTGCATTTTTTTAAGAAATGTTTAGGAGTTAATTATATCAATAGAGAGATTTAGATCTCGGTTGCATTTAAAAATATTTAGAATTGGATAGCACAAACTAAAAAGTTTGGAACTGTAATGTATTCTATACATAAGATTGGGGAGAAAGATACTAGAAGTGTCAAAAGTTGTGTACGGTGCTTACTTTAGTGCAAAATTTTTTTTTGGATCACTTAAGTGTTAAATTTTTTGAAAAACAATCTTTTCAGTGTCAACTCTGATCTATTTGGCAAGAAATCCGACATGGCCTTTTTTTACTAATTTCTAAGCCAATGTGGCTCTCCGGAGGGTTGAGTTAGCATCTAAAGCCATAAATGACATCATATAGTGGCTTCCCCAAATAAGAACTCTAAGTCGCCAAATTGAGCGAAAACCCCAATTTCAAACCCTAATCGGCCATTGAACTAAAAAAGTTTATGTGCAGACTTGGTTCTATGATGAAAATAGTGCTCAACAAGTAACACGAGATATGTAATAATTAGGGGTGATCGGTTCCCGGTTCGATCCAACCTAAGAACCGGGAGGACCAGGGGACCATGAACTAGACCGGACCATCGGTCGGGTCAGCTCTAATGGAATCAATCACTTATTGGTAAAGGTAAGAGAGCATTGGAGAAATTAGATTAGGTTTTCTATTTTTTTTAAAAAAAAATTAAAAAGTAAATAAATATATATGAAAAAATTAGAAAAATATATATTTATCGGTTCGGTTTCCACCCTAGAATCGGGAACCAAACCGTTTGGAAATCGGTTTCACTTTTAGGAACTGGGAACATGACCGATATTCTCGAGAACTAAACCAAATCGATCGGTCGGGTCCTGTCCCGGTTTGGGTGATCCATCTTGCTCACCCCTAGTAATAATGTGAATCCTGCCTATAAGCACTTTAGGACAAATGGAAATTAGCATCCTATGTACACAGGCTGACTTGGGCATATTATCAAACATGTGGTGAGCAAATGGACTAAGGAGAAGGTATTGGCCGTTTCAGTACTCGAACTTAGATCTAAACCCAAACAATCATCTAGAAACATTCGAAATCGACCACGTCAACTCACTTAAACCCACCAAGCATATGGACTAACAAAAAGAACGAGTCTTCATTTTCGGTTGGACCAAAACAAAGTGGAGCAGCAGGGGTTAAAGGGAACAATCATTTAATACGAAGACCCGTGCCTAGCTTGAAGACGGCACGACCACAGGGCGAGTTTGAGACAGTTGCACAACGGCCAGGTGCCTCTTAATGTCTCCAAGCCCGAGAGAAAACCCTTCTTGGAATGACAGTGACTTGGCGCTCCCTCTTTGTGCTAGGGGTGAGTGGTTCCAGGTTCTTTATAGGTTTTACTTGGAACTTGGAACCTACCCTTGAGTACAGATTTTTCATTTTTTGGAATCTGAATTCTACCCGTTGGAATCTGAAACCTAGAACCTATCCTGTCACAGGTTCCAGGGTAGGTTATAAGGCCTAATAGATTCTTTTTTTTAAATTTTATTCCACGCAACAATACTGAACAAGCTTATTATTCACAAAAGAGAATACAAATGATTAGTTTTTATGGCATTACGATTCAAATAAATACAATTAAAATGAAAAGTCATTATGTGAATCTATAGAGGTGAGTGGTTCCATGGTAGGTTCTTCATTTTTTTGAATTTGGAATCTATTCTATGACAGGTTTTAGGTTGGTTCTAAGATCTATTCAGATTCCACCTGTATTATTAATTGAATAATTATAATGAATCATCACATTTAATGACTACCACTTACTGCTATAATCCACTAATCACAACTTATATTTAGATACACGAAGAATATGAAACATTAATAAGTCATAAAATGAAAGCTTAGATTGATGGTTCTAAATTATACACTCATCATCTAATGTCATGAAATATTACATGATCACACAAAAACATAAATCAAGAAAAAATACAAAAAACTTATTTAGGTTTCAGGTTTTACCTACCTAGAACCTATAACCTATCTATAGAAATAAGTTCCCCAATTTTTGAAACCTGGAACCTATTCTGCATACCTTGAAACTTGAAAACTATAGGTTTCCATTGATCAGGTTCTCAGACACAAGAATAGAACCTGGCACCATGCTCACTCTTACTTTGTGCGACATCATTTTGCCCAAAGGAGAAAGATAGTTTGGCGTCATTTTGCTTGACCGAGCCACGTAGATTGTGCAATGTTGTTTTGGATGTTCATGTGGATAGGAGTTTTTTAAAAAAATTGCTAAGTCATGTTATAATTTTAATTATAAATGCCACGTAATCAATTTGGCCGGAATTTCTCACCGTTGGCACTAAAGTGATCGTTTTTTTTTATTTGGCACTTAGGTGAGCTGGTAAAAACTTTTACCGATAAAGTAAGCACCGTACACAACTTTTGCCACTTTTAGGGTCTGTTTAGTAACGCTTCTGTTTCTTTGTTTTTATTTTTTTTCCCTAGATTAGAAAAAGAACAGAAATCCATTTAGTAAGATCATTTAATTTTTTTGTTCCCCAAAATAGAAAAGTGGCCAAGGAATAGATTTGGAACATAGACAAGAAGTAAAAAAAAATCTACTTCTTGTTTCCGGAACAAAAATGAGAAACGATTTTTTACAAAGTAAATAAGATAAGCTCTCTATCTTTCACAAGATATTCTCATACTAAATCCTAAACCTTAAAACACTAAAACCCTCAACCCCAAACCTCGAATCCCTAAAATCCCAAACCCTAACACCATAAATCGAAACCCTAAACCTCAAAACCCCGAACCCTAAACAATAATTCCCAAAATCCTAAACTCTAAACCCCATACCCCAAAACCTAAATCCCTAAAACCCTAACACCAAACCCCTAAAACCAAACCATAAAACCCCAAAACCCGAGACACTAAACCTTAAACCCCAAACTCCAAACCCTAAAATCATAAACCCCATACCCCAAACCAAAAATCCTAAAACCATAAACACTAAAACCCAAACCCCAAACCTTAAAACCCTAAACCACAAAATCCAAACCCTAAAATCCAAAATCCGAAACACTAAAACCTAAACCCTAAACCCAAACCCTAAAATCACAAACCACAAAAACCCGAACCCCGAACCCCAAACCCCAAACTCTATACCCCAAATCCTAAAACTTTATTCCTAAAATCCTAACCCCAAAACCCAAACCCTAAAACCCCAAACCCAAAACCAGAAACATTAAACCCCAAACCTTAAAACCCTAAACCCCTAAATCCTAAATTGCAATTTCCTCAACCACTACTAGGTAATTTGCTTTGTCTATAAGGAGTAATTTTCTTTATAATTGTATTAAGGTCATCCAAGTCCATATCATTAAATATTTTAATTCTATTTCTAGTCCAATTTTATCCAAATATGAATTGTTAAGTCTGCATTGACATTTTTATAATTAAATGAAAAAATTGGGAGTAGAAATTTTTAGGATCGTACAAAACGCATTTATGTTTTTTTATTTCTATTTCGGGAATAGAAATTTTGTATAGTTACCAAACGCGTTCTTTTGCTCAAAAACTAGTTCAAGGAATAGAAATAGCAAAAACTATTTATGAACAGAAATTTTTTTTGTGAATAGAAACGTTGCTAAATAGACCCCTAGTGTCCTTCTTCCCATGAGATTGAGTATTTTCAGTGTAATATTCTCTTGATTTTATACGGATAAAGAAAAGAATGTGCTTTGGGGTTGACTCGGACAATATTTTGTTTTCAATAAACTAGTTAAATGCGATATGCTGAGGTAATGACTCGAATGTATTCTCCCATGATTTGAATGCATTCCCTATATACGGCACAGAGTTTGCGCAAACTCGATAGGTGTTTGCTAATGAACCTTTTATCAGAAAGCTATCACGAACTTCTTAAACAGTATGGAATATCCAAAATTTGGTAAGGTTGATTATAGGCTCTTAACATTGATCTTTTTCTCTACCAAGTCCTCCAGTTTCTCATTTATCAAGAAGGTCCTTCAACTTGTGCAGGGAATGTAGATTTAGGCTGCGCATGACAACCATTTTATGCCCAGAATCTGATTCTAAGCAGAAATGATTCTTTTTTATTCTGCGCTCGGAAACAATTTCTAAGCATTTGAATGCATTTGGTAACTACCCAAAATTTCTGTTCTTATAATAGAAAAAAAAAACAGAAATGCATTTGGTAATTACATAAAATTTCTTTTTATTAATAATATTTTAAGATTTTTAATATTTCTTTCTTTCCCCTTCCTTTCTTGGCCATGGCTGGCGACTGGCCACAGGCTAGGGTCGGCGAGTGCGTCGTGGCCCTCGCTGCCGCCCTCGCTGGTCACGACGGCGAGGTCAGCCTCGCCCAGCCAAGGCAAGGTTGGCCTTATCGTCGCGGCAACGAGCCGCCCTCGCCGGCTACCTAGGAGGGCCGAGACGGCCTCGCCGGCTACCGGCGAGGGCCGCGACTCCCTCATTGGCTATGGCCTGTGGCCGATCGCCGGCGGCTGGCGGGTGGCAGGGCCGAATAACAACAACAAACTAGAAAAAAGAAAAAAAACCAAGAAGAAACAGTTCCCGAAAAATTGTTCCAGAATTAAAAAGCTACTTTTTTTTTATTTTTGATTATGTTTCAAAACTAATTCTAGGCATAATGTTTTGCAAAATTGTGCCTGGGCACAAAAAATTTAACAAACAAATTTCTATTCCCAAATTAATTATGAAAATAAAAGAACAGAATCGGTTACTATTTGACAAGTTGTCAAACATGCCCTTCGTTTTCCATTGATCCTACTGTAATGATAAAGTCAAAGAGTTCATAATTTTCGTCGCATTTTTTTTTATCTTTCAATATATATTGTTCCCACCTTTTGAGGTTATCAATGAACCCTCACCAGTCGAAATCACATCAAATCTATCACTGGATTCCCTCCAAAAATTACATTCCATTGCCTTTTTGCCCTCTTCAGCCTTACATATTTATGGCATTGCAATTAAGACTATTTTTTAGAATAGCCTAATTTTTCCTTTTATATTCATACCAAAAATTCCAAAAATAATTAACAAATTAAAAATGGCTGATATGCAGCCAAAGAAATATTATGCTATTGACAAAATAAATAAATATTTTCCCTTGAATTATACATCTGTTAAATTATTCTTCCTTAGAATATCCTTTCATGAATGATAAAATTAGAAAATCTTCTTTCCTTTGTGACAGAATTGGAATTTGAGAAGAAATCTATAAGGTTATTTGCTCTCACGGATACGGATAACGTTAAATGGATCGGGATATATTTAAATTAAATTCGAAAGATATTTTTTTATACGATTAAAAAGTTAAGATCAAATTAAAAAATTAAGCTCGTTCTATTGGTCAAATTTGACATTGGCATCGAGGGTTGATGCTGACTGACCAAGTCACCGGACCGCGCAAAAGGACCTTGTGCTCACTTCGTCATCCTCCTTCGCTTGGTCTCATCCCTGCCGTCGCCAACTTGGCAAAGACACGATCTGCCGCCGTTTGAAGCAATATCTAGGGTTCTTAACTCGCGAACAAACAAAACCCAGTTCAATATCAACCCGCTTTTGATTTTCATTTTCTGGTTGTTTCCTTTCAGCTTTCCTTTTAATCTCTTTTAACTTTTTGTCTAAAATGGCTGACATTCGCCAGCTCTCTTCGAGGAAAACAAAATAAAAATGCCACATTATCATATTTTATTACTTAAATTGGATGAAATTAACGGAGTTACTCGATGGCATCAATTTGACAAATTTAGGGCTCGATTGCAGTTTCGCAAAAAGTTTTAAGCCTTTTGGTGCATTTTTCATTAAAAAAATGCTACATGTCAAATTTTTCAACAAGAAAGATTATTGAATACACTCAATAAAAATTATTCCGATTAAAAATTGCAATAATGAAGTCGGATATCGACATGTACCTCGTATGACAATTTCAAAACTTCGACAGTTATTTTTTCATTTAAAAAGATTTTGTCCATGGTAATCTTGATAGCACTGTCTCTTTTAGCCAATGTCTAGTCTAATCAACATGTTCCAGGTTTCATGTACTTTGGATGCATGATGAGTTGTTTAAATATCTCCTCATAAATCTTCATAGTACTCAATAAATTTGCTACATTAAAAAGTTTCAATACCCCTGGCTAGCTGTATTTTATAGACAAAAGAGCCAAAGTAATCAAGGATGATGGCTCCTTGGCCCAAAGCAAAAAAAAAAAAAAATCAATGCGCATGGAAGAGGATGGCTCATCTACGTGTAGGACCCCACAAATACACCCAAGGGAATGCTCACTACTGAGCTTATGGCCTTTCTTTTCCTTCTACCATTACATCTTTTCAAGACAATAAGCATGATGACTCCTTTGATTGGTGCTCATCTGTCCTAAAATCTAGAGCCACACACACATTTTGCAATGGATACTATTGAACATCAAGAGATATGAATAGAGAAAGAGGGAGTGATTAAAGTGGTGGGATCACTGGGTAGGTGGGAGTCGTGGGACAGAAGGATGAGATCTCATTGTCATCATTAAAATTGGATGCTACGTGTCCCTTAGGACACCCTACGATCCCTGTTCATATTCCGCTGAGTGACCTAAAGACATCCTCAGGTTCTAAGGTTGGTCTCAAACATGGACCCCAACATTGACCCGGTTTAGTTCGGTAGATCCCCACTCGCCTTTACTTGCGGACTTATTTGAATTTTACAATCAAAAAGTTTTCGTTGCCATCGCTTGTCCATAGAGACGAAACACAATTTCTTTGCTAGATAATTTGGTCGTCACAGTCCTGTTTTCTTGGGGTGCGAGGCAAGGGGCTGTGGTCGTTACTTACCAGAATCATGTTAATAAATCAAAAATAAGTTGCTAATCACAAGTAACATGAAAAATCGATTGCATACATCTTACGACTCAGAGGAACTATTTGCAATAAAAAAAAATCTCACATCAAAATAAGAAGATTACGAAATACATGGCACCCATGTTTTATAGAAACTTCTATTGACATTGCAATTCATGTAACTGAGTGGCATGGCATAATCAATAATGAATTCATTCTGAGTTGCTGGGCAATGACTCAACACCCTGAGGAGTCCTCCTCTCCGGGCATTTTTAGTGGACCCCTAGATAAAAGCCGGGCCATAAATGTACAAATCATCAAGAGCTCTCGATATTGTTTTCTCAATCGATAGAAACTCTTATGGTCACGTTCAAATGTATTGCTATCAATTGGTCGCCGTCTCTTTATGCTTTCATTTCACTGAGACTCCTCCTCGAAACTTAAATTCCAAATCGATTTTAGGTGCGACCTTTTACTACAGCCACCATCTCAACACCTAAATTCCTCTATGACCATAATGATTTCATTAAGAGGGTTTGACATTGGGTTCTCTGTTCCATCATCTACGGCAGCTAGAGGCTCCTCTTGAAGCCACATTTCATCAAACTCTTTGGTTTGTGTTGATTTAGCATTTGATATGTTAGAAATATATTACCTAGATTATGTGCATCGGATCGTAATCTTGTAAATCTGATCGATTGCAATTTATATTGTAATATTATGTTACTAAATATAGCCATCCTATAAAGCATATAAATATCCTTATGTATTTTAAATTAGAATATACAGAAATTCCACAACTTTATTTTCTGCTTTATTCTTATCTGACGTCGAGTTTGTGTCTGGACCGTTCAATTAATAAGCCGTCACATTAGAGATCCACACAAAGCCATCACATTAGAGATCCACTTGTTTATTTGGGACCAAAGTCTATTGCGATGATCTCGAAGTTTTTGTCACTCCTTTTCAGATGTAGAATATCAATCGTCCTATCCACGTTATAGATTTACTAACCCCAGTCCGTTTAAGAACTTGACATGAGGCATGAATCTAAAGAATAAGATATGAGAGTCTCAGATTGCCATAAAGTATCCTCGTCAACCTACGGCTACTTGCTTACATAAATCATCAACGTCAACTCTGGTAACTGTGTCCATTGGTGCCTCCCGCAGGACCAGTTGCGTCATTCCATGTTTCCATTATGTAGTATATACTATAGTTAAATAAGACTGATTCTATATTCGTGACTTTATAATTGGGAATTTAGCGCATCTCTTGTCAGTCATTGGATTCGAACCTTTGAATGTCAGCCCTCGGATTGTGTCATATTACCGGTGTTAAAGTACGTCACAACTTTGAGTTTGCAAAGATACTCTGGTCTGAATAGAAATCTAAGTCCGATCAGAACATGTAATTTGACGACTCAACAAGAAGCAAAATTTTCATGTTAGGTCCAAGTCGAGGTGGCGTCGGTCAAAGAATTTCCTATATAAGAACATAAATATTTCAAGTTCTGGAAATGTCCTTTTATGCTTGTTTTGTTGTACAGGAAGATTGGTCTTGGAGCCTTGTATGTGCATAAATTGTTTGCGTGAGATAAGAGAGTCCGTTTGTTTTAATCGCACTCTAAAATAATAACAAAAAAATTAACTCAAGTAAACTAGTGGGTAAGATTTTACATAATTCTTCTGTAAGATTGGGAAAATTATATCATGAGATGTTGGAAGTGAGTGTCGTGAGAATTAATTAACCTGTTCGATGTATTACGAACAAATTTTTCAGGAACATACGTTGAATCACCAGCGAATGATGAAAAAATCTACTTCACATTGGTTCAAATATAATCACGAGGAAAGTATTCTCGTTCCATAACGTTAATGCCGATTGTCTGCTCAAAATAGATATGGAATCCTTATGCATCATTCTTTGATGAAAAGAGGAGAGAGAGAGAAAGTTATATTCTTCATAACTTACTTATTTCTTGTTTATTTTTCATTATGAGGAAGTTACCTTAACTTCCATTAAGAAACTCCACTCGCACCTCTTCAAAAGGTGTTTCTCAGACACACTCATAATTAGAGCAAAAGGTGTCCCTTGGACACACTCATCATGGGCGGACCGACGAAATATAACATCTCCCACTCGCAAATGATGAGCTTGATGATGCTCTATCAATAACATAAGGCATTCAACATTCATCTACCTTAGAAACAATTCATACTGACAAGAAAATCGTGCGACTAGTAAGTAAACTTGCACTTGTGACCTAGGGACAACATAATGGCTATAACCCCAAAAAGAAATAAGCAATTGATGTCTCATAGTGCCCTAGACAAATTTTGTTACATCAGTCCAAGTATACCTATCACTTAAAGGCTATACTTGTTTTTTCTCAAAAACACCATGTATTTACAATTATTTTTGAAACCCATTGAAAGCGAAATACTTGGTCGACCGGTTAACACATGTGATAGATGTAAAACAACAATAGTCTTCCTTTACACTCATGTCTCTCTCCATTTCAGAACAACTGCTTTTCTAGACATGTCCCATAAAGCCATATCTACTCATGACCGCCGGTAACATGTTAAAGTAGCAACATTGATCTTTTACTTTGAGAATATAGTCAGAAGCAACATAAGGCATAAAGTAAGGTAAATTATAAATTACCTCAAGGACTCACATGATGAATAAATATGAATAATTGTATTCATCTCTCTTATTGGTCAAATAAAGCACATGTAGTATGAATTACATGCTATAGTGGATTTCTCTTTCTATAAGAGCGTATGCCATTTATTAAACCTATATGTTATACGGATCTTAGCCTAAACATGGTCACGTGCTTCTAACATACGTTTAGCCCGAGTGCTATATCAGCTCACTTTCCACAGCGTCCAATTTAGTACTCGCATCCAGCTACCTTTAGACATAAATGATTGTGGAACTATCATATTCATTCTTATCACATATGAATAACAGACCTCATCTTGATTCCAATCAAGACGATATTAAATCGTTTTATGTACTAAATTGCTCTTCCAGCATTGATAGTATATATCGTCTCATCTCAACCCGCTTATAATAGCATTTGAGGTGATTGCTCATGTGAGTGAGCCAATCATTGTAATATCCACAATTTCAATCCCTGAGAAATGGCTATGGTTTAAGTTTGGTAGTTTTTCAATTGGAACTAATTTTTACTCTTGTTCTAGAAAGCCCAGTTTCGAATCCTTTATATCCCTTCGTATTGTTATTTTTTTGGAAACTTTTGTGATCTGAATTTCCTGCCACTTCCTTCTTGAAAGTTTCTCCAAACATCTTGAATTTTTACATACTTTAATTTCAGAATTTTTGGACTTGATATGAGTAGTATGATAGCCTAATTTCCAGACCGTGTAAAACTGCATAGAATGGATATTTTGATGATGTTCACACTTTCTTTATTTTCTACAAGCTTTTTTGGGCTGATTTTGAAAACATTTTCCTTAATAAAAGTTGTTGAGAACTTCTTTTTCTATAACATATATAAATTTGAGAATTTTTTGAGATTATTTGGATTTTGGAAAGAGCTTACTTTGAGAAACAAGAATTCTGTTTCAGCGAACTGCTTTTAATCTGTCTTTGAGCTACTAAAAATTGTGTTTACAGAAAGATTCAGATTTCATGTTCTGCATAAAAAATGTTTGTTAAGGCCTTGTTTATGACATATTCAAATTTGAGAATTTTTGGAGTCCATTTACTATGTTTTCAAGTCCGATTTCATGAACAGTGCAAAACTGTCAAATTTTGTTAGATTTCAAAAATTCATTATTTTCTATATAAGAACGTTGGAATCTCGACTTGATGTCTTTTGATGATATTTGAGGACATTCCCGCGCCGAACCTCGAGTTGAATGAGATTATTATACTTGCTTTATCGCGAAAAACCATTAGAAAATCTTGAGAACTAAGCATGATGCGGATTGTGATTTTAGTGCCAATGAGTCTATTTCGTGTGACCCGATGGGCCTGAATCAATTACGCAAGAAACCAGCAAATCCAGAAGGCTCTAGGGAGTCCACGGTCTAGAAAAGTTTAGAAGAGGCTAGAAGATAAGGCTTTGACATGGTCAAAGCTTCTCCTTCAAGCTTTCATTATTAAGGTTTGTCATGACTGTCGCGACCTAAAATTTCTCAGGCTAATGGATTATTAAGACTAAGCTGAACTCGGGCCCTCCCAAGCCCTACCAATTCGCAACTTACGATTTAAGTTCTTAACGTGCAAATGCTTTTATGCTTAGAGTCACCACTAATCTATTTGCGGTAGGTCGATTAGAAACCTAAATAAAACATAGGGAGATATGTTTTATTCCTACGAACTAGAGATTCTAAGCCCGGAGACTTGGTTATACTAGATTTAGTTTAACGCCCTTTCGGTACCTTTTCTTTTCAAAAATATTTATACAGCAGTCTGGATCCATTTTAACTTAGTCACTAGCATTTGAGGTGATCATACAGGTGCGCAAACCACCAAAGTAATACCCAATAATCAAAACATTAAATAAATTGCAAGATTGGAAGAATTACTTACCTCGAAGCAACGTAAGCATCTGCATTGTTAACTAGAAAGTCACATAAATAATCCTAATATGATTTCTAATTAACAAGCAATTCACTCAATTTTTTTTAATTTTCACTTATTTAAATAAAAACTAATCTATATGTAATGATGTGCAAAATTTAGCATGTGATTAATGCAGCCTAACATGCAAACTATATGACATGCGACAACGTGACATATTTCTAATGACGGGTAAATAATTTATTTTTTTATTTTTCCAATGAAATTCGGAATTAAAAATGTCAATTATCTAAATATGCAATTTTAAACTAAAGAAATTAACCTATTCTAAAGCAATCTTTTTGGTATTTTTTTTATCGAAATTCGAAATTAAAATCAACCCGAAAAGAACTATCAAGGTTAGAATAATATCTAACTAAATTAGGAAATAAATTACTCTAATTCCTAATTTAAATTGGAAATTATCTTATCTTTCTAGCTAATTTCGGTTGTCCTATTCTATTCAAAAAAGGGTCATCTAGATATATTCTAAACATGCAACATTATCTTCTAAGAAATCAATTCAAATTACATCTAATCTTTTTGGCTTTTCTTTTAAAGAAACAAAATCAAATAAGAGATAAACACCATCATTAAATCAATATCCACACAATCTGCAAAATTTTTCTTATCAAATTTAAATGAGGCAAAGAAATCAAACTAACGGTCATATCTATAGGGTTATAGATATTGACGGAAAGCTGATTGTTCAAATTTGGAAAACAAATAAAATCTACTATCATATCCAAGTGATTATGGATAAGATAACGATTTTCCGCATTGCCGCGTATCGTATCTTAGGGATAAGGTCGGATAGTCTTCCAGATACGTTGCCAAATTAGGAATGATTCATAATTTTGGGTATTTTCAAATATTGCGGATATCGCAAAATTACCCTAAGATATCTAGCTATCCACCAAAATATTCACGAAATATTCAAACACCCGAAAATTAGAAAATTAAATATTTAAAAAAAATATTCGGATAATCTTATCTAATTTGCGGATATCTTTCAAATTTGAATCACCGATGGATCAAGTTTGCGGATCGCGGGACGATCGGTGATGGGCGGTCGACGGTGGCTTACGACGGCAGCGGTGCAAGGGCGCGATAGGGCAGTTGTGCGGCGGGGCAGGAGCAGCGGCGTGGCTAGGCAGGAACAGCGGCACGACGAGTAGCGTGGTGTCGTTGGTGCAGGGGCAGCGGCGGTGCAGGCGTCTACGGGTGAGTGGCGGTGCAGCAAATGGCGGTGGCATGCAGCGGTGGTGGGACGCGGCGTTGGAAACAGGAGTGAGGCACAGCGGTGCAGCGAGCGGCGGTACGGCGTGGAGTTAGGAGCAAGAGTGAGGCGCAGCAGTGCAGCAAGCGGCGGCACGGCAAGCGGTGGTATGGCGAGCGGCGACGGGATCATGAGTGAGACGCGGCAGTGCGGCGGCGGCAGGACAAGTCCCCCGTCATCCGTTGACAGGAGGCGCGGCGACAGGACAAGTCCCCCGTGATCCTCTCTCTGGCTCTCTTCATGTGATTCACTCGTGAATTCTTTGAAAATTTTGAACTGAAAATTATGAAAGCTCCTCTTGATTATGACGCATAACCATATATTTATATCGCAACCTCAAGTTAATTAGCTGGGCTTTCTAGTTCTAATGGGCTTAGGTTTATGCTTTATTTTTTAATTTTATTTAATTCCAAATTGGCTGAATTAATTTGGGCTTTTCATTCAATTAAGTTTAATGGGCTGATTTAAGCTCAAATTAAGACAACCAAGGCTTTTTTAGACTTGTGATTTTCGGCCTCCTACCTTCCGAGTGAGCCGAGTTTTGTTCAGTGCCTAAGCTCAATTTACGTGACGGATTTTCAACTTTCTCGCCACCGTCGATCCGATGCAGAATGCAACTAACCTATATGAACTTAAACTATATGCTATGCAATTTTAATTTTTTTTTTATGGGTTAAAATTTAATCCCTAATTTTCTATGCCAATGGTTGATCGAAATTTAGGTGTTAACAATGACTCATTAAATGGCCATTGACTTAGAAGCCCTCTTCATAATGACAAGCCTTAAATGAAGTTGGACTTTGGAGGCCCCTTCATCATGAAAAGCCATAAATGACCTTAGACTTTTGAGGCCATTCATGATGTTATTTTGTCTCCTTTTATTAATGGCCTACAGTGATGACTAAGGAAGGACTTTTATAAATAATGAAGTGTGTGTGTGTGTGTGTGAGAGAGAGAGAGAGAGCCTCACATGAAGCCCTCCGCCCTCACGCCATTTCCTCTTCATTCTCACACTATCACCATCTCGCTTCTTGCTTCCTTGCTTCTTGTTCACGCCAAATAGAGAGAGGGAAAGAGGAAGAGCTGCACCAACTCGCCATACCTCTCTAGTGTTTGGTCACATAAAGTCCACGTTCAAGGGCCGTGTGATAGTGTTCAAGCCATACACCAAGAACCGCCCGAGACTCGCCAAGGCCCTCGTGTCCATCAGATGACTTTTATTTTCTAGCTCTTGTTTTATAACGTTAGGTAAGTAAACTTCCTAATATCGGGAAAGGAAGTTGTGACGCGTTGTAACATGGTTTGCTTGGACTGTTTCTTGATCATTTGGTTGATCATAGTTGGTTCAATCCCTTGATTTGATCATGTTTTATGTTTGATGTTTGTCTTGAGTTAGGACCGAGATTTGGTTGGTAAAGTGCATATGTTATAGCCATAAGTGGTGTTCTCTTATATGAATTTTGTTATTGATCTGCCATTTATGCGGGTGTGGTAAGAGCTGACTCATGTTAATGGTGATCCCCTCGTCCTCGCTTGATATTAGAAGGTTTAGTTGCCGAGTCTCCCCAACTCATCCCATGTCGTTTCCTTTTCAAGTCCGAAGAATGGCATCTCCCCCGACCCGGTTCGGCAACCTCGTGGAAATGAAAGTCGAAGTGCTCACCGTGATAGATGCCCAAGAAGGCCAAGCCTATTGCCAGATCACGACGTATGTGATGATTGATGAGGGCCTAACGGACTTAGTGCCTCACCCGTACGTAGCATGGCATGGCTATACTGACGGAGAATGGGTTGGACCCCTATATAGGTTCAATGGACCTTTTGGCGATGTAGGTAGGCCGGCTCCGGGGCATGCCACGGGTGGGGTGTAGATCAGCCATGCGGATGGGAAGCGGGGAGGAGATGTGGATAGAGTTAGAAGTGAGAAGATGAAGTAAAGGGGATAGGATCACCCAAGCCGAGTTTTGCTATTCATAGTTGGCTAAGAACAGATGAGTCTCTAGAATATGCGTGTGAAATATGTGTTGTTTGCCATCGGCCAAAAGGCTTGTTAAAATATGTTTGTATGCACTGTAAATATAAGGTTTGCTCATGATACTACTTGTCTAAATTCTGCTATTGTTCTGAATGTGATTGTCCCGAGTTTTCGTTTCCGCTTGTGCTTATTAAAAAGATAACAATAAACGAGACGTCACGTTAATGACCCCGAGGTAGGGGCTTTACAATCTAATTTAGTATTAGAGCAGGTTCCCCTCCAGTAAGTGCAAGTTCGGTGTTGAGCCAAGAAGAAGTTGCGGAATCTTGAAAGGACCCGATCCGATGAGGGCAGAGAGTGGTAACCGAAATAGAACCTGATCAAGGAACGGCTCTTGGCTATGAAGTGAACGTCGGGGTGTGATGCCTAATTAAGGTGCGGCTTTTAGCAAGAGTGGTCATCGGGGTTGAGGACCTGAACAAGGTACGGCTCCTAGCAAGCTTCTAGGATGATGGGTAAGAGAGGAACAAACCGAACTATGCACTGCATGGGGGAGAATGAATTTGAAATCCAAGCGGAAATAAAGACCTAGAGTGATAAGGTGCGCTGAAGTTAGGGTAGTTAGCTAAGAAACACCCCTAAGCATGTGAGTGATTGGTTTTGGTTGAATAGGTTATGTGCTAATAATTGTTTGTGACCATTGACCTATTCTTGTGTTTTAGAACGATCCCTTAGAATACCAATATGAATGCTCGGGACTCGGTTGCAACCTCAACCTCGAAGGGAAATTCAAATCAAGACCCCCAAATATACGGAATTATGCAAGCTCTAGCGATCGTGGGAGAACTGTTGGGACAGCACGCCCAACAACGAATGCCTAATACTGAGAATGTGGCAGCAAATGGAAATAGAAATGGTGACCGTACGATGCATAGATTGGTCGAGTAATTCCTAAAGCTCTGACTCTCGAAATTTGCTGGAATGGGAGATCCCGAAGAGACGGAATCCTGGATCGATAAGTTACAGAAAGTATTTGAACTTTTGAGATGTTTCGAGGAAGAGAAAGTGACCTTGGCGACATACCAATTGTAGGGTAACGCCAATTACTGGTGGAAAGCAACAAACGAAATCGTGTTCCCAGGAAATATGGCTGTCAACTGGAATGCCTTCGTCGATGCATTTAACGGAAAGTATTTTTTCGAGTGTGCTCGTGATTGAAAGATGAAGGAATTCTTACAACTTCAGCAAAATAATATGACAGTGGACTAGTACGAAGTAAGGTTCGCTCAATTGTCAAGGTATGCCCCTAGACTTATTGAAGATCTAGTGGAAAGGGCAAAAAGATTCCGAGATGGTTTGAACCCAGACATCCGAAGTCAATTGGTGCCGCTGAACCTTAAGGATTACAATAAGCTATATGAACAAGCCCAGTTAGTGGAGAAAGTGTCCTTAGAACGAGCTACCACTGCAACTAACCAAGGAAAGCCCTATCATCCGGCTTCTCGATCCAACCAGCATCATGACAAGAGACTGATGTTGGGAGAAAAACATTTCTCTACTCCCAACAAGAAGATAAAAAATCAGAAGCCAATTTCCATTACATGTGATGTATGCCATACTTGCAGAAGGTATCATGGAAATGCTCTGTGTCTAGTACAAATGGGAGCATGTTTCGGCTGTGGTCAACAAGGCCACCACATAAAGGATTGCCCGCAATGACAGCAAGTAAATCAGTCACAACAACCACAAGTGATGCAACAAAACGGAGTTCCACCGCATGATAATTGTCCTCTAGCTCAAGGAAGGATTTATGGAAAACTCCAAGAATGTTATTACGGAGACTTGATAAATCGGGTGACCGGAACTGTACTTGTGCTATTTTATCATAGTATTTATATACGGCATTTCAATACACCCGAAAGATCCAAGCAAGCATAAGAAATACTTAAGGATGGTAAAAGATAAATTAGAGTGGCGTAGCGGAAGTGTAGGAAGCCAAGGTTTAAAGACATTCACCTAAAGAAAATTTCAAGCGTTTTTTCCTAAAAAGCTAATAAGGCTACCTTCAAAAAGGAAGGTAGAATCCAACTGTAATAATGGTTATCAGCAAAGCATCAATATGGCACCATTTAAGGCATTATATGGTCGAGCTTGTAGAGCTCCAATCAGTTGGGACAAGGTCGAGAAAAAGAAGGTCACAGATTTAGAGTTAGTCCAACTCACCATAGATGATGTCCAGATAAGTAAACAAAGACTTAGGACGGCATAAGTCGGTAAAAGAATTAGGCTAACAGGCGCTAGAAACCGCTTAAGTTTTAGGTAGGCGACTATGTCTTTCTGAAGGTGTCACTAATGAGGGGTGTGTCACACTTCGAAAGGAAAGGTAAGTTAAATCCCAGATACGCATGACCTTTTTAAATTCTAGAAAGAACAGGAAATTTAGTCTATTGGTTGGCACTGCCATCGAAACTTGCTTAGATACATGTTGTGTTTCATGTATTAATGTTGAGAAAGTATGAGACGATTCGACAAGCGTGCTAAATTTCGACGAGGTCGAATTGGACAGCAGACTATCCTCTGTTGAAGAGCCGGTGCGGATCGTGGATCATAAGAAGTAAGTGTTGAGAAGAAAGGCCATTCCCTTAGTAAAGGTCTTGTGGTGTTACCATGAAATAGAAGAAGCTATCTAGGAAAGTGGAGAATTAATAAAGCGTTAATATCCCCACTTGTTCGAGGAACTAGGTACATTTTAAATTTTAGGAACGGAATTCTTTTAAAGGGAAAGAATTGTAACATCCTTAATATTAGTATCTGGGAAATGGCTATGGTTTAAGTTTGGTAGTTTTTCAATTGGAACCAATATTTACTCTTGTTCTGAAAAACCCAATTTCGGATCCTTTGTACCCCTTCGTCTTGTTATTTTTGTGGAGACTTTTGTAATCCAAATTTCCTAACACTTCCTATTGAAAGTTTTTCCAAATATCGTGAAGTTTTACATACTTTAATTTCAGAATTTTTGGACTTGATATGAGTATCACGATAGCCTAATTTCTGGACTGTGTAAAACTGCCCAGAATAGATATTTTGGTGATGTACACACTTTCTTTATTTTCTACAATCTTTTCTGGGCCGATTTTGGAAAATTTTCCTTCACAAAAATTGTTATGAAATTCTTTTTCTATAACATATATAAATTTGAGAATTTTTCGAGATGATTTGGATTTTGGAAAGAGCTTACTTTGAGAAATAAGAATTCTGTTCCAGCAAACTATTTTTAGTCTGTCTTTGAGCTACTAAAAATTATGTTTCTAGAAAAATTCAAATTTCGTGTTCTTCATTAAAAATGTTTGTTAAGGCCTTGTTTATGACATATTCAAATTTTAGAATTTTTGCAGTCCATTTACTATGTTTTCAAGTCCGATTTCGTGAACAGTGCAAAACTGTCCGCTTAAGTTTTAGGTAGGCGACCATGTCTTTCTGAAGGTGTCACTAATGAGAAGTGTGTCACACTTCGAAAGGAAAGGTAAATTAAATCCCAGATACGCATGACCTTTTTAAATTCTAGAAAGAACAGGAAATTTGGCCTATTGGTTGGCACTGCCATCGAAACTTGCTTAGATACATGTTGTGTTCCATGTATTAATGTTGAGAAAGTATGAGATGATCCGACACGCGTACTGAATTTCGACGAGGTCGAATTGGACAGCAGAATATCCTATGTTAAAGAGCTGGTGCGGATCGTGGATCGTAAGAAGTAAGCATTGAGAAGAAAGGCCATTCCCTTAGTAAAGGTCTTGTAGTGTCACCATGAAATAGAAGAAGCTATATAGGAAAGTGGAGAATTAATGAAGCGTTAATATCCCCACTTGTTCGAGGAACTAGGTACATTTTAAATTTTAGGGACGAAATTCTTTTAAAGGGGGAGAATTGTAACATCCTTAATATTAGTCTCTGGGAAATGACTATGGTTTAAGTTTGGTAGTTTTTCAATTGGAACCGATATTTACTCTTTGTTCTGGAAAACCCAATTTCGGATCCTTTGTACCCCTTTGTCTTGTTTTTCCTAACACTTCCTTATTGAAAGTTTCTCCAAATATCATGAAGTTTTACATACTTTAATTTCAGAATTTTTGGACTTGATATGAGTAGCACGATAGCCTAATTTCCGGACTATGTAAAACTGCCCAGAATTGATATTTCGGTGATGTACACACTTTCTTTATTTTCTACAAGATTTTCTGGGCTGATTTTGAAAAATTTTCCTTTACAAAAGTTGTTGCGAAATTCTTTTTCTATAACATATATAAATTTGAGACTTTTTCGAGATGATTTGGATTTTGAAAATAGCTTACTTTGAGAAACAAGAATTCTATTCCAACGAACTATTTTTAGTCTGTCTTTGAGCTACTAAAAATTGTGTTTATAGAAAAATTTAAATTTCGTGTTCTTCATGAAAAATGTTTTTTTAAGGCCTTGTTTATGACATATTCAAATTTTAGAATTTTTGGAGTCCATTTACTATGTTTCAAGTCCAATTTCGTGAATAGTGCAAAGCTGTCCAGTTTTGCTAGATTTCAAAGATTTATCATTTTCTATATAAGAACATTGGAATCTCAACTTAATGTCTTTTGGTGATATTTGAAAACATTCCCGCGCTGAACCTCGCGTTGAACAAGATTTTATACGTGTTTTGTCGCGAAAAATCCTCAGAAAATCTTGAGAACTAAGCATGATGCGGCTTGTGATTTTAGTGCCAATAAGTCTATTTCGTGTAACCCAATGGGCCCGAATCAACTTTGCAAGAAAATAGCAAATCCAGAAGGCTCTAGGGAGTCCACCGTCTGGAAAAGTTTAGAAGAGGCTAGAAGATAAGGCTTTGACATGGTCAAAGCTTCTCCTTCAAGCTTTCATTATTAAGGTTTATCATGACTCATTAAATGGTCCTTGACTTGAAAGCTCCCTTCATGATGACAAGCCTTAAATGAAGTTGGACTTTAGAGGCCCCTTCATCATGACAAGCTATAAATGACCTTAGATTTTTAGGCCATTTCATGATGTTGTTTTGTCTCCTCTTATTAATGGCCTAGAGTGATGACCAAGGAAGGATTTCTATAAATAGTGAAGAGAGAGAGAGAGAAAGAGAGAGAGAGCCTCATATGAAGCCCTCCTCCCTCACGCCATTTCCTCTTCATTTTCACGCCATCACCATCTTGCTTCTTGCTTCCTTGCTTCTTGTTCACGCCAAATAGAGAGGGGGAGAGGAAGAACCGCACCAACCCGCCATACCTTTCTAGTGTTCGGCCACATAAAGTCCACGTTCAAGGGCCGCGTGATAGTGTTCAAGCCACACACCAAGAACAGCCCGAGACTTGTCGAGGCCCTCGTGTCCATCACACGTCTTTCATTTTATAGTTCTTGTTTTATACTGTTGGGTAAGTAAACTTCTTAATATTGGGAAAGTAAGTTGTGATGCGTTGTGACACGGTTTGCTTGGACTGTTTCTCAATCGTTTGGTTGGTCGTAGTTGGTTCAATCCCTTGATTTGACAATGTTTTATGTTTGATGTTTGTCTTGAGCTAGAACTGAGATTTGGCTGGTAAAGTGCATACGTTATAGCCATATGTGGTGTTCTCTGGTGACTTTGCTATTGATCCGCCATTGATACGAGTGCTGTAAGAGCTGACTTATGTTAACGGCAATCCCCTCTTCCTCGCTTGATATTAGTAGGTTTACTTGCTGAGTCTCTCTAACTCATCTCCCGTTATTTCTTTTTTAGGTCCGAAGAATGGCATCTCTCCCGACCTAGTTAGGCAACCTAGTGGAAATGAGAGCTAAAGTGCTCACCGTGATAGATGCTCAAGAAGGCTGAGCTTATTGGCGAATCACGACGTATGTGATGATCGATAAGGGCTTAACGGACTTGGTGCCTCACTCGTACGTAGCATGGCATGGCTACACTAACGGAGAATGGGTTGGGCCTCTATGTGGGTTTAATGGACCTTTTGGCGATGTAGGCGAACCAACTTCGGGGCATGCCACAGGTGGGGTGTAGATCGGCCATGCGGACGGAAATTGGGGAGGAGATATGGGTAGAGTTAGAAGCGAGAAGATGAAGTAGAGAGGATAGGATCACCCAAGTCGAGTTTTGCTATTTATAATTGGCTAGGAACTGATAAACCTCTAGAATATGCGTGTGAAATATGTGTTATTTGCCATGGCCTGAAGGGCTTGTTAAAATATGTTTGCATGCACTGTAAACATAATGTTTGCCCATGATGCTGCTTGTCTAAATTCCGTTATTGTTCTGAATGTGATTGTCTCGAGTTTACGTTTCTGCTTGTGCTTATTAAAAAGATAACAATAAACGGGACACCACGTTAATGACCCTGAGGTGGGGGCGTTACGGTCTATTGCCTGGTGACCTACCTTTCGACAATATATGTGTGTTTGTGCTAGTCTCATAACATTGTACTAATTGATAAAACATCAATTCCTTAATAAACAAGTACAATACATATACACACATAATCCAGTAATCATCAACAAATATTACATATCACATGAGACATCCTTTGGGTCAAGAGCACATCTCTAGAAACAGCCTTCGTGAATGGATCAACAACCATCATGTTGCTTGAATATATTGCAGGACTACTTCCTTATGCGCTATTATATCTCTAATGAAGTTATTCTTTATGTCAATGTGTTTTGTCTTACCATGATACTTAGGATCCTTCACATAAATAATGGCTGCTTGACTATCGCAATATATTGTCACAAGTCTTGGGACATTAATGACAATGGCTAAATTTTCCAAAAAATGTTTTAGTCATACTGCTTCCTACACTGCAGTAGAACATGCAATAAATTCTACCTTCATCGTAAATAAAGCTGTGTATGTCTGTTTCTTATTATTCCAAGAAATTGCACCATCATTAAGTAAAAAAGCACATCCATATGTCGATTTACGTTCATCTAGGTCTCCTCCCCAATCAGCATCAGAGTATTCTAATAAGCGTAAATCGCTCCCTTGATAGCAAAGTCGATAGTCCAAAATGCTTTTCAAGTATCTCATGATCCTCTTAACTGCTTTTCAGTGTGCTTGACCAGAATTTGATTGATATCAGCTCACTAACCTCACAGTATGACATATGTCGGGTTGAGTACATATCATAGCATACATCAAAATTTCTAAAACACTAATGTAAGGAACAATTAACATTTCTTTCTTTTGTTCTAGAGTCTTAGGACACATCTTAGTACTCATGCCTTCGCCTCGCATGATAGGGTATCAATTGGATTACAGTGCTGCATATTGAAGTGTTCAAGAATCTTCATTATATAAGACTCTTGTAACATAACAAGGAATTTGTTTGATCGATCTCTTTCAATATTAACTCCCAATATATTTGCAGTTTTTCCCGTGTCCTTCATTTCAAAATTAGATGACAACTATTCTTTTATGATTATAACCAAACTCTTATCATTCCCAGCCAATAGAATATCGTCCACATAAAGAGATAAAATCATAAATATATCCTTGGACTGTTTGATATACACAGTAATCCTCTTCGATCATTGTGAACCCAAAAGAAGTTATAGCTCGATAAAAATGAAAATACCACTATCTAGATGATTGCTTAAGGCCATAAATTGAGCGATGAAGTTTGCAAACTTTATGCTCTTGACCTTCAGCAATAAAACCTATCGGTTGCTTCATATAGATTTATTCATCTAGTTCTCCATTGAGAAATACTGTCTTTACATTCATTTGATGTAATTATAAGTCCAAATGTGCAATAATGGTTAGGATAAGGCGTATGGAGGCAAACTTTATAATTAGTGAAAAAGTTTCCTCATAGTCTACACCTTCTTGTTGAGTATAATCTTTCGTCACTAGGCGAACCTTATACTTTTCAATGGATTCATCCACCCTTCGTTTAATCTTGAAAATTCATTTGTTTCCAATAGCCTTGCGATCGGGTGGTAGATCAACCAAGTCCCAGACGTGATTTGTCCTCATGGACTACATTTCGTCTTTCGAAACTTTTCTTCATTCTTCCTTGTCAGGAGATGAGAGAGCCACTTGAACTGTTTTAGGCTTCGCATCATCTTGTGGAGCAATCATAAATGCTTCCCCTTTAATCTCAAATCAACGAAGGGGAATACTTTTACGATTACTTTTACGCAACTAAACTTCTTGAGAATCCAGTTCGTCAGGCAATGCTACACTCCCACTAGGTCTTGTATGTTGAGGTAAATCTGTATTTGCCTCTATAACATTAGTAGGTGTGTTATTGGGATTTTACATCTCATATAATTGGAAGTCCTTATCGATCTTATCTCTACTAGGAAAATCGTTCTCCAAGAAAGTGACTTCTCATGACTCTATTTCAATCTCATTTCCATTAGTTTGTTCATCTTTGAACACGTACCCTTTGGAGTGTTCAGAGTATCTAATAAAGATACACTTCTTCCCTCTAGGGCCTAATTTACCATATTTATGGGAAGAATCATGAACATATGCTGCACACCCCTAAGGTCGTAGATTACTTAAATTTAGTTTCCTACCAATCCACAATTCATAAGGGGTGGAAGTAACTGACTTAGAGGGCACACAATTAAGTATATAGACAACAGTCAGTAACGCATCTTCTTAATATGAGACAAGTAGATTTGTTTGCGCCATCATAGACCTAATCATTTTCAATAAGGGTCTATTCCTTCTCTTTGCAATCCCATTTTGTTACAGAGTACTAGGAATAATCAATTGTCTTACAATTCCCTTTTCATCATAAAGAGCCTTGAACTGCTCGGATAGATACTCACGTCCGCGATTTGTCTTCAATGCCTTTATTATTTTGTTCAACTTATTCTCTCTACCAAAACTATAAACTGTCTAAAGCAATCTAATGCTTCGGACTTATGGGAGATCAGAAAAACATAACCAAAACGCATAAAGTTATCTATAAAAGTGATGAAATATGAGGCTTCATAACTCGCTCTCACATTTAATGGATCACAAATGTCAGAACGTATGAGTTATAATGGAAGTTCAGCTCTGGTTCTTTTACCAAATGGTTTTCTAGTTGTTTTTCTCGCTAGACAATGTTTACATACGGGTAGTTCAACATTTGCGAGTGACCCCAAAAGGCCTTCTCTTGCTAATCGTTTTGTTCTTTATAACCTAATGTGACCCAGTCTAGCATGCCAAGTACTTACATCAATCTCCATATTACTAGAGGATGCAATTAAAGAAAAACAACCATCAACATTAACTTTGTACACATCATAGTCAATGTCTAATACCATAAAACCACTCAATATATGACTAGAACCGTAATAAACTGTTCTAAACAAAATGTCAACACAATCACCATAAAAATTAAATACATAACTTAAGCTAAGAAGAACAACTATAGAGACCAAGTTTCACCGAATATCTGGAGCATAGAGGACATTATGTAGGAATAGGTTTTGACCACCAGAAAGATTAATTTACATGTACCAATACCCTTCACTTCTACTCTTGAGTTATTTCCAACATATATCCATCTTCTTTCAGACTGTATTCGACGATACTCCATAAGTGCTTCTTGATCTCTAGCTACGTGTTCTGTTGCTTCTGAGTCTTTAGTTGATATTAGATGAGATTCAGCAAGCATTACAGTGCTAGAAACAAAAACATTATTCAAAGTAATGGAGTAATGTGGTACCTTTTTCGGCTTAGTTCATTCACGAGCGAAGTGGTCTAATTTACCACAATTATAGCACTTCATCTTGGCCTTGTCCTTCTTACCGCCCTGCTTTTTGCGTCGAAAGGTCTTAGCTCTCTTACGTGTATGATCAGTCTCTTTCTCTTTATTGTTGAATTTATGGTTCCTTTTGCGCTTAAAGCTCGAAACTTTGCTCGAACCTGATTCAGCAACATAAGCATGAGTAAATGATTTTGTTGCCTCTAGGCGCTCAACTTCTAATTCCAAATGACACGCAATATCGTCAAAAGTGATGATATTCTCATCGCGTGTCATATTGATTTTCATATGTTTCCAGCTGTTAGGAAAAGACCTTATAACAGCCTAAATTTGCTATTTAGTAGTTAGGGTATGACCTATCGACTTTAGCTCACGTATCATGTTTGACATCTCCCGAAGATGCTACCTCATTGTTAGATTTGAGCGCTTCTGGTATGTGTCAAATTTGATGGTGAGCCTCCTCAATTTAGTGGCAGACGTACCTTCAAACTTATCTTTCAAGGCAACCCATATTACTTGAGCTTTGTCATAACTTTCAAACTCACACATGAGATTATCTTACATACAACTCAGCAACGTGATGCGAGCAATGCTATTTTTCTTTTTCCAAACTTGATAAGTTTCTTGATCTTTTCTGTGTTGAGTAGAAGTTCCATGCTTAGGTTCATCTATGGTGTGGTTGAGGATTTCCAAAACCTCTTACTTTTCAAGGATATACTGAACTTTTTGGTGCCAAATATCATAATTGTCACCGTTCAGCTTCTCACCCTTGTTGAAGTCAACCACAATGGTCTTGAATGCCAAAGCCATAATCAATTTCTATTACATATTGACATGATAAACACAGAATCAATACTAGCACATTTTCCACATAAATACATTTTAATTTCAGCAAAGACAAACTAAATTAATGATATTTCAACAAAAGATATCGAAACGAAAGTTCACTATGCTCCCAATCAACTTTGGCATACAATTGTTCTATTATCATTAACTTGCTTAATTTGCGCAAATTGTAAGTTCTAGATAAGAACTCCTTTAAATTCTACTAACCTACGAACTCCCACTAGAAAAGATGATTACGATGATCACCAACTTACAAATACTTCATTACATCAAATATAATCATATGCGAAATTCAAGACATAATGAAAAGACAATGATCTCTAGCCATTGTTCGAGTCAGCTCGGAACTGAAATTGCAAGCACGTTAAGCCTTATAAGCATGATATCAATGAAGCATGCTCTACACATTCTATTATGTGGTGATTTACATGTAAACCAATTTCTGTATTACTAAAATCATAGGAAAATACAAGTAAAAATGCAATAATACCCCAAAAAATATGCATATTTAGGGTTCCGTACGCATTTTTATACCTTTAAAAGCTTCGAACATATAAAATAATTATAACACAATGTAGAGAATTTCAATACGAACACAATAGTATCAAACACGCTCCAATCGGAGCTTCCATGCCCCCACACGCGCCGCCTGAGTGCGAGGCGCGTGCAATTCACACTCCATGCTCCAAATCGATCTTAACCCGGTCCGACCGATCAACAGGTCGGGTCAATAACTGGGTTTACCGGTTGTCGGAGGGTCGGGTTGCTAGCGAGATGACACCATCAATGACATCAGCGTCTCAGTTACCGGTAATTCTGCTGACGTCATTAATGACGTCATCAAGCGCCCATTGGCCGACGTGCGTGTGGCCCTCGCGTTGGAAGAGCCAGCACATTGGGCATGTGGCGCCCATGCGATGCGGCTTCTGACCACCCTTGTTTGAGCGTCCGGCATCTTCCAGCGGCGTGCCACCCATTAGTTTGATCGTCTCGATGAGGTCTTTCACCGTGCTTGATGAAAAATGATTTTCTCCATAAAAATATTTCAAAAACGATCATAACAGAACCGACATTTTTCCTCCAAGCCCGTTCTTCGCATTTGATTTCGTTTTCGACAATTCATGTTGCAATTTCCGAGCAATGAACATCCAGACGACATGAAGTTCATCCTCTTGATTCCCATATAAAATAACAAGCGTAAAAATTCGACGGAAAAACAAGGCAGAGATCATAACCATGGCTCTGATACCAATGTTGAAAGCGAGTGTTGTGAGAATCAATTAACCTGTTCAATGCACTATGAACAAATTTTCCAGGAACATACGTTGAATCACCAGCGAACGATGAACGGATCTACTTCACGTTGATCTGAATACAATCATGAGGAAAGTATTCTCGTTCCACAGTGTTAATACTGATTATCTTATCAAAACAGATACGGAATCCTTATGCATCGTTCTTTGACGGAGAGAGAGAGAGAGAGAGAGAGAGAGAGAGAGTTCTATTCTTCAGAACTTACCTATCTCTTGTTTATTTTTCATCCTGAGGAAGTTACCTTAACTTCCATTAAGAAACTTCTCTCGCACCTCTTCAAAAGGTGTCTCTCAGACATATGCATAATTAGAGCAAATGGTGCCCCTTGGACACACTCATCATGAGTAGATCGATGAAATATAACATGAGAAAATGTAAAGACTAAACATCCTATGAGTTATGTGGTTAGAAAATGCTAAGAGTGTTTGAATGACTTATGTAACATCCTCGATTCTAACCATATTTCGGCAAGAGAAGTAGCTTAAACTGTCAATGCACTAATAGCAGGGTTAGACCATGAGTCGATTCACGAATCGTACATGGGCCAACTATTCGATTAAGAAGGGCAATTGATGGTCGCTTGACTAGAGTACTCGACCATGGAAAATAGTTCAACCATAAGGACCGATACAAGATGATCTTATGACGTAACGGGTCAATCAGTGAAAGGTTAGGAATCGGTTTGACAGAAGTATATATAGTCGGATTATGAATGATTCCGCACGATCATTATACTAAATCCAAACGATCCTAAGCTAATTTCATGAAACCATGTGCTTCGGGTAAATAAGTCAATTCCGCACGATTACATGATAACCGAGAATGATCCGTGGATTGACGAGACTTGAGTATGGATTGATTGACGAATCAACCATAGGTCACGCAAGCAACACCCAAGAGGCCGCCTAACTTGAATAGGCCGTATTAGGGGCACTTCCTATTAAAGTTTAGCCACGAGCCTTGGTTCGGTTATAGATTTTCGATTAAGGATAGTTCAAGGGCTTTCCTTTCCAGGTTAGTCGAGGTAGACCCTGGAAATAGTTTTGGGCCCCCGAAACTTTGTACAAAGGAATTATTGGGTTGAGAAATGAAGCCCACGAGTGGGCTGAGTTGGGCCTCACGCCCAATGTCAAAGCCCAATGAGCCCAAGGAAAGCCGATTAACCTTTTCAAGCTCATTTCTCTTCAAATTGAGCCCGTTCAAGCCCAAGTTTGTTGGCCCAAGCCCAAGCTCAAGCCAAGTGAATAGTGCTCACGAATAGCGTCGTGAATAGTGCCAAGGGCTAAAATGACTAAAATACCCCTTTCATTTTATCTTTATTACATTTTTGTCCTTGGATATTTGTGAAACTTGTTTTGGAAGATTCATTTCTAGCCATTGATCTTGGCTTGTCGAGCAAGAAGTGATCTTGGCCTGTTGGGCAAGAAGTGATCTTGGCCCTCCATTTTTGTGTGTCTTGATAGACACACACACACACACACACACACACACACACACACACACACACACACACACACACACACACACACTCACTCTCTCTCTCTCTCTCTCTCTCTCTCTCTCTCTCTCTCTCTCTCTCTCTCTCTCTCTCTCTCTCCCCTTCAGCCACCTAGCAACACCGCCCCCTTGGCTATTGTTTTCCTATCGTGGAACCACTTGCCGAGCGTTGTGACTGTTTCCTCCGATATGCGTCGTCCGTCCAAGCCGTTTCCTCATTGGTTCGCCTCCACCGCGAGCCAAACTAGCCCCCACAGAATTGTTGAGCTGCTGTCTATGCCATTGTCGCCACCTCGTGTCATTTCCGAACTGAATCACTCGTAGCCCTTGCCACCCCGTCATGCTCGTATCGTCGGAATCGTTAAAGGGTGAGTTAATGCTCTAATCATTTGATTAGTATGTTAAACTTGATTAGGATTAGTTTATATTAAGTTAATTAGGTGGTTAGTGATTAATGGTGATTAATTAGTTGATAGGTTATCAACTAGTTATCGGAAAGTTAGGCGACAAGCTATTGAAGTTTTGGTGATAAGCTATCGCCAAATAGGCGATAGGCTATCAAGGAAATGATGATAAGCTATCGTCAAAAAGGTGATAAGCTATCGTCAAAGGGACGATAAGCTATCGTTAAGGGGACAATAAGCTATCGTTATTTGAATGATAAGTTATCACCTATTAGGTGATAAGCTATCAATAATTTAATGATAAGCTATCACCAAGAGACGATAATCTATCAATATTTGAATGATAAGTTATTGCAATTAAGGCAATAAGTGAATTTTATATGGGTATCTTTTGCTTGATTTAAGTGTTGAATTATGCTCGTTTTATACTATTTAATACATGCTTTACCCTGAAAACTAATTGCCTTATGTAAAACCTTGTTATTTAATTTTAAAAGGGTTTTTGTGGACATATAAATAGTAAACCCCAAGGTGTCGGGTTTATATATCAAGTTTTATAAGTTAAATAGGGTAAGGATGTTTAAAAAGGGAAGCATGCAAAGTTTGATGGTTTAATTGTGTATATGTGATCACGTGTGAATTTATTATTACATTTTTAGGTATGAAAGTCACAGTATTTTGATGTGTAAGCATAACCACGTCTGCATTGGTTAAATGAGAAGAAATGAAATTAGCTTGAGTGATTTAGGTGCTTGCGTGATCACATAATGAAAATCCAATACCCTCGTATGAGTGTGGGTGTACCTTGAATGGCCGTGATGAAACTCCCACCTGATTGCGAGCATGCCTTGAATGGCCGTGATGAGCCCCTGATGGATTTCGGGCGTGCCCTGAGTGGCCGTAATTAATCTCCAGTTAAATTGAAAGACCCCCATTCGAGGACGGGCGTGCCTTGAGCGGCCATGATAGATGCCCAATTATGCCGGAAGACCGCTAACCTTATGTGAGTCATGTGGGTTGTGCCGTAGCCCTATGAGGTCATGGTAATTGGAACACGCGTGAAAGAGTGTGGATGCATTGCACCTGATTATGGGATGAAATTGTGAGACACAGTATGGGACGGGCCAAAACGGTTTCATCTTATAATTGGAACTTGTGTAGATGTCTCGTGCATGAGAATTGTTGAGCGTGTTCTGATTATATCATATACTTGTTGCATTATGATTGCACATGATAGTTTATAATGTAGGGCGTGTGTGCCAAGGTAAGGTAAAAATGCCTGCGATTGTTTAATAACGCGTTTGTTTATGCTAGGCTGGGTAGCTTGCTCGTGTGTATAGTTGGGGCAAAGCATGGGTTGCCTTGCTATTGATCTGCCCTTGATGTGTTGCTACGTGTTTAGGTGCGCCCGAGGCAAGTTGACTTCCTAACCGAGGCTTAGGTTGTTAACTTACTGAGACTTATCTCACTCGTTATTGTTAACCATTTTTTAAGTGCTCGGGTATGAGTACGCATTGCGTTCTATGGGAACTGGCTGTTTTAAGGGGGAACACCCTTTGAGGTTGTCTTTGTGGATAGAAAAGCTAGGTTAACCCTCGACCCGTTTGGTTGTAAACGGGAAGATTTGTGTGGCGGATTTGAAATGTATTAATTTCTGATGTACTACTGTTAATGTATGTATATATATTTGTTGTATGTTTTCCTGTCTATCCCTATTATTGTCATCTGAAGATGTTGTGCTTCTACATGTGCATAATTGAAAGTTCAAATGAATGGATCAGCGATGCGTCCTGGGACTTCACAATTCCATGATCAAGGAAGGATTTTCGTGCGCTCGAGGGATCGGGGCGTAACAACTTAAGTGTGATTATAATGCAAAAACATTTACTTCCATAATCTCATTATCTTCTAATTCCTCGAGCCATATGAGGCGAAACTTGAGTAAGGAGTAGATTTTTGGAGGTTTTTTTTTATATTCGTTGTGTTAGTTTGTTTAGTAGTGGAATCTTGGAGTTGGTTATGGAGACAGAACCACATAAACCTTGTGATAGATTTCTTGTTTTGCTATTATTGTGATTGAACGCTGGTTTTTCGCAATATTCAGTATTTAAATCAAATATTGTCAGTGTCAATCGATGAATTGAGTAAACAAGCATGTTGTTACACTCAAGCGTAACGAAGCATAACGAAAATGGTGGATAGATCCACATCTTGGGCAAGAAAGAAAACTTTCATGAACTAATCTAAAACTGACCACTTAAAGTGTTACTCTATTTAAATATTAAATTACATTTTTATCTAACATTTTGTACTATCTAGAGTATACCACGAAAATATCGAATTTCACGTTAGCGATGCTCAATGCACTTGACAATATTGCGCTAGTGGTAGAGATTGATATTGGTTGCAACGACCACTGATCATGACGGGAGTTGTCACAATGGTCGATGGCATTGGTATATGGTGGCGGCTAAATAATTTAGTTCATTAGTTTAGCGGAAAAGTCAATTTCTCTTCCCTTATTTTTATTGTCTTCTTCAACCTTGAGAGGGTTTGAGCTAGTCTTATCCTCCCTTCCCTCTCTTATTGATTTTGTTTGTGTTTTATTGATATTTTCTTTTTTTTTCTCTCCCGATTTAGATCTAAGAGCTCTTTTCTCCTAGTTTAGTTATAATTCTAAGAGTTTGAACTCTCCAATCTAATTTCATATCTAGGAGCTATCATCCATCGATATAGATTCAGGAGTTTAATAAATATGCTTTTGAAGATTCAATACCCCTCTAGTCTATCCGTGTACATATCCTATTCCAACTTCAATGGTGATTGTAGCATCTCTTTAAACTACACAAATTTGCTCTTCTAAATGTTAGATTTGTGTTTGTTCAACTTGTTTTGATTGTCTCTGTATGACGATGATATAGAGAAAGCCGAATCTAAGCACGCACTACCAATTGAAAATGCCATAGTTATTGGAGAAGGAGTTTTCGTCATGTACTTATCATTGACGAAGATATGAGATCCGTTCTTGTATAATGAGTGTGTGTTTATCTTTGCTTGTGCTCAATTAATCCCCATTGTTTTCTAGATTTAGCTTCATTTTATAGTATTTTGGGTTTTGCTCAATTTCGATTTGCTTTACCATGAAATCAATCTACTTATCATTTATGTTTTTGAACAATGAATATAATTTTCTTTCAACAAAAAAAAATGACTTATAATTTTTTAATTGGAAAATGAATTTATACAGTCAAATTCACTGAGTTGATATTGAAATTTTTTTTAATAGTAGATACTTAATGGTGTGATTTATGAAGGGGAATCACCCAAACTACTGGACTATATGAGTTACAAATCACATAATTTTCCATATTTAGTAAGCTCAATAGGAAAAAATTGACTATATATATTTTTATCTAACTCATTAAAAATTCTTGCTCGATTCGTGGGCACTTTTCCCAACACAGCTAGCATCTCTTCATCAAATCACACAAAGAGAACACGGAAAAAGCAGCTCCAAGTTCCAAGGGCGTCCCCTCAATTCGTACGTATTCCATTAGTTTCTCTTTTGCCCTGCAATGATAAACACACGATGAAGCTCTCGCTTTAGTCAAGTCTCTATGGGCATTTCGAGTTAGATGACAAATTGGAAAAAGTAACGCGGCGTGTTACATGTTAGAATTAAGGAAAAATTTTATATAGGGGTCCGAAATATTCTATTTTTTTAAATAAAGACTTGAAATAGATATTATTTTGAAAATAATTAATATCATAAAAAATTTAAAACTGATATACCTGTAATAATTTTACCAAAAAGTAATTTTTTGATCATTAAAAACCTCAAACTGATACACCTGTGACAAATTTACCCTTCGTTAATTTCCTTTAAATTTTACCGTCAAATTTTTGCTTTAAATAATACGTAACAATTAACGGATGTACCGATTTTGGGTTTTACCCCTCCGTTGTTCACAGATTTATCAATTTGTGATTTTTCATGATATTAATTCAATTTAACGGAGAGTAAATTTATCACGGATGTACTGGTTTATGATTTTTTGTGGTAAAAAAAGTAGTTTAGGATAAATTTGTTACAAGTGTATCAGTTGAGAGTTTTTCGTAATATTAACCTTTTTAAAAAAGAAGACGGAAGTGGTCATGCCAATCTCAAATAAGGGCTTGACTTCATCAACTTGCTAGTCAAGGACATTTTCGTTTAATGACAATTATAATCTAAATTTTAATTAAAAAAATAAAAATTCGAAATCGGCATGAATTTATATAAATATGATGTACATAAATTTCATATTTTCATTAACAAGTATATAAAATCTTTCGATGCCAAGACATGACATAACCATAGAAATCGATTGTGATACGCAAACATGAAATTGAGCAGGGAGACAAGGAAACAGAGGGAAGACCATTGGTGTCAAAAGGACGTGTAATTATTCATCAAAAGAACTTGAAAATCCAGGAAAGCGTAGGGAGGACGAGACGTTCCAAAAGCTGGCTTTGTTTTTTGACCGCCAATGGGGTCACGAAGTTCAGAAAAGGGTGGCAAGTGGGAACCAATCAAGCTCGCTCTACAACTTTTTGCAACGACTTTTTAATTGGCAATTATTGGAGCACACTTAGCACGATAACTGTAAGCGAATGGAAACATGTAATTTTTCTAATATTGAAGTAAAGTATCTTTAAGGGTTAATATCACAAAAAATCCTAAATTGATATATTTATGATAATTTTACCCCGAATTATTTTTTTAATCATAAAAAACTCCAAACTGATACATCTATGATAAATTTACCTCAAATTATTTTTTTGACCACCAAAAACTCCAAACTGGTATACTTGTGACAATTTTACCCCAAACTATTTTTTTTATCACCAAAAACCCTATACTGGTACACCTGTGACAATTTTACCCCCGAAACTAATTTTTTAACCACTAAAAATCCTAAACTGGTACATTTGTAACAAATTTACCCTCTGTTAGTGTTCGTTAAATTATATTAATATCACAAAAAATCACAAATTGATAAACTTGAGACAAACAGAGGGGTAAAACCCAAAACTGGTACACATGTCAAGTATCACGTGTCATTAAATTTCGCAATTTGACAGTAAAATTTAACGGAAACTAACAAAAGGTAAATTTGTCACAGGTGTACCAGTTTGTGGTTTTTTATGGCCAAAAAATTAGTTCAGGGATAAAATTATCACAGGTATACCAGTGTGGGGTTTTTAATTGTCAAAAAAATAGTTCAGGGTAAAATTGTAACAGGTGTACCAGTTTAGAGTTTTTTGTGGTTAAAAAAATAGTTTAGGGTAAATTTGTCATGAATATACCAGTTTGGGGTTTTTCATAGTATTAATCCTACTTTAAATATCTCAAATATAAAGGACTGGCGTATCAAGAAGAGCTATCTCGCTTGGTAGCGATTTAATTTCAAAATGTGGAGTGTCTCAAGTTTCTATAAAACAATATTATAGGGATTTTCTTCTAAATATCTTAATTTTCTCTCCATCTCCATAGTAACGGAGAACTTATCCTCTTCATCAAAACATTAATACTAACCCCATGTGTCCTCAACAGTGCGCACATCTTAATGCTTTCTAGACTATAAGAACATCGGTCGTTAAATTCCTCCGACTTGAAATTCGTAGAGGCCATGCACATTATTGGCTAGATAATTTCTGAAAAAAATCAAATCAACATAAACAAGTTAAGGGTTTTGATATCAATTTGATAACGAGATGGTGAAGGGTGGACAAAACATAACGCAGAGGATTCCCGTAATCCAACCCGGTTAGACCCGAGATTCTCCGAAGAGTGAAAAGAGTGCTCTCTCTGCCACGCAAAATATCCAATTAAGTCTATAATACAGTTAATTAGTCCAGGAAAGAAAGATTTACTAATTAACTTTTCCAATAGAGAGATCAGTAATGGAATTTGTGCGTCTGGGCTTTTCAAAATTCTCTAACACTTTGGCGTTTGATTTTCAAACTCACACCTCAATGCTGCATTTACATTTTATCTCGATAGTATTTTCAATTTCGCAACTTAGTGCTTTTCAAAATTATCGTCCAAGTCCATGTCAATATCACATTTTCTCCTCCACGTCGTTATTTCGTTAAAGTTCCGCGTCATCCCTCGATAATCTTTTTCAAAATTCTTTTACCAAAATCGATCCACAAGTTGTAACATTTGGATTTAATTTAGCATATATATTAATGTTAAGTTCTGTTTTTTGTAGCGCAAAGAAGAAAAACTTCTAACAGGGCAGCAAAATATCCAAGTATGTGAACATTTAGGCCAAAATGGTATTTCTTTCGTCTTTGTAGCAAAATTCTCAACGAGCAATAGCAGAAAGAGGGGTAACTGCAAACACCCAATTTGTGACATGAGAGTTGAACAAAATTGATAGAATCTATGGCTTATTTAAAGTTTGATCAAAGGGTACAATTGAGTTATACTCATCAACAGTTTTTATGATGGTACCTGGTTTGTTCAAATTGGATGGTCAAATCTTAAGATAAACATCTTTTGTTTATGGTCATCCGATCATGAGATGTTTGGAATTTTATGATTTCGCATGATTAAATCAATGCCGCCTCAAAGGATTAATTCATAAGCTTTTCAACGCTACAACCTTTGGTTCAACCCGATTCTTGAAAACCCATGATCCTGACACTTTTTCCAAAGTCGAGCCTCATTTTCTAAAATTTTTTGGGTCATTATCTTTTCATGGGCATGTCAAATAATCGGTTGCCAGATAGAAAGATTATGATAAGTCAAAATTTAGTAAAATTTCAGAAAAATAGTCTTTTTCAAAACAGAAATTATGATGTCGGCGTACCACCGACCAATAAGCGACCGCCATGTGCCACTTCCAGTGCCGGGCCGGCTTGATAGAGCACCAGCTCTGCTATGGACTGACAACGGTCCTCGGCTGGCCAAGTCGTGGCCTGGGCCACATGTAACCAGCGCATGACCGGGCTCAACTAGGGCAGGACATTTTATAATCGCTATTACATTGACTTCAATAGTTTTTTAAAGACTTGGGTTAGATAAAAGTCAATTTGTAAGTGCTGCAAAATTTGAAAATGCAAGTGAAACGTTAGAGTAAAAGTTCAAATAGATGAGGTTTTTGTTGATCGGTTTATGTGTGCCAATGTATTTTCTTTTGATCGAAATTGAAAGATAGAGAAAAAAAAATTATATCCTATATTTTGGTCACAATAATATATCGTAATGTTTGGATATATTATAAATGATATGTTTCATTTCTACAACGAACGAGGTAAAGCCTGGCTTGTTGCTAGTTATCACTAAAACACGGACTGTCATCACCGTGATGGTGAGCTTAGTGGTGTAAGACATACTTTCGAGTAGACATAGGTTCTCTAGGTTCGAATCCTCCGGCCGCTTCTCGACCTTCGGAAGCCTTGATTTGTCACTCCTTGGCCTAAGTAAGCCTCGGTTCATCTGTGACTAATACTCGATCGTGCCATGGCCTACAATTTGGCAAGATTTACTCTCGCTAGCATCAAGATGTGGCGACGTTGACGGACACACTCAAACTATGCCTCAAATTAAATATTCCATCACAATTGTTGAAATTTCTATAAAAATATTGACCTCTCCATCGTTCCTTCCTTCGTCTTAGGGTGCGAATGGTAACCATTCTGCTCCAAAAATCAAATTCTTGCTAGAAATTGATTTCTTGAATTTTTGCTAAAAATTGATTTCTGGAGGAGAAATCTGCTTGGTAAAACATGACTACTTCTACTCTAGAAATTGATTTCTAGAACATAAATCTATTTTTATTTTTTTATTTTTTTGGCCACCTTAAAAAAATTAAATTTCACTCAAAGTGGATGCTTAAAGGTATTTTAAGTCATTTTGTGAAGTTTTGAGATTTTTGATTTTTTGATTTTTTTGGGCATTTCAAAAAAATTAAATTTCACTCAAAATAGGTGTCCAAAGGTATTCTAAGCCATTTTATGAAGTTTTGAAATTTTTGATTTTTTTTATTTTTTTGGCACCTCAAAAAAATTAAATTTCACTCAAAGTGGGTGGCCAAAGGTATTCTAAGCTATTTCGTGAAGTTTTGAAATTTTTTTATTTTTTTGAGCACCTCAAAAAAATTAAATTTCACTCAAAGTAGTTACTCAAAGGTATTTTAAGCCATTCTGTGAAATTTTTGATTTTTTTTATATTTTAAAAAAAATCACCAAATTTCCTATTTTCGAAATCTTGACTTTTTTTAATTTTCTAGAAATTTTTATGAATTTTTCTGGAATTTTTCAATTTTTATGCATTTTCTGAAAAAAAAATAGTGAGAAAATAGAGAGAATGCATTCTGGAAGAGAGAAGTTATAAAAAGTAGCTTCTCTTTTTCTTGCCAAAAACTCATTCTGAAATAAAAAATGCATTCTGAAATCAAGTATTTTTAACAAACGCATTTTTACTCAAAAATGTGAAAATTATTCCAGAATGCATTCCGGAAATTTTTTAACAAACGCATTTCTATTCTGGAATCCATTCTAAAATAGAATTTCTATTCCAGAATAGATTCTATGCGCACCCTTAATTGCGAAAATCTGGGAGTAATTTTGGAATTCTCTCGTCGTTGTGTTTTCGTTGTTGAAGCAATAGCTTTTACTTGGCCAGTACAACAATAGCTGGTTCCCATGAAATGTCCTTTTACAAATCAATAAGTACGTAAACTATAATGCCGACCGTGCGCCGCCGCCTGGGAGGCGCCGTAGAAGAGGAAGAGGAAGAGGAGGCGGTGCGATGCACCTGTGTTGGGACTTGGAGCGATCACGAGAAAGATTTTCTTTTCATCTTTCCATTATTGATTTCTTGGAGATGGGATGGCCTCGTTTGGAAGGGGAGAATAGGCTATAGGGTGAAAAAAACCCTTTGACAAGCAACAGTAAAGCTACATTGAACAAAAATAAAATTCAATTGAGATATGAACCATAATATTCCAATATCATGTTGGAAGCCAATATACATGCGATTCTGCTGGTAAAATATTGAGGGTGGATATGTAATTATCATAAATATAGGATTCGATTCCCACGCTCTTTAAAAATATAGCAAAAGTCAGAATGAGGAGAGTTTACAAACCACCACTTGAATATTCTTTTTCGGGGTTCCCACGCTATTTCAGAAAAGCCTCTGGCAGAGGAAAACAGCGCAATAAACGTTCATTCTTGTCATAAAATACTTGTAATAACCAAGTAAAAAATGAGCTTATGAGCAAGACATTCACGTACTAGATCATAAGGAAATAAGAGGACTAATCTGTACAGCAGCTCATCTGAGCGCAACATGCACGATCGACAAGGACATTGCTCATTGCATAGATGGATAGTCCCTTGCATAAGGCCATCTTTGCGAATGGCAGTTGCTCATAGTCGACTTACTGATTATGTCAGAGGTTGCTGCTGATTACGGTTCATGTTAAGCACATATGTGCAAAAAGAGAAGGAACATGAACCTCATCGAAGCCGTATGCCTTCTTTTTTTTCGGGTGCCGAGAGCGAAAACAAGTTGTCGTTACCGTGCCGCGCTGCCCGCGCATCCATTTTTGTGGTTTAGTCCTTCCATCAATGGATGAAAAGCGGGGGGAATAAGAGAATAGGAAAGATGAATCATCGAACAACCGCATCCGCGCTTTGGACAGAATTGCCCGCCAGAGATGTCGGGGTCCAATTCTTACGCTCAAGGGCAAACAAAGGTTCAGATTCTTGGTTTGCAAGGTAGAATCTGATGCTGCACTAAAAGCGACAATATCGTTCACCTCTTGAGCTTCGCATCTTGTCCTTCTATATCCTTTGCTTTCTGTTGGAGCATCAAATAATCAAACGTCGGACAAAAAAAATATGACAAGTCAAAGTTTGGTCGAAATTTTACGATGTAAGACCGCCGCCGACCAATAAGCAACCGCCACATACCACTTCCATTGCCGAAGCCGGCTTATTAGAGGGCCAGCTCAGCTATGGACCGACGGCGGCCCTCGGCTGGCCTCGTCGTGTGCTGGGCCACATGTAACCAGTGCAGGACTTAGCTCAAATTTAAATTAATTCTGGGGACGAAAATATTTCCTCTTCGCCGAGTTACTCTTTCTTCTTCTCCTCAAATTTTCATTTTGCGTGTGATTTAAGAAAAAGTTGACAAGCTTTACTCATACTATAACTTTACAAAGTAATCTCATAATAATCTTCGTTTAAAAACATACGCATATATGAAAATTGACTTAAATTAATGCATTGAGAGAGAAAACAAATTCAAATATGTAAAACTAATATAGGAAAGAAATTTAAATGATTGCCATATGAGGGAGATTTGAATTCAATTATTGGAGCGGTTAAAAAATATTGTGATGGCTCTATTGCTTTTTACATAATTATCTTGTCAAAGTAAATTGGCTATTAAAACATATATAACAATCTTATCCATTCTATTATAACATGTATGTTAACAATGCGTGTTCGTAAAATTCAGTTATGAAAGTTTGAGACCGAAATAGAATGTGCAATTTTTTGGTCGAAATAAAATTTAATTGCTCAAAAGAAAACATGAGAAGTACATAAACTTTCATGGCAAAGCAAATCGAAGCAGAGCACAGCCCATAATACAACAAAACAAAGCCAAATCTAGAAAATAAGAAAGATCAACAGAGTATCGACAGGGTTAAGCACACACTTGTTCCATAAAAAAGGATCTGTCAAGCAAAAGATTGGCAATTGATCATTAAATCTCGTAACATCATCAATAATGAGTACACGCCGAAAATTTATTCTCCAATAACTACGGCATTGTCAGTTAATGGTGTATGCCTAGGTTCGGCTTCTTCTACATTATCGTTGTACGGAGACAATCAAAACGAATTGAAAAAATACAAATTTAACTTTTGAAAAAGCAAATCTTTATAATTCAGCGAGATGTCAAAGCTTCTGTGATCATCATTAAAATTGGAGGAAAAAACCTGTTTCGAACAAAAGCACAGGGACATTGAATCCTGAAAACATTATTAAACTCTCAAATCTAAATTGGGAGAAAAAAGCTCCTGAGCCTACAACTAAATCGGGATAGTTCAGACTCTCATATCTATAATTAGATCAGGAAAATAGAGCTTCCAAATCTAAATTGGGAGAGAAGTAAAAACAAGAAAAAAAAAACAAAAAACTCAAACAAAATCAATAGAAGGGGATGGTGAGACTAGCTCAAACCATCCCTTATGTCTAAAGCTTGAAGCAGACGATGGAGATAGAAGAGAGAGGGAGAGAAAAAAAACTTTTCGGCTCCCCATAGAATGTGCAGTTGGATTGATTATTATTGTTATCGTGCTATTATTTACTTAAACTTTTAATATTTAAATGTCCTTACATACACAATTAATCATTTCATATTTTGGTCAGGATAATATATCGTAGTGTTTTTTTTTACATTATAAATGAAAATTTTCATATCTATGACAATCAAGGTAAACTCGATTCTTTGCTAGTTATTACTAAAACACGTACTGACATCACCGTAATGTTAAGCTTAGTGATGTAAGACATACTCTCGAGTAAACAAATATATCCAGGTTTGAATCCTCCGACCGCTTCTCAACCTTAGGAAGTCTTGATTTGTCACTCCTCAGCCTAAACAAATCATGGTTCGTCTGCAACCTACACTCGATCGTGGCATGGCCTAAAATTTGGCAGTTACTCTCACTAGCACCAAGATGTGACGACGTGGACAGACGCTTGAACTATGCCTCAAATTAAATATTCCATCACAGTTGTTGAAATTTTTATAAAAGATCGACCTCCAGATCGTTCGTTCCTTCATCATAGGTGCGAAAATGTGGGAGTAATTTTGGAATTCTCTCTTTGTTGTATTTTCGTATGGAAAAGTCACAAAAAAATCCCGAATTATATCTATTGCGACATATTTACTCTAAACTCTTTTTTTGTAATATCAAAAATCTCAGACTATGCCCACTGTAATATATTTATCATAAATTTTTTCTTATCATATAAAAAAACATTAAACTTATAAATTTATATGACACATTTACCCTCTATCAAAGTTTTATCAAATGATTTTTTAATTAAGATAATGTTTTTTTTAATTTCACTTCAACGATGTTTTCTTTCTAGCATCAACGTAAGCATATTGTTAAAGGTCTTCATTGATGAAACTTTTAAGGAGAGTAAATATATCGCATAGGTGCAAATTTAAAGTTTTTTGTATCACAGCAAAAAAAAATTAATATAAATATTATATAATAGATATAATTTAAAATTTTTGAAAACTTTTATCTTTTTGTTATTCAAGTAATAGCTTTCATTTTCCAGCACAGCAATAGCTGTCTCCTATGAAATGTCCTTTTGCAAAAATAAGTACATAAACTATAATGGCGACCGTGGCCCGTGGGCCGCCGCTTGAGGGGGGCGCCCGTAGAATAGGAAGAGGAGGCGATGCACATGTGTTGGAACTTGAAGTGATCATCACCAGAAAGATTTTCTTTTCCTCTTTCCGTTATTGATTTTTAGTTTAGATGGGATGGCCCCGTTACGAAGAGGAGAATAGGTTAGGGTAGAAAACCCTTTGACAAGCAACAGTGGAGCTATATTGACCAAAAACAAAAAATACAGTTCAGCTACGAATTTTGGATAATGGCACGCACCCAGTGACGTGATTAGAGCAGATTCTTTGATAATCGAGAACGAAAGAAAACATGGGTTATATATTTTGATTAATTGCTGTGGTCAAGCTTTTTATTTGTTGCTTGATTATGATTATAATCATGCTTAATTTTATAAGATATAAAAAAGAATACAACATTCTTGTGGCTACGGCATATTAGGAAAGGAAGAAAATAGGGCTAGTACTGTAGTCAAGTTTTTCACTCATTCCTTCGTTACGATCGAAGTCAAGCTTTTTTTTTTTTTTTATAACCCAGGGAACCCCCGCACGGCCGACAGCTGGGAGGTAAACTCTGGGGGCGACACGTGCTAGCCATCACACACGTGCACCGGTTAAGTCACCCTGCGGCACTCGGGATTCGAACACTCGACCTTTTGCGAGAAGAATAGTGCCCTCTCCAGCAGTGCCACCCAGGCGGGTGGTATCAAAGTCAAGCTTAGTTTGTTAAGAAATTGAAAAATTTATGGTTTTCCGGTGACTACATGTCATCGACGACGAGACTAAAACTTGATTGCACATATATGAAAAGGTTCCTAAGGCAATCGATGGAACAATTTAACCTCCAGGTAACAATTCATGTTGCACTCATCTCTCTAAAAGAACCATCTACCTCGGAAACTTTGGATGATACTCCAAACTTCAACCTCTCCCACAGTGGACCGTGGTTTGTACCCACTCGATAGGCAATCAATTATGTTACCATTAAGCGTTGATGCGACCACTTGGAATTTGCCAACCACAAGCACATGAAACATCCCAAAATAAAAACAAAGTATCAATCCTGATTCTATTTTACCATGCACTTCAATGTTGCCTTTGATAATTTCACTCCTTGATAACAACTCTTGGGGTTGAAGCCATTCTATATATAAACATATACAAGTTGTACTATTAGAGATGAACATTTTTTGGAGAAAGAATCTTGTGTAGTTGCCCTACCTAGGGGTGATCGGTTCCCAGTTTGGTCCGATTTCAAGGTGGAATCGGGAACCAAACCGAGAGAACCAGTTCTCAATTTTGACAACCGTGGATCGGGCCGGTTGATTTTAGGACCGGGAACCGGACTTCCGGTCCGATCCAATGGAATCAGTCACTTAGAGTTTTGTTTTTTTTTTGTTAAACACTTTGGTTTACATTTTACTAATTTTTGTTAATGAAGTTCACTTAGGGTTTAATTCACATTTTACTAATTTTTATCAATGAATTTATGATAATGAAGTTCACTTAAAGTTTAGTTTACATTTTATTAATTTTTTTAAAGAAAAAATAATAAAAATATATATTAAATAGTCGGTTTAGTTCGGTTTCTCCTTGGAACTGGGAACCGGACCGCTTGGAAACCGGTTCCGCTATTAGGAACCGGGAACCGGACCAAACCGGTCGGTCCGATCCGGTCCCGGTTTGGACGGTCCAACTTGCCCACCCCTAGCCCTACCATTACCCCGTGTCTTGGATATATTGGAGGATTCTTGACATTTAAAGTATGGAAAATTCCATTTTTCGTCCATGAGCCAACGTAAGTTTTCAGTTTAATGCTTGAAATTTAAATTTATCCAATCAAATTCTTGAAATTGCATAACTTTTCTTATTAAGTCCGTTCGGTTTCAAATCTGGTAAGTTGACGTGTTTGTTGGAATCCTCAAGAGTTTGACGTGAAAAGTTGGAGGAAAGCGCTCATAAGGAGAAATTTCATTATCATCGAGATTTGGTTGTGGTTCTAAGAAAATTTTAGTTTCATGCATTATTTGATAGTTTATTGTGGCAAAAAAAAAATCACATTGGACTCTGGCTAGCTTTGAAGAACGCCTCAATGCCAATTAACCTGACATGGAGCGGGAAGGATCTGATTAGAAAATTTATGCGAATTTAAAGAACTTGACTAAAGAGATTGAAAGTTTGAGAACTTGGTTGAAACAAAATACATAAACTAAAGCGCCAACAGCCGAGATTTACCTTTTGAAGTACAAAAATCAATCCATGCTACAAGTCAAGATTTTCTGTTCTTTTTTCAAAAGCAAAATTAATTTCAACCATTTGAAGGACAAAAGGATTCAGGAGCTTAATATTGCAACATACTCATAAAACATAAGAATCTTGCGATTCGTAGTGGGCCAAATACGGTGTGCAACCATTCTGGGCCACTTTAAGATTCAGACCTTGATCGTTTTCCCCTCAACGTCATTGGTTAGGCCGAACAAATTCATCAGCTCTAAGGTCGATCCATTCAATGTGATTTCGCTCAACTTTATTAGTAATAGCATGTGCATAGATTGATTCGACCGCCTTTCACAATAACTATAAGAAAAATAGAAAAATTAAGACATAGCCGAAGCAAACTCGACTCGACTCGACTCATTTATTTGACACCTCTACCATTGATTTATCGAGTGACAAATCTAATCAGAAGAAGTACAGTAGATTGTTTGCGGTTTGCGTGCACAAAGCATGCTAAGTACATCAATCTACAACGGTTAACACTGAAGAAGGCAGGGAATGTTGTACCGAATGTACGTAGGTCGGGGAAAGATAGCTTACCATTTAGGTAATACATAAGTAGAGATCAATCCTCACAGCCCGCCACTTGAATATTCTTTTTTGTGGTTCCCGCGTTATTACAGTAAAGCTTCTTGCAAAAGAAAACAGCGCAGAACACCTCCATTCTTGTCATAAATTACTTGGAATAACCAAGTAACAAATGAGCTTATGCGCAAGAGATTCACGTACTAGATCATAAGGAAATAAGAGGACTAATCTGTACACCAGCTCATCTGAGTGCAACAGGCAAGATCGACAAGGACATTGCTCATTGCATAGATGGATAGTCCCTTGCACAAGGCCATCTTTGTGAATGTCAGTTGTTCATAGTCGACTTACTGAGAATGCCAGAGTTTGCTGCTGATTATGGTTCATGTTAAGCACATATGCGCAAAAAGAGGAGGGAGAAGAACTAGCTCGTCCACTATTTGTTTGACTAATGTCTAGAATCCTCATCGAAGCTTTATGCCTTCTATTTTTCAGGCGGCGAGAGTGAAAACAAATTATCGTTAATGTGCCACGGTGCCCGTGCATCCATTTTTGTGGCTTAGTCCTTCCCTCGGTGGATGAAAAGCTGGGGAATAAGAGAACAGGAAAGATGAATCATCGAACAACCGCATCCGCGCTTTGGACAGAATTGCCCACCAGAGATGTCGGGGTCCAATTCTTTTGCTCAAAGGAAAAAAGGTTCAGATTCTTGGTTTGCGAGATAGAATCTGATGCTGCACTACTCCATCGACTCGATCCCTATATAGGTTATGTAAGAATTAAAACTGAAGGATTCTAATCATGCATAGAAGAACAAATTCAAGCACAATTAGAATCAAACGCGAAAAACAGGATCGAAATATAAACTGACCTCCAGCCATTGTTTAACTTTTCGTTCGTCGGAAATTCACGGTACTTTAACGTCAATTCGACGGCGATTACGGGCGCACTCTACTAACCCAATCCCCTCGCGTACTGATGGTGTATTTCCAAATGAGAGGGTTTGCGTTAGACCTTGTGTCAGCCCTTATAGAATGAACGTTCTTCCTTATAAAACCGCTTCCCATCAAGGCGGTTACTGAAGAGGGCGGTTATCACCGAAGGGGTACGATGCGTGGAAAAAACCGTATGTGGATAACCGTCACTTAAAAGAGAAAAACGTGGGTTCCTAAATGTGGGATCACATTATTAATATAACATTCTCCCACTTGATCCCAACATTTTCATCATACAGATTACCCAACCAAATCCACGAAAACCTTATGCTTAAGAAAAGAAACAAAACACATGAATCATGGCGACATGTCCTCTAAGAGCGAGTAATATCTTCCATGTATCACAATGCATCTTATTCCTTTAATGTTGGCCCATATGTGATAACACATCTTAATGAATAAACCCTATGTTTATTCCAGAACCAAGGATAATTGTTATTCTCAAAAACAACTGAATGTGTACACCATAAATTGAGAATAACATTACAACTGAATAAGAGTTTCAAACAACAAAGTCGTCCATACGACAATAAATCACATTATGGGAACTATTCCCATACTAGCCACATGATCCTTATACTTCATTGGTGGCATGCCTTTAGTTAAAGGATCGGCTATCATCAATTCAGTGCGAACGTGTTCAATGACCACTTTATTTTCCTTAACACGTTCCTTTATGGCTAAATACTTAATGTCGATGTGCTTACTTCGACCGCCACTTCTAGCATTTTTAGCCATAAAAACCGCAGCTGAATTGTCACAATATATTCTTAATGGCCTAGAAATAGAATCAACAATTCTAAGCCCTGAAATGAAACTCTTTAACCATACACCATGCGAGGTAGCCTCAAAACAAGAAACGAACTCAGCCTCCATAGTGGAAGTAGCAGTCAAAGTCTGCTTTGCACTCCTCCATGACACGGCTCCGCCAGCTAACATAAAAATGTATCCTGATGTTGATTTTAGAGAATCAACGCAACCAGCGTAATCCGCATCCGAATAACCAACTACTTCCAAGTTGTTGGCCCGTCTATACATAAGCATGTAGACTTTAGTACCTTGAAGGTATCTCATCACTTTCTTTGCAGCTTTCCAGTGGTCTATCCCTGGATTACTCTGATATCTTCCCAACATTCCCACAGCAAAAGCTATGTCAGGTCGAGTGCAAACCTGAGCATACATCAAGCTTCCGACAGCAGAAGCATATGGGATGTTCTTCATTTGTTCCCTTTCTAGATCATTTTTCGGGCATTGGTTCAAATTGAACCTATCACCCTTCACAATGGGTGCTATACTTGGTGAACAATCTTTCATCCGAAATCTCTCCAAGACCTTATTGATATAGGTTTCTTGAGATAGTCCTAAAACTCCTTGAGTTCTATTTCTATGGATCTTAATGCCAATGACATAAGATGCCTCACCCATATCCTTCATGTCAAAACTCTTAGAGAGAAATTGTTTCACCTCGTGCAACAACCCCTTATCATTGGTTGCAAGTAGAATATCATCCACATATAGCACAAGAAAACAAATTTTACTCCCACTGACTTTCTGGTATATGCATTGATCCATGATATTCTCTACAAAACCGAATGAAGAGATGACATCATGGAACCTTAAGTACCATTGACGGGATGCTTGTTTCAAGCCATATATAGATTTCTTAAGCTTGCATACCAATTGCTCACCTTTACTAGAGGAGAATCCTTCAGGTTGTTTCATGTATACCTCCTCCTCTAGTTCCCCATTGAGGAATGCCGTTTTCACATCCATTTGATGTAATTCCATATCAAAATGGGCAACTAAGGCCAAAACAATACGAAGAGAATCTTTCTTAGATACAGGAGAAAAGGTCTCCGTGTAATCGATTCCTTCCTTTTGAGTGAATCCTTTGGCAACGAGTCTAGCTTTGTATCTCTCAATGTTGCCCAATGAGTCCTTCTTAGTTTTGAAGACCCATTTACAACCAATGGCTTTTGCACCACTAGGCAACTCAACCAAATCCCAGACTTCATTTGATGCCATAGAACTCATCTCATCCTTCATGGCATTGTACCACAAATTGGATTCATCACTATTCATGGCTTGTGAAAACGTTTCAGGATCATTCTCAGCTCCAATATTATAGTCAGACTCTTCTAGATACACAATATAATCACTAGGAATTGCTGATTTCCTCATTCTAGCAGATCTTCTTAATGTTGTATCAACATTCTCTGGAGGAGCATGTTGTTCAACTGGTTGTTCAACAGCTTCTGGTAATTGTTGAATAACTGGATCTACCGGATCATTATCAACAAGTTGTGGAACTTCAATAGTTGGTTGTTCAATAGCCGGCTGAACTGAAGGGGCATTATGAACAACAACCAACCTAATACTTGAAGTGGTAGGTTGAGTATCTGAATGATCTTTCTCAGGAACAATGTCCTTCAATCGATTACTCCCACTATTCAAGTCATTTTCAAGAAACTTAGCATTTCTTGATTCCACAATCCTAGTAGTGTGAGATGGACAATAAAACCTGTATCCCTTGGACTTTTCGGCATATCCAATGAAATACCCACTTATAGTCCTTGGGTCCAACTTCTTTTCCTGTGGATTATAGACTCTTACTTCAGACGGGCATCCCCAAACGCATACATGTCGTAAACTTGGCTTCCAACCTTTGAATAACTCAAAAGGCGTCTTTGGGACAGCCTTGGTTGGAACTCGATTTAATATGTACACTGCCGTCTTAAGAGCTTCAGTCCACAAGGACTTAGGAAGTTTGGAGCTACTAAGCATACTTCGCACCATGTCCAATAAAGTTCGGTTTCTTCTTTCTGCTACGCCGTTTTGGTCCGGAGAACCTGGCATAGTGTATTGGGCAACTATCCCATTCTCTTGAAGAAACTTTGCAAACGGACCAGGTGCTTGTCCATCTTCAGTGTATCTACCATAAAATTCTCCACCTCTATCTGATCTCACGATCTTTATTTGCTTGCCGCATTATTTCTCTACTTCCGCCTTAAAGACCTTAAAGGCATCTAACGCTTCATGCTTATTATGAAGCAAGTAGAGATACATGTAACGTGAGTAATCATCAATGAAGGAGATGAAGTATTTCTGACCATACGAGTCCATATCAGGACTACAAATGTCTGTATGTATGATTTCTAATATGTCTATACTCCTCTTGGCACCTTTCTTTGTCTTGTTGGTCTGCTTTCCCTTTATGCAGTCCACACAAATATTATAATCAGTAAAATCCAAAGTACCGAGTACTCCATCATTTACTAATCGCTTAATTCTATCTATGGAGATATGTCCCAATCTCCGGTGCCACAACATAGAGGAATCTTCATTCACAACACTTCGTTTTATACCAGCATTATCATGAACATGCATCGCATTATAATAGGCATTGTCTTGTAAATTAATTCGAAAAAGACCATCAGACAAAATACCACTCCCAACAATTTCAGATTTAAACAATAAACTGAAGTTTGAATCTGAAAAGTTAAAAGAGTAACCCAAAGGTACAAGTCTTGAAACTGAAATTAAGTTTCTTGAGAAACTTGGAACATAAAAGGTCCTTTCCAAATTCAAAACAAAGCCACTATTGAGGACTAATCTGCATGTCCCAATAGCTTCTACATGCGAACACATCTTGTTTCCTGAATAGATGCTTTGTTCACTTCCCACTGGCTTCCTGTGGTTTTGAAAACCCTGTAAGGAATTCGAAATATGGATTGTAGAACCAGAATCAATCCACCAAGTGTTGTGACTCACATCAGCCATATTAGATTCATAACAAACATATGAGGTTGGATTACCTTTCTTATCGAGCCAGGCCTTAAATCTGACGCAATCCTTCTTCATATGCCCATTCTTTTTACAGAAGAAACATTTGGATTCCTTCTTAATGTCAGCTTGGGGAGGTATTTTACCTTTCCCCTTCTGCTTGCCGTGACCCTTATTCCTTTCTTGTGTTGCCAGATGAGCACTTTCTCCCAATTCCAAAGTCAGCCTCTCTTCCTCTTGAACACACATGGTCATAAGTTCATTAATAGACCATTTATTCTTATGTGTGTTATAGGAGATTTTGAAAAGTGCATACTGTTGTGGGAGAGTGTTCAGAATGTAGTACACAAGAAATGATTCAGATATCTCAACCTCAAGGTTTTTCAGCTGAGCTGCAATGTCCCTCATCTTCATGATGTGCTCACGCACACCTCTAACACTTGTGAGCTTCATAGATGAAAACTTCATTATCAGGGTCATGGCATGTGCCTTTTTTGAAGTCTCGAACTGCGCATCAATGGCCTCCAATAAAGCCTTAGCATTGCTATGCTGAGCGACCGAACCACGGATACTAGGAGATATTTTAGTCCTTATGAACATCGCACTAAGACGGTTAGACCGCTCCCACTGTTCATAAAGGGCTATCTCAGCTCCAGTGCTCGTGTCAGTAGGAGCTGGTGGTTCGTCTTTCCTTATAGCATAGTCAATGTCCATGCACCCCAATTGAAGAAGAATTAACTCCTTCCAAACTTTATAGTTTTCACCATTCAGTATGGGAACATCACTTTTAAATTCAGAGAAATTCACAGGTTGCAAAACTGCATATCAAATAATCATGCTTATGTCACAAAATTTGAGGCAAAAATAACATATATCATGTTCTACCAATGTACAACATGTCATAAATATGAATCACATAACATAAAAACTGTCTGTGGGCTAAGTTTTTAATTTAAATAGATTCATAAATACTTCATGAAGAAACTATCATATTATATCCCTTTCCTTAATCCCTGTGGGTAAATTAAGAAAATAATATGATATTTCAACCTAATTAATCAAATTAATATAATGAAAATTCCTGTGGGATAAAATTCATCACATTAATAAGATTAATTACAATAAATATCCATTTCCAAATGTGATCCGGAGGCTCTTAATATATAATTTAATTAATTAAAGATGCTGTGGCTATTCTCTAATTAATTAAAAATATATAGATCACTGGACATTTAATTTCATGCATAAAATATTCACAAATAATGCATGAAGGACAAAACAATAAATTAATTGGGCTAGGGGCATAAACGTAATAATGGGAAAAATTGGGGGCAGAAACGTAAAAGAAATGGGAAGAGGCGCCGGCTCCGAGGGCGCGTGCCCAGCACGCGCCAGCCATATGCGCGGGCGCGTGGCGCGCACGCGCCTGCTTTACCGCGCGGGCGCGTGCGGTGCACGCGCCTGCAACTGGCGCGCGCGTGACCCGCACGCGCCAGCGGTTCCGCGCGCGAGCGCGCGCGTGGGTCCCACGCGCCAGCGGTTGCGCGCGCGTGGGCCCACGCACCTTCTTCCTCCGCGCAATCCGAACCCTTTTTTTTTTTTTTTGTTCGTTCTTCGCCGCTTCGCCGTTCCACCGCGTCTTCGACTGAATTGGTCTCATCCGGTAGCCCATATCACACCAAAATAATTTATGGGTTTCGGAGACCACGTCGGCGCGACCACATGAACCCAAAAATCGACGAAAACAACCAAAAAATTGGCTCGAATCAAGCAAAATTCCATCAAAACGCATAAACCCGAACCCGCAACTTCCACCGCTCAAATAGCCTCCGGCGATCACTTATATGCCAGATTAACTCAGGGCTATTCTTCTCCATGGCGGTGCGACCTTGCCGGTTCGAAGTCGTGCGGTGGGTCGCCGGAATTTGGCCGGAATCGGCGATTTTCCTCTTAGCCCCAAAAACCCGAATTACTGTTCATCTCAAAAGCCCCAATAAACGCACCCAAAATCCGACAAAAACAAGGCAGAGGCACTAAAACTTGCTCTGATACCAAATATAAGAATTAAAACTGAAGGATTCTAATCATGCATAGAAGAACAAATTCAAGCACAATTAGAATCAAACGCGGAAAACAGGATCGAAATATAAACTGACCTCCAGCCATTGTTTAACTTTTCGTTCGTCGGAAATTCACGGTACTTTAACGTCAATTCGACGGCGATTACGGGCGCACTCTACTAACCCAATCCCCTCGCGTACTGATGGTGTATTTCCAAATGAGAGGGTTTGCGTTAGACCTTGTGTCAGCCCTTATAGAATGAACGTTCTTCCTTATAAAACCGCTTCCCATCAAGGCGGTTACTGAAGAGGGCGGTTATCACCGAAGGGGTACTATGCGTGGAAAAAACCGTATGTGGATAACCGTCACTTAAAAGAGAAAAACGTGGGTTCCTAAATGTGGGATCACATTATTAATATAACAGGTTATTGTATGTGCATCATCACTTTCGAGCCACAAGCAACAATATCGTTCACCTTTCTTCTATATCCAGCTTCTCTGCTTAAAGTTAGCAGTCTTCATAATGGTAAGAAAGACCGATATGATATGATTTGCATTTTATTCTCCAATTTTCTTTTCTGGTTTGATTTCTTCATGTCTTTGTTTTCCTCGAGTTCTCATAAAGCTTTTTATCATTAATCCTCTCTTCCCTTAAACCAAGACACATCGGCTAAAATTGTTTTATTTTATAAAACAATCTTGTGGGTAGGTGTTATAACTCGACGAGGATCATAATTTAAGATGCCTACTTGGGCTCAACATGGAGCAGTCTCCCCAAACTTGATCGACGATAACATAGATACTTGAGGGTGTTTTGCTAATAATCCTCAAAGTACACGATTATATGATTAAAGATTAATAGAAAGAAATATGAACAGCCTATCGTCCGCATAGTTCTTCTTGTGCTAACTCATGAACTCATCAATCAAATTACTCAGAATAACACTTACCAATAAACTGAGATATTCATTATCCTCACAAAGAGGCATGAAAGCATATAACTAATGTTGCAGGCCAGTTGGGTTGGACCATGGCTAGGAAATGGTGGAACTAGCGGGGGCTATGGGACTTACCATGGCTTGAGGAAGATCCCAACTTTCTCCTCACTCAATTTTCCACATGAACATATTTTTGAAGATAGAAATGAGAAGGTGAAAAAATTCATAGAAGTCGGACCATGGCGAGGAAATGGTGGAACTAGCTTGGACGATGGGACTTACCATGGCGTGGGGGAGATCGCTCTTGAAGAGAATGAAAGTGAGGAGAAGAAGAAGAGGAGGAAGAAGAAGAAGAAGAAGAAGCCATGGAAAGGGTATGATGAACCTAGCTGGGACGATTGGACTGACGATGGCGTGAGGGAGACCACTCCTGAAGAGAATGGAAGTGAGGAAATCGAAGTCGTACCATGGGCACGACCTCGATGCTATCGGGATCCACATGTCTTAGCCGACAAATCCACTCCATCGCCAGCACCAGCGCTTCTGAACTTCTGATGGCGGAGAAGGACGGAGAGGGTAGAGGCCCTTGAAGTATGCCTATGCATAGATGGATAAATAAGCTGCTATACAGACTGTCCATTTTCTCCTCTGGTTGTAGTAAAGAGTATGAAGTTTATCCGACCGGCCGTTATTGTGTTCCGGTTCGAAAGAGATCTATCACACATATGACTAGCAAACATTACGTATACATCCACCATATCCGTCGATATCTAACCAGTCTTTTTTCTTTTTCCATGTGTTGAGGAAAACCCCAAAAGATTTGAAGTTGACAAAACTTTCATAAATAACATGAAGTTACTTTTTGGTTTGGAAGTTCAGACGCAGAAATTTTCCAGACTCTGAAGATTTTTCAGACGCAGAAATTTTCCAGACTCTGAAGATTTTCCAGACGCAGAAATTTTCCAGACTCTGAAGATTTTTCAGACGCAGAAATTTTCCAGAAATTTTCCAGATTCTGAAGATTTTCCAGACGCAGAAATTTTCCAGACTCTGAAGATTTTTCAGACGCAGAAATTTTCCAGACTCTGAAGATTTTCCAGACTCAGAAATTTTCCAGACTCTGAAGATTTTCCAGACGCAGATATTTTCCAGACTCAGACGCTGAAATTTTTCAGACGCTGAATTATGCAGACGCAGAACTTAACAATACAACTAGTGATCTGGCTTGGATTTCACAAGGAAGGTTTTGATTGACTCAATCTAAAACAATTTGATTGTCAATCAAATATTATCACAACGGACTAATCTCTACTTATGGAAACCAAGATTCTGATTGTATGGGCGACCAGGATCAGCGGGATTCAGAATCTGTCATTCAACGGCTACTCAATCCTTTCTATACAAATCTGTCCAAGGTGAAGATGATCCTCTGAAGACTGTCCAACGGCTAGTTTGGAAGTAGAGGAATATTTAAGGAGATCAACGAGCAGCAAAAGAAATATAGATTCAAGAATCATCAAGTCCAAAGCCTGAGATTATTCCAATTCTTTCTCTTCCTTGAGCCCAACTTTAGAATCTTGAGGGTTACTTTACAGACGTGTTTGTGTGAGAAAGTCCTATTTTACACAAGAGTGATATCACTCTAGATCTGTAAAACTTCTTGATTACATAGTGAAATCCAGCCGGTAGGCTATCAGCGTGGGAGAGTGGACGTAGGCTTATCATAAGCCGAACCACTATAAATTCTGTGTGCAGCTTCTCTATTTCTTAATCTCTTACTTTATACACTGTACATTCAACAGCACGGTCCTTATAGAATCTAAATATTATTCAGACTCAAACTGTATTTTATCATTTCCGCTTAAATTTCTTAAAATTGTTTAAGATCACCTATTCACCCCCCTCTAGGTGATCCTTGCTAGCCTCTTCAATTGGTATCAGAGTAGGTTGCTCATCTGTTGAAGTATTTTACTTCTGAGCTTACGATCTATATGGCTAGCTTTGGTGCTCCAGGTCTCATTGAAGGTCAAAGTAACAACAGACCTCCCTATTTCGATGGCAAGGATTACAGCATCTGGAAAAACAAGATGAAGGCTTTCATAAAGTCAATTGATCACATGCAATGGGATGTCATCATTAGAGGAGTCAGACCAAAACCCTTTGATCCAAAAGAGAAGATGGATGAAAATATGCCAACAGACCTTCCATTATCTCAATCTGAGATATCTAAAAGAGAATCTTTAGATTCCAAAGCAATTTATTCTTTTTATTGCGCTTTAGCACCTGTTGAGTATAAAAAAATTGCTTCCTATGAATCAGCTAAGGAAATTTGGGATACTCTCTACATCACCTATGAAGGAACAGATCGTGCCAAGGAAACTCAGATTAACATACTGCTTGGCCAATATGAATCCTTCAGAATGAAGCCTGAAGAATCTGTTGCCGATATGTATGACAGATTTACAGAAATTGTAAATGGTCTTGCGTATCAAGGACAACCAGTTCCAGATGTGATGAAAGTCAACAAACTTCTGAGAGGATTGACAAAACAGTGGGAGAACATCAAAACTTCCATCAGGGAAACTCAAAGAATCATGCCTCTCTCTGTGACTGAGTTAATTGGAACTCTTCAATCATACAAGACAGAAAAACGGATTGAAGAAAATGAATCCAGAGGTAATAAATTAATCGCTTTAAAGACTAACATTGATTCTGATGCAGATTCTGAAGACGAAGATGTCGATGATGAAGAACTAGCTCTCTTCATTAAGAAGTACAAGAGGATGAAGATCAAAGGGAGAAACCTCAAAGGAAAGAGGTCTTTTGAAAAGAAAAAGACCTCTGATGAAGTAGATAAATCAAGGGAAATAATCTGCTTCAACTGTAGAAAGCGAGGATACATCAAACCAAATTGTCCTCTTCTTAAAAAGAAGACCAAATTCGAGAAGGCAAAGAAAGCCTTAAAAGCAGAAACATGGAGTGATACAGAGTGCGAAGACAGTGATGAAGATATCTCAAACTTCTGTCTAATGGCCAACTCAGATACAGACTCAGATTCAGAATCAAACGCAAAAATTGAGATTGAGGTAAATCATTCTGAAATGCCTATTGAAGTTTCAAACTACATTGATGAATTATGTTTGGAATTCAAGGCTGCTCTTAAAAGAATCTCTTCTCTGAAAAAGGAAAATTCATCACTTAGACAACAGGAGACCTCTCAAAAAGAAAAGATTGATTTTCTTCAAAAAGAATTTCATCAACTCAAGGAAAATCGAGATTTTCTTTCCAAAGAAAATACTGCTTTGAAAAAGGAAGTTACAGAACTTGTTTCCAAATTTTCAAAAGGCTCAGAAACCTTGAAAAATATTCTTTCTGTACAGATTCCTTATTTCAACAAATCTGGTCTTGGATTTGTAAAGGAAAATAAAAGTTTAATTGATTTTCCAAAGGTCAAGGAGAGATTAAAACAAAGACCTCCTCGACAAGCTTACAAAAATCATTTCAATAAGAACTTTGTCAAACCTATTGGTCGAAGTGCCTTAAAGTGCTCAAAATGTGGAAATCCACAACATTTTGAGAATGAATGTCCTAAGGTCTGGAGACCTATTCGAAGAGACTTCATTAAGACAGCCTATACTAACCTTCAAGGACCCAAACAAGTTTAGGTACCAAAGAAAATATGAGAAGTTGTAACTTTTGCAGGTCACCACCAAGAGAAAAAGAAAGTGATACCTGGACAGTGGGTGTTCCAGACACATGACTGGAGACCCGAGCATTTTCGCTGAACTACAAAGTCTGAATGGTGGAAAAGTTTCATTTGGAGGAAATAATAAAGGAAGAATAGTTGGAAAAGGAACTGTTGAGATTGGAGGACTTACAATCAATGATGTTTCATTGGTAAAAGGTCTCAACTACAATCTGATAAGCATAAGCCAACTATGTGATTCAGGATTCAGAATCAACTTTCAAGAAGATACATGTTCAGGAACAAGCAAAGATAGTTCTCAATCTTTCACAGGAAGAAGACATGGGAACATTTATCTTCTAGATATCAACACAAACTCCACTCACTGTTTGATTTCAGTCAAAGAAGATGAAGATCTTTGGCACAGAAGACTGGGACATATTAGTATGAAGCAGATCTCAAAAATATCAAATAAGAAACTGGTACAAGGTCTACCAGATTTGAGATACAGAAAAACAGAACTGTGCAATGCTTGTACTCTAGGAAAACAAGTAAGAAGTTCTTTTAAGCCTATACATCATGTTTCCACTAATCGTGCCTTGCAGCTTCTTCATATGGATCTTTTTGGACCAACCAGAACACAGAGCATTGGTAGTAAGAAATACTGTCTAGTCATCGTTGATGATTTCACCAGGTTTACATGGGTATTTTTTCTTGCTCATAAAAATGAAGCTTTCTCATATTTTTCAAAGTTTGCAAGAAAAATTCAGAATGAAAAGGGTTACACTATTTCAAGCATCAAAACTGATCATGGGGGAGAATTTGATAATCAAAGCTTCTCAAACTTTTGTGAGGAAAATGGCTTTCAACACAATTTCTCTACTCCATATACACCAGAACAAAATGGTGTTGTGGAAAGGAAAAATCGTTCCTTGCAAGAAATGGCAAGAACAATGTTGATTGAAAGCAAGACTCCTTCACATTTTTGGGCAAAAGCAGTTTTTACAGCCTGTTACATCATTAACAGAGTTTTTCTCAGAACAATTCTTGAGAAAACCCCCTATGAGCTTTTTAAAGGTAGAAAACCCAACATCTCGTATTTTCGCGTGTTTGGTTGTAAGTGCTTTATTCTTAAAAATCCAAATGACCGCTTTGGTAAGTTTGATGAGAAGGCAGATGAAGGTGTCTTCCTTGGATACTCAACTACAAGCAAGGCATACAGAGTCTTCAACAAAAGCTCTCAGTCAATGGAAGAAACAATGAACGTAAAGTTTGTTGAGAACATCCAGACTCAAAAAGATGAATCTGAACCATATCCCCTCATACAAGAATCTGAAATCTCTTCAAAGATTGCTGAGTCTGAAGAAGGAAGCAGAAAAGAAATAATTCAGACTCAAACCGATATTTCAGAATCTGATGAATTCCAGAAGAAAAAATTCGACAAAAACTGGAAACACAAATCCAGTCATCCAAAGAATCTCATCATTGGTGATATAGAAGAAGGGATCAGAACAAGGTCAAAATACAAAGAGAACATCAGCAACCTTTCATTCATCTCAGAAATAGAACCAAAGGAAGTCGATGAAGCTTTATCAGATGAAAGCTGGATAGAAGCCATGCAGGAGGAGCTACAACAATTCAGAATTAATGAAGTCTGGGAACTTGTGCCAAGACCCAAAAATCATCCAGTAATCGGAACAAAATGGGTTTTTAGGAACAAACTGGATGACAAAGGGAAAGTCACAAGAAACAAAGCAAGACTGGTTGCAAAAGGTTACTCTCAAGAAGAAGGCATTGACTATGATGAAACCTATGCACCAGTTGCCAGGTTAGAAGCCATTAGGCTATTATTAGCTTATGCTTGTTTCCATGACTTTAAACTTTTTCAGATGGATGTGAAAAGTGTCTTCCTAAATGGCTACATCAAAGAAGAAGTTTATGTGGAACAACCACCTGGTTTTGAAGAACCAAAGAAACCTGACCAAGTTTACAGACTCAATAAAGCTCTTTATGGTTTGAAACAAGCACCTTGTGCCTGGTACGAGAGATTGAGTAACTTTCTTCTGAAAAATAGTTTCACAAAAGGTAAAGTTGACACGACTCTTTTCATCAAGAGAAAATGTAAGGACTTTCTATTAGTTCAAATCTATGTTGATGATATTATATTTGGATCTTCTAATGAGTTATTATGCAAGGATTTCTCAAAAGATATGCAGAACGAATTTGAAATGAGCATGATGGGTGAACTGACATTCTTTCTTGGTTTACAAGTGAAACAAACCAAGAATGGAACTTTCATTTGCCAAGAGAAGTATGCCAAGGAAATTGTCAAAAAGTTTGGTCTACAAAACTGCAAGAAAACAGACACTCCTATGTCTCAATCTTCCAAGCTGGACAAGGATGAAAACGGTAAAAAGGTTGATCAGAAAGTTTACAGAAGCATGATAGGATCTTTATTATATCTTACTGCTTCTCGACCTGACATACTTTTTAGTGTCTGTATGTGTGCGAGATTTCAATCTGATCCAAAAGAAACACATATTTCTGCAGTAAAGAGAATAATCAAATACATTGGAACATATCCAATGTTAGGTCTTTGGTACTCTAAAGACTCAGATTTTACTCTGACTGGCTTTTCTGATGCTGACTTAGCTGGTTGTAAAGTGGACAGGAAAAGTACTACAGGAACATGTCAACTACTTGGAAATATGTTGGTATCTTGGTACTCAAAGAAGCAAAACACAATAGCACTTTCAACAGCTGAAGCAGAATATGTTGCACTGAGGAGCTGCTGTGCACAGATTCTATGGATAAAGCAGCAACTAAGAGATTTTAAAATTGAAGATTCAAGTACTACAATCAAATGTGACAACACAAGTGCTATAAATTTGTCCAAGAACCCCGTTCTACATTCCCGTGCAAAGCATATTGAAATTAAGCATCACTTTATTCGAGATCATGTGCATAATGGTGATGTGAATATTCAATTCATTGATTCTAAAAATCAATTAGATGATATATTCACAAAACCACTTGATAAATCTTCTTTTGAGCATATTAGAACCCAACTGTGCATTACTTATCCTTTTTCTTAAAGTATTCTGGAAACAGGAATTTTACAGACTTAAAGGTTCTCGGTCTGAATAATTCAGACTCGGCGGTTTTCGTTCTGAATAATTCAGACTCAATAGAAAGGTACGTTCCAAACTGTTATGGCAGGATTAAATTGGCGGGAAAATTTTTCGCAAGATTTTTTTCATGGAAAGCAAGTCAGGTAAATATTCTATTTTATTTGATTGGTTGCTTATACTAGATATTCATATATACTCTGTTTAAATTCCTTTAATAACTCTTCCCCGTAACTCCTTCCATTATATACCGTCTCTCTCGCCGTAAAAACCCTATCAGCCAAATCTCTCTCAGACCGTCTCTCTCGATCATCTTTCACAGTCTCCAAACTAAAAAGATCATCTTTCTCCTCTCTTCTTCAAAATTTCCAATTTTTCTTCTTCACTCTTGTTCATCATGAAGTATAAGATCAAGTCCACAAGGATTCTCAACCGTGATTCTAAATCTACGGCCTCGCCAGAGCATATGGAAGTGTCTGATACGGAGTCCGAGCAGTCAAACCCTACGGCTTCGACCCACCAGGAGCAACGTCGTTCCACGTCTACACCAGTTACAACCGGTAAAACAGATTTTCGTTGTAAAGATATAAATCTGGTGTGGAAGACCTATGAACGACTCAAACGGAGTAATGCCTCTGACCATCTTCTATTCGCCTGTCTAAAAGAAAACTTTTTCCGTGATGAGACTCATCTTGTTCAAGAATACACAAAGTTTCATTCTGAATCTGCTGGAGAACAAGCTCGTTCTACTCCTTTTCAGTCTTCCTCTCGCAAAGGGAAAGAAAAGGTCGGCGAATCATCTCAACCCCCTGAGGAATCCACTCCTGCTAGCCCTAAACCTCTTAGTTCTTCTAAATATGTTATACCTGATGATGATGCAAAGTTCTACGAGACTTTTGTTATGAGAGCTGATATTGCATATGGATTACTAGGTTCTGGTGGTTTATTCAGAAGCACAGAGCACAATGTGTTTTACAAGATGCTTCTTGCACGAGGAGTGATAAATCATAGGAACGTTGATTTTGACTACCTTGATCGGGCTGGATTTCCTGTCCTGCATCTATTTAATAGGTTAGGCATTGCTGAGTTTTGTATGCAGTCTGGCAAGGTTTATGCTGAATTAACTGCATATTTCTATTCAAATCTTTCCATTTTATCACCAAACTGGATCCAGTTCACTGTTGGTGATAATCGATATGATCTGAAAGTTGATGATCTTGCCTTGATAATGGGAGCCAAACATTCAACTTTCACTCCTGTTGATGTCAGTCTTGAAGATGCTTGGTTGACAGCCTCTGGACTTCAAAAATTTCCTTTAGGATCAAAGAAGTCTATCTCCTATTCTGCCTTAACCAGAACATCTGTGATTCTTCACAAAATAATCATCAACTGTTTAAGACCCAAAGCAGCCTCCAAAACAGATATTTCGAAATCTGAAATCAAGCTTATTTGGGCAATACTCAAAGGGAAGACTTTCTCTCTACCTCACATTGTCATCTTTCACATGTATCGCACACTTCATAAGGGCAAGGGATTTCTTCCATATGGTTCTCTCATCTATGTCATATTTTTGCATCTGAATATTCCCATTCCTCATGAACTGTGTGCCACTGTGATTCCCACTTTGTGTGTTGGAGAAAGAATAATTCACAAAATGAAGAATTTTGATGATGTTCGAGAGAAAATAGAAAAATCCAAAGGCAAGGAAGCTCTGCCCTCAAAAGGCAGAAAGAAGATTGACAGGATAACAGAGGTCAAGAAAAGAAGGGAACCAGCTACGAAACAGACAGGTTCTTCAACTCCAATCAAGGTCTACAAAAAGAAGAGAAGAATCCTTCTTCAGGATGAAGAAGAAGAAGATCTTGAATCTGGAAGAACAGCTGATCCAGATATCACAACAGAGGTTCCAGAACCTGGCTCTGGAAAATCAAATCTGCCTGGTTAGGATGGTGCTCAACATGGGTCTGATATTATGCCCTCCCAAGACCAACCTGAAGAACCAGTTCATGCAGATCCTTCTGATGTACATGCAGAATTTCAGGGGGAGATTCCACCAGAGACAGGGGGAGTATTTGAACAGGAAAATATCCAGAATCAGGCTTCAGATAATCAGTCTATCTTGACCCTTCTGCTGGAAATCAAAGAAAAACAAGCTGTACTGGAGGAAGGTATGAAGAACCTTCACCGGATTGTTGAGGAAAACAATCAAATTCACAAACTTCAGGCAGAAAAGGACAAGGCAGAATTACAGGAGGCGATTGCTCAGTGTTCGTCAAATCTGGAGCAAGCCTTGGGTCAAAGCAACAACAAAATTGATGAAGCCGTTTCGATTCTCGAAAATTTTCAACTCATTCGAACCCCTTCTAAAAAATGACCTATTTGTTGTCCCCTTCTTCTTCAAACATTCAACAGTCTGTACTTATAATTTTTATTTCTGACATTTTGTTTGAATGATTTTCTATATATACTGCTTAGTCTGCATATTATTCTTTTGCTGATGACAAAAAGGGGGAGAAATTATGCAGATAGTGTTATACTAACACTCCTTGAATTGCAGGACGTGCAGGAACATGAGAAATACAGATATCATAAAATCTTGTTCTATATTGTATTTCATACACTTAAAATATTTATTCAGTCAATATTATTTGAATCTGCATGAAAGTTTTGTCACCATCAAAAAGGGGGAGATTGTTGAGGAAAACCCTAAAAGATTTTAAAGTTGACAAAACTTTCGTAAATAACATGAAGTTACTTTTTGGTTTGGAAGTTCAGACGCAGAAATTTTCCAGACTCTGAAGATTTTTCAGACGCAGAAATTTTCCAGACTCTGAAGATTTTCCAGACGCAGATATTTTCCAGACTCTAAAGATTTTCCAGACTCAGAAATTTTCCAGACTCTGAAGATTTTCTAGACGCAGATATTTTCCAGACTCAGACGCTGAAATTTTTCAGACGCTGAATTATGCAGACGCAGAACTTAACAATACAGCTAGTGATCTGGCTTGGATTTCACAAGGAAGGTTTTGATTGACTCAATCTAAAACAATTTGATTGTCAATCAAATATTATCACAACGGACTAATCTCTACTTATGGAAACCAAGATTCTGATTGTATGGGCGACCAGGATCAGCGGGATTCAGAATCTGTCATTCAACGGCTACTCAATCCTTTCTATACAAATCTGTCCAAGGTGAAGATGATCCTCTGAAGACTGTCCAACGGCTAGTTTGGAAGTAGAGGAATATTTAAGGAGATCAACGAGCAGCAAAAGAAATATAGATTCAAGAATCATCAAGTCCAAAGCCTGAGATTATTCCAATTCTTTCTCTTCCTTGAGCCCAACTTTAGAATCTTGAGGGTTACTTTACAGACGTGTTTGTGTGAGAAAGTCCTATTTTATACAAGAGTGATATCACTCTAGATCTGTAAAACTTCTTGATTACATAGTGAAATCCAGCCGGTAGGCTGTCAGCGTGGGAGAGTGGACGTAGGCTTATCATAAGTCGAACTACTATAAATTCTGTGTGCAGCTTCTCTATTTCTTAATCTCTTACTTTATACACTGCACATTCAACAGCACGGTCCTTATAGAATCTAAATATTATTCAGACTCAAACTGTATTTTATCATTTCCGCTTAAATTTCTTAAAATTGTTTAAGATCACCTATTCACCCCCTCTAGGTGATCCTTGCTAGCCTCTTCACCATGCACCACGGACCTACCCTGACTAATAGAAATTGCTCCCTCCCAAGACAAACTTCGCTTCAGCTACTCTTTTCGTTCAAAAAGTAGAGGCTTTCTGCGACTCCCTTTCACTTCCGTAAGCAAATATTTCTTGATTAATGAGGCTGTGGAAGTGCTCATACAGCAAAAGGATGTTTGCTAGGGGACGAAGATGCTGCTAGATTTTGCAAAAAGTTACTCAAGACGCCATTCTGCGATATGCGGTTCACAGAAAAACTACACGCAAGGAGCATTTTATGTCGAAGAACATGGGGTCGCTAGTAGGTTCAGATGTTTTACTTATAACAACTTTAATAATGACCAAGTCAATGAGTAGAAGGGGATATGATTACAAACCAAATTTGAACTTGCACAATTGCTATAAAATCGTAATGGAAATACACGGGTGAAGTACGGCTAACCAAACCTTTTTAAGGTGATTAGTTTTTGCAAATGGTACTAAGCAGCTTCACGAAGTATGCCTTCCAAGATACAACACCTCAAACCCATTTATATTAGATCTCTACGAACATGACTCTATCGAACACTTCTTGAAATTGACATATCTAGAGGACTACTTGCAAGAACTTAAGAGACACGACGCAGAGACACATCTTCTTAAAAACCAAAGACCCCGTAAACTAAAGAGACGTCTATTAAATGATGTTTATTAAAACTGCTGTAGAAAACTGAAAGGATGTGAACTAAATAGTCATGTCAATGAAGCTCACATTTGTTAGTCCATTAATTCATAATTGCAACAATTAGGATATGATCCGAAGAGACATGACTGTTGAACGTGAATTGAAGAGACGTCTCACTAATATTGAGACATTAATACTCTATAATTACAAAAAAAAAATTTTGATCCTCATAATTTATTTGTGTTTCAATTTTTTTGGGATGATTGGGGTAAGTTGAGAATGCATGTTGCTGAGGCCAATTTACCCGAACATAAATAGCATATGCCATGTGACATCTCCTGAATCTATGCCTATCGAATTCAAGTGATTAATTCAAGGATTAATACCATGAAAAACCTCGAGCTATTACACCTATGATAAATTTTCTCCAAACTAATTTTTTTTTGGTAAGGAGCTCCGAACTAATTTTTTAACCACCAAAAACCCAAAACTAGTACACATATGACAAAAATACTCCAAACTAAATTTTTTACCACGAAAAATACCAAAATAGTACCTTCTGTTAATTTCTGTTAAATTTAATTAGCACCACGAAAAACCCAAACTGGTACACCTGTGATAAATGGAGGGTAAAATCTCAAACCGGTACATCTATCAACTATCATTTGTTATTTAACTCAGCAATTTGACAGTACAATTGGCAAATTTGTCTCGGTTGTACTAATTTGGGCTTTTGGTGGTCAAAAAATTAATTCGAGATATATTTATCACATGTATACCAGTTTAGCGATTTTGGTGGTATTAACGTTAATTCAATTTGGAAAGTTGATTGCTGCTTGGTCTTGTGTCATTACGACGAAATGACTCAACCAAATGAGTGATAGGTTCTTTACTATTGGAAATATGCACATTGGCGCCCACATGCTTGAAGAAATGTCTATGTGAATTTTCGGCTATGATTTTCCTATTAGTTGCACGGGAATCTTTAGCGACGGTGACTAGCATAATTGCTTCGTCCAGTTGAATCTTTATTCGAATTAGCTTATACTCGACGTGAGGAAGAGAAAAGCTTGAGCTGATCATGAAATGTTGAGACGAGTAATTCATTCTTCATGGCTTCGTCAGAATGTTTTTGATCTGCTGCTGGATGTGAAAGTTTAATACGCCCATTGAGACGATAAGTTGCATTCGAAAAATACATACGGTGTAAACTGCAACACGTCAAAAGGAGGAGAAGTTTTGTGTGTTCACGTGTTGCTAATTGAGGTGTGAATATGGGCTATAAATTCATTTTTCAACTCACTCATGTGGACTAGGTTGCATATAGGTCACTTAAAATTTTACAAATAAGTGAAAATGAATCTAAAGCCCAAGCCCATTTCATGATTTATGCATGGCGCGGGCCAAACTCTCCATAGCCAACCCCCAAGCTCACTCACTAACTCAATGAGTTGATGCATAGAGCCGTCTATTCTTCAAAGGCAACAATTGAAGAAGAAAAAATTGAAAAAAGGAAATGGATCACGGGTCGGGTTGAGTATGGGTAGTCAAATTTGTACTGTATATTAATGGGTCAATTTAGATCAGACCATTCACAACCCGATCCAATCCCAGCTCCCTCATTTAATGGGCTCTGCGTGAACCCACGACAAGGTTGCGGATTGGGTTGTAAAGGTCCAAGCCCAAGATACCCTTCCTCTTAGCTAGGTTTCTTATCGGCCTCATGTCCTTTGGGATTTGTTACGCTGAGCCACCCACTTAGTGTACTTATCAGCTTTTTCAATATGAATTAAATATCCGACCAAAAAAAAAAGAGTGAAATGGTACTTTCTACCGATCAAAACAAATTAAAGGACATGCATAATCGATGGACATATATGCGCAATTTAAGAAAATACGAAGAAATATTATTGTAACGAATGCTCAAAATGGCATCCATTTCATGTACAACAAATATTCTTGTCTTGGAAATCATGCATAATCAGGTTAAATGCAGAGAATCTCCAAATTATATCCAACACAACTAATGCTCCTACTGGAATCCCATTCATGTACAGAATAGATTCTTGTTCTCGAAATTATTGCCAATAAATAAAAGGTCTTCTGCTCTCAAGGACAAGTCGTTTTTGTTTCCATTGATCAAAGCTCTCCTGTAAGTCTTTACATGTTTCTCTCTCTCATAGTAAAGTTCGAGAAAAAAAATCTTTCTTTTTTCTTATTTTTCATGTCTTAGAAGTTCTATATGCCACACCATTTAAATGTTTTGCACTATAAAGGGAGGGCATACTTTAACCATTTAATTTTCCTAAGACAATTAGGATCAAATTGAAGGTGGTCCATATCATGAAACGGTGCAAGTCTAATATCACACGTCTTCGTTCTTATTTTATCTTTCAGATTGCTAACTAATGATAATTTTCATGCTTTTGAAGTAGGCATCTCAGAGATGGCATCAACTTTGGTGATCCTCGTTCTATCAATTGTAGCATTGCGGCACTACCATATCGGAATCACAATGGCCCAGCTCGACATTGGCGTGAACTACGGAATGGCTGGGGACGCTCTCCCCTCGCCGGCCACAGTGGTCCAGCTCTTCAAGAAGTATGGCATCCAAAAAGTGCGACTTTTGGAGCCGAACTTGGACGCGATTGAGGCGCTCGAGGACAGCGGAATAGACGTCACGCTAGGCATAAAAAATGAAGACTTACCATCCATAGCAACGAATGCCACAGCGGCCGAGAGATGGTTCGACATCTATGTGGAACCCTACATCTCACTCATCAATTTTCAGTATATTACAGCGGGTAACGAAGTCGTTCCCGGAGATTTGGCTCAATATGTATTACCGGCCATGCAAAATATACAAAATGTTATAAATTCGTATGAATATACTGGATTGAGGGTGTCCACGGTTGTTGGGACTGCTACCTTGGGGAGTTTAGACCCACCCTCAAGCGGTGCATTTGCCGATGAAGCTCGAGCCGACATGGTTGGAATCATAAACTTCCTGTCGAACACTAGCTCGCCTTTACTAGTTAATGTGTATCCCTATTTTGCATTCACCTCGGATCCTGATCACGTGAGATTAGATTACGTTCAATTCACCGCGACCAGTCCATTGGTTCGAGATGGCAAATTGGGCTACTCAAACATGCTAGACGCGATCGTGGATGCTTTCTACTGGGCGATGGAGAAGGAAGGCGTGAGCTACGTGGACGCGGTGGTTTCTGAGAGCGGTTGGCCGTCGGACGGAGGTGGACTCTGGACCACTCCGCAGCTTGCAGAAACTTATAATCAACGTTTTGTGAAGAAGTTTCTTGCCAAGCAAGCAACTCCAAAGAGGCCAGACCGCTACTTGGAAGGATTCATCTACGCAATGTTTAATGAGAACGAAAAACCTTCGGGCGTGGATCAACATTGGGGCTTATTCTATCCGGATGGGACGCCGGTTTATACTGTATTTTCGTAGGGTTGATTAAGAGAAGTGGACTATATAAATAGGTATCCACAGATTTGTTTTAACATCGTTCCTATTCATCCACTTGGATCTTGTTTCAAGTCAATGAGTTGTTTAGATGAAGCTTCGTGCAACAGGAATCTAATAAATTTTAATTTTGAGGAACAATAAATTGGAAGTTCTAAATCTTATGTATCGACTTCAATTGGCTTCCAAATTTTCCAATTGCTTCACTCGATAGTCCTAAAATTAAGTCTCACGCGTGGAAGTTCTAATCCCCACAGCCAAGCACTCTCTAGAATTCCTTCTCCATCGTCATTATAATGTGCATGATCGCATTGAGAATGTTCGTATAACTAAAGTTGCCATCTTGAAGCACCGGACAAGACGCAATGAATCGAGCGTAACCTAATCTCACATTAGTTGGATAAGAGGTGTACACAAAATACGGATACACATTAATTAATGTGTATGAGCTAGTACTTGATGAGAAGTTTATGATCCCACCCCTGTCAGCCTAAGCTTCATCGGAGAGTGCACCGCTTAAGGTTCTAGCACCGTGCTAAACGTGTCCGTAGAAGAAGAGCCATTTATTTGCCCAGAAGTTGTCCGACGGCGGGTAAGAACTCCAGCGGTGCCGGACAAGATTGTCACAGCAACCCTCACTCCATCACATTTATAATTTACTTCAATCGGTTGAAGATTTTGCGCTGTCGGTAATACATACCGAGCTAAATCGCCGGAGACAACTTCATTACCGGCGGAAATACACGGAAGACCGACATTGCTCCTGTTGAGTTGCAAATTGGTGCCAAACCATGCCTTGGCTGGATCGGCGTTCGATGCCATGTTTTGCAAGTCTTGGTTTCTCATGCGTTCTCCCAATTTTTGTACTTCTTGTAGAGTCGGACCACCGCGGCTGGAGTAGAGAGATTGTCCCCGAGCATTTCCTAATTGCACTTTTGCCCTCTTCAGCCTTAAAAATATCACGGCACTACAATTAAGATTGAGTTTTTTTTATGCTAACCTAATTCTTTTTCTCTTCATGCCAAAAATTCCAAAAAAAATATTAATAAATTAAAGAATGCTGATATGCAGCCAAAGGACTATGTCCCCTTGAATTATGCATCTGTTAGATTATTCTCCCTTGAATATCCTTTCTTGAATAATAAAATTAGATAATCTTCTTTCATTAATGGGGGAACTTATCCTCTTCATCAAAACAATAATTCTAACCCCATGCGTCTCCAACAATGCGCTCATCTTAATGCTCTCCACACTAATTCGTAGAGGCCATAGATACTGTTGACTAGATAACTTCATAACAATGAAATCAACACAAACGAGTTAGGGGCTTTGATATCAATTTGATAACAAGATCGAGAAGGGTGGACAAAACGTAACGCGGAGGATTCACGTGGTTCAACGACTCTATAGGAAAAGATTGGTGAGATATTCCGCTGTAACCAACATAACAAAGATTACAAACGCTCCAAATGACTTACCCTCTAGTGTTTTTTAACCCGGTTGCACCAAAGATCCTCCGAAGAGTGAAAAGAGTGTGCAACCATTCTGGGTCACTTTTAAGATCCAGTCCTTTGATCATTTTGCCCTCAACATCGTTGGCTAGCCCAAACAAATTCATCAGCTCTAAGGTCGATCCATTCAATGTAGTTTCCCTCACCTTAATTTAATGATATTCACAACAACAATGAAAACAAAGGAAAAATTAAGACATAGACAAAGCAAACCCCGACTCGCCCATTTGACGCCTCTACCATTGATCAATTGAATAATGAATCCTATCAAAAGTATCACTCCGGATTGTTTGCATTCTGCATGCATGAAGCATGCTAAGCACATCGATCTTCAATGGTTAACAGTGAAAAAGGCGAAGAATGTTGTACCGAATGCACGTAGGTCCTAAAATGATCTCGCGTCTATTATGCGCATGCACTATCGCTATTCACAAGAAAGTACAAGTAGAAAATAAGACATAACCAAAGCAATGAGGAAAGATACGAAGCAATTAGGCACCTTACATGTTATCTGACTTTCTGCATATATTTGGTCAAGAAAGCATGCACAGCTGTAACATCCTAATCCCATATCGGAGAAAGATAGCTTGCCGCTTAGGTGATACATACATACATACAGATTAATCCTCACAGCTCACTGCGTGAATATTCTGTTTCGGGTTTTGGCCCAGCGGGTTGCGCACGTTGTTACAGTAAAGCTTCTTGCAAAAGAAAACAGCAAAATACTCCGACATTCTTGTTATAAATTCTAGGAATAAGCAGAAGAAGAAAGAGCTTATGAGCAAGACAATTCATGTATGAGATCATAAGGAAATAAGAGGGCTAATAGAAGCGTGAGACTTGAACAATCTACTAACATCTCACTCTCATGAAAACTCTTATTCACAGTCACTTGTCTGTCAGGTTCAGTCAACTAATCTATACAACAGCTCATCGGAGTACAATAAACATCAGGCATCAAATGGCCGCATAAGGTTATTCACAAAAACGTCATCCGCAATCTCCAATTCTAGTATGCTACAAGAGATATCAGCTTTGTACTTTACCTTTTGCTTTATGGGCACTGAAGAATGCCCAAAAAGAACATCAGGGCAACTAACCAGTGAGAACTCCCCCGCATAAGTGAGCCTGTTGCAGAAAGAAGAGAGATGTTGGAGAAATGATTCAGCCTAAGAACAAAGTCTCTTGACTTATGTTTTTCTTTTGCTTTTTGGCCAGCTCTTGATGGATTTTATTCAATAAGCAGAAACTGCGACTTTCCCCTTGTCAATTTCTTCCATGTCTAGACTGAACTTCTCTGAAGAAGTCTTGTTTAGTTTTTTACGCCTGTGCTTGAACTCAACTAAGTAAATTAATCATCTTTAGCACAAACGAAACACATTAACCTTTGTTAGTATATCTTACACTCTTCACTAGCGGCAAGAGTTGTTCTTGCAATTCAGAGAGCTCAAAAGCCAATTGAGTTAGGGACTTTACTTAAACCTTACCTCGAGACCCATCACTGTCTGCCAAAGTGGGTGCCAAAGCAGTATTATTTGAAGATGAAATCCCAAGATTCGGGCAATCCATTCCAAGTGCACCTTCAAAAGGAATTACTAATTAGACTCACCAACATTTGGCCCATTACGAAAACTGGATATGTTAATCCTTAGAGAACAACTATTTCTCTCAACCACCAACTTCTGGAAAACAAAAACACAAAAACTGTTCCTTTCCCGTTTATAAGAAAAATAATTGAGGACTTACATTGTGTGTAGCACGGGAAAGCAGTGAGATTGAAGAGATTGTAGTAGCCCTCATCACAAAGGCAACTGTACGAGATAATTGAAGTCCTGTTACAGGAGCCGCCTCCGCAATCAACCCAATGACAGGCTACAAATGCAGAAGGCAACCAAATTTAGTATGAACTTATCCACAAACGAGCATAAAGCAACTCGAGACATCAAGCAGATCAAAGGTAAGTAGTTACGGTTCAAAATTGATTCGTTAGCTTGTTTTGTTTTCTCCTCAGCTGAAGCAGGGGATTTCAGGCAAGAGTAATTGAGGGTGCCTGCAAAAAATGAGGAAACAAGAGAAATGAGTATCAGAGCACCAACCAAATCATATAAAGTTAATGAACAAAAGAAACAACTATTAAAGTAAAATCTTTAAGGTTAAATATCGGATATATCATTCTTGTATACGATGCATCTTGGCACATGAATGAAATTATTGCCTCAAGTCTAGTAGATCCCAGTAAACTGCAGTTTCAAACTCGTATAGATAATATTTAATAGGACATCTTCCCATTTAAAACAACTGGACACATAGAAAAGTTCTGTGATCTTGACACTACCGATCTTTATGACATTAAATGGAATCTTCTCTCTCATTTGGCTAACAACTAGTGAAAGCAAGTCTGGTAATATAAGTTCTAGGAAGATCAGTATCCATCAAAGTTTTTCGTTTTGCCATTATTGATCGATTTTGAGTGTTGGTTTCACCATAGACATGTAATCATATAGAAGTTAAACCTATGCTAAGTCTAGTTGTACAGTCAGAGCTCGGGGGGAGAAAGACTGGTTGAGAAAGTGGGATTGTTAATGAAGGCCCCAGCCAACATGCATTAAGACAGTGAATTTATAAATCTTTCTGTTCAGCAATCACAAAAGTTTCTGTCTTATAACCTTTTAGACAAGAAATCAATACTAGTATTCAGAATATCCAAATTTGAGTCTTATTAGGTGGAGGGATGAGAATACACTTGTCTACATGAGCTTAGGTATCGCGTCAACATCACATTTTACAGTTGCTTGTTTAACTTTGTTTCTAACTGTGAAACTATCCCATATCGCTTGTCTATAGGGCTATATGAGCCTTATATTCATGTAATCTTCATCCACCTAATAGCTGAACTTTTTTCGGTTGGCTTTTTCACATGACATCAAAGCCAATTTCACTCTAGATTTATCTTGAGCGTGAGGCTTCCCATTCATCAATTCGACGTTCCTTTTCATGTAGTCTCTCTCCAACTAATAGCTGAAATTTGTGGGTTGGACTTTTGTCGCACTAACAACGTCAGACAAAATCTCAGAGTAACACGAAACCATAGACAAGATAAGAATTTGATTGACCTCTATTACCAACTCAAGCTAAATAATAATTTAGAAATTGACGACTATGACACGTTCTTCTTTAATTATTTTGGGGTTCTTTTCACCTTCAAAGTATCAATAACAATCAATCTACGACTCCCTTGTTCAATTAGTTCCATAGAGAATCCACCAGACAAACTGATAGAAACAAAGCAGAACGGAGCAATTAAAACTAAATTATAGCTTAAACAGATAACCAGTCAAAACTGTTGTGTTCCTAGACTGATACTTGATTGTGCCCTACAAACTGGTTAGATTTTCTTGTCTTTCGTTTAGGACATGCTGCATACTGATAATTCCACATATGGTCCACCTGAACTCATTTGGAAGGATGACTAGCTGAAAATAAATTACCAACAGATAGATCAAACAGACAAAGGATCACCCCAGCTTCTAAAGTCTCATTACTGTCTTCTTCGGCAAATATTGGAAACACTCGTCTATGCACAATATGAAACTAAATCGGACGTACTTTGTGACAATCTACGCAGTATGACAGAAGTTGATCTATCCCGTATCAGTAATTTAGTAAAGTCTTCTTATGGAAACTTAGATGGTATGAATCATCCGTTACCAGATCTTAATTCGCCATACAAAACTACAGACCATGGATTGTAAAACCATAATACACAGAGAGCAACCCAACAAAAGACATCAACCGGGATCATCGCATCACATCAATGCACTCTTATCTCAAACATCTTATCCTGAATAGTAGCTGCACAGAGAGAGAGAGAGAGAGAGAGAGAGAGAGAGAGAGAGATTACAGTTAGGAATTACACAAGGCAGGAACTTGAGAGGATTATCAGTGCTTGAAAGAGTCTGCTTCCATCCAGGGTCGCATTCACATTCATACAAGAGAGTGTTGTTCCCACTGGGCTTGCACGCTCCTCTCCCACATTTCGCTTCTTTGCACACCTCATCTGCAACATCGAGGCACCCAAAAGAAACCAAATGAAAAAAAAAAAAAAATCAAACTGCAGCCGAGAAACACCCAGTTGGCCAAATGTCCTAAAAAGGACAGCCCCAGATAAAAACCCGGCAATCCCTCCCTGACCCAAATTGCCAAACACCACAAGAACAGTAACCGAAACAGAGGAGCATCTTTCAGCGGGAAGCAACGGCGCGAACCGGAGATGGGCGTAAGAACACGGGACAAAACGTTGCCGAGAGCAGGCGCGGGCAGCCGAACCGAGATCACGGCGAGACAAACAGCGGCAGCAGCAGCAACGACGGTGGTAGCCATGGCTGATCAAGAAGGCGAGCTGAGCAAGCGCGTGGCGACCGATGACCAAGAAAGGAGATCGGAGGACCCGCTTACGTTCTTGCCTTTCACTTGTCCGCAAAGAAGTTCAACAATAATCGGAATAAACATTTGGTTTTACTGCAACAAAAGACAGGGTTGCCGAGTCAAACTGCAGTCAATCCTGAGAGATTTTTTCTTGGTTGAGAAAGTGAGGAAAGAGATTGTTTTGCTTACACGTGTTGTCGAGTCGTTGGAACTTTTGGATCTTTCTGCATGCGGCGGCATTTGCCTTGAATCGAGTTCAAATCTCACCCGTTGATTCAAATTTCCTTTTTCTGAATTTTGCGTTGGAGTGACGGCAAGATGTCGTTCGTCGTCGTCGTCCGCGGCGGTCGAGATCCCCCGTCCTTCGTGGTGTTGAGTCCTGAGGCGCGGCCCTAAATTTGGAATCTCAGCCCCTGGCCGGGCCGCCCCGGAGGTCGAGCCTATAGTAATGCCTAAACCTGTTTGCGATGTGTAATTTCAATTAGAAGTATGCGGGCCAAGCTCAAGCCGTTGCCTAAGCCCGCTCATTTGCCTTTCGGGCGTGGGTAATTCAAGCGAGCCACCCGTCGTTGAAGTGTCGTTGGTAACTTTGGGATCGCAATTTGGGGTTTGATCTGATAGTGGTGAGCACAAAATGAAGCGGCCCCATATTATCATCTCATCACATCAATAATAAATGGTATTAGAATAGGAGATTGGGCGGATCACCATCATCTTTTAAAAGGTTTCCTAACGTAATCTATTCTTATTCGTTATTCAAAAGCTGAGGAGTTTGAATTGAGTGTTGTGTAAGCTATTCGACGAAAGAGACCAAGGTGGAAATAGTTATTTTCTAGAGAGATTAGACAGCCGACATTAATCTCCAAAAAGTGGGAAGGGTTATTTACGTGAAAAATATGGAACCAAGTTCAATTTTATAAAGCTGGACAAGTATGTCAATTGTCAAACATAGGAGAGCTCAAAATCAAGATTTAATCAAACAAGTTTCAATAATTGGAAAATATTACTTGTTACAAATTAATAAAATATGGAAATTACGTGTCGTTCATGAAAACTGTTTAGGGTGACCTTCACTTTTAATTGTTTTTGTGCATTTTTTTTGTAATTCACGTTTTGAATTTTATTTAATTCGAGATACATGAAACCTTGTAAAAGTTTCAAACATTAGCATGCGGAATGGTGTACGATTTTGTCTCAAAATTTTCCGAAATTTACGTAATATTTTCTATTCTTAAAATTTGGGAGGGAAAGTGACAGGTTGTCACGGTACTCAAAATGCAAATTCCATTCCGGTGCCTGTATAGATTCATATGCTTGACACGAGTTGCGTACCCCTAAGTCTGTCATCACCGCAAGAAATCTTAACCTCAAGAATCTCATGAGAAAATAGATGTTCATAGCTCATTAAGATGCTCTTAAGATAGCCGATTACGTCGAATCTCAACTTTAGGATCACGATTGCTGCAGTGAAGGAGATTAGATCCTTTAATCCTTTCCATGGACAGAGTGGCACATGAATTGGCAAATTTGCTCGCGCCATCGCTCATACGCAAGAAATTGGCATTTAAAAAAACAGGACCATCTTATTATAAAAGGGTTAATACCACAAAAAATCATAAACTGGTATACTTGTAACAAATTTAACTGATCCTAAATTGATGCATTTGTGACAAAATTTACCACAGACTAATTTTTTGATTACCAAAAACTCCAAACTGATACACTTGTGATGAATTTACCTTCCGTTAAATTGGATTAATATCATGAAAAATCATAAATTTAAAAATCTGTGACAAAAAGATGGGTAAGCCGGTACACCAGCTAACTGTCACGTGTTATCTAACTCAAAAATTTGACTAAAAAATTCAACGGAAACTAACGGAAGGTATATTTGTCACAGTTGTAGAGGTTTTTAGTGATAAAAAAATTAATTTTTGGTAAATTTGTCACAAGCGTATCAATTTGAAATTTTTTATGGTATTAACCATATTGTAAAATATTTGAATCATTAAGTAATGGAAGAAGTTATTGATGAATATAGACATTATAAAAAAAATTATGTAAAAATATATATGTGCAGATAGAGAAAATTATTAAGAGAGAGAGAGGATTCAACTTTTATTATTGAAACGTGTCAGCGATAAATAAAATGATTAACTAATACATTTGTATAGTGGATACGATATTTGTCGAATAGAGACAATCAAGCATGTTTTTGGAAGGGAAAAAATGACCGAGATCCCTTAAAAAGTGGGAGGTTCTCTTTACTTTATATAATTATATAGATGGTGTACATAGAAGTAGAACACTGAGGAGCAAACAAAAATCGATATAAAAGGGTTTTCACAACTCAAAAGGCAAATTGAGAGGGTCAAATTATCACTTAGGATCACATGACATTATCTAGGGAAAAGATCTGACGGCTATTCTAATTAGCATCTCAACGACTCATTCCCAAGCTGAAATCCTCCCTCTATTTGACCCAAATCAGTTTTTAATGAAACTACATTTTTTGTCCAAAAAAAAAAATCTGGGCATGCCAACACCATCGATCATGACTTGTCTCTTCTTGAAATGTCTCCATCACCGTCGATCATCGGTATTAGTATTGGGCGTATCAGTTTTAGGTGAGGTCGATAGGTAGTTAAGGATTTTATCGCACTAAACTCACACGATTAAAATTAAATCCATAATGTAGAGGATCCTCTCAACTTATAGGGGCAAATTAAGAGGGTGTGACACATGATCAAGAAAATATCAAACGCCTATCATGATTAGCATTTCAATTACTCGTTTAATTCCGACCCAAAAAAAAGAATACTCGTTTAATTTAATTTTTTGCCAAAACTCATGCCACCTTAGTTTTTCACTTTAATATAGAGTTGGTGGCTCTATCTTAGTCCTAGACAAGCAGAACTCATTTAAGTGAGATTTGATTCCTATGGATCATAGCCATTATTTTTAGTTGGGTTTTATCCCACTTAAACTATATTTCACGCGTGCCGAGAATTTTATTTCTCTTGTAGGGAAATACATGCACGAACCGGGCACGTGTGATTCCAAGTCAATATTAGATGTATTATGTTCAGGTGAGCTCGGTAAACTACAACCGCTAAATCGTATAAATCTCACATGGAACCTACCAAAACTCCAAAGTTGTGATTGTATTAAGCTCATGTGAGCCCATCCGATGCATTCAAGAACTCTTGGTCGATCACAAAGTATAGAACTTCTTATTGTCTCGATTTTTTTGTTTCAGCACACTGTGGCCAAGTGGCAGAGTCAACGGACAATCCTATTCTTGATTTGGTACTACAGACGCACGACTCATGTAGAAAGGGAGAGAGTTTGTGATTTCAGACAAATCATTGTCTTGTCTCTCCGTAAGTTGCACTCTTGATGACACATCTTCAACTATGCTTGATGCCCAAAAAGTTTGCTTATTTTTTCACTTGAGTGACCCACCCAACAAATTGTGAATGAAAATGTTGTGAATGAAAATGCACCATGCTTTACATGAGAATCACCAAGAATCATAGCGTTCCACTGTCATAGGGTGGACAGATTGAACAAGTGTGCGGTGCTACATTCAAAGTGGATGCGGAGACTAAATGGTCCAGCATGCCTAGAGTTGAGTCATAAGGTTTGTGGCCCTTTTTTGGCCAGGCCATTAGTAGCTATTGAATGGCCTTTTTGCTTATAACCCAGTCACCCTTTCTCATTGACAATTTTCAGCTCTAATGGTCGGTTGCTCTATGTTGAGAGTTTGAGAAGACGTTTTATGCAGCTGTACATGTTGCTTATAAAACCAAGCCTTTACAGAACCTGATCATGCTACGTGCAATAATATCTTTCTGGCATATTGTTTAGCCATCATGCTGAGCTTATTCAATCTAATATTTTTTCGCTGAGATGTCTATTGTGTAACTGTTATCTCTACTAGTAATTTAGACCAAAATAACTTGGAGCATGCTAGTTCCCATATAGAAATTGAGTTAGCACAACGCCTTATGAAGGGTCATATGAACTTTAGTAACAGACAATGAAAGAATGTTTGATGTTAAGGCTAAAGCGGCAGTCGAGTTAAGCTGTCAACGGGAACTTGACTCGTGCCGATACAGACTTAATATGAAAGAAGATAGAGGAAGCTGTCAATACCATAACTAATATCAAAGTGTGGATAACAGAGAAGGCACTTAGCCTGGCCTTATTTTTCTGGTTGCAGAGACCTCTTTAGTCCTTTGCATCAGCTATGCCTCCTGGTGTTATCTGAAAAACGTGTGTTTGTTAAGTTTAACACACATGTAACAAATCTCAGTCTTCCCTTATTGACATGGCGAGCTCTTGGCAAAGTTTCTGAGGAAATAAAGCAAAGATATTGATAGATGTGTGTTCTCGACATAGCATAGGCTGCGCAGCTAATCTACCAGCCCTGCTTAGAGGAATCTCAATATCATCTTTTTTTTTGTTTAATTCCTCCGCACAAGATACTAAGTCTCCAAGCAACATCAAGTATACTGTAAGTATCATCCATAAAATCTGGTCTTCACCTATCCATATGTAGACTTAGTATTGATTTTCTCTCCGATTTTCATATAGAAATTTAGATATATCATTTGGTTTCTGCAATATAATCTAGTAAATTTCAATAGAATAAAGTGTATAGCTAGACGAAGATCCGGTCAAAAAGGATATAGCTTCAGCTTCAGGTAGGTTTGGGGCATCAAACACCTTGCAAACACGCTGCTCACCTTTGCCTTTCCTAAACATCAACCTAATTGTGGCTGCATGAGCCAGAACATGCCCACCTGCGGGTTTCTTTGGGTCTGATATGAATACGCCACCACCTGGATCAGCTACGACTGAAACAAATAAATCAAAGACAAAGTTATCAAAAATCATCTTTTTTTCTAACTCATGGACTGCAGCTACTCTATGTATCACTGGTGAACACTAAATAGTTAGTTCTTGAGATTTCACGGATTAGTATGAGCTTAGTGCAGTCCCCATATTGCTATCTTTCAGAGTGCAACCATCAAAGGGCTAAATTGGATAAGATCTTTACATGGATGCACGACTATGTGGGAGAAATGGTATGTGATGCAATACCTTGGTTGGTCATGTAGACTGCAACGTTAAATTCCTCAGCTATCTTAATTAAACGTGCAAGCATTTGCGCCAATTTTTGCTGCAATTCGGAATCTATAAGTGTCCAAGCAAATGAGCTGAAGAATCACAACTCGCATGATTTGATAGTTTCAGGATCAACCTGGCGCTCTGCAAGTTCTCCTCTTCCAGTAAAATCCACTCGGAAGAGAGCGATAACTGAATCCACAATCTGAAAATGGTACTCACCTAAGGTCAACCATCCACATCTCATAAAATCCGCACTGTTTGATTCTCAAGCAGTGTCTTACCAGTAACCTAAATGGTTCTTCAGACATTTTGGCAGCCAAACCAAGAAGCAAGTTGTATTGATGCTCATAAGTATAGGCACGGGCATAAATGATCTGAAATTCATGGAAAGACTAGAATATAGCAAGTACACTAGCCAGAAAAGAAAGATAAGTTGCCACCAGTATAGAAAGCTTAGCTGACATTATCTAGGACTGCACCAGGATCCATGCCAAATCTCTCGGCAATTGGTACTATTCGATCAGGACGACTGCAGGTGTACTAAGTTAAGAAAGTGCACATGCACTTACATGGACACAAGACGATTATGAAACAGAAGCAGCTTTGTAGAGGTCAAGAAAAATACAGACAAATTATAATAGGATACAAAGTTCCTTCCGTGTCGATATAAGCTACCTTGCCATTTCCTCCTCTCATGTGAGTTGGCAGCTGAAATTTTTTTACGAACATGGAATCCACAAACCATTAATAAAGAATGATTAAAAACAGGAGTAAATACTGTTGTAGGATTTGCAAAAAAAGTAGAGTATCTTCAAGCATCACATTCGACTAATGACCAACCCAAGTCCGAGTCTGACAATAATTAAGGCTTTTACTCAGTTATGACATAGTACAAACTCCTCTGGCCTTTTTCCTACTTGGTTTGAGCCACTGTGTATGCCTTCCAGTATACTGTCAGTAGATTACAAAAAATGAGAGTGCATACTTCTAGAATCACCTAATACACATGTTCTGATGCCAAGATCACCCACAGCTTAATTCTTTGTAGAAATTCAATCATTATGTTACTATTTGGCATTGTTCATCAGAACAAAATATGCAACAGAATTTAGCTACAGAAACGTAATATCCAATTTAGACCAACCTGAGTAGTAACACACAGGGTATGTGCAAGTTGTGTTTTCCCAGACCTGAGGTGACGTTAGCAGCATTTTCTGAGAAAGCCAACTAACAAAACCAACTAAAAGTTCATCAAAGGTAATGTTTTTGGACTGTGCTTTTCACCGAAATTCGCCAAATGCTTCTGTAATTGCCAGAGTTTCAATACCACCTGTTTAACATTGCATAACGGTGAAATGTGTTTTTGCTGAAATGCATGAAGAATAAGACACACGGTCTGCAAAAGAAAGTCTATTACCGCATAATAGCTCATCGAGGGCTTGGCTTCCAGTTGTGATGCGAACAACTGACTTCCTCTGGAAACAAAGCATTAAAAGTACTTTGTTCTGTAAGGTCACTAGTGTTTAGAGCAAGTGCAACTTTATACAGTCCGTAAAGATAATTTGCAGGCTTTACTTCAAAGGTCAATGACTCATTGAGGTATTCCAAACCATTTTGGCACGAAGTTTGCAGAATTAAGAACTTACTCTGAGCAGAGCGTCAGTTCCAGTAATATAGCCAAAATTCTGATGAAACAAAGGGAAGTCAATGCGAGATGCTTATAGAAGTTCAAATTGATTGGAGACACCATCTCAGGATAAGAAGAATTTAAGCTCTAACCACTATCTTTTCAGCTGCTTCGCATATCTTGTCAACTTTTGCCTCAGACAAACCTTTGATTCCAGTTAAGTGCTACAAAAACAAAACAAAAAAAAGAAAAAAGGAAATCGCCTTAGCCCAATAAGAAGAGGTACCTCAATTTTATTCTCAGAACTGAAGATTAGATACCTTCTTCGTGTGCATCATCAAGCCATTGCAAGTGTAGATTCCTGCATCCTGCAACTTTTTCACATCCCCAGCATTGATTCCCTGAGATGTAACTGCAAACAGAAAACACTTTGAAGAAAGAAAATGAAAACAACTCACCATCGTGTTAAACTCTACGTTTTCTGGTGAATGTAGAATGTCAGGACAGAATCATTTCCTAGTCTAATGACAAGCTACTAATCTAGTGTTCCAACAGTTATTATTGATGAATTTAGCTGAGGACATTCATTACTAATCCAGCTATGTCACAAATACATTGAAAATAGACATACAATGGTGCAATTCCAATGCCGCACAACATAACAAAGGCTGAAGAATTTGTGACAAAAACTAAAACTATTGTACGCGCAGAAAATCACAAGAAGTTCAAGAAAACATTTCAGAGAAAGAAAAAGAAAACAACTCACCATCGTGTTAAACTCTACTTTTTCTGGTGAATGCAGAATGTCAGGACAGAAGCATTTCCTAGATTAATGACAATCTAGTGTTCCAACAGTGACTATTGATCAAATTTAGCTTAGGATATTCGTTACTAATCTAGCTATGTCACAATTACATGGAAAATAAGACATACAATGGTGCAATTCCAATGTCACGCAACATAACAAAGGCCGAATTTGTGACAAAAACTAAAACTATTGTACGCACAGAGAATCACAACAAGTTCAAGAGAAAGGTCGAGATGTACAAACACTAACGGATTCACGGTAATGTTCCTGGAAAATCGAGCTGAACTGAGCAACCAAACTGAAATTGAGCTCATCCGCTTAGCAGTATTCAGAGTCACTTAATATAACCTAAAACTATTGGTGCAATTCCAATGTCGCGTAGCATAACTAAGGCTGAATTTGTGACTAAAACAAAAGCTATTGTATGCACAGAAAATTCACGACAAGTTCAAGAGAAAGGTCGAGATGTAAGAACACTAATGGATTCATGGTGATGTTCCAGGAAAATGGAGCTAAACTGAGCAACCAAACTGAAATCGAGCTCCTCCGCTCAGCAGCACTCAGAGTCACTTAATATCGACATTCAAAGAGATTTTTACAGTTATAGCTCCATCGAACCATCTGCAATTTCATTTTAACTTCGGAACAGAGACCGAACAAACTAGGTCGACTTACAACGACAAGAAAATCACGATACTCATCTCAGAATCCAACAGAGTAGCAAAGTCAACAATCTCCTCGGTGATCAGAAAATCACGATTATCATCTCAGAATCAAAGCGAATCTCCGCTCGCAAAGCCTAAAGCTGACTCTGATTATCAGAAAATCATGACTCTGACTGTCGATCGTATTCAAAGTCACTTAATATTGACATTCAAAGAGATTTACAGTTATAGTTCCATCGGACCATTTGCATTTCATTTTAACTTCAGAACAGAGACTGAACAAAGTAGGTCGACTTCCAACGACGAGAAAATCAAGATACTCATCTCAGAATCCAACAGATTTAGCCAAGTCAACAATCGCCTCGATGATCAGAAAATCACGAGTATTGTCTCAGAATCAAACCTCGCGAGCCTAAACACGACGCACACGAAAGTCATTACAAAAGCGATGACTCCGTTTTGCTCTAACTTACGCTTGTCGATCGTTTCGAACAGGTCTTCTTCCTCGCCGCCGCCGACGTCTTCTCTCTCCACGATCTGCAGCTGGTTCTGCTCCTCGGCTCTGGACATCGACGAGAGAACGACACGAGCCGAAACTCAGGAATCGTCGCCGGCGATCGCATCGCGGAAAAAAGAGGACGCGAAGAATCGAAATCTAGCGGAGGAGGTCGTGAAACTCACTTGAGAGACGAAAGCATCTTCGGCGGCGGAGCGCAACGATCGGCGATGAAGTTCCGTGCGTCTGTGTGTGCTCGCAGGTTGGCTTCTTGCTCGGCGAAGAAGAAGAGAATTTCAAAATTTTCGTGGAAGGGAGACGATCGGAAATGGGAGGGGAATCTGCTATATATAGAGGCGGGAAGCGGGCTAATTTGTTTTTTTTTATTTTTTAAAGCGAGAAAAAGGGCTCGCGGCTTTTTTTTTTTCTTTTCTCTCTCTTTTTTTTTTTTAAGAAAAAGAGGTTTGATTGAGTTTTGTTATTCTGAAATAGATATTATAAATTGAGGTTTGATGGATCTTATAATTTCCTAAAATTTCCTAAAGAGGGAGAGAGAAATTTTGGTTTGATTTTTTTTTTATTTCGCATTGTATAACTCAGTTCGATTTGGTTCGATTTTATACTCACCTTAGTCCCACACGGTTTATAATTTTCCCAAATTGGACCGAATAAAGCTTTTCTTAGAAAGGGAAAAGAATTTATCTGCATTTTGGTCAATTTATAGTTTAACTTTATTATGTTCAAACCCTGCACTTCTACTCATAATGTCACGAGAATACGAACCAATAATTAGGTTATTTGGAATGGCTTGCTAAACACTTGCCCGTAACCGGTTTGGTTGTGTTGTGCCCAGGTTGACAACCATCCTAAAATTCGTAACTTGATAATTTAGCAAAAGGTGATAGGCATAGAGCACGTTTAATGCCTAAGATTCGATTAATTTGAACTCTACAAATATGAAAATCATACTTAGAAGTCAAAATCATTAATAATTTGTTGCGTACTTTTCCTAAATAATTTATTCTTTTACGTGAGTTTTTGAACATATATATAATAAGAATAGATTCGATCGTCTTCAAATCACAACATTCAGTGCTTGAATTCGACATGGTTCAATTTATTTCTTTTACTAAACTTTATAATGACTTAAAATACTGTTTTTCATGTGATCTCAAACCCCTAAATTTTATAGATTAACACACGAATATCACCATTTATAAGACCCTCGATATCTTTTAATTATTTAAATCAAAATATCATTTCTTCTTCTTTTTTTTTGCTAGAATCAAAATATCATTTCTATTACGACGAGAAACGCAAAAACCAAAACTCCAAGCGAGCTGGTTCCGTCATTACGGCCCATTCCCTCCTCCTCTTCTTCTTCTTTCTTCTTCTTCTTCTTCTTCATCCTCCGCACAAACCACTCCTGAAATCCCAACCCGCTTCTGTTGAAGTCAAAACTGATGCTGATCGAGTGATCCAAGAGAGGTGGTCATCGCGCATTTACGGCTGATCTTCTCCAATAATCTCGTTTTGGGCTCTCGGTCTTCCTCGTTCCGTTGCACGTAAGCCGTTTGATTTCTGTCCTCAGTGAGAGGCATTTGCTTTTCTTGGGCTCGTCTCTTGAATTTGGAGCAAAGCCATATATTAGCATCTCGAGATGACCCCTCTTCAATTCATTGGTAAAACCGTGGCTTCCTCGAATGAATGGAGTGCGGCAAGAGAGTTTGGATGCTTTGTCACCTCGCTAGTGCGTTCGCCTACCCTGAGAAGGAACTGGACTCTTGACGAGGTTTTACTTATCGGGTCGCAGCGTAGATTCATGACCACTAGCAAGAGAGTGCAAGATAGGAGCAAGAACAAGAGGGTCCATGATCTCGAAATTGCCGCTGAGAAGCATAAAGTAGTGTCTAAGGTGTTGGTTCTGATGGAAATGTTGAGGAAGGAACCTGAGTTGAAAATCCCCGTGAGGTCGTTGGACCGATACCGGAAGCAAATTAACATGTTAGAAGCCACACAATAAGTGGATTTTATTCGGAAGTCGCCGAAACTGTTTGAGTTGTATAAGGATCAGAAGGGGGTGTTGTGGTGTGGAAGGACTAAAGAAGCTGAATACTTGTTAGAGGAAGAGGAGAGATTGATTAGAGAACACTCTGGCACGGCTGCTGAATATGTGACTAGGATGTTGATGATGTCGGACGATAAATGGCTTCCACTGGACAAAATTTGCTCATTTCAGGAGAGAATTTGGTTTGCCAGCTGATTAGGAGCAAGTGGGTGCACGAGTATCCGCAGCACTTCAAAGTGGTTAAATCTCCAGATGAAGTTGATTAACTCGAGCTCGTAGAGTGGAATCTTGCTTGCGCTATCACAGAGTTGGAGAAAGCCGTATTGGGGTTATCAGAACCAGCATATGTCCCAAGGTTTTGTCGCATTTGCATTCATCTTTTATATTTTTCACACGACTCACTTACTGTCAATACAAGGATAAAAAGGACACAATTTTGATTAGATGTGATCTCTGTTTTGATTCCAACAAACAGAGTCAATCTAGGTTACTCAGTTGAGTAAAAATTGCGGTGTTTTTTTAACATTGGCAAGAATCGACATGAATCACGGACACGATTAGGCATTCCAAACCAAATTGCCAGCCTAATTGCCATGATGATCACTGGTACACAGCAAAATCATCTCCTTCGTCTTAAGTAATTCTTTTTTAGCAGTTCGCTATCTAAGTCACTGATATTGCCAAGCAAAATTCTGGTAAATTTTCTGGGCTTAATTCAGACTTATCGATCATGTCTAAATTTCTTGTTTCTGCAGGTTCCGATGACAATTTTTGCAAGAAGCAGTTCTTTACATCAGGTCCCTTGAAGAAGAGACGGTGAGGTTGGAGAAGCTGAAGATGTCACCGGGCCAAGTAATAGCCAACAGCACGTCGATTGTCGTCACTTTGTCCAACAGCAATCTCACTTGCTTTGGGATAACGTCGTCGATCCGACGAAACTTGGTGACCGGCGTAATTAGTGTCTTTGACCGACATCGAGCAGAAATTCTTGCCTGTCACATTGTGGCTCACAGAGGGAGTAGGAGGATGACGTTGACGGCTGCAGTGAATGATGTTTAAGACTGTGCTGTTGAGAAGATTAAGCAGGACATTCTGGTGGTATGAAGCATATAAGGGGAAAAAAGAATGAAATCTGTATGAGTATGATAGTAAAGAAATACTAATTTCTTCTCTATTTGGTGAAAGTCCATCTTAGACAATTTCAATTGAATGATTATCAAGTTGCATATGAAAGGTTAAAAGCCGTACATATGTTTTCTTTTGCAGAATAAGAACAATTAATCAGCAATCTCTGAACAAGTATGGAATAAGCAGCAACTCTTTTCCATCTGGAACACGAACCAAGCTGTGATTTACCATGGACCAAAAATAGCTTTGGAGTAACTGCAGCGACAAAATGCCAAATGGAGTTGCTTGTGGATGGAAATTCCACCATCAACTAACCCCGATGTTGGTATCTTTTTGAACTGTTTACAGAGACTCGTTAGCGGGGCTTCAACTCCATGAGTTTGGAGGAAGAATGTATAATTCAAGAAGATCCAATCAAGAAGAACGTAACGGTACATAACCATTGTAGAATGATCAGACTGATGTATCAAGACCCGGGACGAAGCAAAGCTTCCTTGCCATTTCGTGCAAAGCGTGAAGGCTTCGGTCATGCCTCCCTGGCCGGTAGAATTGCTCGACTTAAAAACCCAGTCATTGAGAAAGTACAGAACGGCCAATCACTTGTGTATTGTAGGATTTGCAGTGGCTACATTTCTGCCTGATAATGTGGAAGTAAACTTCAGTAGTGTCAGTTGCAGTCATTGCACTGCAAATTCCATTTGGTATCTTACAATCACTTCCAGAGAAAATGAGCTTACCATCAGAGCATGCGATAGAGGCATTCCATACGGGTAACAGATAGACAGCTAGCAGAGCAATTGTATTCACATTTCGAAAACGACTGCATCATTGTTCTCAAATGTAGCAGACAAGATCACAACTAATTTTAAAGATCCAAGCCAGACCAAAACATAGGCTTATTTAGGAGATACCCATAACTCTAGGATTATAATCAGAGCAATGACAAAGCAACATAGACTCGAGATTGAAATACAGCACTTCGCGCAGAAAATGTTACTCTGCAACACGAGGACAAGATGGTCGGAAAGGACGAGAGCTCTCGCCTTCTTGTGGCCGTATTCTTCAGGCATCAGAGTTGCTTGTATCTGCTCAGAATGTCAAGATTAAGCGATTCATGAAGATCAAATTTGAGATTGTTATAAAGATGTAATTTCTCCTATTTGCCCTATCAAGCGTAGCCTCACATATCAATTTACGATCTGAACATATTGGACAGTAGTACCTGGTGAAGGTAATGGTTTCAAATCCAATAAACCAAATAGCGCGAGCAGCTACACCGTGCTCTCCTCGCTCCTCCGATTCATCAACAAGACTGGCAAGAGCGGAGTGCTGGCCTCGATGGTGGCAAATAGGAGCAGTGCTGCCACGGCCGTCGGGGTCATCGGCCACGAGGGGAACTCGCATGTGCCAATGGGGGAAAGTGTGCAACGTCTTTGACAAGTCCAGTGACCGTTCGGCCATCTCTATCATTCTGTCTCTGGGTTTTGGGCCAACGTGCCGTTCCAAAGCCTCCTCTAGTTTATTGCATGTTTCAACATTTAAGGTTCTTGTCTCCATGTTTTGGTCTTTATGTGAAGGTGGGTCTTGGCAAGTATTGCTTATGTAAGATGTTCCTTATCTTTTTGTTTATAAGAAACTACCTCTTCGATAAAAATAAATTTGTGTTCTATCAATTGATAAAACAAAAAAATTGCACCATGAAGCCCTTGAAAAATCCGTTAATTTTCCTAAACTCGTTGATTTAGACCGCGACTCCTCCTTTTATAGTAACGTTTTTTAAGTGATCATTGTGATACACAAAGATTAAGCGGAACTCCACAAAACCTCCCGGTCTTGCCAAAGTTGGGCGGGCGCAACTTTCTCATGGAAACCCATCAGCCAAGTCCCTGCATCCGCCTTCCGAGCCTCTCGGCCTAAGCGGGCCGCCCTCCTGTTGAGCATCTCTATTTACGACGGGTGCCGTTGGCACGGGTCTTTTCGGTCGTCAATTCCATATTGAATAATAAGTTAAAACATTTGGTGTTGTCGTGTGTGCTTTCTTATTAGAAAAACAGCACACGACGTGCCAAGAGGTTGGAAAATACAGAGGGAAAAAAGCATTTGCAACAGCGTAAGCCTAGCCGACCTTGCATGTGCTTATAGACATGCAGACAAAGAAGGCCAAACAGGTCCTCCATATTTTTTATACAATCATATGCACATGCATTTAACCACTTCTAGCATTTCGACCAAGACAAAAACCACTTCTAATATAGTCCATCCGACGTACTCTCCAAATTAAATATAAAAAACATTTAATCAGAACATCAAATTTTTAATATTAGTACTCTGTGAATAGTGTGTTCTCACATACCAAGCTGTCTGCCTATGCTTATGTTCTGTCTTCAGTTTTTTTTTTTATTTTAAAAAATAACATAAGTTATCTCTAATTTTCTTTTATCTCACCCTTTGTATCACCTACTTTTAAAATTTGCACTCTGCACCTTTGAGCCTTCAAAGAATTTAGGGATATGTTCACTGGAAGTCCGTAAACTTGTTATGAAAATACATTTGAGTCCTACAACTTGAAAAAAATACAATCAAGTTCTAAAACTTATCAAATTAGTGCAATTAAGTCTTTTTGTTAAGTCCGTCCAACTTAACTCAACGAAAAAAGCTTATGTGACTTTTTTAAATATTTTTCTCTCATATGTGGTGATGACATGGATGTCGTTTTGGTCCAAATATGATTTTTAATACATATTTTATTTAAATTAAATTTAAAAAATGCTAAATTGTTTTAAAAAAAGGGAGAGTTAGACCAACCCTAGTTGCTGCCACCCCACCGTTGCTAGGAAGGGGGGGGCGGGGGGAGGGGGGGGGGTGTCGTCGGACCCTGGCCGTTCTTGGATTTGCAGCCCTCGCTGCATAGTCCAACTCTCTCATTTTTTTTGTTTTTTTATTTTAGCTTATTTTTTAAATTTAATTTAAATAAATTTTGTATTAAAAATCATATTTGGACCAAAACAATGTTATTTTAATCTTATGTTTTATGTTTTAGCCACGTCATCACCACATAGGAGAGAGAAAATATTTAAAAAAAGTCACGTCAGCATTTTCTATTAATCAAGTTGGACAAAAGTAACGAAAGGACTCGATTGTACTAATTTGATAAATTTTAGGACTTATTTGCATTTTTTGCAAGTTTTAGAACTCAATTGTACTTTTGTAATAAGTTTTAGGACTTTTGGTGTACATACCCCAAGAATCTATATTACACCTTGACGTCTAGGAAACTACTAGGATGTATGGAGCGTGTGAGTTATACATTTCTAAACCTCATGGGCAAAATGTAAGACTAGTGGAGTAGAATTATTTGTGCTTTTATTTGAAAAATTTATGGGTTTAAGAAGTTTAGTGGGTCCATTTGTTCTTTTAAATTACATGGGGTCAAATTTAGTCGATTAAATTGGAAAACTAAAAAAAATTAAACTAAAATCTAACCAAAGAAGAATGGCAGCGGTAACCATCGACGCCCCTGCCTCTTACACTTTGCGAAGGACGTGCAAAATTTATCTTTAATGAGATTACTTTCTTGTCTCGGACGTTTTTGCCTTCTACATCTTCAATTTGCAGTTTTCGAGATTTCACGGCAAAATGCACATGCAAAATGACAAGTCAAGCAGGACACAAAGACATTGAAAATTGATCTTCTAACCATGTTAATGATCTATAATAAGACGTTTAAGACATTTATAACTTTTTTGATAATTTTTCCCTACTTTATACTATTAGATTGAAAATGCATTAGCATAATTTGTCCTACATATTTTATATCTAGTTAAGAGGAAGACATGATGGTGTAGTTGAGGGACTAGACAAAGTAGAAGCGACAAATCTCAATAGTCGCGGTGTTTCCCTAAGCAAGACACGGGGTCAAAGGATCAAGAAATGAGCACCCCACGTGATTGCCAACTAATCCTTTCCACGTTACATAAAATCAATGTTGATGATAAGGTGAGACTACTTAATTTTGCCTCCATGATTGATTGGTAGAGGACAAGGACAACACCACCTTTAGGGTTCAATGCATTCAATACCATAGAGTTTCCTAAGTTTTATTTTATTGAGCTCTCGTACAAATTTATTTTTTGCTCCTACGTGTCTTTTTCCTTGGCAATTAAAAGGGACCAATTAATGGGGAGGAACATAGCAAGTGGTATTGTGGTAGAAGAGCGAACTGCAATAATACGACTAGGTTGTTGAGAGAGTCATAAATTGGTATCATAATTGGAGTAGTTAATATATCTCATTGGATGGTAAGTGAAATTATTTAATTTTTCGAACAATGGAATTGAGTTTGTTTGAGTAGGACTAAGGTGATTTTACGATGATGAAGACCTTGCGTGGTACGGTGGACATAGACTAATTTGCCAAACCCTGGATATCAATTTGTCTTCCTTTATTTGTTGATGTTGTGCTTCGATTGTTTATGTTGTTTTCCTTATGCTCTCCTTTGGTTTTCGTGGCAATGACTTATCTCTCGACCGATTATTTACTAGTAATGCTTGGTATACTAAGACCGACATACAAAATTAATATACTAATAATATAGTTCGACAATTGTCCCACAAAATCTCACAATTTGAAAGTATGAAATTAAGAATGAAACTATAACTTCTCCAAGATCGAACATGTCCTAGGGACGGAGAGTTCTCCAAGATATTCATGGTACCTGCAGTCGAACCCAAGTAACTTATGAGGCCAAGTACTTGGCCGCATAATAACTGGTGGTAAAGTCAACACCGATGTATCGAATAAAACTATACAGGACTCTAAATCGAAAAGTGATCGAACCTGTTAAATCAATTGGATTGACTGAAGTTCAAAAAGTGAAATAGCGAATCAAGTAAAATAGTCATCTCGGTCAAGTTGCTTAGATAAGCAATTGCGTTAGCCTTCATGCATTGGACCTTAAAGCCGAAATCAGACTAGAGAAACAACTTGCGGAAATGGGGTTATATATTATTTTTACAATTTCTATGAATAGGCTCTGATGAAGGGTGAAGATGATCTTGCACGGAGGCGTGGACAGAAAAGGAGTTCAATTACCAAGAAATCTAAAGAAATAACGAATGAAGTGCAGTGAGCGGCTAGTGGTCTCACACCCGCTATGGACAACTATAAAATATTCGAGTGGGATCATACTTACTTTGTACATACAGATCGAAAAATGAAAGCCTACCACACCATCTCCATCAGTGCGACACGAGTAAAAAGACTCTTCACATGAGGCAATTAATGGCCAAGGCATAAAGCTGGTGAGAAATTGACCCACGACATTGTTGGAGTTGGCGAATATTTTGGGGACCCTTATTTCTCACAACGGGTACGTTCTCGTGAGCTTACGAAAACTGAAGTGTTATCTGACGACATGTGATCCCTGCATGTAGAATACGAGAATTCGGGGGCAGCGCCGCCCGACGGTGGTTCCGCTGACGTGTCAGCGGACGGCTACCCCACTCGCCAGTGAGTGGGCGGGGGCTCGAGGGCAGCGCCCCTAAAACCTCAACGGGTTTGGGCTTTTATTTAAGCTAGCCCGTATGATACGAGATTAAAAGATTTCGTATAGATTTAGGTTTTGGGCCCGTTTGGGGTACATATATATTTTGCTCGTTTTTCTGATCATTGTAACGAGTTGAGTGGCTGTAAACCTAAAATCATAGTGAAATTTCTTTACGTGACATAACTTTATTCGAGGGTAAACCTGAGTAAATTCATGCATCGTTTATTTTCTGTCTTCTGCGTGATCGTTCTGTTTCGGTTCTCGATACATCCCATCAGACATCACTTGAATTCATGATCTCATGGAGGATATTGTGATCATTTTACTAGCGAGCTACCCCGCTTGGTGGTCCTTGAATCTTTTCATCATTCCCTCTCTCACTTTTCAAACCGTCATTTCTATCGTTTGTTTGTGGATAAAACTACTTACTTGATTGGATCCACGCTAAGGAGCAAAGATGAGACTCGCACGACGTTTATATCGTTGGTGTAGTATACACCTCGCGCGCGAGGACACTTGGAAAATTAAGAGGTTGCAATTGTGTAAGTACCATAGTCCCAACTCCCAAGTAGGTCCGAACCTCGTCTGAATCATTTTATTTATGCAAAAAAAAAAAAATCATGTGTAACATTCAAGTTATATCCCATCTTTAACAATGAGTAAAACTATTCAATCCATCATCAGTAGAGAAAAAATCTTCCTACCAATGGTTATTAAGATATTATCGTGTGTACAGTTATAACAATTCTCTTCTAAATTAATTTCCAACCGCTTACATAATCAAATTTGAACATCCTCAGTTCTATATAGTCAAATCTTTGAAAATTCTCGACCAAAGAAAATATCTTTGGGAATTATAGGGTAAATTTGTCCAACTTATATAGATCCAAATCCCAACAAGTACAAGACATAATCCTCTTTCCCTTTTTTTTAAGTTAGGCTCCGTTTGTTTCGCCGAAAATAGATGATTTGAAAAATATTTTCCTAAAAATAATCGTTTGTATTACTTCCAAAAATGAATAAACGAAAAATTTCATCGTCCACGAAAATATCTAAATATATATAATTGTCGATGATTAAAAAATATTTTTTAATGACTAATTATTTTAAGCGATTATTTTCAAAAAAATATTCTTCAAATGAACGAAATTTAAGTTTAACAAGCTTCTAAGAACCAAGTAGAATCTACAAGGAATAATGACATAAACAGTCCCCGAACTTTAACTCAACATGCAATTTGGTCCCTAAATTTTTTATTTGTTTATTGTAGTCCCTAAACTTTAATCTAATGTTCAATGTAGTCCCTGGAGTTTTAATTTGTTCAATATGATTCTTGAACTTTTGATACATGTTCAATTTAGTCCTTGAACTATATGAAAGTTTACAATATAGTCCCCGAACTTGAATTAATGAAAGGACTATATTGAATATTTTTATAAAGTTCAGGGACCACATTGAACATTAGGTTAAAGTTTAAAGATTATATTGAATAAATTAAAAGTTCATGGATTAAATTGCATATTGAGTCAAAATTCATTGACTATTTATGTCATTTTTCCAATCTGCGGTGACGTCTGTCGATGGTAAGTGATTTGATGCTCACGCATATTGGACTTTTGATAGCTACAGAACATACTGAACTCCATCGAGCTGAACCCCATCTGAAATCCTGAGCCACACCATATATTGCAAACAAAAAGTTGCTTTCCCATTTATTATTCATGTCGAAGTGAAGAAGGGCCAACCGTCAGATTGTACCCTGAAAGGGTCCTATCGCCTTTATCCAAAGGATGAAAAACGTGGAAGCTTGGGAAAGGCATTGATTTGGCTTGCCTCCCCAGCCACTGCTCTCCCACGTTGGGTCTTCCATCCCCATCGCTTGGCAATGGCTTCCCTGCACCAAGGCATTATGCCTGATGGACCCGCTTCTGCTCTGCACCCACTGCTAAGTTGCAAATGGTTCCTAGGAACATTATTAGTAAATGCCATCTCTAGTTTTTGAGAGAGCGGCCGGCAAGGAGCGGGAAGCAGGGCTGGTGGGGGTGATGGAATTGAAGACAATCGAATTAGGGTTTGGACAGTAGATGTAAGAAAAGTTTCTGGGAATAGAACAGTGACATGGATGTTTCAGAAAAGAAAGTGATTGTTCGGTAAATAAACTCGCACGTGAAGTATAATCTAGAGCCAGCCTCATTGTAGGTTAAAATTTTCAGAATGGAGGGCGCGAAGTGATATTCCGGTTGAAGTGAAAAAATAGAAGAGTTTTTGAAATATTCCCGTAGTCTATAATTCAAGTCTCCAAAGGTCAAATGTTTATCTAGATACGGTAGGTCTTATGTCATAATCGCATTGTTTCCTAATCAAAGTACTTTGGGATGCCATATCCGCCGCCATGTGAGTGCAGACTTAGCCGATGCACATTAATACATTGGCTTTCATGCATTCACGAGGATTGATTGAGTCAATTCATGTTATCATGTTAGTTTGTGTATCCAAATAAGGGCTCTTACTATAAAGAAACGAAAATGACCGACATATATCACCAAAGGCTTAAGTCGATGGGTGATAGAAGGTCCTTCTTGGCACTTTCAAAACTTTAACACAACTTACCCACATGATAAATCCAACCCCTATCTCAGTCCTACTAGGTAAAATTGCCTTTGCCCATTGGGGGATTACTTTGCTTCTGCTCTTTAGGGAAGTGCATGAACTGAGAGAGACGCAAGGGTGTGAAAAGAGAGACGCAAGGGTGTGAAAAGATGACTTGGTCGAGGGTCATAGCATCTTGGCCACTTTCAGGTTTTGGAGACAACGTGGAAAAAGCCCTTCACCTCCAACTCAAAAGTACACCTCATCAGGCAAAAGACCCCCTCTTCTTTCTACCAAACCATTGCACATTATGGGTGCAAATGAGCCTGGTGGATCTCAGCCGTTGAATCGCATGCATCTCATATAGGAACCGGCTTCGTTCAACGGCGGGGATTCACCGGGCTTGTTTGTGCATCTGGTTCAGGCAAGTGATCCTCCTTTCTTGCATTGCATCTGTGCGCGCGCCCTTTGGTCAAGCACGTGCAGGCCGGGTTGGCAAACCCTCCAGATTAAGGGACCATTGCCCCTTACTTACATGGCCCCCCCCCATCCCACAACCCCAATGTCTCTCCAATCTATTTTAAGTCCTTACAAATACAAATATAAATAGTAAAATAATAAATAAGGATTAGAGCTCTTGATGCAATGATCCCCATGATATATCTCCCAAGTGGGACAAAATGCACATCTTCCCCCCAAATCTTTAGAAATGAGTATTTTACAAGGATTCTCCATGTTCTTTGACTCATTTCCACATGGCCTCTCTGATCCACGACCCCGTGCCTCAATCTCACCAAATTCGCCTCGGAAAATTACCTAATTAGCCCTGGCGGGACTAGCGAGGACGAGGATTTGGGCGAGGGGCGAGATGGGTATATAGGAATAGGATTGGGTGAATATAAAATGTGAGAACCATAGTGAAAAAAACTATTGGATACCTCAGTTTAATCTGTAGTGCAGAGAAGATGGCATTTATTGAAAGTAACTCAAAGCTAAAAAAATAAGTGCCGTGTGATTACTTTTCAAAGAATGTCAATGGAAGGTAAGGTATCACACAACTCACCATCAATTCATCATCAGCTCCTAGGGATTGGCAGTGGCTTGTGCATGTTGCTTCCTCTGAGCTTCTCTCACCCCCCACCACAGGACAAAGTACTTCTCTCAAGACTTGTGCTGCCAAGAAGACCCTAAATAATTCTTCTGCATACGGTGGTTGTGTAGAGAGAGACAGAAAAAGAGACAGAGAGAGAGTAATGAGACAGTGAGATGAGGCTGTCAAAGCATGAAACAAGAAAAGAAATCTTGCAGCTGAGTTGTGCTTTATAATAAGAAAGACTATTGTAGTAGTGCTCCCAACAAGTGGTGAAGCATTGCCTTCAATCGTTTTCCTCCTCCTCCTCCATGTTCTTGTTGGCAATTGAGGAGGATTTGAAGAGAGGACAGGGAAATGGGAAAGACAGGAAAGTGGCTCAGGCACTTCTTGACGGGCAAGAAAGACAAGGATCGCAAAGGGAAGGACAGGAGCTCAACCAATCACACCCACAAGCCGCCCTCGATTCTGACCGAGAACCCGACGACCCCGATCTCGTTCCTGCCCACGACTCCGAAGGAGAAGCGGCGGTGGAGCTTCCGGCGATCGTCAGCCTCGCCAGCAACTCCTTCGAAGGACCTGAATTCCTCGGAACTTGTTGCCGCTACTACTGCACCGCCAGCCCTGTTGGCCACCCTAGACTCTGAGAATGAGCAGGAGAAGCACGCGATGGCCATGGCAGCAGCAACTGCTGCTGCTGCTGACGCGGTGGTGGCAGCTGCACAGGCTGCAGCTGCCGTGATCCGGCTGACTGCAGCCGCCAATGGAAGAGGCAGCGCCATCGAGGGGGTCGCTGCAATCAAGATCCAATCAGTGTTCAGATCTTACTTGGTAAAAGATGCCAGTTCCTCCTACTCCTAGAGATCTCAGATTAAAGTAGATGCGGCATTCCTTGAGCCATGGACGAGTAACCCATTTCAACAAGAGCGAAGTCCACAGGATTTGTGTGATCTGATCTGTTTTTTCGATTGTCTCTCAGGCGAGGAAAGCTCTTCGCGCGTTGAAGGGGCTTGTGAAGTTGCAGGCTCTGGTGAGGGGTCACCTGGTGAGGAAACAGGCCACGGCAACTCTGCGGTGCATTCAGGCATTGGTGACGGTCCAGGCCAGGGCCCGCGCGAACAGGCTACGCGGCGCCGAGGTCCCAAAGCCCACCAACCCAAGAATCTCGACCCACCGGAAATCCACTCAAGACAATCGGTACCGCAACATATACCATGTAAGATCCAATTTCTGTGGCCATAAAAACTAGTCCAGCATTTTTAGTCACATAACATGATGGAACTGATGGAACAGTGACATCTAATAGTTGATATTAATCTTATTGGGAAATAATGAGTAAATCTTCGATTTGTGCATTTAGGAATCTGAGAATGTGATTGAGGAGAATATAAAGATTGTAGAGATGGACTTAGGGGAATCAAAAGCTAGCACAAAGAGCAGGAATAGCTACTCCACTCATCCGCAGCCCGAGTGGATCGATCCCAAATTCTCAGGGCACCGGGCATACCCCAAGCCAGAGAACAACCAGATTTCCCAGGCGCCGTCGGCCCTTACCGAGCACAGCCCGAGAACCTGCAGTGGCCATTTCGAGGATTACTCCCTCGGGACGACCCAGAGCAGCCCGCAGTTCTATTCGGCCGTGTCCAAGCCCGACCCCGCTCGGATACCCTTCGCCTTCCCGAGGTCCGAGTACACGGAATCCCTCTCTTACGACTACCCATTGTACCCGAACTACATGGCCAACACTGAGTCCTCCCGGGCCAAGGCCCGATCCCAGAGCGCGCCGAAACAGAGGCCAGAGAATTACTACGAGAGGCCGCCAAGCCGGAGGAGGCCCTCAATGGAGGGGAGGAACATGCCACGGGCGATGAGGATGCAGCGGTCATCGTCACACGTTGGGTCGGCGGTCCAAAACTACCAGTACCCCTGGTCAATAAAGCTGGACAAGTCAACGGTGTCGCTTAAGGACAGTGAGTGTGGATCTACCAGCACAGTGCTCACAAACGCCAATTACTGCAGATCCCTAGTTTCATTTGATGTGAGTAATGCTAACTCTAAATTTGGTAAAGACTCGTTAAAAGAAAACCCAATTATGCTAAGTAATGAACTGTTTTTTGTGAATGCAGGTTCATGGAAACAGGTACTGACTGAGCTTCTTTTAGTGAGTGCTTTCTTTGTGACCGCTGTGGAAAGGAGCTGCTATATCAAACTCAATGCCTATCTTCAAAAGCACAAGTGTGATTGAAGAGAGCCTAGAGCTAATTTTCTGATGAAGTCAACGACCAAGTTTTCTGACAATTTCCCAATTCTCCGTCTTTTCTTGTCATTTTCAAAAAATAGTAAGCACCTACTTGATGCAACCTAAGTGTAGAATCTGCATTTCTCTCTTGCCTCGACTTTCTCATTTTGAATTTATGTAGCTGAGTATGTCCCTGAAGAAAGTTTGGTCCCCCTTTTAGCTTAAAGCAGACTCCAATGTATTTATCAAAGGGACAGTCATTCAATTGTTATTCATCTTGTCTATAAAAGTTGTTTGAGTCAATTTCATGCCCCATATGTGATACTCGCGACGCCTCATTCTCGACATTATACAACGTGCAAAAAATAACGGCGGACGACGAAAAGCCCGTTTTGTTTCCATTGGCATTCTTTTGATCGAAGTCCAAAGAAATGGAGACACATTCATGTTTGTGTTCATAGCCCAAGTGTTGCTACTGAAAATGACAGAACAACAATGTTCTTGAACAAAAAACACAGAGACTTCCTGCACAAGTTTTGATGACAAGAAAGGACAGAAGCAAATGACAGACTGGTTGGTGGGTGTTCTCTAGGATAGCAACCCAGTTATGGCATTATTCATGAGGATCATGAGATGAAATGAAGTTGAGCGGAGAGATTGACAGCTTCATTTAATCTTCCCACTTAGTGCTTGAAGTTAAAATGGACACAGACAATTGACTATGGGCCTAAGCACATTCTGTGGGATTTCATATTGAACGGGCTTTCTGTGGGCTACTTATGAATGGGCCTAGACATGTGAGGAACTTGCAATGACGATCCATACATGAAGCAGGCCTTGGGGATGTGAAGATCATTCATGAAAAGTATGCATCGGCTGCTTGTAGTAGGCCTGATCATATCGGCGGGCTTGGCTATATCCAAGCCGACCACGAAGAGTACGGGAATAATTGCAAATATCATATCATCAACTTTGCTCGACGTTTTGCATCTTCCCAACTTAAGGGGACCTTTTTGCCCTCTTGTAGACCCGGAATTAACACCATAACAAATCAAATCCAATGTTGAGGAAGGGGTAATTTGGGAAAAGAATATCGCTTTAGATCCCATTTGGTTCAGCATTTTAAATGGTCTTTAGGGCTCTAAAGCCCCTTGACTAAATGTAAATGGCGTTTAGTTCGTTTTTTGGAGAACTTTGGAGAAATGCAAAAAGGTCTTTAGCCCAAGGAAGGTCCGGAGGTACTTTGGAAAGTAGCTTTCTCGGGATACAAATAGATTTTTTTTCTTCTAACTTTGCCCTCGCTCAACTTTTATAATTTCGAAAATGTCCTCGACAACCTTAACTTGCCAGAGAAGACCTTAGCTACTAGCAAGCCACCAACGAGCCATTGCCACCCTCGCTTGAGGTCGCCTGACCTCAAGCGGCGTTGCCTTGGGTTGTGCGACCTCAAGTGAGGCTAGCCACCGACTAGATCTGGCTGCCGACAACTGAGTTCTATCGGCAAATAGTTTGAGATTTTTTAAAAAAAAAATTAGCAAAAGTCTTTTACAAAAAAAAGTGAAGCTTTTGCTAAACAGTATTCAGGTCGAAATTACTTCTCAATGTGTTTTTAAAATACACTTTATCAAACGCTACTTGCATTTCGAAAAACCCCTTTAGTTCAAAGGTCTTTGCATTTGACCAAGGACATTTCCCCAAGCCGAACCAAATGGGATCAGTGGGTCAAAGATGCAAGTTGAAATCCGATGCAAGCTGAAATCCAATGCAATACGCCAGGACAGTAACTGTAATTTGCCCATGAAAATATATAAATTCTCCATGTAGGCCAAACCAAAATACTCAATTGAGGCTTTTCCATATAAAATGGGTATTTGTATCATGCTTCATAAGTGGAGCCAAGGAGAGCACAATTGGAGAGGTAATTCCTGTTCTTGAGCCAGTTTGAAACTTGCGTGAACATTTCTGATATGTATTTAAAATAAAAGAAATAAGTTTCAAAATCTTCAAATATTAATGTTTTTGTCCAATTCATCAATTTGGTTCTACTCAATTGCGGGACTCTGTTGTTTTTTTTTTAGCACCTCCATCTTTTCTACAAAAGTTAATACCAAACAAATCGAATTCCATCACCTACCCTTTCCTTCAAATTTGTTTATATACAATTATCTATAAACCAGGCAGGCATATGTTATAGAAAGGGCAATGTCTTTTTTCCCAATTCATCACAGGTGGATTTGTTTCACAAAAAATGAATAATTTAGAAAATATTTTCCTAAAAATGATCGCTTATATCGCTAAAAAAAATGAATGAACGAAAAATATTTCTATAATTTACGAAAATATTTTCCGTGAAAGAAACGAGCAACGCTGGATAAAGATACAAAATATGATTTCATTTATGATTACCTAACAAATTGGTTTGATGAAGTTAGAAAACGTAGTTTGTTGATTCGCACCAATTAGGAACTGCACAATATCCTTTTAGCAAGTAAGTGGTGTTTGGATCAGCTTTCGCAAACCCCATATTTTATTCAAAGAGCGTTTCCAGTAAGTCCTTTGAACAGAGCGTTCCAGCAAGTCTTTTGAACCCAAGACCAAAATTAGAGAAGCAATCTTTCTTATTATTTGAACCAACACCTTCCTGACACAAAATCCTTTTAACTTAAGTAATTTTGCATTAATCCATGCATCCCTCTTTGCATTTTCTTCCTACACATGCTTCCCCTTCCATACGTTGCGCTTACACATGAAGCAACGGTGCCACGACCCCCCATTCGAAGCTTATTAATATTATGATAACAACGCGAAACCACAAATAAATTGAGAAAAAAAAGAGATTTTTTAATTAAGGTTCGCTGACCGCATGAAATATACCTAAATTTCATCAAAAGATTATTGACATATAGAAAATTCATTCCAAACGCGCATGTCCATCGTCCAACAACAAACGTAAAAGTAAAAGCATATTTTTACATCGACATTATAAACGGTGAAACTCACAATCACAAACCAATAAAAAAATAAAAATAAAAAAGAATGAGAAAAATCCTCTCATCAGAGGACCTTGTACTATGTTGACGATATTACCCTTCTGCCCCCAGGTCCACGCAGAAACCGGAGGACTCGCCCGCACCCCATCATCGCCCACCCCCATATAAAAGCGGCCCGCGCTGCGGTGAATTGGTATTAGGGTTTTCGCTTACCAGCAGCGCGTCGAAGCAGCCGGGGGTTTGCTCGCAGGGCCGCCGCCACCAGCTCCTCCGCTCCGAGCCAAACCCTAGTCTTCTCCCAACCATGGCCGTCGGGTAACCTCCTGCTCGCACCCGTGCTTCTTCCCTCTCATCTGCGCGCGCATTCCGTTCATGGGTCGGTTTTTTACTTGCCTGAACTTTGTGTCGGACTGATGATTGGTGGTTGATGCAGGAAGAACAAGAGGATTTCCAAGGGGAAGAAGGGAGGCAAGAAGAAGGCGTAAGTTTCTGCCTCGGGGGTTCATTGGGTGTTCGTAGATCTTTCGGAATTTGTGTTCTGTCATAGCTAGATGAGGTTGCTGTGGTTTGTTCTGAATTTGTCCATTTTGTTTGCTGTTGTTGGTGTGGCGTTTCTGTAGAGTCGATCCCTTTGCCAAGAAGGACTGGTATGACATCAAGGCCCCATCCGTGTTCTCCGTGAAGAATGTGGGCAAAACTCTTGTTTCCCGTACTCAGGGTACCAAGGTTTGTTCTTTCTCACTCTTGTTTATTCTAATCTAATTGGCTTGTTGAAAATGGGGGGAAGTTTTCAGTGTTTGTGTGGATGCTTAATCTCTTGCGTGTTTGGACTTTGATCTAGATGTGACGATTTTAGTTTTCTTGTTGTGTTCTTCTCTGTAGTGGTTGATGTGTAAATCAGCTTCTTTGAGCTTATTTGCTCCAATACTCTCAATTGCTTTTGTGATACTCCCCTCGAAGGACAAGGCATTAAGGTCTTACTGTTGGGGATTAAGCTGTGACAAGAATTGTAGATTCTGATATGTACAGTGCTGGACGTGTCATTTGTCATTCTCTCTGTGGTGCCGCTCATAGCTGTTTTCTTTGTGAAAATTTAGCACTGATCTTGCCATACTCTTTGTAAGGATCTTATGAGGGTAAAAGGATTAGGATAATCTGAAATCAATGCCTTTTGATGTCTTTTCTGATTCACTCATCATGCGCATGTATCTTTTTCGGCGATCTCCCTGTTTATACAGCTTTCAGATGTCCGGAATTTATTTGCTCTTCATAGTGTCTTTTAACATGACGCGAATTATGCAAATTGACAGATTGCTTCAGAAGGTCTCAAGCACAGAGTGTTTGAGGTGTCGTTGGCTGACCTTCAGGGTGATGAGGACCATGCCTACAGAAAGATTCGTCTGAGGAGTGAAGATGTTCAGGGAAGGAATGTCCTGACTAATTTCTGGGTAAGATTTTTTTATTAGGTTTCTGGGCAAGGTTGAGTTAACGTGATCATTGCCTTTTTTGAGAATCATCTACTCCCTTTGAAATGAAATTGAACTACGACTTTCCATTCTATGAATAATTTCAGGGAATGGACTTCACGACCGATAAGTTGAGGTCCTTGGTGAGAAAATGGCAGACATTGATTGAAGCTCATGTTGATGTGAAGACAACGGATAATTACACTTTGAGGATGTTCTGCATTGGCTTCACTAAGAGACGTCCAAATCAGGTCAAGAGGACATGCTATGCGCAATCCAGCCAGATCAGACAGGTGATTTATCAGTTATGCAGAATACAGCTATATCTGTGGTCTATGATAGAATAACAGTCTCTTACTATATCTGTAGAAGCATTACAGTTAATCTGCATGGTACATTGATGAATGGTATGCTCAACATTATTAGTTTGCTTTCTTTTTTAATTTTTTTTTCTGCTCGATGCTGTATAATGTATATGCTCTGATACTTTACATATTGGCAGTGGCTGTTGCCCAATATATAGTTTTCCTTAGAGATTGACTATTCGATCATGGTGGCGATTTAAGTAGAAATGCTTTTGTTCCAGATTCGTAGGAAGATGAGGGAAATCATGGTTAACCAGGCCACATCTTGCGACCTGAAGGAATTGGTCAGGAAGTTCATTCCTGAGATGATTGGGAAGGAAATTGAGAAGGCAACATCAAGCATCTATCCTCTGCAGAATGTTTTCATTAGGAAGGTCAAGATTCTGAAAGCTCCTAAATTTGACCTCGGAAAATTGATGGAGGTATGTTTCTTTATCTATCTATTTTTATTTTCTTGATTGTGTCTGAATATTGAGCGACAATTTCTTATCCTAATTTCATGTACTGAAATACTTATATTTGCTTGAAAAATTGTCGATAGTTTTTCTGCCGCTTACATTCTTGGTGGAGGTTGACAAGTTTTGAGAGGCCACTAGTGACATACGTCTAGTGTGGTTTACTTAGTAAAATGGTTTCTGTATAACCTTAGTTTTTATTTGTGCTTGACTGGATAACATGGTTGAGTTTGCTAGAGTCGCTTAGTATCAACTGCAGGGAGTATTAATCAGATATTATTAAAGATGGCGGTAAATTCAGCGCTTAAAATGAAATGAAAGTGATTTTTATTTGGATAGTGCTGTTCGAGATTGTTAATTCATTGTAAAATCTGTAACCTAACTGTTTCTTTATCCTGTCGTGATAGGTCCATGGTGACTATTCAGAAGATGTTGGTGTGAAGTTGGATAGGCCCGCTGATGAGCCAATTGCCGAGGCAACCCCTGAAGTCGTTGGAGCTTAAATTTAGGGTTTTGTTGTTCTCATATTGAGTTTTGAAGTCCTTTCTACAGACCAGACGATGTTTTGCTTCAGCAAGAATTAATGGTTTTGATAATTGAGCGATGTTGTTTTGTTCTTTAGCTGAGAAGATGGTTACATAGCTCCTTCCATACTTATTAATGATGAGACGAGAATTAGAATTTTCTGCAGTATCTCTGTATTGTTTCACTTGGTCTGGTATAAAGGGGTGCTTTAAGCTAAATTCTTTTGCTTGCTGTATGGTAGCTTTGTTGGAGGTGATGCTTTTCGATAGGACAAGCTATCAACTTAATTTCTAGTTAATACCCGGTTCGATTCAATTCAAGCCGGTTCCAATTTTGATGTTTTCTTCTCTTGATTGCTGAGATTCTGCAAGATTGATGTTGCTATATGGATCCTTCTGACCCTTAAACCACTCATTTCTTGTCCCGTTGTCCCTGCACTTCGGTACCATTTGAGTGCTCGCGAATGCTCTTGTTTTTGGTGACCCGGATGTGATACTGTTTGCCTTGCCTTGTCATATGTAGGACCGAGTTCAATCAAGTGCCCGTGGAGTGCCTTTGCATTGCAGCAGGCGTCATTTATACCTATAATATTGTCTAGTTTTTAATAGAGATTTATGCATGCTTGGCAATCTTTCTTTTTAATTATTTATACGACATCTATTGTGTGGTCACTGAGACTAGAATTTTCAGTCCGAGGCATACGCTGATGAATTTACAATAGGGAAAAATACCACCAAAGGTCTGGCCACTGATATTGATACCCCTAAATCTTTTTTTGTCTGTTAAAATCTTCAAAATTCACCATTATCATGTACCAGTGTGGTAAATATATCTTTCATCACATTTCCGTCTAAAGTATTTCCTTGAAGTCCTGCATGAAACGGAGGTGACGCGGACCAAATGTAGTCAAAACGACATTGTGGGGCAAAAGTTAGGACAAATCGAGGGCAATTGGGATTTTTCAAGTGATAAAGATTGGGGGTTACGAACCAAGCTAATGTGATACATTATATTGATATTGTTCACTCGATCCATGTCAGTTTGGTTTCCCTACCGTTGTCCATGTAAGCCACCACGTAAAATTGTTAAACGACCAACATGGGACAGAATTGTGGCGGAAGGTATAATTGTAGAAACAAATTAATGTTCTATTTGTACACATAAGATAATTAGTTTGTTTCATCATATATTTGATATTTCTAAATGCAAAACCATCTTTAGGGTTCGTTTGTTTCGCGAAAAATGAATGGTTTAAAAACATTTTTTTTAAAAACGATCGCTTGTACCATTTACAAAAATGAATGAATTGAAAATATTTTTATCGTCCATGAAAATATTTAGAATAATGAAAATATTTTTCATTGACTAGTCATTTCAAGCGTTATAAAAATCAATTTTAGGAAAATATTTTCTAAATTATTCATTTTCTACGAAACAAACGGAGAGAATATTGACATTTTCTTCCGTCATTTTGTAAATTCTAATTTTCAGGTGAGGTAATGGTTAATCTTATATTGTGTTTTATTTTTAAAATTAAGTTAATTTTTTCGAAATTTCAAAGTATTTCCGTTTGGTTCGCTAAAAAAACTTATGCTAGTTAGCACTTTGTGGAGGTTAACAAGTTTTCAATATTTCAGAGGCTACTAGTGACAAGCTATATATTTTAGTAAAATGTTTATCATATAACCTTAGTTTTAACTTGATGTTTTTTCGTCCAAAAAAAATGTTTGCACTTTAGAGTTGCTTAGTTTCAATTACTTGGAGATGTTAAAGAGAGATTAGTGGAAGTCAATAAATTTAGCGCTTAAAATGGAATGGAAGTGATTTTTAATGGCTGGCTATGGTTTGTGATTGTTTAATTCAACGTTAAACTTTCCAAATTAAATAAAAAAAATGAGAAAAAATATAATTATATCCACATTCTGCGGATAATATTCATAATTGTGCAGTCAAATTGTGGTATAAAGCTACATATTTAAACACATAATTCATTTTTTCTTCCCTGATATTATCATAGTGGCAACTGAAAAAGATTTCAATGAATTGCAATCGATGTAACATCCCAAAATTCGACTTAATCTCCGGAATGAATAGAATGAGTCTTATTCAATATTTCATTTTCGTAAGTTTCGCCCGGAGCTGATCACTCTTGGGATACTGACCACGTGGGAATGACTAATTAGGAATAGGTACGTGGACCAGGGACCCGATCGCGAATTAAACTTGATTTCGAGAAAAGACGAGGAAGTATTTTGGGCCAGTATGGACCGATTTTCGGAAGGTAACGGACTCGGTTTGGCCTAGGCCAACGATGTATGGTCGGATAGCAGGTGATTCTGCAAGACCGAGAATACACGTGGCCAACCAGTTCCGAACTTAAACCAAACGATCGTGTCTCCGGAACTAGCGATAATTCCTCTCGTTTTCTCGACAATCAAGACCGTCGCGACTCGAACAACCCGAGGTCGATACGCGTAACTCCTAAACGGCCGCCCGTTAGTGAGAGATTTGAAAATTGGAAATTTGGCAATTTTGATCGTGAAATTTAATTTGGACTTCGAGGCCGATTTTCGTGGGTTACGGGATGGTTTTTATAAGGACGACGTCGAATTATGTTGGCCACTTATATATAGGGTTAATACGGTCGAAAAATGGCAATTCGACCCGGTTTCGGAGGAAAATGACGAGTTTGCCCTTGAGTCCCTTTAGTATTCCGAATTTGGGGTTTTTAGACCTAGCCCTAGGGTGTGACACTCGTCACTCTAGCCCTTCCCCATGCATGCCATCATGGTTGTCCAAAATTCTTTCCTAACCCTTGGTCTTCCCCATGCATCTCATCATCACCTTCTCTCTCTCTCTCTCTTTTCCCACTCATTTCCTTCTCTCTTTCTCTTCTTTCTCTCTCTCCTCTTCACTTCCCCTCAACTCAGCCGGCCACCACTCCTCTCCCCTCTCTCTCCCGTGAGCTTCCCCTTGCCGGCCTCACGCCGCCGTTCGCCGCTCGCCGGAGCCACCACCCGCCGGTGCCGTCGCCGTGAGCCGCCATCCCTCCTCGTCTCACCACCACACACGGTCACCCTCACACCATCACCGACCACCTGAGCTGCCACCCACTGTCCACCCTCGCCGTTGCTTCGCCGGAGTAGCCGTTGCCGTGCCAAGGCTCTTGTTTGCTCCCTTGCTAGGTTGTCTTGCTTAGGCTCTCTTGTAAGTGACTTCCTAATCCTTGGTTAGGCTAGTGGGTTACCAATGGCATGTCTAGGGATGGATTAGGGGCTGTGCATGGTTGGTTTTGTGATTGGATAAGCTTGATTTGCTTAATGGTGCAAGATTTATGATTCTCGGATTTCTGGTTGTTACTGTACCTCCGTGCCTTATTATTTTTTTGGTGATCATTGTGGGCCGAATCTGAGGAAGTGTTCTCATGAAATTTGTTCCCAACATCTTTAAGTATAACATACTTTAAATTCAGAATTTTTGGAATTTTTTTGGGGCCATTCGGAGGTCGGTTTTCAGACCGTCACAAAACTACCCGATTTACTGTTCACCCGACCTATTTGCCTTTCCGAATTTTTATAAAATTTTCCAGACCTTATTTCAACAAACGTCCTTCACGAAAATTGTTAAAGACACTTGTGTCTATGACATATAAAAATTTTAGGGCTTTCCAAAATGATTTGGGTACTGAATGAGTTGTATTTTTTATGGTCTGAGGGGCTGTTCGAGCGAACCGGGTTCTGTCCGGCTTTGAGTGTCAAAACGAGGTGCTTACGGTTGGAACTGGATTTCGAGTTCTTCACCGAAAATGTTTATCAAGATGTTTTGTACAACATATCCAAATTTCATAATTTTTGGAATTTATTTGCTATTTATTTAAAATGGATTTCTGTCACTGTGCAACTGCCCAATTTGGATCCGATTTTGTATATTCTCGGTTTTTCTCTCTCGGACTGATTAGTGGCTGTCCATTGCGGATTTCATTGGGCCTTGTACGACTAATATGTGGGTGTAAACCTCTAAACCCTAATTAGGACGATAATGCGTTTTAACGGGCTTAGGGTGTGTTTAGTATTCGATTAGTGTCAATTAGGACTTGTATGAATTTATATGTTATTAGTGGGTGTCGGGAAACTATTGGTAGGTGACAAAGCATGAATTAGAAGTGGATTAGAGGTTGAAATGATGAGGATCAGCTGCTGTTCACGTCGGGATTTAACGGCCAATTTAACGGTAGTTTGAGGATTGAAATGATTGGAGTGCCGGGATAGCCGGAGTGGTTGAATTGTGTGTCGGTTTGTCAATCGTGATGGATTGGGTCTACCATGTCGCATGCTCGTGTGACCGACCGTTGTGAAATGTGATTGGTGATTTGTCAATGTACATCATAATGCCGAATACGTCATAGGTGCCAACTTCGCATGTGATGCCCTTTGGTGTTGATTGGGCTAATTAAGCATATGACGTGAATCATTGAACATGAAATTGTGGCATTGAATTGTGTGGGACATTATGCTGTGGTACATTGCACCAACATTTGTGTGCGAATTGCATGGCCACGTATTATGCATGCCGAGTATGAAGCTTGTGGAAACTGTGCAAGAGTGCGTGTATGCCATAGACTTGTGATCACCTAATTGCCTGATGCGTTCCACGCCGAGTTCAGATAAAAATTGGCAGTGTGCCGTGTGATCACTTAAGGCCTTTGGGTTGTGGCCTTCGGGTCGTGCCGTCCTCATGCACTTTGGAGCAGGATGATGCCCGGTACGTCCGGAAGACGACCATCCTGATGCGTTTACGCGGGCTCTGGTTCGTAAGGAGATCGGTGTTGCGCCTGATGCGTTTACGCGGGCTAGAGACACTGGGCCTGGGGCGTCTTTACGCTGACCACGAAGTGTTGTAATTGGTCTTCGGATCGTGGCCTTCGGGTCGGGCCTTCGGGTCAGGTCTTCAGATCGTGGTCTTCGGATCGGGCCTTCGGGTCGGGCCTTCGAGTCGAATTAACAGAATAAACAAACACGTGTGATGCATAGTGCCTGATTATACGATGGAATCTGCTGGGTATGGTATGGGACGTATCTAAGTGGATTCTATTCTATAATCGGAACACGCGCGAATGATTACGTGTGATGCATAGTGCCTAATTATGTAATGGAATCTGCTGGGTATGGTATGGGACGTGCCTAAGCAGATTCTATTTCATAATCGGGACACGAATCGAATCTTACGCCGGAATGCCATATGAGTTAAATCGCGTGCATGGCAAGGTAGTGGCATTTGCATGCATATGAATGCATGGGTCAGTGTGTGAATTTGTACGACTCGGTGATCTACATTTTGAACTAACACTAAAGGTTTTGAGCATGCGTATGACGTACGTGTGATCGAGGATGCCGCGTATGTGACGTGATATTATTATGTGCCTAATCTGCAGGGTTAACATATGTTTGATTTGGGCCCGAGGGCCTAAGTCGTGTGGTTGTTCTATTATGTATTTGGGTATGACTTATCTGGGTACGCATTGGCCTAGGTAGGGTTTAGGGTGTTGCTTATTGAGACTCGTTCTCATGGTTATTATATAACCATTTCAGACCCCTGACTCCGATCATGAATGGTCCGTCACAGCGTTCTAGGATCCCGAGGAAGAGCTGATGGAGCAAGATCCCGAAGAGGAGCCCATGGAGTTGGTGGACCCTTTTTGTATAAGCTAGGCGAACCTACCCGACCACTTACCCCTTTTGATGATGGTTGTTTTAACTCTCGTGGCCTTGTATGTGAGGTTGGATTTTGTAAGTACGTGCCGTTAAATGAAGTATGTGGTTCAATTGTTCAAGTGTTCTACTACCCTTGGTCATGTATTGTTTTTGTACGAGTGTTTTAATTAATGCTTCCGCATGCGCCTTATGCTCTGAAATTAGGAGATGGGTCGGCGACAAGTCCTAGGACGTCGCATTTTCAATACGGCCATCGAAGGGGTGTCGCGAGCCCGGTGGGGTCCGGGGCGTGACAATCGAACCTTAGGGAGAGACCACATCGGTTCTTTTGCTAATAATCTCGATTAAACACGAACTCAGTTGATACTTCTAAGGCAGTTTCCTCGGAAAATCGAGATATGTGTTCAATTTAGTTTTGAGGGATATTTTGAACCCAAATACCTGACTTTGTATTGAAAATTCGGGCGAAAGATAGTTTATTATTTAGACTCCGTTTATTTCGCAAAAAAATGAATAATTTGGAAAACATTTTCCTAAAAATGATCGCTTGAATAAACGAAAAATATTTTTATCATTCACGAAAATTTTTAGACAAATTATTGTCGATAATGAAATTTTTTTTCATTATCTAATTATTTTAAGGAATACAAGCGATTATTTTTAAGAAAATATTTTTCAAATCATTCATTGGTTCCATTTATTTCGTAGAAAATGAATAATTTAAAAAACATTTTGTTATCCACTTAGGCTCCGTTTGTTTAGGAGAAAATGAATGATTTGGAAAATATTTTTCTAAAAATAATCGTTTGTATACTAACAAAAGGCCCACCTGTAAAACTTAAATTAAATGCTAATATGTTGACCACGGTTAATTCATCTATTACTTGATGAATTTACTAATATATAAGCGGGAACACTTCTAAAATCGAACTAACTGTTTGTAATCACAAGGTATTTAAACATGGTAAATTCATTACAGTGTTAGTGACAAATAAACTGGCGTACCAATAAAATTGAAAATTTGTTAATATCTATTATAGAATTTTATAATTATTTTACTAAGTGATGATGGTTAACCAACACTACTAATGGGAAAAGTGTTAGAAAAATCCTAAATCTATTCCATTTGTGCCAATTTAATCCTAAACGTTTTTTTGTGCCAATTTAGTTATAAACATTTTATCTGTGTCAATTGAATCCTTCAGGCTAATTTTGGTTGGATATTGCCGACGTGGACACAAGTTGGCCTACGTGGTACCTCTGGTGATTACGTGAACAACTTTTAATAATATTTTAATATTTTTAAAATATAGTTTTCTTTTCCTTTAGCTTTTCCTTTCTTCTTCCTCCAACTTGTCGCCGGACCGACGATCGGTTAGAGGCCAGGGCCAGCGAGCCCCACCGGCCACTAGCGAGGCTCACCCTTGCCAGCGACAGCAAAGTTGAGCCTCACCCTTGCTAATGGCCGCGAGGTTGTGGCTTTTGACCTTGCATTGGGCTAGCAAAGCTCACCCTCGTCGGATTTGGCAAGGTCGTGCCTCGCCCAACAGCTAATGAGGCTTAAGCCCTCACTAGAGGCTCGCCAGATGGCTGTGAGGGTAGCCTAGGGCTGGGCTGGCAAGGGTTGAGCCTCGCCGGCTATGGATCAGGCCCGACCTTGCTAGATCCAGTGAGATTGTGCCTCACCTAGCTGCTGGCTAGGCTCAAGCCCTCGCCAAAGGCTGCGAGGTCAAAGGTTGCGACCTTGTTGACCTCGCCAGTGGCCGATGGGGCTCGCCAGCCCTAGCCTCCAATCGATCGCCAGACCAGCGACTGGCTAGAGAAAGAAGAAAGAAAAAGAAAAAAAAAGGAACAAAATAAATAAATCAAAAACTATTAAAATATTGTTAAAAGTTATCAACGTTATTGCCGGCGGTGCCACGTAGGCTAGCCGGTGTCCACATCAACAATATTCAGCAATAATTAGCTGAAAGGACTGAATTGATACCAAAAAAAGGTTTACGACTAAATTTGGCACAAATACAATAAGTTTAAGACTTTTCTGATACTTTTCCCCACTACTAATATATAATTCATAATCTACTACTAATGAAACTAATCTTAAAAGTCATTGTCTTGTATCGAATAACGATCTACTTATATTTGTGCAAAAGTATAATAATTTAAAATGGGGGATCTAAAAATGACCCTAAGTTTAAGCGACATAATTAACAAAACCTAATTGAATCGAAAACTTCCAATGACCAATGATGGAAATAGGGATATTCATTGACCTAATTCAGTTTATCACGTTGAGGAATTGGAACTTGAAATCTAATCGAGAACCTAATTTCAATTTTCACCGTGACGAACCACATAATATAGGTAAAGTATGAAAAAGGTATCTCACTTTTGATCCAATGACCATTTGCATGCCTCTACTTTTACAAACACCATTCACATGCACCTAAACAAAACTAGAAAAAAACCAAATTGTCCCTCCTCGTAAATTCATTCTAATATTTGGGCTTGTGTTTTGGCTTGAAAAAACCAAAACAAACCGGAGTGTTTTGAGTGGATGTGACAATTTATAATTTGGGGATGGTCATCTTTGCAAAGAAAATGACATTTTCCTAAATTGGGACACAAAAAAAATGAATATGAAGGCACAAAGTAGTCTCGAAAGGCAAAATTCAAGTCTGTATATGGTATTTTCAAAAGTAGAGGTTGATCCAAAAATAAAAAAGTAGAGACGGAGAAATGATCATTAGTTAAAAATAATGTATGTCTCTTTGTATCCTTCAGAAAAAATATTTTTGAAATTTTCCCTCCACTCGACTCTTGAGAAAATAAACAAACAGTCATGCCCGAGTACTGTTTGCTTAAAGGCTGAATTTGCCGTTCCAGTTGAGTCAGAGCTTCGGGAACAGACAGGACATTCCAAGAACCAGGGCCTTAAAATTTGCAGGAGCAGATCACACTCCAAAATTATGAAAACCAAGGCATAAGCCCTTCATTCAAGAAATGGTCAGATATCAAGCACGAAAAGATCGCATCCTTTTTCCAAATTCCCAAGATTCATCTGATAATATTTTCATCATGTCCCTCCCAGATTGATACAAGCTTGAAAAAAAATGGAGTCTAGAGTACACTTAAACAATGAATGCAGTCAAGAGAAAGCAAAAGGGAATGTGGACCAAGAATCAGCTGAAAATTGACTATTTTACAATATACATTGGTATTCTCAAGAGCAGGTTACAACTTTTATTATACTGCAGGTCCATCTGAACAAAAAAGACACTTAAAAATTGCAATTGAGTGACAAGCCTCTTGACGAGGCAAAGTTCAAGGAAGTACCAAGGCGATTCTCGAGCAGAAAATCATGACACGGCTCACTCCTAGTGTTGAGGAGTGAGAGAAGGAAAGGATGGGATAGATTGTAAAATCAACCTCCGACCGCTCCTCAGGTTCGGGGAGGTCCCGAAGTTGCTGTGTGGCGGAGAGACCCTCTTGCTGTTGGGAGAGGCGTTCTTTATGCTGGCCGTTGGCGTGCTGCTGCTGCAGAGGATCTCGGGAATTTCGTCCTCCGTGTTAGTTAGAGGAAGTTTCTCGAATTTCGGTGGCGGCGGTAGTAGAAGATCCGGTTTTCCCATTTTCTGGCTAGAGTGCAATGCGTAAGAGGATCCAATGGTGACGAAAGATGAACGAGGCTGCTTGAGCTTCGATGGAAATGCCAACTGAACCAAAGGTCTGCCAGACACCCAAAATAGAGTCAAATGACCAGAAAATATATTTGTTAGCGAAGGAGCTAAAATGAGAGAGACTAAAGGATTGCAAGAATTTAAGTTAACCAAACCTGCGAAACCTGGATGGTGTGCTTGGAAGACCAGAAGCTAAATTCAGCTCATCACTATTCTGATTTTCCGCTTTCCATGGAATTTTCTCCGCTTTGTTCTTTTCGCATTTCTCAGTCTCTTCTTCTTCTTCTTCTTCTTCTTCTTCGCAATCTGGTCCTCTTAGAGCAGACCCTGAATTCCACAGTGAACAATTTCAATCAAGGAATTTCATTTAGTTTCGAGACCATAAAATAGTGTAAACAAACGCATCAGAATAAAGTAGCAGAAGGGTAGAAGGTTGGTGATGGTAATTAGTGAGCAACATGCTAAGGCGGCATGAGGATCACTTACCATCTTTTGTACCGAATGCATTTTTACACCCTTCGCATCGACAGTTGACAGAGCATCCAACACCACCCTTTTTGAAATAAAAATCACCATTAATAAAGAATTATAGCCGAAGATCAAATTGGACAGCGCAATCTGAAAGTAAAAACCTGATAGCATTCGCAGTATTTCTTGAGGCAACTGGACTTCTTACAATTGCATCCTCTTTTATGCCGTGCTGAAGCTGGCGTTTTGCTAGAATCATCCTACACAGGACAAACGAAGAAGTGACATGTTAGGCAGTGTTTCATTTTTATCCCCTTTTTGGCCAATGAGCAGTAAAAGAGTTGACAAATCATATTTTCTTACCCCAAATTCAGAAGCAGATTCAGAAGACCTAATAACTTTTGGAGCAAATGCAAGCGGGTTACGCGACTCGATCTGTTTTCTAGTTGCAAGAACAGTGTCTTCATGAATAGGCTTGTTGAAGCAATCTTGACATGCACATGGCTCGATGCAGTAGACACCAGCAGCAAAACATTCACAGTAACTGCATAGACAAATTCGATGGGTCAAATAGCATACTAATAGTCTCCAGACTTCCTGAAATTGTTCATCTAATTCCCTTTTGATTTGCCAAAAATGGCCTAACACGGACGATTCGTCTCTTGGGTAGCTTCCATTTTTAAGTTTCGCTGGAATGACTCAGGTGACAGAGTATCTTTAACATCCTGCTTTTCTGGGTTGTTTACAAATACCATCTCTCAAGTATTTAAGTTATCAGCATTACACTCCAGTTATGACCAAATACGATGACATTAAGGCCACCCTTTTGGCTTCTATGAAATTGGAGACTCAGCCTGCGCTGAGGACATAAGGGCCCAGTGCAAAGTTTTTATTAAAGGGTTGAAGTTCAGATCTAAATGATTACATACCTTATAAGTATGATAAGATTGCATTTGACAGTCAGCCCTTGTTGGGACAAGTACTTCGCTTAAACAATTGACATAACACCTCAACTCAGTTTTCTTTCCATGTATCATTTCAGCACTTCTGCAAGCAGTTTTCTGCCACAAGATTCTTTTGTAGCGAATCAAGAACAGTTATTTAGTGCCAAGCAAAAAGAGAGGACCGATTACTTAGGTGAAACGTACAGCAATGTGAAACTATCGGTTTTCTACATCATAGAAGACTTTAATGACTAAGTGCTTTCCCTGGCTTGTGGGCCAAAAACTGGATGGCAAGTATGTTAATTAAATACAACAAAGGGTATTTAATGCATCCAGAGTTCCAGGGTTTAAAAAGGAAAAAAATTGAGTCAACAAGTGAACTTACAGCTTCAAACATTTTGATTTTTTACAGTTGCAGCGCTTGCAGCTCTCACTTTCTCCGCCATTCTCCAGTCGTCTCCTGCAAATCAAATAGGGCATATAAGGAGAGGGAAGAATCAAAAGCAGTATACCAAAAATACAGTCTTGAAGATCGAGTTATAAACAGATTATACATGCCTTTTCTTTCGGGGACTAGTCTGGCCATGCTCTTCATAGTTCAGATCTGCGGGTGCCTGAGAAGCTTCTGCAGCAACCTGAAGCCCATGATCAGCAATGTCCATGTCTTCAGCATTACTCGAAGTCAAAGACTTATGAAGCGACTCCTGATTGGTCAAGGGAGACTGCAACGAGGTTGTGGACATGTGCATGTTTAATGCTTGGACATCAGATAACAAGCCTTCGTGTTTAACGATTCTGGAGTCGTTTGTAGTTGAAGTCAAAGCATTCAAGTGCAAGCCGATTCCAGGTACAATACACCGTGAAGAATCACCTCCATGTTTGACGACGACCAATTGCTTATTTTTTGGTACATTATTCTCATCAGAGTTAAGTAGTGGCGAAGAATTACCACCTGAACTGCCGTCCAAGCTCTTCTGCTGAGTTCCCACCATCTCAAAATCAAGACAGCGCCTTCTCATACCACGAGGTAGATCAGAGATAGGCTACAAATCAAGAGACAGAGGTACTTCAGTTTGTTATACCATCCAACAGAATTCTATGCGTTTCAGCAATTAACACAAGCAAAAAATGTTTCTACAAATGGTTAAAAGTGCAGCTGGAAGACTAAATAGTACTGAAACTCTATTAGATTAAAACAAAAGCTAAAAGTATCGAGAAACTAAAAGCAGATAAGAGATTTTTTCAGGAATTTCTGACTCAAGATGCTTAAAAAGTTGCAAATACAATTAAAAAGTTACTTTCGGTATCATCACGGCATGTTACAGAAAAGCACGTTACATGTGTTTCCAATAAGAATGAGTTCGCAGATGGATTAATAACTGGTTTTAGAAGCTATGAAAATAAAAAAAATGTGGGACAGTATCATTAAGTTCTAATACAATTTCTGTGAGAATAAGAAGAAAGATGCAATTTTGGATCAGGGATTTCTGTGCATCTGGTCTACTTCTTGAAGAGGCAGATGACCACAAATACTTTGGATACTGTGCCAGCACATAAGAAACAGCAAAATTTGTAAGAGAAAACATGGAGTAACAATCAAGCTGTGTCTTTTACCTTATTAACAAATGGAATTAGGGCTCCCACCTCATCATCCATATTTACACTCAAATAAGTACCGGTATGATTATCCAGATTGCTTATTGCGACACCATTCTGCATAGTATTTGTGTCTTTCTGCTCGCTGGAATCTACAGGCTGACAAGAAGGCTCCTCTGATTCATGCTGTTCGTCAAAAGTGAGTTGATACAGTAGCTGCTTTTTCAGTTCATCGTTAACCTCGTTCTGAGCAAAATTTGACACCATAGAAGTGAAATATCCCACCTCTACATCTGGTGATCTCTGGATCAGTCCCCTAAAAGCAGCAGCATCATTAGGGGAACTAAAGATTAAAAGGTCCGTCGACTCTGAAGCCACAGTCTCCCATTCACACCGTGCATTGTTTTTCTGTTGAGAAATTCCCTCCTGATGTGATTTACCATCAGATAAGCCTATTTGGGAGTTCTTTTCAACAAATGGAGCATCTGACTTGGAAACAGTACACTCTGCATCGGTGCTGCACGGCGTTGGGTTGCAATTTGGACTGCCACAGTCGTACTTTAAGGATTGCGGCAGTTCAAGCGCAAATTCTTGGTGTTCGTGAAGCGGTTCAACAGAAGATTCTCCAATGGGAACCAAGATATCGAAGTTTTCCTGCAGCTCGCTTTCATTTTCAGCCAACTGAGCCACATCAGAAACATTGCGTTCAGCTATTGAAGTTTTATTCTCATCTTTACAAGAAGTTCCGCTATTTGACGGATCTGAGTCTTGATGGCTAAAAAAAGAGATTTCTGTTAGAAGACACATACAAATATGGCAGCCTGAGCCAACTGTGCAGGGGTAAACAAGAAAGACAGACAATCACCTTCTCAGAAATCTCGATTCCTTGTGAGAAGAACTGACATGTGGAGAAGTGAAAATGGACGGAAGAGATGCAAAAGTCAGCGAGCCGAATGCCTGAGTGATTCGTATGGACTTCACTGGCTTTATGGGGGAGAGACTGTTGATATAATTGAAAACTGGCGAGTCCTGCAACCATGGAGAAACTATTATTCTCGGACCACACATTATATGCATCCGAAGAAAGAAATGCACGGAAGCGATGTAAAAGTAGAATTTATGCACATAAAAAACAAGCGCAAAGTGGAGACTCTTGACCAGAAAGCACTGAACTCAAGAAAAATGTTCAATTAACCGATTCTCAAATCAAATTCTGCTTCTGTATATAATGCAAAACTTAATTAAGCATAACTTCATTACCTGCAAAACAGCATACCTTATTTCCGTGTTAAAAAGACTCAAGAATTGTTGAAATAAAACATGCCAACTAGAATTATAGACCAGAAAATAGAAGAGCTCACAACTGAGAGCTCTCAAATGCAAAACTATTGTGAGTATATGATAAATTCTCCCTGGCAAAGCAGTTTGTGGGCATGTTAGATCAACAAAAAGAGGACATTCAGTCAGATCCACTCCTCAACCCAAGACGGTAATACTGACATGTGGGAATTGTGAAGAAATTACATAAAAGAAGAAGCAGCAGTGTAACCACTTAAGACCTAGCTGAGACCACCTCGAGTGCATTAACCAAAGGATCTGTAGCTCACTCATAAAAGGGGTTGCCAGTAAACATCTCTAGCCATTTCCCCCCGAAAAACACCACTTTTGACTAATTAAACACTTAGTCAGAAATTTCTGACCCCCAAAAAGATAAATTAGACAGAAACTCCAGACAATTGCTTCAAATTTCCAAACCATGTCCCCCAAACTAGCTCAAAGTAAAATCAAGAGAAAGATTATCATCGAAAAGCGAGGTCCACCAGCATTGACTTGCCAGAGATCTAAACATAGAGAGATTTAAAGCACCAAGTGGAGATCTACTCAGATTAGCTTGAGTTCAGACCATACTTCCAGACAACCTTAAATAATTCGAAGCTCCTTCTTTCCCCCCTTCAAATGCCCCCGAACTCTTCTCAAAAACTTCAAAGAAGCTGAGTACACTACAATCAACTCGAATGAAAAGAACCCCCGTTTCAAAATGAAGGTCAACGACCCAGATGCGACCGACACGAAGAACATGCAGACCAGGCAAGGATCGAGTCAACACCCCCCCGCAATCAATCCTCAAGAGATCCAAGAACTCGCCAGAACCAACTCGACCGCCCCACGAAGAAGGCCAAAAAAAAGAGACGAAATTTGACGACAGAACCGAAATGGGTGCTCGAGTGGGGAGCGCAAATTACCTCGAACTTGGAGATGGGAGGGGCGATCTGGTTCCTCTCTGGAGTATCCATTTCCAGAGAAGAAGCTGCTTCACATCTCTCTCTCTCTCTCTCTCTCTCTCTCTCTGGAGCACACCCCAGCCCCCTCCTCCCCTCTCTCTCTCTCTCCTCCTCCTCTGAAGCCTCTCTCCCTTTCTGGGTATCTTCCAGAGCGAGAGCGTGAGAGAGAGAGTGAGTAAAAAAAGTGGAGGAGACTGCTGGAAGAGGAAGATGAGATTCAAGAAGGAGCGGGAAGGCGGGAGAGAGAGAGAGAGAGATTTTCTCGTGGCGATGAACTTTAGTAGACGTCGGGACCCACCTCGGAGCTCCACAGCTGTCCGTTATTTTCTCATGTTGTTGCTCTTTTCACGTTATGATGAAATTATGTTTTTTCTTTTGGCAAATGTTGTTGGGTTTGGTGTTACCATAAATAAAAAAATAAAATTAATAAATGTTGGCTTTTTGGGACAATATGTCATAGAAAATGTTGTTGGGTTTGGTGTTACCATAGATAAAAAAATAAATTTAATAAATGTTGGCTTTTTGGGACAATGTCGTAATCATTTTCCCTTTTTTTTAAATTTTGGCATTAAGTGAATATATGAAGTAATATTTGCTGTCTAAATAGGCAAGTGTTGTGATTTTTCACATGAATTCTTACTAGATTTCATGTTTTAGCTTCTACAAACTTACCAAATTTTCATCAATGACCAAATAATATGAGCTCTTAATATTTGAAATGTGAATTGGCAAATTAACTTATTTTTTACCTGCAAAGTATTTAAAGTGATTGTCGATACATTTAACCTTATTAAAAGTTGGATATGATGACGAATTTGTGATATTTTGTCAAATAAATGACGCGTTGAATTCGATGATTGTATTATGAGATATGTCATACGAAATCCCCCTGCATTTATTTCATGAATCGGATTGCGTATGGAGAAAATAATTCACTTTTTAAGTCTTTATTTGAAAAAGGACAACGAAGAGGTTTTTCTTCTTTTTATGAATTAGAAAAAATCATCACATAATTACGACCCAAAAGAATGAATATGGAATTAGGTAGTCAATAAATATTAACATGTCATGAATAATAATTTAATTGGGCCAATTAAATGTGCACAATTTCGTACTTTATAATTTAATCACCACTTGGAGGAGATTTCTCTCTCAATTGAATTCTCAATCTCCATTTATTACATTTTTCATAATTTCTTCAGGTATTGTAAATGTGTTTCTACAGCATTTACTATATTAATTTCAGCGCTCATGATGAAAAAAGTAAATGCACAAAAGCGTGCACAAATAAACGCAATCTTATTGCCATTAATTGGAAATCCGAAACATTTTAATATTAAGGACACAAATCATATTAATATTACGTCATTAAATCATATCTTGTTTTTTGACACACTTTAAATATGTATTTACTATCATGTTTTTTTGTTACAAACTCACCACACTAGAGAAATTATGAAAATTGTAATAATGGAGATTATATTCTTAAAATGCGTGCAATATGTTGAATAATGTGAAAAGTCCATTTAACACGAGATTAACAAGCATTATAAAAATCCTTACCAAAAAAAAAACAAGCATTATAAAAAAATAACAATTTCATAACAGACGTGGAAATATTTTTGCTAATAATATATGGGCGTGTTCTTTTTCTAACAAAACACAAGTTTGATTTCATAAATAAAAAATTACAATAGGACTTTCTATTATATGAATGATTATGTGAAAAGGCATAATAAAAGTTATGTTTTTTTGGCGAAAATAGCCTATGGAAACATTCTATGTCGACCAACAATGAAGTCTAAATACCACTATAAATTGTGTGCTTCTATTCTATTAGTCTTCCCAATATTCTTAATGAATTAGAAGAATGGGTCTACAATGAAACTAAATTCTCGCATTAATCACAAACATAATCGCATATTATCTCGAAAATTAGCAAGGTTGACATGGCCGTCTATATGTTGCAGCAAATAATTAAAGATTACTTTTTGGCACCGCAAAATTATGGCAAAGATGACTTTCCCGTGAATCTTTGATGAAGAGGAATGAGCTATCCTCTTGCAATATTTATTGTTGCTTGCCCAATTTCGTGGGCTCAAAATTTGACATATTGACGGTGTAAAATAATTGCTCCGCAAGGGGGATAAAAAGACTAATTACATTATAAATGAATATTTTCATCTTGAGATTAATAATAGTGTGAAACCATTTTGCGTCGGTGTATGTTTAGTAAAAAGAACAATGCTAGAGATCAAAAAGGGATTTATGAAATTAGTCTAAGAAGTGACATGACGAGTTCTTATTATATGCTAAAAAAGCATTTCTTGTGTTTACTTTTTGACAGTTTGTCATGGAGCTTTGTGAGCCAATTTTGCAAATAGATATTATGTCCCAATAATATTACTCTTTAATAAATTTTAAAACATCAATTGTTTGTTTTTTTGTTAACATTTCTCCAGCTGCTTTTTACTTTGTATTTTTTTTCCTTCACTCTCCGTTCTCTCTATCGTATCTTTTACTTTCTCGTAGTGGGCTCGCACGATGAAAAACATTTGCTTCTTTTCATTCACACTTTTTTTTATAAATTAAATCTAAAACACGTACTAAAAACCTAATTCGCTTCTAGCAATCCCATGCATTATTGGTCCCCTCTCTCTCGTTCTTAGAAGGAAATATAAAATAGAGCAAAATCCAATCACCTTGTTCTTATCTTCACAGCCCCACCTGTTGATTGAATAAGATAAATTATTTTTTGGACGCTAGAAAAAATAAAAAAAAGTCACCCCCTAAAAATTCTTTATTGTGAATAAGAACTTAGAAGGGGGAGTCAACAAATATGAGAGAATTAACTCACTTTTAGGAGTATAGGATATATAAAATGACGACCTGGGCTTTTTAGGGTTTGGCAATCCGAAGTGTGAATTTTTCTTTTCTTTTGTTAAAGAGAGTCTAAAGCACGAGTCTTTACATGATATACTTGCCTTGTGCTTGAAGTTTAATGTTTGTAAAATCAAAGACTAGGAAATAAAAATAATAATAAGGATCTTGAATGGGAAAATATGGAAGGGAGGCGATAATTTTTTCCAAGTGTAAAGAAAAGGCAATGGAGATAAGTGATATCTCATCTTGCAGACATTGGTTGACCTACAAGTACGAGCTTAGGAGGCTATTGAGCAGACATAAAAATTTTAATTACTTACTTTAGATACATTTACGGTTAATTCCACTAAAAACCCCAATTTATATCCATCGTGACACAAATATCCCAAATTTTTTTTTGTATCACTAAAACCTCTAAACTTGCCGATTGTGACACAAATATCCAAAACTTTTTTTTTGTGTTATAAAAAAACTTTTAACTTATACCAGTGTGACAAATATGCATTGGATGTAACTGTAATATATGGTATATACGTCACGCATATATAAGTTTGGATTTTTTCGTGACACAAAAAAAAAATTGGAGGTATTTGTGTCAAGTGGGCAAGTTTAGAATTTTTAATGACACGAAAAAAGTTGGAGGTATTTATGTCACGATGGGTATAGTTTATGATTTTTTGTTGTATTTTCCCACAATATGTATACACATTTGAGATCAAGTAATGCTACCCTCTTAGTCCGCAATGCACATATACATGATTGTTTATCCACGGAATTAATTTTATCCGAGCTTTATGTAAAATGACGTCCATTCGATTTCGTTACCTTAAACAAATCATCTTCAAAAACCTAAAATAGGCTTATATACATAGACAGAAATATATAAAAATCACACAATTCTCTATTTTGCATATTTGTTATATGATTTAACGATATCATATTCTATATTGTTTCCCCAAATTATAAATATAATTAATTTTTTTTATCAAAGTGTCGACAATCGGTTGGAAGCTTCCTCACCGTAAAAGTCTACACCCGTCCGTATCTACCATCGCCTGCCCAAAACACGCGCGCTCTCTCTGTCTCACTAACGTTCGTCACGTGCCGTCCGGTCGGGGAGGAAACACTTTGGCGCGCAAATGTTTTTCGAAGGCCGAGTTATCCGGTAGGCCTCAGGTCCACGCTACTAGCCCATAGATCCGCACAATGATTGGGCTTATCCACCGTTGAAAAGCAGAAAACTCCTCGCGGGCGTGATCGATGACGGGCGGTGCATGATTAGGCGATGGACCCCAAGCCTACGGGATAATCTCTAACTGCTCCCTTTGACCGCTTCCTCGGGATTTCGATTTGATTATTATTGCTGTTCCCCTAAGAATGAGGGGGCCAAACAAATTTACCCAACCCAACTCTAGAAGACATGATAGGGTTCGTTGGCCGTTCACATCGGGGTCTCTCTTTTTTTTTTTAATTTTTAATTTTGTAGTTCTTGGGACCCACCCTTATCGTGCCGTCTTCATGGGTCTCATGACACGTGTCATGTCCAATGAAGTTCGATGAATCAATTTTAGGCCCAGGCTGAATACATTGAAACGGTTATTAAACACCTAAAAAAAGAAATGTTTCTCTTTCCACGTACTGTTTGCCATGTATTGTGTGTAGTCAATGCATTGAGGATCTGATAATATTTTCTTGTTAAGTATGATTAAGAAGTGCTCCCGAAACTTATCTAGTATAGCATATGACCTTAGCCAGTATCTAGGCAGGGATAGGCAGCCGGTACATTTTCTCCTTCTATTATTCCAAATTTGCTAATGTAAGTACATCGATATATATCTTCCTCCAATTGTGTTCACATTTCAGTGCTAGAAGGAAACTAACCATTTCTTTCAAGAAAATATAGCAAACTACAATTGACAAGGATGTATTGCTTGAAACACGGGGGATTTTTAAGCGCCGCCCTTTCCTCTCATCAATAACTAAAACTACTGTCATGATGGTAATTGTAGTCATATATATTAAATACAATTCACTCATCTTCGACGACACAAATAAACAAAGAATTTCAATTGTTAATATGTGTTTATATAAGAAGAAATGATCTCTGTAATAATAATTAACAAGTGACGTGATGCTAGAAAACAAATATGAAAATATGAGCAAGATCACAGTGCAAGAGCTATTTAAGATTTTATTGATATCTTGACACAACAAAGTGAGTCACTTCCCAAGTTAGATAAGAATTAACTTTAAAAGATCAAGAAAATACTGTCCTTGAACTTGATGAGTGATCCAATCAAAAGCTTCTTCACATTTTCCAAAATTCCAATGAATCCCATGAACGTTCTCGTACACATAAATGAGCAGATTGTACCGCACTCATGTCACGTGAATTTCCACACCCTCATTTACATCCCACCAAATCGAGAACTCCATTTCAATGTCAACCCAAAAGAAGAAAAACAAAAAAAGAAGAAGAGAGATGGACACTGACTTCACCAAATAGATGAGCAATGATAGCATTGCACTCATGTTGTCAGTGCGAGAGAGAGAGAAGTTCATGCGGCATCATAGTGTCCATTACACGCGTGCTTTTAGCACGTGCCACTTTCCTCTCTCTTATCTCTCTCTTCCATAAAATGACAAATTGGATCCAAACAAGAAGAAGCAGAGTTCTTGGTAAACACAGTCTGATGAAAGTTGAAAGTTGAAGTTTAGAGCTTTGGTCAGGCATGGGTGTCCTTTATACTTTAGGGTTTTGATTTCTATGATACTTGAGTCAGATTCTTTTAGGGCAAAAATAAAATAAAAATAAAGACTAAAGAGCGAAAGTCTTCTTGACATTATGTGATTTGTCGGATTACACAGTCGACTAAATTATATGGTAAAGTTTAGTTGACCCAACAATTTTGACTTTTTGCTCCTAATATTTTCAGAATCAATGTATTTGCTCTTGCACGAAGTCATAAAAAAATAAACTAAAAAATGTGAAATGATTGGGAGGGGAGCTTGGGAAAATTCCAAATAGCAAGTAAGGCCAATTCTGGGTTGTTAAAGTATGCTACATCTTTTATTTATCTAGCTTATATACTCTTTATATAAATGTGATCTTTCTCTATTAATTAGTTTAAGTTTTGAATTGGACTTTCTAATATGGTACATGAGTCAAGTTCTACCCAAATTATTTTTAACTTGCACTCGAGAGGGAATGTTAAAGTGTCAAAAATGAGTATTGAAGTATCCCAAATCGGTCTTTCTCCATCTATTAGCTCACTGTTTAGGTTAACTTTCTAATATTAGCAAACACAGTGTGATTGAGTAAAAATGAATTAACATCGGATTTTTTTTGGTCATAAGAATGCTCTAGCCTAGAATGGCTTTTCTGGTTCAGTATAGTTGGTGATTTTCTTGGCTTTTTTTTTAAAAAAAATTTGTATAGGAGGGTGATTATTTGTTTTGCATGGTGGTGTGTTGTGGGATGGCTTTTGTTTCACACTGAATTCTTCGACAAAAGTATCGAGGATCAAGTTTTGTCTTTTTAAGGGTTTCCATGGATGCTGATTCTTTGATTGACTGCCCGTACAATTCCAATTAAATTGTTGGTGATGATGATGACTCATCCTATTACCCTAAGAATAAGGAAGGAGAGGGAATTAGAAAGATTACAAAGCGTGCTATCAACTATATCTAAAGAGAGCCATTCTAATAAATCATTGTTCTCCATATATTTTTTTTGGTGTGTTTTAGCACATAATTAGGCCCTAAGTTTTGAGCCCACGCAAAAAAGACCCACATTGATATCAAGCATGTTATCTATTATATTTTTTTTTTTGGGATGAAACCAGATACTTTGAATTAGCCCACACTAAATTTGAATGCGAAACATACTCGTTCATTTGAGTAGGCTTGAGAGCGAAAAAAGAATTGCCCATCGAGCTCGGCTCGGCTTGAACTAGCCTAAATATAAGTGAAAACAATTGTGCGACCTCGGGGCCATGGCTCTTCTATTAGAGCTTGGAGCTACCAAGACTTGCCCGACATGGTTTTATGGTTTGGCGAATGCACGATCTAAACGAGTCTAGACAAGTAATTTTCTTCTTGGGCTCTGGCTCACCTCGACTTTGTTATTTATACAAAGAAAATATAATAGTTTCCAAAATCTTGAACTTGTTACTCGAATTATTTGTCAAGTCCAAGTGCAATATGATCCATTGGGAATAAGGCCCAAGAGATGAGATGGGGCTATCTACTTTTTGAGGCCGAACATGCCAATAACGACCCACTTAATGTCTTTGATGCATGGAGTTAGGGCTTCGTACTATTACAATTATCAAAATTAGATGGAATTCGCATTTAACTTTTTAATTGATAAGAGCACCTAAAACTCTTCGATGACTTGTAAATTTATGTATAAAATCTTCCTATTCTTTCAAAACTTTAATTCTATTTCATATTACAAACTTTGAAAATGGGGCATGTTTCGGAGAACTAACCAGGAACTCTTTCTCTGCTTCTTTTGGTATTAAACTAGGAACTCTATTAAGACACGTATATAAGCTCCGAGGTATCAAATATCACTTCACAAGTGAAATATCGATATTATCAATGGCTCGCTTTTATGTTATGTCAATTTTTTTGGCAAAGAAAAGAAGAACAATTTAATATCATGGAGAATGAAAAGTTGACTATATTTTGACGTTTCGAAAAAGCCCTTTTTTTTTTACAAGGGGAAAATTTCTCTTAGTTATTTTAACCTTAGCAAATGATATTCCCGACTCATGAATCTGCTCGTATCATCGATTTACATCTATAAATTAGTATATCATGCAGTGTTGTTGGAAAAATCAATCAAATCTAAATCGTTGGAGACAGACATTTAAGTATTCGCGAAACATTCATTATTTAACTCAAATCAAGTAAAGAATTAATATACATTGTAAAGAAAAGACAAGAAGATTCGTAACACTTTGTATAAAGGCAATTAACTTCGGTTGACTAGATGAAGTTAAGTGCTTTGAAGACATCTAAGATTCTTACAAATCGTTGAGAAAATGGGACGAGAAAATCATGTAGCCCCTCATACAAATTACTTTGTCATGGGAAATAAACAATAACAAGAGTAATCAGACAAACAAATTATACACATTCTCACCCGACTGCAACCAAAAGTCAATAACAAAGACATACTAGGGTACTTCCCATTTCAAGTCTAAAAGATGTGATTGTTTTGGTGATTTTATTTGTCATGAATGGCCCTTATGATTCTGCTAATATAGAACTGCGGGGGACCGCTGATCACTAGTGATCGTGGCCTAATGGTACAAGCTGATATTCCACAAGCGCGAGGTCACGAGGATCACCCACTAGCAATGATACTGCATGTATTTTGCCTTGTCCATGATGGGAGCTCTAGCAGCTTGGTGGGGTTATAGTGATGAGACTTGCCTACCCTTGATAAGTGGTTGCGTGTGGGGTATTGGATGATGGCCTTCTCGCAATCTTAAATCAAAATACTTTGTGGCAGACGTGAGGCTTTCATGATGACTTAACAGAGCGACAGAGCATAGTTCCCCTGATTGCTCCTCTCCGCCTTTCCTTGACAACAAAGAAAAAGAAACTGTGCTCTGAGATGGTGTGGGAATTTGAATAGAAGAAAGATGAACTATGATCATTGACAGAGAAGTCAAATTTAAATTGATTATAATCTATGGGGTTCATTCAAATTTAATTGTCTTATTGGCCAACTGAAAACACCTTAAATACTATTTTTTGCATCTTTACAGTAGCTGCTGTTGTTGGAAGTAAGAAAGATTCATCGTTTGACTTTCAATATAGACCTCAATAATTGACATTATGATACAGATAATCTTTTAGAGCAGGTCACCAAAAAAACAGTTTAGAGCATATTAGTACACCTACCAAAACAAATAGCCTTTTGTTTTGTTTTTTTTTTCTTTTGTCAAGTTGCATATCAGTACACCTACATAAGCACGTCATTTGCCTACCTCAACAGTGCTTGCATTTGATCCTCCTGAGAGATTTTGCCATAAAAAGATGACGGTGGGATATTCTGCAAAATAAGCACAGTTGGGAGAATTCAGGTCACTAAGCTAGGGCATGAAAGAAAAGATATTGGGAAGAGAAAACATAACAAACGCAGAAATTGCAGAAAAATATCAATATAACAGCAACAATTCTTCTTGATTCTCATGCAAAGCATGGCACATTTTCAGAAGTGGAAAGATAAGCAATTTTTGGGCATCAAACAAAGTTCAAGATATATCATCAATCCAGACAGGCACATCCACACATCACAATTCCAGCACTGTGAGCAAATCCATGAAGTATTATTTGTTTTGAAAAATAGTCATTCGTATGAAACAACGGTGGACTTGCTGCACCGCGTTAGCATTATAACCATTTCATTGTGTGCTTCCTTGTCAAAAAAAAAAACAGAGCAACCCAAATGTGTAGCTGGTTTGTGGCAAATTATGTGAAGCTTGTCCAAGGAAAACATGAACTTTCTAGCATCGAGTTGAGGATTCGTAATAGAAATGGATCTTGGAGCAGCAGCAGTAGCTAAAGGACAAATGTGGAAGAAAGAAAGAAGTCCGAACCATTACCTGAAGAATAAAAATTAGACATTGGAGAAATATTCTTATTGAATCCGAAACTCAATCAACTACGATTAGTGGGATTTCTTGGATGAGGTGCCAATTGTCAGCCACTGAGTTTTGATTATGCCGAATACTTGGAGAAGGGAGTGAAACCATTCTCTGGCAAGTACCGGTAACCTAGAAAAGATAGCTGTTTGAGAGAGGAGAGATGGCTGCGAAGATCACTTGGTAATCTTTCCACATTCTCCATATTTTTCATCCAAAGAGAGGTTAGAGACAAAGGAAACAGAATACTCCACGCTTCTTACATCCTCCACTGTTGATAGTCTTTCCACAGTCCTCATATTTCTCATCCAAAAGTCTGAAACAGGACGAGCAATTAGTCCTGAATAAAAATTATCTGTCATGCATAATGAACAACTACAAGAGTGATCAGAACAAAATTATATGCACACCCAGTTGACTGCAACAGAAAATGAACCAGGATACCCTTTTGATGATTTGCTAGAAAACTCTTATGAATATGTTAACTAACAAGTATGGGAGACCACTAATCACCGGTGATGGTGACTTATTGATATGGGCTGCTATTCTACAAATGTGAGGTCAGGGGATCAAATGACTTGGTACGGGCTGATAACACTTAAGAATGATTGCCTGCACCTGTTGGTATATCTGGAATGCTCAAAATGCAGTTTATCTTCAACCATAAATCACCTGATTCTGAAAATGTCACTTATACAGATTAGAAAAGCTCTCTTAGACTGTATTTCCTGTAAAAATGTAAGAGAGCTGAGTCATGATTGGGTGGACGAAAGGTAGAGTGTGTAGGGTAAAGCTAAGCTAGGTTTTGTGAAGATTAATTGTGACGGGTCTTACATTGAAGGAACCAAACATGCTGTTGTTAGGATGATGGCTAGAAATGAAACAGGGGAGATGATTGCCTGAAGGGGTGTGGTGGTGCAAGGTAGATCTGCAAAGGAGGCTGAATTACTTGCTGTTTGAAAGAGCATTGCAATAGCTAAAGAAAAAGCTGAACCAAGGTAGTAGTGGAGCTAGATGCAGCAGTGGTATACAAGGATATCTCAACTTTTCCAAGCAGTGCAATTAAAGACTAAAGGACGCTCCTGCTGGGATTCAAGAAGCTAAAGATCAGTTTGCAGCTCTGAATTTTAGTTGTATTTCATGAAAAGCAAATGTTTTGTGCCCATTGGGTACCTTCACCAAAATTGGGATCTACATCCGCATCCCTCATCCTTCTTATCACATTTGCTTATTTCAACCGCGAGTTGCAGGCCTAAATAGAAAAATCCCATTGAGGACACACACGGCACGCCCAAATGTCAGTCTCTGACCTTCAGTGGCTGGTTTCTGAAAATTCTATGGGAAACATCACCATGGGAAAAAATCAATCCGTATGAAGCATCAAACTGAAGAACTGAATAGAAATTGATGCCTTCAAACCCAAAAACTTACCCCAAACCTAAAAAGCCGACTTTAGATGGAACAACGAATCGCGGCAGATAGCAAATGAAAGCAAAAGAATGAAAGAAGTTATAAGAATTACCTGAAGAAGAAGGAAAAGTAGTCAATGGAGGTAAATCTTTTGTCATGAGTCGGTTGTGATCAATTTCAATTCATTGGATCCGAACACCTCCGATGTAGATGAGAGGGATCTCTTGGATGAGGGGCCAATAGTTGCCAGTGAGATTTAAGCATGAATCTTTCAGAATCTCGCAGAAAAATATCTCCAGAATTTGGATAGAGCATAGTCTTCCTGATTGCTCCTTTCCGCCTGTCCTTGACGACAAAGAAAAAGAAACTGTGCTCTGAGATGGTGTGGGAATTTGAATAGAAGAAAGATGAACCATGAACTTTAACAAGGAAGTCAAATTTAAATGGCTTCTAATCTGCAGGGTTCATTGAAATTTAGTTGTCATATTGGCCAACTCAAAAACACCTGTTTTAAATCCTATTTTTTGCATCTTTACAGTAGCTGCTGTCGTTGGAAGTAAGAAAGCTTCTTCATTTGATAATGAATATAGACCTCGATAATTGACACCATGATACAGATTAATCTTTTAAAACATGTCAAAAAAAAAAAACAGTTTAGAGCTTCCAAAATAAATAGCCTTTTATTTTTCTTTTGTTAAGTTGCATAAGATGAACATAAGCACATCAGTCGCCTACCTCGACAGTGTTTGCATTTGATCCTACCGAGAGATTTTGCCAAATAAAGATGACGGTGGGATATTCTGCAAAACAAGCACTGTTGAGAGAATTCAGGTCACTAAGCTAGGGCATAAAAAAAAGGATATTTGGAAGACAATATAACAAACGCTGAATTGCGGAAAAATATCAATATAAGAGCAACAATTCTTTATGATTCTCAAGCAAAGCATAGTGCACTTCCATAAGTGGAAAGATAAGCAATTTTTGGGCATCAAACAAAGTTCAAGACATATCATCAATACAGACTGGCACATCCACGCATCATAATTCCAGCACTGTGAGCAAGTCCATGTAAGTATTATTTGTTTCGAGGAATCGTCGCTTTTATTAATCAATGTTTGACTTGCTGTACCATGTTAGCATTGTAACCATTTCTTAGCATACTTCCTTGTCAAACAAAACAGAGCAACCCAAATGTCAACATTGGACCTTCAGTAGCTGGTTTGTGGAAATTTATGTGAAGCTTGTCCTTGGAAAAACATGAACTTTCTAGCATCGAGTCGAGGATTCGGATTGGAAATGGATCCTTGAGCAGCAGCAATAGCTAAACTACAAGTACGCGAGAAAGAAAGAAGTCTGAATCATTACCTGAAGAACAAAAATTAAGCATCGGATATATATCTTCTTATTGGATCTGAACTCAATCAGTGACGATGAGTGGGATTTCTTAGATGAGGTGCCAATAGTCGCCATTGAGTTTTGAGCATCAATCTTTCAGAATTTCACATTGAATTATGCCGAATACTTGGAGGTGGGAACGAAGCCATCCTTTGGCAAGCTCCGATAACCTACAAAATGTAGCTGTTTGAGAGTGGAGAGATGGCTGCAAAGACCACTTGATAATCTTTCCACGTTCCTCATATTTCTCATCCGAAGTGAGGTAGAGACAAAGGAAACAGAATACTCGACGCTTATTACATCCTCCACTGTTGATAGTCTTTCCACATTCCTCATATTTCTCATCCAAATATCTGAAACAGGACTATCAATCAGTCCTGAATAAAAATGATCTTTCATGCGTAATGAACAACTATAAGAGTGATCAGAACAAAATTATATGCATACCCAACTGACAGCAACGAAAAATGAAAAAAAGCTAAAGAAGAAAAGCTGTTGGAAAGAGCATTGCAGTGGCTAAAGAGGAAAGCAGGCCCAAGGCAGTAGCGGAGATGGATGCAGCAGTGGCACACAAGAATATCATCAACTTTCGCAAGTAGTGTCATCGGAGACTAAAAAGGAAGCTCTTGCTGGGATTCTAGCAGCTAAATATCTTTTTTTTTCAGCTCTGAATTTTAGTTGTACTTCACGAGAAGCAAATGTTTGCGCCCATTGGGTAGCTTTGCATACTATTAGGAAGAGGATGTGCCGTCCAAATTGGGTTATACATCCCCCATTCTTCTTACTGCATTTTGTTTATTTCAACAGTGGGTGAGAGATCCCCTCCCCTACGAGAACACACACCCAATTGTCACGTCTCTGACCTTTTCAGTCGGTGGTCTCTGGAAATTCTATGTGAAATATCTCCACGGGAAAAATTAATTCGCAGTAAGCATCAAATTGAAGAACAGAAACGAAATTGATGCCTTCAAGACCAAAAACAGAAAACTGACTATACATGGAAGAATAAATCGCGGCAATCAGCAAAATTAAAGTGAAAGTGGATCGAATTGAGGATTTCTTGGATTTTCGAAAATTCATGTGAGACTTCCTCATGGAAAGTATCAGTTTGTGTTGAGCATCGAATCGAGGAAGCAGAAATGGAGATCGATGCCTCCAAAAACCATAAACTCACCCGAACCCTAGAAAACCCACTGTACATGGCCGAATCAATTCACTGGATCCAATGGTGATCAATGAGGATGTAAGGGATGTCTTGGATGAGGGGCCAATAGTCGCCACCGAGGTTTGAGCATCGATCTTTCAGAATCTCGCATCTTTCTATCGTCAATCGCTGGAGGGAGGGAGGGAGGCCATCCTCTGGCAAGTACCTCAACTTCGGGCAATCTTCGATCCATAACTGTTGGAGAGAGGAGAGACGGTTGCGAAGACCGCTCGACAATCTTTCCACGTTCTTCATCTCGTAAATGACAAGAGTGGTTAGAGAGGAAGGGAAGAGAAGACTCCACGCATCCTCCTCCGAAGGGAAGAGTGGAGTAAACCTGAGTTAGGTTTTGTGAAGATTAACTGAGATGGGTCTTATTACGTAGAATCCCCAAAATAACATCCAAAGAGTAGTTACGGCGATTGATACTCCTTCCCCTTCCCTCTCCTGTACAGGAAAAATAATATGTAGGATTGCTTCAAATGTAGTCAAGAGATGGAGTGGGTATTTGAATAGAAGAAAGATGAACTTTAATCTTTGACCAGGCAATCTGTTTGTAAATGGGTTTTGATGTGCAGGGTTCATTCAGAATTTAGCTGTTATATTTGCATATTTAAAACCTCCGTTTTCAAACCGTTCTTCCATCGATACAGTAGTTGCTATTGGAACAAAGAAAGCTTCATATTCTGAACATTGACCTGAACATGTTAAAGGATATTATCTAATGGATTCAGATATTTATACAGATTATCATTATGGTATTTTTCTGGCTAGACCAGGCCTACATCATAGTTACTAAAAGCAATTTTGTACTTAGAGTTGGAAGTACAAATTTTTTGTTGGCCATGGAAATATTTCACATATAATTCTCCTAAACAGTACCAAACAACAAAAACGGGGAAAAAGGTTTCCGTAAATCTGACTGCTTATAGCATAGACCCTTAGTTGCCTCTAAAGCTATTGACAAATGATTCTGCATACTCGATGTCAAAAACTTGGAATCATCCTTCCATGGGCCCTAATCAAGTTTAAATGACAAATGAGGGCCTCTGTACCTGCGAGTACGTCCTGTGTATTAGCAGCCATCCTCTCTTCGTCCATTTTAGCTTTCTATGTGTAGCTAAGCCTCATTTTCAGTTCTGTAAGGTAAAGTGACCCCGGTGAACCACTCTTTGCTGATGACAAGAACAAGGCCACCTGATTCTATGAGGACTGAAGTATCTTCTTATAATCCTGGAAATTCCATGGAAAGGCGCCGCCTTGCCTTGAGGAACCACCCAGAGCTCGTCCACGCTTGTAGATGATCATCTTGACTAACCTTCTAATCAAGGCAAAAAGAGGGCTATTAGCTGTGAATATGATCCATCGTTGGTCAAATTGAAGTACTTTGGCAAGGAAATCGATCTCACCATCACAATTCCTCCTTGGAACAAGACCAGACCTTGAATGAGCACCTCAACTATCCAAATCCTACGGTTGGGGATAGCAAAAAACGCAGAATCTTACTCATCTATCCTTAAACAAGAAACTAACAATTTATAAAGATATCACTTTAGTAGTCACCGATCATTAAAGCAGAACTTAAAGTCCACATTAATAAACAAAAAAGGTCCGCATCAATTATGTGCAATAATGCCTATAGGCACAGATATCAGAACTAACCTGCAGATCAAGGCGAATAGAGGGCTATCAGCTATGAAAATGATCCATCGTTGGTCAAATTGAAGTATTTTGACAAGAAAATCAATTTCACCATCAGAATTCCTCCTAGGAACAAGACCAGACCTTGAATGAGTGTCTCAGCCGCATCCGAATCCTACAGTTGTGGATAGGCAAAAGGAGCAGAATCATACACCCAATCATCCTTGGACAAGAAACTAACAATTTCCAAAGATAATTCTTAAGTAGTCACTCGTCATTAAAGCAGAACTTAAATACCACATTTATAAACAAAAAGAGGTCCACATTAACTATGTGCAGAGCCCAGGCACAGATATCGTCCAACGAAACAGAGCCGATCCAGAACAACGAGAACACCCTCCCCGAATGTCAACATGGGAAACATCTCCATGGGAAAATATCAGTTTGCGTTACACATTGAATTGAGGAAGCAGAATCCAAAATTGATGATGCCTTCAAGACCAAAGGACTTACCCCAACCCTAGAAAAAGGACTGCAGATGGAAGAAGGAATAGCGAAATCGCAGCAAATGAGAGCGAAAGTGGATCGATTTCGCTTCATTGGATCCGAACGCCGTCGACGGAGATGCAAGGGATGTCTTGGATGAGGGGCCAATAGTCGCCACCGAGGTTTGAGCATCGGTCTTTCAGAATCTCGCATCCATGTATCCACAATCGATGGAGGGAGGGAGGGAGGCCATCCTCTGGCAAGTACCTCAACTTCGGGCAATCTTCAATCACTAACAGTTGGAGAGAGGAGAGATGGTTGCGAAGACCGCTCGACAGTCTTTCCATATTCTTCATATGTCTAATATCAAGATAGGTTAGAGAGGAAGGGAAGAGAAGACTCCAGGCATCCTCCTCCTCGTTCTCCTCCGAAGGAAACCTCACCTTCTCTCCCTCCCCTCCCATGCTCCTTCCGTCAATTACCAGACTCACGAGGGAAGCGAGCATGTGTAGGCCCCATTCTCTCATTGGCTGCTTCAGGTTCTCGCACCCCCAAAGACAAAACGACTGCAAATTGGGAGGCAAATCCCCTTTGGGGAAGGATTTGATATTTTCACAATCCCGAATAAATAGAGACCGGAGGGAAGTAAGACGATGCCACTCATTTGGTAGGGACTTTATCTTCGGACAATTATCAAGATGGAAAGATGACAGGGTGATGGGAAGGGGAGGGAAGTCCTCTATCTCCAATGCTGGACAGTCACTTATGTCCAAACGAGTGAGATGAGAGAACGTGTGAAAGTATTGTGGTAGGCTTTCCAGATTCTCACACCCGTTAATCGTAAAATCTTCCAGCGATTGTCCCACGGTGATCTCTTCCAACGACTCTACTCCCTTACACTCCGTAATTATAAGTTCCTTCAAAGCAGCAAGTCTACCCTTGACAAACGAAAAGGATGTCAGAGCATCGCATTTACCTATTTGAAGATATTCAAGTTGAGACATCGTATTATTACTGCTGGGATCATCTGGAGGAATGGTTTGTCCCACGAGTTTTGGACACTCATAAATTTTCAAATATCTGAGTGTATCCATCTTGCTTGGAAGCTTTTCTAAACTCGTGCAGTCCCTCAATTTCATCCTTTCAAGGTTGCAAGGCAGCTTTATTAGTCCTTCTCCTGCCACCAAAGATATGAATCGAGGACACCTTGCGATGGCTAATTCCTGGAGGCAAGCAAGATTAAGCATTTCATTTCCATCTTGCCACAAGTACTTTAGCTTGTCACACCCTTTTATATGAAGCTCTTTTAGCTTGACCAAGCAGCTCATAAACCCATGATCAAGGCAAACAAGCTCGGCAAGATTTTCAATTCTGAGAATTGTCAAAGAAGTTAGGTTGACCAAGCTCTTTAATATCTCCTTGTTACAATCCTCCAAGTATAGCTCACGGAGAGATGGAAGACGAACCTCACTAGTCGAGTTATTCAAATGCGGGCATGAATGGATTTTGAGCTTTATGAGACTATCAAGTTGACAAGGTAATGTCCCGACCAATGAAGGACAGCTCCGGACAACAAGATGCTGAAGACAGGGGAATGGGACTTCTTCTTTCGGGCCCCCGGCGTAAGGAAACCAATCCTTCCATGCCAACATCTCTTTCAACTTCAAAGTTGTTAAGGATGAGAAAGGCCTTCTACCTCCGTAAAATTCGGAGCCTATCATTTTCACTGCATGTAGACCATCAAGAGACAATTCCTTAAGAGCAGGTAGCTGTCCAAGTAGGGGTAGCGATATAACGTTGGAACAGCCTCGTAAGCACAAAGACACTATCTTTGAATAGGATGAATCATCTAACCATGATGGAAATATTGCACCACCATAGTTCAAAATAACGAGATTTTCAATATTAGTGTGAGGTCGCAGAGAGTTAAGCACCTGAGCATCGCGCTTATGATTCAGGAGATTTCCCGAATGTTCATCCCAATGCAAGGATAAGTTGGTAAGGCCTCGCTTTCGAAGCAAATTAGCATCAAATGCATCTCTAACTTCTTCCACCTTTTGCAATTCTGATATAAATAATTCTCCTTGAAGATGCGGCAAGTTCTTTAACTCCTCCAACCGCGACCCTTTCTTTGGTCCGACCATAAACTTGGACAAGATAGTAAGATTCTTCAAATTACCGATACCCAATGGCATCTCTTTTAGACTCTCGGTATCTCTAATATCAAGAAATTGTAAGCTGACCAACTTTGTGATTTCTTGAGGCAATTTTGAAAGGTTTTGACAACCTCTTAAGATCAACGCTTGTAATTTGCACAAGTCGACAATTGACTCAGGTAGCCTTTCAACATTAGTATACGAGAAATTGAGATATCGAAGATGTTTTAAATCACCAACACATTTCGGCACCTCCACGATGTCACAATGACATATTGAGAGCGCTCTCAAGTATTTCAATTCCGTTAACAAGTCATGTAGCACCTTGTTGGAAATAGATAAAGAGCCCCCTTCAGATCCAACACGCACTAAGATTAAACTTCTTAGTACCTTCATTCGGTGATATGCTCTCATGCATTTTGATGTGACAAAGCATGATGAGATGAATGATGCAAAACGAGTTTTTTCAATAGATGATACATCATGTTCATTAGTTGTCGGCTGAGACTCCATTGAGCTAAAGCAAGTCCCACCCGCAATTGACTTTGCCAGATCATTCAAAAGATCATGCATTGAAAACTTAGATGCATCAACACTCGATTGTTGAAGAAATGATCTAGATTTTAACTGATCGAAGTAATCCCGTCCAAATCTCAAGTTATTCTCGTTTGCTTTTGGTCCATCTAAAAAGCCTTCCGCTATCCATAAGAGTACCAGCTCATCCCTCTCAATTTCGTAATCCTTGGGAAATACAGCACAATAAGCAAAACATCTCTTCAAATAGGAAGGAAGATGGATATAGCTCAATTTCAAAATAGGGAGAACCTCATCATTCTCTACTGTTGGAAGATTCCATATTTTGTTATTTAAGGTATCTTCCCATTCATCGGGATTCCTTTTATTGCGTAGGACACCGCCCAACATCTTCGCTGCCAAAGGTAAACCTTTACATCTTCCAGCTATTTTCTTGCCTATTGTTTCAAAATCTGGGTGGGCCTCAAAATTTGTTGCTCCAAGAGCATGAAAGGCTAATAAGCTTGTACAATTATCAAGGGACAATTCCTTCAAAGGATATGGCGATGCTCCTGTTATGGAAACAACGGCAAGGTTGCGAGTGGTGACAATCATCTTGCTTCCCTTGGCCCCCGTTTCAAACGGCTTTAAGAGGGCAGTCCATTTTTCGTACTTCTCATTCCAGATATCGTCTAAAACCACAAGAAACTTTTTTCCGGATAGATTGTCCTTCAACTTAACTTGAAGGCTGTTAAGATCTTCACCCTCACAAGACGACCCGGTGATTGATCGCAAAATAGTCTTTGTTATGTCAAGAACATCAAAAACATCTGACACGCAAACCCAAGCTCTCATCTCGAAATAGTTGTATACTCTGGCATCATTATATAGCCGTTGAGCCAAGGCCGTCTTTCCAACACCACCCATCCCAACTATAGGGACAATGGTCAACGTGGCATTGAAATTTTCGACCTCACCGATCAATAGTTCAAGTATTTGTGCTTCTTCCTTCTCCCTGCCAAAAAACTGAGGCTCCGACAAAGAAGTGGTGGGATCCCTTTTGTTGATGTAGTTAGATCTGTCCTCAACATCCTCTCTCAAGCATAGACGAGCCTTCCTAGTGACAATCGCTGTCAACCTACCATTGATCTCTTGTACCTTGGTTTCAGACACGAGCGAGCGCAGGTTTGGATTCGATCCGGAGGATTTATCTCGGCCAAAGAAAGAGAACTTCCATTTCTCCAGACCTTTGCTTGTGCTGGATCCTACCTCCGACTCAACCTGAGCGGCTTTGATCGCGAACTCGTCAAGCAAGTCTTCCATGTCATAGGCCAAGTCCCTAACATCGTCTAGCCACAGCTTTACTAGAGAGTTACCGCTGAGTTGCCTGTCCTCTGCATCAGTCAACACTGCATTGATTGTGTCCAGCATCTCCTTCCACTCCTTGAGTAGAGCGGTGCTGATTCCTTCCCATTGTGCATAGCCCGATGCGAGAAAAGCCAACTTGTCGAACAGCACCTGAAAGAAGGAAGCCAAGAAGGAACCCAAAACGATCTCTCCGATGGCCATGGGTGAATCGGTCACTGTAGAAAACAACAAAGGTGTTATGGTGAAGCAAAGTAAAAATGAGCTAATGGAGAGAGAAAACTTCGAAGTCCAAGAAGCCCAAGATGTTCACTTACCAAATAGATTAGAAAAAGAACAAGACTTTCAAGGGATGCACACCAAATGTTAGACAAATCAAAATAAAATAGTTTTTAATCCACGAGTGCTTGTTTTGTCAATTGTTCTCATTTTTCTTCGGACCGAGACTTTTATACCATCGTTCGAAGGAGAGGACCTTTTCTGTGGGCACTTAAAATAGACGATAAAAGGTGATTTTTCTATATATGACCAATTTAGAGGGCAAGCATATTTTCGTCAAAAACTTAATTGCTTACAAGTGTTTTGTGGGCTTTTTTGGCATCTGTATATTTTCAGATAATTTCAATGTCTTTACTTTATGCTTTATTGGTGAATATGTGCTCAATAAGGAAACCAAAACACATGCTTTGGGCTAAACAAGAGATAGGGTCAAGCACACCAACTAATCCACTAAGCAAGTTGCTTTATTTTTCTCTGCAAGTATTGAAGAGTCAAAAATCACCAACTAACATTATATAACCTACTGAAAATTATCCTTTACACATCACAATAACCAACAGGAAAATCGTGTTCAAAGGACCATGATCTCCTATCAAGCTATTCTCGATCATCAAACTATTACCTCATCACCCTTCGGCAGATCATTGCTACCCATCTTGCTGTGAATTTCAGCACTGTAACTGCCACTTAAAGCCTACGTTGATTGCATACGAAATATGCAACCAATGAGCAGAATCTTTCAGAAAGCACGTGCTCTCCACCCAGAAAGCATGTGCTCTTCATCCAGCCTTTTCATATGTTTATCTACATCTTTTTGTGAAGCAGGAAGGCATCTTTTCTTCATTAAACATTTTGGGATTCATAATCATTTAGAAAGCACATACTCTCCACCCATAACGCATGTGCTCTCCACCGAAGATTGGCCTTGACTTGGGGGCTCGCATCTAGAGATAAAGATTAGCCATACTCTTCTTGTCCATAGGGCAGACACAACCCAACAATATTGACTTGACTAGAAGGTGAGGTTCATTGGAAAGAAAAGAAATGCATTGCATTGCTCCCAGTCAAATTAACTTTTAACATTGGATTAATCGCCAGAAACCTGCCTAGGAAGACTCGTTTATTATACATTGTATTCGGAATCGTTCAGAAACCATGTGCTCTCCATCCAGCCTTTTCGTTTGTTTATATTGGATATTTATGTGCAGCAGAGAAAGGCATCCTCTCTGGAATCGTTCTTTAAACGTTTTGTATTTGGAATTGTTCAGAAAGATGTGCACTTCAACCAGAAATCACTTCCTCTCCATCACAGGCAATGGTGATATGATGATTCTGATTAGTGTGAAGAACAAACAAGAAGGTCGCTACCAGCAATGTTTTTCCTATTTACCTTAGGTAAAAGCAAATGTTCCTCTTTTCTTTTCGTGTTTTACTGGTTTGCGATTAGGAAAAAAATGGCTAGTTTTCCACAATTTGATAACATCATATTAAAAAATTCACAAGGATGTTAGAGCCACATTTATCTGCTTAACAATATGATTTTTTTTTCTGGTGTGAGCATTTCACTTCTTTTAGGTGGTGACTTTGTATTTTATTTTTTCCCCTCTCAGTTCTCTATATCATATCTTTTACTTTCTCGTAGTGGGCATGCCCGATGATAAACATTTACTTTTCATTCACACTTCCTTTTATGAATTATTTTTAAAACATGTACTAGACCCTTCATTTGTCGATTACATGCATTATTGGTCCCCTCTCTCTCTTTCTCTCTCGAAGGTAAAAGAAAAAAAATATAGAGCAGAAATAATGGAGTTACCTATTAATTCTATATCATAATTTTTTTTACGCCTACAAAAATTAAATTTAAAAACGACCGACTAAAGATTCTCTGGTGCAAATTAGAACCTAGAAGGGGGAGTCAATAAATATATGATAGTTACTCGCTTTGAGGAGTGAGCAATATAAAATGACAACCTGGGCTTTTTAGGGTTTAACAATAAGCCAAGTCTACTTGATACGACATTAATGCGTATTATAAAAGATGAACAATCTCAAAAAAATTTCTGATGTAGAAATACCTTTTTTTTTTAACAAAACACGAGTCTATGTGTGTTCTTTTTCTAACAAAGCACAATTTTGATTTTCATAATTCACAATTTAATTCTTTATCGCAAATAACTGATAGTTTTCTCTGTCTTGAAAGAAAATAAATGGATTAGTTTTCTTGCACTGAACTATCATTGGTTTTTGCACGATGAAAACAAGTCGTCCACATGCAACACCCTTTGTGGCTTCGGCAGGAACTACTTCACATGAAGTTATTGACTTGACTCGATTGATTACACCGGCATACCTTAAAAGATACTAAATCTCAAACACCTTTTTAATTCATCTTACCTCTTGTGGTTGATGGTAAATCCACTATATCTATATAATAAGCACTTTTTATTATGAGAGTGAATATTTAAAGACACAACAAAAGTCATTTATTTGGTTTGGCACCGCGAAATTATGGCAGTAGTGACTTTCCCATGAATCTCTCCTAAAGAGGAATGAAGCTACCCTCTTACAATATTTATTGTTGCTTACCTAATTTCATGGACTAAAATTCCGATACATTGACGGTGTAAAATAATTACTTTGCTAGCTGGATAAAAATACTGATTCCATTATAAACTGAATACTTTGATCTCGGGATTGTTAATCGTGTAAAATCATTTCACGTTAGTGTGTGCTTTAGCAAAAAAATAATGATAGAGAGATTAAAAATTAATCTTAATGTCCTAATATTACTATCTAACAAAAATTAAAATAAAAATTATTTTTTATTAAACTTGACATCAACTCTAAGCGGGATTATAGATAGGCATGAAATCAGTTCAAGAACCAAAATATTATTGTTGTTGCATCAGTTTGAGGGACAAAGAGAGCAAGTAGATGGATGTCCCTTACCTATTCCAAGTAGACTTCCTGGAGCAGATCGGTGAACGGATTTAGATCAACGACAGTAATCCAGCAAGCACAAGCACTAGGTTCAAACGAGCAGGAAGAGAACACTGTTGAGAGGGGGGCGTGCACTAGTTTCGGCGGATCACAGTTTATGTATGTGAATTCTGCTCTGGCAATGCGTGGCCACTGCTTGCAACGACGAACGGCAATACTGATGGAGCTACGACTATAGCAGGTTTGTAGGGGATCGGGCAGATCAAAGATGGTGGTGATGGGCGACAATCAAGATGCATGCGAGAAGTGAATTGAATGAAAGCGGAGTCTGTGGGCGTGAGTATGAAGCTGATGATGGTGGTTGAGAAAAAGTGAGGCGGTGTGGCTTTAAGGTGTGCATTTTTTCTCAGAGGTTCCCATTTTGTCTTTTCTTTTCTGTTTTTTCTTTGGGGAATAAATTCGAAGGAACCTAATCCTATTTGTTAAAATTCTGGTATATGCTTATAAAATGCTTTGATTGCAAGGAACTTTTGTTTTTTTGAGGAAAACCGGTTCCATTTTTTCAAATATATATGAAATCGACTTTGGGCAAAATTTAGGTATCAACAAGTTTTATCTATCAAATGGTTATTTTTGAACTATTTATACTTGTTTTGGTAATTGAGGTTCCTTAATGTTAGGTGATGTGAGATGGTCAGATGATCCTAACTTTAACCGTCTGCTTATTGCCCACGTTTCACCTCTCTTTGCAAAGTAACGCCAGTGCAGATTCGGACACTGAGATCTATATTTAACTTCTAATCCTATTCGGATTTTCCATTACGTTTCTCTTTCAGATCAAATTGAGCCAAACCCTCTTGTTGTTCTCTATCAAAGTAGTTTAGGTAGTTAAAGTTTTTACTTGCATTTTACATGATAAAGGGTAGAAACCCATATCAGCTCGGCTTAAGAGTCACGGAGAGATTTTTGAATGGTCTAACTAAATTTCCTGATTCAATAGATTTGTATAGTTTTTGACATTCATGCTTGGCATAACTTTAGTTTAGCCAAGGATGTGAGGAATCATGGAGGTTATTTATATGCTAAAACAATTATTGGATCATGTTCACCTATAGTGATCAAAGATCGGTCACACATATGTTCACCAATAGGGTACCTATGTTAGGTCTCACCTAATATCTAGAGTTTCAAAAGCGCCAAGTTCCTCTCTCTCTCTCTCTCTCTCTCTCTCTCTCTAAGAACGCAGAGCAGGAAGAAGAAGACAACGGTGACGCAAGCAAGAAAATAAGAAAAGAAAATAGTGGAGTTAATAGGTGACCGTGGTAGAGTTAACTTTACTTTTTGGCCATGTCCATCGCGTAGCAATTATTGTGCTTTCCTCAAGCTACAAATGGCAGTACGACTTCATGCACACGACCCTATTTAAGGCGGCCTTAGCCGTGCATAACCGTGGGGCCCAACTCGTCCTATCTATCTTTGTGCAGTTGTCCAATCCGGATTTGCCACATACCCACGAAAATCTCCAACCCCACACCCCCAAAGTCCAATCGCATCCCCACCCGATCGAAAATATATTTTCAATTTATTTTCAAAAATATATCCTTGTGATGCGGTCCAAAACTTTAAGTTCAGTTCTAAATCTACCCCGAATTGTGTTTTATGTAAAAAAGATCAGCGAATTTCAATTTATTTTCAAAAATATACCCTCGTGATCCGGTCCCAACTTGATGAGGCACTTTTATGTCGATAACAAATCCTCATCAGCAAAATAATGGGGTGATAGGTATAGACCGACGTCGCATTTTCACTTCGATAACAAATCAAACCAAATAAAAATTGTTGAAATTTTCCAAAATAAAACCATTCTTGGATATGAAAGTTAGGGACGATAACAAATCCATCCCAAAAAACTTTTTTAATTTAAAAAAAACCGAACTTTTAGGTTTAGTCCAAATTTACTTCGAACTTTTTTTTGTCTAAAAAAAAGCCCCAGTACTTTGTTGATGTGGATTTGTGATTGATGTGGAAGTCCACATCAAGTTGAGACTGGATCATAGGAGTATATTTTTTAAAATAAATTGAATTTTGGTGATTTTTTTTACACAAAACAAAATTCGAGGCAGATTTGGGACTGGACTTAAAGTTTAGGATTTTTTCTGAGACAAAAAAAAGTTCGGGGCAGATTTGAGACTAGACCTAAAGTTTGAGGTTTTTTTTTAGATAAAAAAAAGTTCATGGCAGATTTGAGACTTAACCAAAAGTTGGGGGTTTTTTAGGGAATTAGGCCTTTTTTTTGGCTTGAAACATACGAAATTTTTACAACACTTAAATATTAATATTTAATTTATGCATAATCTTTCAAAATCCTTTAATATTTGAATAACATTTTAAAATTTAGTTTTTGCATTTTAAAAAGAATAAATAATATATAATATATATTTAATCTAATCTAGTCTTGAACGAGTTTTTACGGTTTTTTATGTCTTGAAACCTGTCAAATTTTCACAACTGTTAAATCTTGATATGGAATTTATTCGTAAATTTTTTCAAAATATTTTAATATTTAAATAACATTGTAAAATTTAGTTTTTGCATTTTAAAAAGCAAATAAGTCCTAAGAAAACTCCGTTAACTTTGATCATCATGATTGCCTTCTTTCGTTTTATTTTATCGCGTGTTATTTGTAAAACCAAATTATGTATATATTTTGTATTTGAATAATATTTTGAATTTTAACAAAAAAGTAAACATTGTTTTTGAGTTTTAAGAAACACAAACAAACGAGTGCTAAGAAAATTCAGCTATTATGTGTCATTTGCGACCAAAACTATGAATATATATACATATATATCAATGATAGGAAAGTTAGGTAGAGTGCAGTTAAATGGCTGAGTCATGTTATCACAAAACTCAATTATTTCACCTTTCTTAAATTAATTCGACATATTACTAACGATAAAGTAGAATAAAGCTCAATCATCTTGTTTGATCTAGGGGAAAAGCCATTAAAAACCTCCAATTACGAGCACCGTGATATATTTACCATAAATATTTTTTGTGACACCAACAATTCTAAATTTGTACCTATGTGATATATTTATCCTTCATCATGATTCCTTCAGTGAGCACCATTAAAAAATCTACCTATATAAACAACGAACAGCAAACTATGTTGACACAGCATCAACGTGGTTTGAATGAAAAAAAACGGCATCATTTTAATCGGAAAATCATCCAATGAAATTTTGATGGAGAATAAATGTATCACACAAATGGCTACAAGGTTAGGGTTCTTGGTGTCACAAGAAAATTTTTAGAGCAAATGTATCATAGTAGGCATAATTTGAAGTTTTTTATGTCAGAAAAAGAGTTCAAAGAAAAAATCATTACTTATATTGCTTACAAAAATAAAAGAACGCAAAAATTTGTAACGTCCATGAAAATGTTGACAATTGAAATATCTTCCATTTACTAATTATTTCAAGTCATATAAGTGATTATTTATTAAAAAAATATTTTTTAAATCATTCATTTGTCATGAAATTTAATGTGATATTTCTAGAACATGATATGAACATCAACTTACCGTACATATATGAATGAGCCTTAATCTTTCTTGTGTACACATACGAGAAGCAACGATGAAGTGGGATGTTTTGCTATTATTAGTATTTATCATTTAAATACTTTCTATTATTTATTATTATCACGCACTTATATTATATTTTAAGTTTAGGCCGTGAATGAGATGACTGACCATTAGCGAGGGACAATTACTAAGTCAACATCTGATTACTAATTTCTAGAGTTTCAAAAGCTGATGGTCTTCCCTATCTACAAATCGCGTAGGAGGAGGAAGTAAACAGATGTGGCGTGGAACCAATAAAAAAAAAAACAAGAGAAAGAGCGAAGGTCAATAATTAACCATGGTAGAGTTAAATGGCAATTATTACGCTTCCTCTTCTGTCAAAGTTCATGATGCAGATCCCAATACATCTGCATCCATGTTCAATGAATATCCGTGGGGTTCAGCTCCACCATACTCGTCCCATCATCCTTTGTCCTCTTTGTATAATTAACCTTTTTGGTTTTTTTTAATCTTTATTTTATTAAATTGAATAGTTGATTCATACAAATCGTTCTTTCTTTTAGTTAGATGCTCTATGTGATAATGACGCGTGAAACGAAAGGGCACATGTTCCACAAAAGGATATATTAAATTACAAAAAAAAAGTCATATACGAAAGTACGCGGCAAAACATATGTTATGAAAATTGCGTGACCAAGAAGCGGGCGAACACTTACGAACAAAAAGTGGGGCTTCAAAGAACAGTGCGAAGGTATACATGTAACGCCACTGATGTGTCTTGACAAGGGAAATTCATATCTTTTGAGAGACGAGGTTGGTTTTGAAATGCAGTTTCAGCAACCGATTGATTTTCTGGGAACTGACAAATAACCTTCTTGTAACACTCTTGCTTTTAAAATGAAAAAAAAAAGAGAAAATGCATTAGAGAGACGCCAGAGGTGAATGAATAGCAACACCACCATAGTCGAAGCGATTGCCGGGAAATATATAATTGGAAAGTGATTAAGGCAGGGTGCCTAAATTAAGTTTCATGTAATAAATTGAGCGATTGGCCATTAACAACGGACAATTAATAAATCAACATTTAATTTTTTTTTTATATCTAGAGTTTCAAAAGCGCCGGGTTTCTCTCCATCTCTCTAAAAACGCAGAGGAGGAAGAAGAAGACAACGGTGGCGCAACAAAAACAAAAAAGAAAAAAGAAAAAAGAAAATGATGGAGTTAATAGGTGACCATGGTCAAGTTAACTTGCTTTTTGGCCATGCCCGTCGCGTAGCAATGATTGTGCTTTCCTCGAGCTGCAACTGGCAGTACGAGTTCTTACACACGACCCTATTTAAGGCGGCCTCAAAGTCGTGCACAGCTGTGCTGCCCAACTAGATTCGCCACGTATCAATGGAATCTCCACACCTCACACCCCCAAAAATCTAATCGCAGCCCCACCTTGAAAGATGCTTTTGCTTTACCTAACGCTTGATCTTCTTTGCATTTGGAAAAAGGACAAAAGTCAGGAAAATGAGGACATATCAAATCGTAGGACAATGATGCCACCTCTAGTGAATTTCAGGTTTGCGTTCTCACAGACCTCAACAAAATATCTACATATATATATAATCTAACCTTGTCTTGAACCGCTTTTTATAATTTGTCTTGAACCACTTTTTATATTTATTTAGCTTAAAACATATGAAATTTTCACAACACTTAAATATTAATATTTAATTTATGCATATTCTTTCAAAATCCTTTGATATTCGAATAACATTTTAAAATTTAGTTTTTGCATTTGAAAAAGCATAAATAGTATATAATATATATTTAATCTAATCTAATCTTGAACAAGTTTTTACGGTTTTTATTTCTTGATACCTGTCAAGTTTTCACAACCGTTAAATCTTGATATGTAATTTATTCGCAAATTTTTTCAAAATATTTTAACATTTAAATAACATTGTAAAATTTAGTTTTTGCATTTTAAAAAGCAAACAAGTCCTAAGAAAACTCTGTTAACTTTGATCATCATGATTACCTTCTTTCGTTTTATTTTATCGCATGTTATTTGTAAAACCAAATTATGTATATATTTTGTATTTGAATAATATTTTGAATTTTAACAAAAAAGTAAACATTGTTTTGAGTTTTAAGAAACACAAACAAACGAGTGCTAAGAAAATTCAGTTATTATGTGTCATTTGTAAAACCAAAACTATCGATATATGTACATATCTATCAATGATAGGAAAGTTAGGTAGAGTGCAGTTAAATGGCTGAGTCACATTGACACGAAACTCCATTCTTTCACCTTTCTTAAATTACTTAGACATATTACTAACGATAAAATAGAATAAAGTTCAATCATCTTGTTTGATCTAGGGGAAAAGCCATTAAAAACCTCCAATTACGAGCACCGTGATATATTTATCATAAACATTTTTCGTGACGCCAACAATTCCAAATTTGTACTTATGCGATACATTTACCCTCTATCATGGTTCCTTCAATGAGCACCATTTAAAAATCTACCTATATGGACGACGAACAGCAAACTATGTTGACATGGCGTCAACATGGTTTGAATGAAATAAAAACGGCGTCGTTTTAATTAGAAAATTATCTGATGAAATCTTGACATAGAGTAAATGTATCACACACATGGCTACAAGGTCAAGGTTCTTGATGTCACAAGAAAAATTTTAGAGCAAATGTATCATAGTAGGCATAATTTGAAGTTTTTTATGTCAGAATAAGAGTTCAAAGAAAAAATCATTACTTATATCGCTTACAAAAATGAAAGAACGAAAATATTTGTAACGTCTATGAAAATGTTGATAATTGAAATATTTTCCATTTACTAATTATTTCAAGCCATATAAGTGATTGTTTATTGAAAATATTTTTCAAATAATTCATTTTCATGAAATCTAATCTAACATTTCTAGAACAAGATATGAACATCAACTTGCCGTACATACATGAATGAGCCTTAATCTTTCTTGTGTACACACACTGGGAGCAATGATGAAATGGGACGTTTTGCTATTATTAGTATTTATCATTTAAATACTTTCTATTATTTATTAAGATTAATATTACAAAAAACCTCAAATTGGTACACTTGTAGTATTTGCTAATTATAGTGATTCCAGAGAGCTCACAATCATAAACTATCAAAAGCTTGTAGACAAACAATTCGAGACTTGAATATAGACCGTAAAATGAATTTGAAGCTGGACATCTATATCCGACGGCTCAAAATTATGTCAAACTCCATCATGACAAGGTACATGTAGTAGAGTATTCTGCAGCTAGCCATCTCATACCAACATATGCCTCCCCAGTAGCTCCTTGACCATCGTGGGCCAAAATCGCATCAAAGGATCGCCGCTACATCAGTGTTTTTGAAACCTAAATTATCAAGGACACAGCCAATAATGACATCTTATTTTCTATTATACATCTACAAGTCACAAAGGACGGCAAGTTTGTTTGTTTGATAAGGAAAACAAAATCAAGTGCTTTGGCCAAAAGAAAAGGTCCTCTATTTCAAACGACATCCAAAAGTCTTGATCCGAAGAAAAAGGAGAACAATCTCACTTGAGGACATAGTGTGCATCAAAACATACGCTCTTCGATCTATCTCAAACTTCTTGGCGTATTAGGAAGACCAAGACTTTACTGGAACTCATCAACTTTCTTATGTAGAAAGTGAAGCAAAAGGGAAAAAGTGATATTATTAAATCCTGGAAGACCGAGATTTTGCGGGACTCAAATTGGCTTCATTGCTTCACTTTTCACATCCCTCTTCTTCCATCCCTATGTGAATGTCTCTTTTTTCCATTACTGGTAGAACTTCCACTCGTTACAGGCCTTGCTTAAAATTAAGGGTTAATACTACGAAAAATCTCAAAATGGTACACATGTGATAAATTTACCATAAACTATTTTTTTTAGTACAAAAAATCCTAAATCGGTATATCTGTAATAGTTTTACCCCGAACAAATTTTTTTACCACAAAAACCTCAAAATCTAGTGTTGGGACGGGCCAAAGGAGGAGATGCTAAGAGAAATGTCTCGCTAAAATTGCTAAGCGCAAGGGGAGCTCCGCTGCCATTGCAACAGGCCACGCGGAAAGTCGGTTCAAGTACAACAAGGACTGGGCTCTATGCCTAAGTATACGCTCCAGGCCAAGGAATCATTTGGGCTCAACCATGATGTGAGGATCGTCAAGTTCGGCCGAGGGGCATTTTAGTCGAATTAGAAAGGCGTTACAAGGACCACAAATGCCAGGAAATGGAAGGGTCTATACAAGGAGAAAAGAGCAGAGTTGATGCAGCTACTATTCATAAAGAACTTTTGAGTCTTACTGACTTCTGATTTGTGGACTAACCAAAATACCTATGCCTATTGTTGTGTCACGTTCATTAGAAAGGGCCATATTGGTTATTACAGCAAGGCACTCTGTCGTTTAAGCATCCATATCCCCATAAATCACAAATAGTTTGTGCGGAAATCATGATATTGGTGATTGACTTTTTCAATTTAGATGTCAAAACTAGGTGGTTCTCCACCCATCCGATGTTGAAGAAGGCCTGTGATTAGATGGATGTGTTGACGTTGTTTTTTTTTTTTCGATTAGGCTGAGGCTGCCGGTATTCAGCCACTAAACATGCTGATTGGAGGGTTGCCGAACTATTCAAGGACTTCTTGGAGGCGTTCAACGGCGCTACAGAGGCTTTTATGTATTTCCAGTACACATTTAGGGAAGATGAACCATTTTTATTAGTAAAAAACACGTGTTTATTATGCGTTTCATGTAGAAATTGTAGGAACCGTGCTGCATGTGGTTATATTTTAACTTTTGCATTCTGGATAATTAGATTTACCACAAAAGTGTTAAAGGAATAGAGAGGCCATCAAAGAGTGAATTTATAAGACTTAGAGTTTTCGTGCAAAGTTAGCAGTTAGAAAGCATTTTTACTTTACACACGCTCACGGGGGTAGTACATAATATCAAGGCCATGCATTAAAAATTTCTCCTGATAGTTCTTTATATTTCGTAAATTAGTTACTTTGATATCATGTTAATGTTTATTGATTGTGGTTGTTTACTGTTATTGTTTGCCCACTCCCGCATGATCACATGTCGGCGGCTTCAAATACTAAGTTTGATGATGATCACATTCATGATGTATCAAAAAGGCATTAAATTTGTTTAGCGTCAACAGGTCTCCAAACTCGTGATATTTGGTTCACAGGAGTAAGATGGGCTCTCGCGTTTTATTTAAGCTACTAACCGCCTATAATAAGTTAGTGGCGACTCCCAAAGTGAAAATAATTTTCATATTTAATCGAGGAAATCAAATTGCTCTGAAAGGCTTAGGAGAGCCCTTGAGAGAGTCCCTACATGGGAATCCCTATAAATCATAACCATGAAAGAGGGAGAATTTATTACTATTGAGATTTTCTTTACTTAATTGCATTAGTTAACAAAATGTGCTTTTAATTATTTGACAAATATTAAAAACAAATTAAAAACCAGGCCCGGGCATAATGTGCTCAGGCCCGGGCACGTGGGACGGAAACAAAAAAGCGCCCCCCCCCCCCCACAATCAAGCCTCAAGAGATCCAAGAACTGGCCAGAACCAACTCGACTCCCCCACGATGAAAGGCGAAAAAAAAGAGACGAATTTGACGACAGAACCGAAATGGGTGTTCGAGATTCTCAGCGGGGGAGCCCAAATTACCTCGAACTTGGAGATGGGAGGGGCGATCTGGTTCCTCTCTAGAGTATCCATTTCCAGAGAAGAAGCTGCTTCACATCTCTCTCTCTCTCTAGAGCACACCCTCTCTCTTTCTCTCTCTCCTCCTCCTCTGAAGCCTCTCTCCCTTTCTGGGTATCTTCCAGAGCGAGAGAGCGGGAGCGAGAGCGTGAGAGAAAGAGAGAGTAAAAAACCAGGTGGAGGAGATCGCAGGAAGAGGAAGATGAGAATCAAGAAGGAGCGGGAAGGCGGGAGAGAGAGAGAGAGAGAGAGAGATTTTCTCGTGGCGATTAACTTCAGTAGAGGTCGGGACCCACCTCGGAACTCCACAGCTGTCCGTTATTCTCTCATGTTGTTGCTCTTTTTACGTTATAATGAAATTATTATTTTTTTTTGGCAAATGTTGTTGGGTTTGGTGTTGCCATATACATAAATAAATTGTAAATGTTAGCTTTTGGGACAATGTGGTAATTATTTTTCCTTTTTTTTTATTATGGCATCAGGTGGATATATGAAGTAATATTTGCTTTTTTAGATAGGCAGGTGTTGTGATTTTTTTTACATGACTTCTAATTAGATTTTATGTTTTAGCTCGTACGAGCTTCCCAAATTTTCGTCGATGACGAAATAATACGAGCTCCTACTATTCGAGATGTGAAATTTTAGTTGGAAAATTAACTTCTTGTTTTTTAACTTTATTAAAAGTCGGATATGAACTTTACCAAAAAAAAAAGTCGGATTTGATGACGAATGCGTGACATTTTGTCAAATAAATGACGCATTGAATTCGATGATTGTATTATGAGATATGTCATACGAAAATCCCCCTGCATTTATTTCATGAATCGGATTGCGTATGGCGAAAATAATCCACTTTGTAAGTCTTTATTTGATAGGGGTAACGAAGAGCTTTTTTTTTTGAATTGGAAAAAATCATCACATAATTATGACGCAAAAGAATGGATATGGAATTAGGTTGTCAATAAGTATTAACATGTCATGAATAATAATTTAATTGGGCCAATTAAATGTGCACAATTTCGTACTTTATAATTTAATCACCACTTGGAAGAGATCTCTCTCTCAATTGAATTCTCAATCTCCATTTATTACATTTTCATAATATCTTCAGGTATTGTAAATGTGTTTCTTCAGCATTTTCTATATTAATTTCAGCGCTCATGATGAAAAAAGTTAATGCACAAAAGCGTGTACAAATCAACGAAATCCTATTGCCATTAATTGGAAATCCAAAACATTTTAATATTAAGAAGGACATAAATAATATTAATATTATGTCATTAAATCACATCTTGTCTTTTGTCACACTCTAAATTGCATTTACTATCCTGCTTTTCTGTTACAAACTCACCACACTAAAGTAGTTATTCTTTGGCCACCTTGGATTGGGAAAATTTGTCAATTTTGAATTTTGACATTGAACGAAAATAACATTATACCGGACTCTAAGTTAATTACGCGATAAAGCCAAATAAAATCTAATGTACATACTTTTAATAATTTATACCCAATGAATACGAAAGAGGATAATTGGTACTGTGTAAATTAAATTCTTAAAATGCGTGCAATATGTTGAATAATATGAAAAGTCCATTTAATACGAGATTAACACGGATTATAAAAGATGAACAATTTCCAAACTGAAGGCAGAAATATTTTTCCTAACAATACATGGGCCTATGCGTGTTTTTTTTCTAACAAAACACAAGTTTGATTTAATAAATGAAAAATTATAATTGGACTTTCTATTATATGAGTGAATATGTGAAAGGACACAACAAAAGTTATTTATTTTGGTGAAAATAGCCTATGGAAACATTCTATGTCGGCCAACAATGAAGTCTATATATGACTATAAAATGTGTGCTTCTATTATATTAGTCTTCCCGATATTCTTAATTAATTAGAAGAAAGGGTCTCCGACTCGCGTTAATCATTAACATAACCGCACATTATCTAAAAAATTAGCAGGGCTGACATGGTTGTTGATAAGCTGTGGGAAAGAAGTAAAAATTACATTTTGGCACCGTCAAATTATGAAAAACATGACTTTCCCGTGAATCTTTGATGAAGAAGAATGAAACCATTCTCTTACAATATTTATTGTTGCTTGCCCAATTTCACGGGCTCAAGATTTGATACATTGATGGTGTGAAAGAATTATTCCGCATGTAGGATAAAAATATTAATTACATTATAAATGAATATATTTGCATCTTGAGATTGATAATCGTGTGAAATCATTTACATCGGTGCATGCTTAGTAAAAAGAACATTTTTGGAAATCAAAAACGGATTTATAAAATTAGTCTACAAAGTGACGTGACGAGTTCTTATTATATGCTAAACAACCTTTTTTTTTCTATTTACTTTGAACTTTGTGAGCCGATTTTGCAAATAGATATTTATGTCCCAATAATATTACTCTTTAATGAATTTTAAAACATCAATTTTTCGTTTTTTTTTTATATTTCTCCAACTGCTTTTTACTTTGTATCTTTTTTCTTCCCTCTCCCTTCGGATTTATAAAATTACTTTGCACCATGAAAAAAATTTACTTCTTTTCATTCACACTTTTTATAAATTAAATCGAAAACACGTACTAAAAACCTAATTGGCTTCTAGCAATCCCATGCATTATTGGTCCCCTCTGTCTGGGGCTTAGGAGGAAATATAAAATGGAGCAAAATCCAATCACCTTGTTCTTATCTTCACAGCCCCACCTGTTGATTGCATAAGATAAATTATTTTTTGGATGCCAGAAAAAATAAAAAATAAAAGTGACCCCCTAAAAATTATTTGTTATGAATTAGAAATTAGAAGGGGGGGTCAACATATATTAGAGAGTTAACTCACTTTTAGGAGTATAGAATATTAAAATGAAGACCTGGGCTTTTTTTTTGGTTTGGCAATCAGAAGTGTGAATTTTCCTTTTCTTTTGTTAAAGAGAGTCTAAAGCACGAGTCTTTACATGATATACTTGCCTTGCGCTTGAAGTTTATTGTTTGTAAAATCAAAGACTAGGAAATAAAATAATAATAAGGATCTTGAATGGGAAAATATGAAAGGGTGGCGATAATTTTTTTGCAAGTGTAAAGAAAAAGCAAAGGAGATAAGTGATATCTCATCTTGCAGACATTGGTTGACCTACAAGTACGAGCTTAGGAGGCTATTGAGCAGACATAACAATTTTAGTTACTTACTTTAGATACATTTACGGTTAATTCCACTAAAAACCCCAATTTATATCCACCGTAACACAAATATCCCAAATTTTTTTGTGTCACTAAAATCTCTAAACTTGTCGATTGTGACACAAATATTCAAAACTTTTTTTTTGTGTTATAAAAAAACTCCGAACTTATACCAGTGTGACAAATATGCCTTGGATGGAACTGTAATACATGGTATATACGTCACGCATATATAAGTTTGGATCTTTTCGTGACACAAAAAAAAATTGGGGGTATTTGTGTCAAGTGGGCAAGTTTAGGATTTTTAATAACACGAAAAAGTTGGAGGTATTTGTGTCACGGTGAATATAGTTTATGATTCTTTGCGATATTTTCCCACTACATGTATACACATTTGAGATCAAGTAATGCTACCCTCTTAGTCCGCAATGCACATATACATGAAAGTTTATCCACAGAATTAATTTTATCCGAGCTTTACATAAAATGACGTCCATTCGATTTCGTTACCTTAAACAAATCATCTTAAAAAGCCTAAAATAGGCTTATACACACAGACAGAAATATATAAGAATCACACAATTCCTTGTTTCACATATTTGTCATCTGATTTAACTGTATCATATTCTATGTTGTTTCTCCGAATTACAATTATTATTAACTTTTTTCTATTATAGTGTCGACATTTTGGTTGGAAGCTTCCTCATTGTCAAAGTCTACACCCGTCTGGATCTACCCTCGCCTGCCCGACACATGCGCTCCCTCTCTCTCTCACTTACGTTCGTCACGTGCCGTCCGATCGGGGAGGAAAACACTTTGGCGCGCAAATGTTTTTCGAGGGCCGAGTTATCCGGTAGGCCTCAGGTCCACGCTGCTCGCCCATGGATCCGCACCATGATTGGGCTCATCCACCGTTGAAAAGGCAGAAACTCCTCGCGCGCGTGATCGATGACGGGCGGTGCATGATCAGTCGATGGACCTCAGGCCTACGGGATAATCTCTAACTGCTACCTTTGACCGCTTCCTCGGGATTTCGATTTGATTATTATAGCTGTTCCCCTAAGAATGAGGGGGCCGAACAAATTTGCCCTACCCAACTCTAGAAGACATGATAGGGTTCGTTGGCCGTTCACATCGGGCTCTCTCTCTCTTTTTTTTTTTTATAATTTTGTAGTTCTTGGGACCCACCGTTATCTTGCCTTCTTCGTTGGTCTCTTGACACTGTCATGTCCAATAAAGATCGATGAATCAATTTTAGGCCCGGGCTAGATACATCGAGACGGTTGTTAAACACCTAAAGAAAGAGATGTTTCTCTTTCGATGTACTGTTTGCCACGTATTGTGTATAGTCAATGCATTGAGGATCTGACAATATTTTCTTGTTAAGTATGATTAAGAAGTGCTCCCGAAACACTAATTGACAAACCCAAGTGTTCATACGAATGTTTTGCGATGTCCACGTTGGCTTTGAATGAAAGATAATACTTTGCCTAACACAATGATATCCCTGAACCCCTATTGTGCTTAGTTTTAAGTTCAAACACAAATGGTGCTAAGTTTTATACTTATCAAACCAACTGCTAATTACTAAATGTTATCGAGATACTATCTTTGAAGAGAATAACAAAGCTTGTGATATTTCATTGCGCTATGATTTATTGAGTGAATAAATCGCTTAACATTTTAAGCAGACAAAAAATCTCTCTTTCAGACAATTAAGATTTATTGATCATAGAAAAGTTGTTGAGTGTATTTTAACACAGTGTTTGCCATGTTCTTTTGTCATTGAAACTTATCTAGTATAGCATATGACCTTAGTCAGCGTCTAGGCAGGGATAGGCAATCGGTACATTTTCTCTCTCTATTATATTCCAAATTTGCCAATATGGTGCCACATCATCGGCACATGTCAAATTTCACCACATCGTCAATTTGATGGTGTTAGTAATGGTAAGTATGGAAAAGATTTTATTGTACAAATTAATAAAGTTAAAAGATTGCATTGCTTTAAAAAGTAAGAGAACTAAATTGCATAAAACAACAATACTGGAAGAACTAAAACTGTACTTAACCCTTTTGGTTCGCATCTGCAAGTAAATACATCGATAAATATCTTCCCCCAAACGTGTTCACATTTCAGTATTAAAAGTAAACAAACCATTTGTTTCAAGATAACATAGCAAACTACAATTGACAAGGAAGTATTGCATGAAACACAGAGTGATTTTCAAGCACCATATTTTCCTCTCGTCAATAACTAAAACTACTTCCATGATGGTAATTATAGTCATATTAAGGCTTTGTCTAATGAAATTGTGTATTGGATCTAATTCGAGACAGGATACCTTGTCTTGTGTGCCAATTGAGCATATGTTATTCACTCGCTTCGATGACACAACTCGATAACACAAATAAACCGAGAATTTTGGAATGCTAATATGCTTTGATATAAGAAGAAATGATGCTAGATTTGACAAGTGAAGTGTTGCTAGAAAATAAATATGAAATTTGAGAAGGATCAGACACTAGAGTTATTCAAGAATTGACTAGTATCACGACATGAAAAATCAATCACTTCCCGAGTTCGATAGGAATTAATTGATCAAGAAAACACTGTCCTTGAACTTGAAGTGTGATCCCATCTAAAAACTTCTTCACGTTTTCCAATCCCAATGAATCTTGTGAACATTCTTGTGCACATAAATGAGCAGTGGTACCCCACTCATGTCCCGTGAATTTCCACACCCTCATTTAACTCCCACCAAATCAAGAACTCCATTTCAATGTCAACCCAAAAGAAGAAAAACCAAAAAAGAAGAAGAGAGATGGACACTAACTTCACCAAACAGATGAGCAATGATAGCATTGCACTCACGTGGTCAGTGCGAGAGAGTGAGAGAAGTTCATGCGGCATCATAGTGTCCATTACACGCGTGCTTTTAGCACGTGCCACTTTCCTCTCTCTACTCCCTTTCTTCCATAAAATGACAAGTTGGATCCAAACAAGAAGACGCAGAGTTCTTGGTAAACACAGTATGATGAAAGTTGAAAGTTGAAGTTTAGGGCTTTGGTTAGGCATGGGTGTCTTTTATACTTAGGGTTCTGATTTCGATGATACTTGAGTCAGATTCTTTAAGGGAAAAAAAAGAAAAAGAAAATAAAAACTAAAGAGCGAAAGTCATCTTGACATTGATTACACAATCGACTAAATTATATGGTAAAGTTTAGTTGACCCAACAATTTTGACTTTTTGCTCCTAATATTTTCAGAATCAATGTATTTGCTCTTGCACGAAGTCATAAAAAAATAAACTAAAAAATGTGAAATGATTGGGAGGGGTGCTTGGGAAAAATCCAAATAGCAAGTAAGGCCAATTCTGGGTTGTTAAAGTATTCTACATCTTTTATTTATCCAGCTTACATGTTCTTTATATACATGTGGTCTTTCTCTATTAATTAGTTTAAGCTTTGAATTGGACTTTCTAATATGGTACATGAATCAAGTTCTACCCAAATTATTTTTAACTTGCACTCGAGAGGGGATGTTAAAGTATAAAAAATGAGTATTGAAGTATCCCAAATCGGTCTCTCTCCAAATATTAGCTCAATGTTTAGGTTAAACTTTCTAATATTGGCAAACACAGTGTGATTGAGTAAAACTGAATTAACATCGGATTTTTTTTGTCATAAGAATACTCTAGCCTAGAATTGCTTTTCTGGTTCAGTATAGTTGGTGATTTTCTTGGCTTTTTTTTTTTTAAATTTGTATAGGAGGGTGGTTATTTGTTTTACATGGTGGTGTGTTGTGGGATGGCTTTTGTTTCACACTGAATCCTTCGACAAAAGTATCGAGGATCAAGTTTTGTCTTTTTAAGGGTTTCCATGGATGCTGATTCTTTGATTGACTGCCCGTACAATTCCAATTAAATTGTTGGTGATGATGATGACTCATCCTATTACCCTAAGAATAAGGAAGGAGAGGGAATTAGAAAGATTACAAGCCTGCTATTAACTAAATCTAGAGAGAGCCATTGTTACAAATCATTGTTCTCCATATAGTTTTTTTGGTGTGTTTTAGCACAGAATTAGGCCCTAAGTTTTGAGCCCACCCAAAAAATATCTACATTGATATCAAGCATGTTATCTATCATATTTTTTTTTCTTGGGATGAAACTAGATATTTCGAATTAGCCCGCACTATATTCGAATGCGAAACATACTCGTTCAATTGAGTAGGCTTGAGAGCGAAAAAAGAATTGCCCATTGAGCTCGGCTTAGCTTGAACTAGCCCAAATATAAGTGAAAACAATTGTGCAACCTTCGGGCCATGGCTCTTCTATTAGAGCTTGGAGCTACCAAGACTTGCCCAACATGGTTTTATTGTTTGGCGAATGCACGATCTGAACGAATCTGGACAAGCAATTTCCTTTTTGGGCATTGGCTCACCCCGGCGTTGTTATTTATACGAAGGAAATATAATAGTTTCCAAAATCTTGAACTTATTACTCGAATTATTTATCAAGTCCAAGTACAATTTGATCTATGAGGAATAAGGCCCAAGAGATGAGACGGGGCTATCTACTTTTTGAGGCCAAACATGCTAATAACGGCCCACTCAATGCCTCTGATGTATGGTGTTAGGGCTTCGTATTATTATAATTATCAAAATCAGGTGGAATTCACATTGAACTTTTTAATTGATAAGGCCACCTAAAACTCTTCGATGACTTGTAAATTTATGTCCTATTCTTTCAAAACTTTAATTTCTATTTCATATTACAAACTTTGAAAAATGGGGCATGTTTCGGGGAACTAACCAAGAACTCTTTTTCTTTGCTTCTTTTGGTATTAAACTAGGAACTCTATTAAGACACATATATAAGCTCCGAGGTATCAAATATCGCTTCACAGGCAAAATATCGATATTATCGGCCTTTTCTTATTAGGAGCCTGCTTCAAATATTAAGTTCAGTTGATTGGGATGGCTTGCTTTTATGTTATGTCGATTTTTTTGGCAAAGAAAAGAAGAACAATTTAATATCATGGATAATGAAAAGTTGACTATATTTTGAAAGTTTTGAAAAAGCCTTTTTTTTTTTACAAGGGGAAAATTTCTCTTAGTTATTTTAACCTTAGCCAATGATATTCCTGACTTATGAATCTGCTCGTATCATCGATTTACATCTATAAATTAGTATATCATGCAGTGTTGTTGGAAAAATCAATCAAATCTAAATCATTGGAGACAAACATTTAAGTATTCGCAAAACATTAATTATTTAACTCAATCAAGTAAATAATTAATATACATTGTAAAGAAAAGAGAAGAAGATTCGTAACACTTTGTATAAAGGCAACTAACTTCGGTTGACTAGATGAAGTTAAGTGCTTTGAAGACATCTAAGATTCTTACAAATCATTGAGAAAATGGGATGAGAAAATCACGTAGCCCGTCATACAAATTACTTTGTCATGCGAAATAAACAATTACAAGAGTAATCAGACAAACAAATTATACACGTTCTCACCCAACTGCAACCCAAAATCAACAACAAAGACATACTAGGGTACTTCCCATTCCAAGTCTAAAAGATGTGATTGTTTTGGTGATTTTATTTGTCATGAATGGCCCTTATGATTCTGCTAATATAGAACCACGGGGGACCGCTGATCACTAGTGATCGTGGCCTAATGGTACAAGCTGATATTCCACAAGCGCAAGGTCACGAGGATCACCCACTAGCAATGATACTGCATGTATTTTGCCTTGTCCATGATGGGAGCTCTAGCAGCTTGGTGGGATTATAGTGACGAGACTTGCCTACCCTTGATAAGTGGCTGCGAGTGGGGTATTGGATGATGGCCTTCTTGCAATCTTAAATCAAAATACTTTGTGGCAGACCTGAGGCTTTCATGATGACTTAACAGAGCGACACAGCATAGTCCCCCTGATTGCTCCTCTCTGCCTTTCCTTGATAACAAAGAAAAAGAAACTGTGCTCTGAGATGGTGTGGGAATTTGAATAGAAGAAAGATGAACTATGATCATTGACAGAGAAGTCAGATTTAAATTGCTTATAATCTACGGGGTTCATTCAAATTTAGTTGTCATATTGGCCAGCTTGAAAACACCTTAAATACTATTTTTTGCATCTTTATAGCAGCTGCTGTTGTTGGAAGTAAGAAAGCTTCTTCGTTTGACTTTCAATATAGACCTCAATAATTGACATTATGATACCGATTAACCTTTTAGAGCAGGTCACCAAAAAAACAGTTTAGAGCATATATTAGTACACCTACCAAAACAAATAGCCTTTTGTTTTGTTTTTTTTTTCTTTTGTCAAGTTGCATATTAGTACACCTAGATAAGCACGTCATTTGCCTACCTCAACAGTGCTTGCATTTGATCCTCCTGAGAGATTTTGCCAAAAAAAGATGACAGTGGGATATTCTGCAAAACAAGCTCAGTTGGGAGAATTCAGGTCACTAAGCTAGGGCATGAAAGAAAAGATATTTGGAAAAGAAAACATAACAAATGCAGAAATTGCAGAAAAATATCAATATAATAGCAACAATTCTTCTTGATTCTCATGCAAAGCATGGTACATTTTCAGAAGTGGAAAGATAAGCAATTTTTGGGCATCAAACAAAGTTTAAGATATATAATCAATCCAGACAGGCACGTGCACGCATCATAATTCCAGCACCATGAGCAAATACACGTAAGTATTATTTGTATTGAGGAATAGTCACTCGTATGAAACAACGGTGGACTTGCTGTACCACGTTAGCACTATAACCATTTCATTGTGTGCTTCCTCGTAAAAAAAAACCCAAATGTGTAGCTAGTTTGTGGCAAATTATGTGAAGCTTGTCCATGGAAAACATGATCGTTTTAGCATCGAGTTGAGGATTCGTAATAGAAATGGATCCTGGAGCAGCAGCAGTAGCTAAAGGACAAATGTGGAAGAAAGAAAGAAAGAAGTCCGAACCATTACTTGAAGAATAAAAATTAGACATTGGAGAAATATTCTTATTGAATCCGAACTCGATCAACTACGATTAGTGGGATTTCTTGGATGAGGTGCCAATAGTCAGCCACTGAGTTTTGATTATGCCGAATACTTGGAGAAGGGGGTGAAGCCATTCTCTGGCAAGTACTGGTAACCTATAAAAGATAGCTGTTTGACAGAGGAGAGATGGCAACGAAGACCATCTGGTAATCTTTCCACGTTCTTCATATTTCTCGTCCAAAGAGAGGTTAGAGACGAAAGAAACAGAATACTCCACGCTTCTTACATCCTCCGCCATTGATAGTCTTTCCACAGTCCTCATATTTCTCATCCAAAAGTCTAAAACAGGACGAGCAATTAGTCCTGAATAAAAATTATCTGTCATGCATGTTGGGAAATATTGTGAATATTAAGGATAGAATAGTAATCTAGTTTATGAGTAGGGTTAAGCACTTATATATATATTTATAACCCTAAAATCACAACTAGACAATAATAAACTATTCTATTTTCTCTTCTCACATGGTATCAGAGCCCCACACACACACACACAACAAAAAAAAAAAACCTAGTCAAACCTAGCCGCCAGATCGTCGGAAACTACTGTTCCGTCACCGGTGGCGGCACCCAAACTCCGGCGACTCTGTCGCCGACCCTCAGCAACCTCGTTGCTGACCTTTAGCGACCCAGATCTGGTCGTACCTTGGTGATGCAAGCCTCGGCGACCCAGATCTGGTGATTCAAGCTCCGGCGACCCACGACCAGCCGTCGCCGACCCCCGACGACCCACGACCAGCCATCGCCGAACCCCGGCGACCCACGACGAGCCGTCGCCGACCCCCGGCGACCCACGACCTGTCATCGCCGAACCCCGGCGACCCACGACGAGCCGTCGCCGACCCCCCGGCGACCCACGACCAGCCATCGCCAAGCCCCGGCGACCCACGAGTAGCTGTCTACAAGCCCTAACGATTCAGATCTGCCCCGACAACTCAAATCCAGCGATGTCCGACCGAGATTGAACCTGAATACACAAGGAAATCTCCATAAATATCACTGTTGCTTGGATTTTATGGCTTCTACAGAGGATAAAGTTGCTGCTCCCCTCCTCGAAAGTGACGTATTCTTCGTTTTCCATGGAAATTCTTTTTGCTGCTGACTTCAGTATTTATGTGCGTGATATTACATTGAGTCGAAGGGAATAGCGAGAATAAGCTTGCTGATGGCTTGGTAATTTATGTTATTTCCCACTGATAGATGGAATGATTTTGTGAAGCGTTGGTGAACAGCTGGTGGCAATTGGATTGAGTTCTTTTATGTTTGGAATTACTTGTGTATTTGATTGGATTACTGAATTGAAGTGTTGGTTACTGTGAAGTTAGTTTTTTGGGCTCAATCACACTATTTCTTTCACTAATGGAGAATAGTGGATCGACTTTAGGATCTCTTTTTGGTCATTTTCAATTAACATCTGTCAAGTTGGATGGAACTAATTACCCATCCTGGTCTAAAGCTGTTGAGGTCTATCTTACTGCCACCAGGCAACTTGACTATCTCACATCTACGGTACCGTCTGATAAGAGTAAAGCTGCTGATTGGGTTGTAGGAGATGCGATGATTCGGACTCTATTGTGGAACAGCATGGATTCTAAGGTCAGTCCTCACTTTATTCAGTGTGACTCTGCGAAGGCAGTTTGGGATAAATGTGCATTACTCTATTCGGGGCAAAATAATATGATGCGAGTATGTGACACGTGGGAAAAGCTGTTTGATATTCAACGTGGAGATCAATCTTTATCCGATCATTATGCTCGGTTCAATACCCTTTGCCAGCGACTGGATACTTATCTTCCTGCCTCGAATGATCCAGATGTTTTGGCCAAACGCCAAGAGGATTTGAGGGTAATATTATATCTCAAATCATTGGGGCCCGAGTATTCATCTCTCCGTCAACATATTACATCTCAGAGTTCTCTTCCTACAGTGGATGAAGTCTTCTCCCAGGCTCTTCGTTCCACGATTCCTGAGAAGATTTCTTCCATGCCAGTTGTGGAGATGAGTGCTATGCTTTCCCATGGTCCTAGCGGACGTGGAGGTCGAGGTCGTAGTTACCGAGGTCATGGACGTGGTTTTATTCATAGTGGAGGTCGAGGAGGCCGTGAAGGGGGAGTTAGTACTCGTGGTACCATGAATTCTGGGAATAGTCGTGGCTCACGGTATTGCCATCATTGTCAAAGAGCTGGACATATAGAAGCTTATTGCTATACACTTCACCCAGAACTCAGACCAGCCCTGGCTGCGTATGCAGAAGTTGAGGATTCTCTTGTTCCTCCCTCGATAGGTCCACCCAGTTCGACTAATGTGAAGGATATAGGCGATTCAGTTACATTAACACGTGCTGAGTATGATACATTGGTCCGCTCTCAACAGGTGACAGGATCTTCAGCTCCTACTGCAACCCTAGTACAAACCTCCAAAGGTAGTTCATCTTGTTTGTTGTCTACAGCATCTGACTCTTGGGTTATAGACTCTGGAGCTACCAATCACATGACTGGTAACTCTAACCTATTGTCTTCATTTCACTCTACATCTCCTTTATTATCAAACTCAGTTACATTAGCAAACGCCTCACAATCTCAGGTTACTGGTACAAGAATTGCACATTTGAGTCCCTCACTTTCTTTGTCATCCGTTCTTCACCTATCAAAATCTCCTTATAATTTGATTTCTGTCAGCTCGTTAACTAAACAATTAAATTGTTCTGTAACCTTTTCCTCTTCTCGTTGTGTCTTTCAGGATCTGAGGACTGGACAGATGATTGGTGGGGGACATGAATCAAATGGCCTGTACTATCTTGATAAGAAGGTGTTAGCTGCTGCAGCTGTCAAGCGTACATTTGCTGATGTATATCGAATGCATTGTCGTGCTGGTCATCCACCACCGAATATACTTCGGCGTCTACTTCCTGAGTCTGAGTCTGTGAGTTCCTTTCAGTGTGAGGCGTGTCAGTTTGGTAAACATCATAGAACTTCTTTTCCTTCTCGTATTCAGAATCGTGTGTCTAGTCCATTTGAACTAGTTCACTCCGATGTATGGGGTCCGTGTCGTGTGTCTGATGTCTTTGGATTCAGATATTTTGTTACATTCGTGGATGATTTTTCCCGAATGACTTGGTTATTTCTAATAAAAGATCGTACAGAGATTTTTCATTGCTTTCAATTGTTCTATTTTGAAGTCTTAACTCAATATAATATCTCTCTCAAATGTTTACGATCAGATAATGCTAGAGAGTATCTTGCTGCAACTTCTGGTTTCCAGCCATTTCTTGAGTCCCATGGTATTATTCATCAGACTTCTTGCTCATACACTCCCCAGCAAAATGGTGTAGCCGAACGTAAAAATCGGCACCTTCTTGATGTTGCCCGTTGCCTTATGTTTCATATGCATCTACCTAAAAATTTTTGGGGCCATGCTGTTCTCACGGCATGTTATTTAATTAATAGGCTTCCAACTTCTATTCTTCAGGGGGAGACACCAATCTCGATTTTACATCCAAATCGTCCTCTCTTTTCATTACCTCTTCGGGTCTTCGGGTGTGTCTGTTTTGTACATTGTCTTACTCCAGGTCTTGATAAACTGGATCCTCGTGCTGAAAAATGTGTCTTTGTGGGATACTCTCGGACTCAGAAGGGATATAAATGTTACAGTCCTACTCGTCGTCGTATGTTTGTGTCCGCAGATGTAACATTCTTTGAAGATCAGTCCTATTTTTCTTCTTCGGTGGTCCCCATGACGTCTAGTGATGGTGATGGTTGTGTCCTACCGACACTTCCACCACCTTCCATTTCTCCAGCTACATCTGCCGACTTTCAGTTTGCTGAACGCACATATCATCGACGCAGGACTGTTCCGACTATGACGGGTAACGTCTTCATCAGAACCTGATTCATTTGTTCCCCCATCAGTTACAGTACCAGCTTCTGATCCTGACCAGCCTATTGCTTCTCGAAAAGGTACACGTTCCTGTGTTGGTCGTCCTGTTGATCGGTATGCTCCTTATTCCGGTCTTTCTGATTGTGTCCGTACACATCATCCTATTTCTAATTTTCTATCCTATGATCGCTTATCTCCCACCTTCTCTGCATTTGTCTCGTCGTTGTCTTCTATTTCTGTCCCTAGCAGTGTTGCTGAAGCTCTTGCTCATCCGGGTTGGCGTCGTGCTATGGAGGATGAAATGACAGCACTTATGGAGAACCAGACTTGGGAGCTTACTTCTTTACCTATTGATAAGAACCCTGTCGGTTGTCGTTGGGTTTTTACTGTTAAAGTTCACCCGGATGGCACTCTTGATCGATTGAAGGCACGGTTAGTTGCGAAGGGGTATACTCAAACTTATGGTGTCGACTATGATGACACCTTCTCTCCAGTAGCCAAAATACCATCTGTTCGTGTCTTTATTTCACTGGCTGCGCGATTTGGCTGGCTTCTTCATCAGTTGGATGTGAAAAATGCTTTCTTACATGGTGATCTAGTTGAGGAGGTCTACATGGAGCAACCACCTGGGTTTGTTGCTCAGGGGGAGAATGTGGTATGTCGTTTACACAAGGCTTTGTATGGACTTAAACAATCTCCTCGTGCTTGGTTTGGTAGATTTAGTGATGCAGTTATCAAATTTGGATTAAAGCGGTGTCAGGTAGATCATTCAGTGTTCAGCTCTATCTCTCCAGCTGGCTGTATTCTTCTAGTTGTATATGTGGATGATATTATCATTACTGGCAGTGATTCAGGTGGTATTCAAAAACTTAAGCAATTTTTACATATAGAATTCAGTACTAAAGATCTGGGACGTCTTCGATATTTTCTTGGTGTTGAAGTATCCTACTCACATGCTGGTATCAATTTATCGCAACGGAAGTATGTACTTGACATTCTTAATGAGGTTGGATTTCTTGGAGCAAAGCCAGTTGATACCCCTATGGATCCCAATGTAAAACTTGACGCAGAACATGGAGAATTATTACATGATTCAGCGAAGTATCGGAGATTAGTTGGTAAGTTAAATTATCTTACCATCACAAGACCTGATATATCCTTCGCTGTTAGTGTAGTAAGCCAATTCATGAGTTCTCCACGTACTACTCATTGGGATGCTGTGCTTCGAATTGTCAAATATCTGAAGGGAGCACCAGGTAAAGGACTACAGTTTAAGAATTATGGTCATCTAAACACTGCAGGCTTCTCTGATGCCGACTGGGCTGGATGTCCTATGAGTAGGAGATCTACTTCAGGCTATTGTGTGTTTCTAGGAGACAATTTAGTTGCATGGAAAAGCAAGAAACAGCATGTTGTTTCCCGATCAAGTGCTGAAGCGGAATATCGAGCTATGGCACATGTGACAAGTGAATTAGTATGGTTGAGGATGTTACTATCAGAGATTGGAATGTCACCGTCAACTCCATCAGTACTGTATTGTGATAATCAATCCGCTATTCATATTGCATCTAATCCCGTCTTCCATGAGCGAACTAAGCACATTGAGGTTGATTGTCATTTTGTGCGAGAAAAAGTTCAAAAAGGCGAGATTACTCTTCAGCACACAAAGACGGAAGATCAACTAGCAGACATTTTCACTAAATCTCTACGGGGGAATAGAGTGAGCTTCTTATGTAACAAGTTGGGATTATTTGATATCTACATCCCAACTTGAGGGGGAGTGTTGGGAAATATTGTGAATATTAAGGATAGAATAGTAATCTAGTTTATGAGTAGGATTAAGCACTTATATATATTTGTAACCCTAAAATCACAACTAGACAATAATAAACTATTCTATTTTCTCTTCTCACAATGCATAATGAACAACTACAAGAGTGATCAGAACAAAATTATATGCACACCCAATTGACTGCAACAGAAAATGAACCGGGATACCCTTTTGATGATTTGCTGGAAAACTCTTATGATTATGTTAACTAACAAGTATGGGAGAACAATAATCACCGGTGATGGTGACTTATTGATACGGGCTGCTATTCTACAAATGTGAGGTCAGGAGATCAAATGACTTGGTACGGGCTGATAACGCTTAAGAATGATTGCCTGCACCTGTTGGTATATCTGGAATGCTCGAAATGCAGTTATCTTCAACCATAAATCACCTGATTCTGCAAAGGAGGCTGAATTACTTGCTGTTTGAAAGAGCATTGCAGTAGCTAAAGAAAAAGCTGAACCAAGGTAGTAGTGGAGCTGGATGCAGCAGTGGTATACAAGGATATCTCAACTTTCCCAAGCAGTGCAATTAAAGACTAAAGGACGCTCCTGCTGGGATTCAAGAAGCTAAAGATCATTTTGCAGCTCTGAATTTTAGTTGTATTTCACGAAAAGCAAATGTTTTGTGCCCATTGGGTAGCTTTGCCAAAATTGGGATCTACATCCGCATCCCTCATCCTTCTTATCACATTTGCTTATTTCAACCGCGAGTTGCAGGCCTAAACAGAAAAATCCCATTGAGGACACACACGGCACACCCAAATGTCAGTCTCTGACTTTCAGTGGCTGGTTTCTGAAAATCCTATGGGAAACATCACCACGGGAAAAAATCAATCTGTATGAAGCATCGAACTGAAGAACTGAATAGAAATTGATGCCTTCAAACCCAAAAACTTACCCCAACCCTAAAAAGCTGACTTTAGATGGAACAACAAATCGCAGCAGATAGCAAACAAAACCAAAAGAATGAAAGAAGTTATAAGAATTACCTGAAGAAGGAAAAGTAGTCAATGGAGATAAATCTTTTGTCATGGCTCGGGTCTGATCAATTTCAATTCATTGGATCCGAACACCTCCAATGGAGATGAGAGGGATCTCTTGGATGAGGGGCCAATAGTCGCCAGTGAGTTTTAAGCATGAATCTTGCATAAAAATATCTCCAGAATTTGGATAGAGCATAGTCTTCCTGATTGCTCCTTTCCGCCTGTCCTTGACAACAAAGAAAAAGAAACTGTGCTCTGAGATGGTGTGGGAATTTGAATAGAAGAAAGATGAACCATGAACTTTAACAAGGAAGTCAGATTTAAATGGCTTATAATCTGCAGGTTTCATTCAAATTTAGTTGTCATATTGGCCAACTCAAAAACACCTGTTTTAAATCCTATTTTTTGCATCTTTACAGCAGCTGCTGCTGTTGGAAGTAAGAAAGCTTCTTCATTTGACTATGAATATAGACCTTGATAATTGACACCATGATATCTTTTTGTTCTTCATAGTCAAATGAACAAAACATGTCACCAAAAAAAAAAGTTAGGCATCGGATAATTTTTGTTCTTCAGCTGATGCCTAATTTGACTATGAATATAGACCTCGATTAATCTTTTAAAACATGTCACCAAAAAAAAAAAACAGTTTAGAGCTACCAAAATAAATAGCCCTTTATTTTTCTTTTGTTAAGTTGCATAAGATGAACATAAGCACATCAGTTGCCTACCTCGACAGTGTTTTAATTTGATCCTACCGAGACATTTTGCCAAATAAAGATGACAGTGGGATATTCTGCAAAACAAGCACAGTTGAGAGAATTCAGGTCACTGAGCTAGGGCAAAAAAAGGATATTTGGAAGACAATATAACAAACGCTGAAATTGCGGAAAAATATCAATATAAGAGCAACAATTCTTCATGATTCTCAAGCAATGCATAATGCATTTCCATAAGTGGAAAGATAAGCAATTTTTGGGCATCAAACAAAGTTCAAGACATATCATCAATACAGACTGGCACATCCACGCATCATAATTCCAGCACTGTGAGCAAGTCCATGTAAGTATTAATTGTTTCGAGGAATCGTCACTATTATTAATCAATGTTTGACTTGCTGTACCATGTTAGCATTGTAACCATTTCTTTGCGTACTTCCTTGTCAAACAAAACAGAGCAACCCAAATGTCGACATTGGACCTTCAGTAGCTGGTTTGTGGAAATTTATGCGAAGCTTGTCCCTGGAAAAACATGAACTTTCTAGCATTGAGTCAAGGATTCGGATTGGAAATGGATCCTCGAGCAGCAGAAGTAGCTAACCTACAAGTACGCAAGAAAGAAAGAAGTCTGAATCATTACCTGAAGAACAAAAATTAGGCATCGGATAGATATCTTCTTATTGGATCCGAACTCGATCAAGGACGATGAGTGGGATTTCTTAGATGAGGTGCCAATAGTCGCCATTGAGTTTTGAGCATCAATCTTTAAGAATTTCACATTGAATTATGCCGAATACTTGGAGGAGGGAATGAAGCCATCCTCTAGCAAGTTCCGATAACCTACAAAATGTAGCTGTTTGAGAGTGGAGAGATGGCTGCAAAGACCACTTGATAATCTTTCCACATTCCTCATATTTCTCATCCGAAGTGAGGTAGAGACAAAGGAAACAGAATACTCGACGCTTATTACATCCTCCACTGTTGATAGTCTTTCCACATTTCTCATATTTCTCATCCAAATATCTGAAACAGGACTATCAATCAGTCTTGAATAAAAATGATCTTTCATGAATAATGAGCAACTATAAGGGTGATCAGAACAAAATTATATGCATACCCAACTGACAGCAACGAAAAATGAAAAAAAGCTAAAGAAGAAAAGCTGTAGGAAAGAGCATTGCAGTGGCTAAAGAGAAAAGCAGGCCCAAGGCAGTAGTGAAGATGGATGCAGCAGTGGCACACAAGAATATCATCAACTTTCGCAAGCAGTGCAATTGGAGACTAAAAAGGAAGCTCTTGCTGGGATTCTAGCAGCTAAAAATCATTTTTTTTTCAGCTCTGAATTTTAGTTGAACTTCATGAGAAGCGAACGTTTGCGCCCATTGGGTAGCTTTGCATACTACTAGGAAGAGGATGTGCTGTCAAAATCGGGTTCTACATCCCCCATTCTTCTCACTGCAGTTTGCTTATTTCAACAGCGGGTGAGAGACCCGCTCCCCTACGAGAACACACACGCCCAATTGTCAAGTCTCTGACCTTTTCAGTCGTTGGTTTCTAGAAATTCTATGTGAAATATCTCCATGGGAAAAATTAATTCGCAGTGGCATCGAATTGAAGAACAGAAACGAAATTGATGCATTCAAGACCAAAAACAGAAAACTGACTATACATGGAAGAATGAATCGCGGAAATCAATAGAATTTAAGCGAAAATGGATCGAATTGAGGATTTCTTGGATTTCCGGAAATTCATGTGAGACTTCTTCATGGAAAGTATCAGTTTGTATTAAGCATCGAATCGAGGAAGCAGAAATGGAAATCGATGCCTTCAAAACCATAAACTTACCCAAACACTAGAAAACTCACTGTGCATGGCCGAATCAATTCACTGGATCAGATGGCCATCAATGAAGATGCTCGGGATGTCTTGGATGAGGGGCCAATAGTCGCCACCGAGGTTTGAGCATCGATCTTCCAGAATCTCGCATCCTTCTATCCACAATCGTCCATGGGCAAATGATTTCGTACATACACCCTTAGTTGCCTCTAAAGCTGTTGGCAAATGATTCTGCATACTCGATGTCAAAAACTTAGACTCATCCTTCCATGGGCCCTAATCAAGTTTAAATGACAAATGAGGGCCTCTGTACCTGTGAGTACGTCCTGTGTATCAGCAGCCATCCTCTCTTCGTCCAATTTAGCTTTCTATGTGTAGCTAAGCCTCATATTCAGTTCTGTAAGGTAATGTGACCCTGGTGAACCACTCTTTGCTGATGACAAGAACTAGGCCACCTGATTCTATGAAGACTGAAGTATCTTCTTATAATCCGGGAAATTCCATGGAAAGGCGCTGCCTTGCCTTGAGAAACCACCCAGAGCTCGTCCCCGCTTGTAGATGTTCATCTTGACTAACCTTCTAATCAAGGCAAAAAGAGGGCTATTAGCTGTGAATATGATCCATCGTTGGTCAAATTGAAGTACTTTGGCAAGGAAATCGATCTCACCATCAGAATTCCTCCTTGGAACAAGACCAGACCTTGAATGAGCGCCTCAACTGTCCAAATCCTATGGTTGGGGATAGCAAAAAACGCAGAATCTTACTCATCTATCCTTAAACAAGAAACTAACAATTTACAAAGATATCACTTTAGTAGTCACCGATCATTACAGCAGAACTTGAAGTCCACATTAATAAACAAAAAAGGTCCGCATCAATTATGTGCAATGATGCCTATAGGCACAGATATCAGAACTAACCTGCAAATCAAGGTGATTAGAGGGCTATAAGCTGTGAAAATGATCCATCGTTGGTCAAATTGAAGTATTTTGACAAGAAAATCAATTTCACCATCAGAATTCCTCCTAGGAACAAGACCAGACCTCGAATGAGTGTCTCAGCCGCATCCGAATCCTACAGCTGTGGATAGGCAAAAAGAGCAGAATCATACAAACAATCATCCTTGGACAAGAAACTAACAATTGACAAAGATAATTCTTTAGTAGTCACTCATCATTAAAGCAGAACTTAAATACAACATTTGTAAACAAAAAGAGGTCCACATTAACTATGTGCAGAGCCCAGGCACATATATCGTTACTCTAATACGAAAAAAACTGATCAAGCTAGCATAACTGTTCTATTCCGAATATTTTTCAAGTTGGAACAATTAGATTGGTTTCTATTACATTACAAGTTAGATACATGATGAGAGAGGCTCCCTGTAGCTGGGACCACTGATTGGTTCTACTGTAATTTCAATGTAAAGACTAGAATCCAATAAGTTCAATAAGTGCAAGAACAATAACAAGATAACTGAAAAAGTAATCGAAGTCATGAGGTGCAGAGAAATGAGTAACCTTACCAGATGATTGGATGGCTCATCAAGCAAAACTATGTGAGGTTTCTTGAAAGTTATCTTAGCAAGCTGTAAGTAATAGTTCCTAACCCAACAGAGATCAAGACCCAAACGGAAGGTGGTTTATGAATATCATATCATGAATTGGAGTTGTATTGAAAGCTTGGAGCCATGAGCTGCCCCAGATAGACTGGTTAGCTCTACGAAGGATCATCAACAACAAAAAGAAGGTTTTCGATGATAAAGAAAACTAATGAAAAAAAAAATTGCATCCCCGTTTTTCACAATCATATCACAGCATCCAGATAACTAATCGTGTTTTCAGATTTTGAGACAGATCATTATTATTTAGATCATAATCACTAGAAGAAACTTTAGAACATATCGATGCACCAAATAAAATTAAACCTTCTTCCTTTTTTGTAAATTGCAGAAAATGACGCAAAAACACCGACAGCATTAGCCCTACCTCAACAGCGTTCCCAAGTGATCCTTCCATGAGATTTTGCCAATACAGATCACAAGTAGCATCTGCAAAACAACAAGAGCGAATGAACTTAAGGGTGCGAAGAAAAAGATGTTGGGAAGAGAACATACAACAAACGCTGCAGTGGAATTTGATTGTGGAATGCTATGATTCTTGGTGAATCTCACGCAAAGCATAGTGCATTTTCATTCACGGCTTGTATAGTGGGTCAGGGTCATTCGAGTGCAAAAAATAAGCAAATTTTTTTGGGCATCAAGCAGAGTTGAACATATGTCATCAAGGGGTAGGCAGCACTATTGGCATTTCGTCCTACAGTTTATTGTAAAACGAAACAGAGCCGATCCAGAACAACGAGAACACCCTCCCCGAATGTCAACATGGGAAACGTCTCCATGGGAAAATATCAGTTTGCGTTACGCATTGAATTGAGGAAGCAGAATCCAAAATTGATGATGCCTTCAACACCAAAGGACTTACCCGAACCTTAGAAAAAGGACCGCAGATGGAAGAAGGAATAGCGAAATCACAGCAAATGAGAGCGAAAGCGGATCGATTTCACTTCATTGGATCCGAACGCGGTCGACGTAGATGAGAGGGATGTCTTGGATGAGGGGCCAATAGTCGCCACCGAGGTTTGAGCATCGGTCTTTCAAAATCTCGCATTCATGTATCCACAATTGTTGGAGGGAGGGAGGGAGGCCATCCTCTGGCAAGTACCTCAACTTCGGGCAATCGTGGATCCATAACTCTTGGAGAGAGGAGAGATGGTTGCGAAGACCGCTCGACAGTCTTTCCACGTTCTTCATATGTGTAATGAAAAGAGCGGTTAGAGAGGAAGGGAAGAGAAGACTCCAGGCATCCTCCTCCTCGTTCTCCTCCGAAGGAAACCGCACCTTCTCTCCCTCCCCTCCCATGCTCATTCCGTCAATTCGCAGTCTCCTGAGGGAAGTGAGCATGTGTAGGCCCCATTCTGTCATTGGTTGCTTCAGGTTCTCGCACTCCCAAAGGTAAAACTCCTGCAAATTGGGAGGCAAATCCCCTTTGGGGAAGGATTTGATATTTTGGCAATTGATAATATAGAGCGACCTGAGGGATGTAAGACGATGCCACTCCTTTGGTAGGGACTTTATCTTCGGACAATTATGAAGACTGAAAATTGACAGGGTGATGGGAAGGGGAGGGAAGTCCTCTATCTCCAATGCTCGACAGTTATTTATGGTCAAATGAGTGAGATGGGAGAACGTCTGAAAGTATTGTGGTAGGCTTTCTAGATTCTCACACTCGTCAATCGTAAAATTTTCCAGCGATTGTCCCACGATGATCTCTTCCAACGACTCTACTCCCTTACACTTCGTAATTGTAAGTTTCTTCAAAGCAGCAAGTCTACCCTTGACAAACGAAAAGGATGTCAGAGCATCATATTTACTTATTTCAAGATATTCAAGTTGAGACATCGTGTTATTACTGCTGGGATCATCTGGAGGAATGGTTTGTCCCACGAGTTTTGGACACTCATAAATTTTCAAATATCTGAGTGTATCCATCTTGCTTGGAAGCTTTTCTAAACTTGTGCAATCCGTCAATTTCATCCTTTCAAGGTTGCAGGGCAGCTTTATTAGTCCTTCTCCTGCCACAAAAGATATGAATCGAGGACAACTTGCGATGGCTAATTCCTGGAGGCAAGCAAGATTAAGCATTTCATTTCCATCTTGCCACAAGTACTTTAGCTTGTCACACCCTCCTATATGAAGCTCTTTTAGCTTGACCAAGCAGCTCATAAACCCATAATCAAGGCAAACAAGCTCGGCAATATTTTCAATTATGAGAATAGTCAAAGAAGTTAGGTTGACCAAGCTCTTTAATATCTCCTTGTTACAATCCCCCAAGTATAGCTCACGGAGAGATGGAAGACAAACCTCACTAGTCGAATTATTCAAATGCGGGCATGAATGAATTTCGAGCTTTATGAGACTATCAAGTTGACAAGGCAATGTCCCGACCAATGAAGGACAACTCTGGACAACAAGATGCCGAAGACAAGGGAATGGGACTTCTTCTTTTGGGCCCCCGGCGTAAGGAAACCAATCCTTCCATGCCAACATCTCTTTCAACTTCAAAGTTGTTAAGGATGAGAAAGGCCTTCTACCTCCGTAAAATTCGGAATCTATCATTTTCACTGCATGTAGACCATCAAGAGATAATTCCTTAAGAGCAGGTAGCTGTCCAAGTGGGGGTAGCGATATAACATTGGAACAGCCTCGTAAGCACAAAGACACTATCTTTGAATAGGATGAACTATCTAACCATGATGGGAATATTGCACCACCATAGTTCAAAATAGTGAGATTTTCAAGATTAGTGTGAGGTCGTAAAGAGTTAAACACCTGTGCATCGCGCTCATGATTCCGGAGATTTCCTGAATGTTCATTCCAATGCAAGGATAAGTTGGTAAGGCCTCGCTTTTGAAGCAAATTAGCATTAACTACATCTCTAACTTCTTTCACCTTTTGCAATTCTGATATGAATAATTCTCCTTGAAGATGTGGCAAATTCTTTAACTCCTCCAACTGTGACCCTTTCTTTGGTCCGGCCATAAACTTGGACAAGATGGTAAGATTCTTCAAATTACCGATGCCCAATGGCATCTCTTTTAGTCCCCCGGTATCTCTAATATCAAGAAACTGTAAGCTAACCAACTTTGTGATTTCTTGAGGCAATTTTGAAAGGTTTTGACAACCTCTTAAGATCAAAGCTTGTAATTTGCACAATTCAGCAATCGACTCAGGTAGCCTTTCAATATTAGTATACGAGAAATTGAGATATCGCATATGTTTTAAATCACCAATACAATTCGGCACCTCCACGATGTCACAATGACATACTGAGAGCACCCTCAAGTATTTCAATTCTGTTAATAAGTCATGTAGCACCTTGTTGGAAATAGATAAAGAGCCCCCTTCACATCCAACACGCACTAAGATTAAACTTCTTAGTACCTTCATTCGGTGATATGCTCGCATGCATTTTGATGTGACAAACCATGATGAGATGAATGATGCAAAACGAGTTTTTTCAATAGATGATACATCATGTTCATTAGTTGTCAGCTGAGACTCCATTGAGCTAAAGCAAGTCCCACCCGCAATTGACTTTGCCAGATCATTCAAAAGATCATGCATTGAAAACTTAGATGCATTAACACTCGATTGTTGAAGAAATGATCTAGATTTTAACTCATCGAAGTAATCTTGTCCTAATCTCAAGTTATTCTCCTTTGCTTTTTGTCCATCTAAAAAGCCTTCCGCTATCCATAAGAGTACCAGCTCATCCCTCTCAATTTCGTAATCCTTGGGAAATACAGCACAATAAGCAAAACATCTCTTCAAATAGGAAGGAAGATGGATATAGCTCAATTTCAAAACGGGGAGTATCTCATCATTCTGTGTGGTCGGAAGATCCCATATTTTGTTATTTAAGGTATCTTCCCATTCATCAGTATTCCTTTTATTACGTAGGACACCGCCCAACATCTTCGCTGCCAAAGGTAAACCTTTACATCTTCCAGCTATTTTCTTGCCTATTGTTTGAAAATCTGGGTGGCTCTCAAAATTTGTTGCTCCAAGAGCATGAAAAGCTAATAAGCTTATACAGTTATCAAGGGACAACACCTCCAAAGGATACGGCGAAGCTCCTGTTATGGACACAACAGTTTTGTTGCGAGTCGTGATAATGATCTTGCTTCCCTTAGCCCCGGCTTCAAATGGCTTTAAGAGGGTAGTCCATTTTTCATACTTCTCATTCCATATATCATCTAAAACCACAAGAAACTTCTTCCCGGATAGATTGTCCTTCAACTTAACTTGAAGCATGTTAAGATCTTCACCCTCGTAGGACAACCCGGTGATCGATCGCAAAATAGTCTTTGTTATGTCAAGAATATCAAAAACATCTGACACACAAACCCATGCTCTCCTCTGGAAACACCTATTCACCCTAGCATCATTATACAGTCGCTGAGCCAATGCCGTCTTTCCAACACCGCCCATCCCAACAATGGGGACTATGCTTAGTGAGGCATCATAATTTTCGACCTCACGAATCAATATTTCGAGTATCTGTGCTTCTTCCTTCTCCCTGCCAAAAAACCGAGGCTCCGGTAGAGAAGTGCTAGGATCCCTTTTATAGGTGTAGTTGGATCTATCCACAACATTCTCTCTCAAGCTTAAACAAGCCTTCTCGGTGACAATCGCTCTCAACCTGCCATTGATCTCTTGTGCCTTGGTTTCAAACTCAAGCCATCGCGGTTTTAGATTTGATCTAAAGGATTTATATAGGCCAAAGAAAGAGAACTTCCTTTTCACCTGACCTCTGCTTGTGCTGGATTCTGCCTTCGACTTAGCCTGATTGGCTTCGATCATGAACTCATCGAGCAAGTCTTCCATGTCATAGGCCAAGTCCCTAACATCGTCCAGCCACAGCTTCACTAGAGGGTTACCGCTGAGTTGCTTGTCCTCTGCATCAGCCAGCACTGCATTGATTGTGACCAGCATCTCCTTCCACTCAAGCAGGGCAGTGCTGATTCCTTCCGGTTGTGCATAGCCCAATGCATGAGAAGCCAACTTGTCGAAAAGGACCTGAAAGAAGGAACCCAAGAAGGAACCCAAAACGATCTCTCCAGTGGCCATGGGTGAATTGGTCACTGTACAAAATAGCAAAGGTGTCATGGAGAATCAAAGTAAAAATGAGCTAATGGAGAGAGAAAACTATGAAGTCCAGGAAGACCAAGACATTTTCTTACCAAAAAGATTAAAAAAAGACCAAGACTTTCAAGGGATGCACACCAAAGGTTAGACAAATCAAAATAAAATAATTTTTGTCCACAAGTGCTTATTTTGTCAATTGTTCTACTTTTTCTTCAAATCGACAATTTTCTTGCGGGCATCCAAAACAAAGTATAAAAGGTGATTTTTCTACATATGACCAATTTAGAGTGCACGTATATATTCGTCAAAGACTTCATTGCGTACAAGTGTTTTGTTGGCTTTTCTCGCACCGTATATTATCAGTATCCTTATGATTTCAATGTCTTTATTTTCTACTTTATTGGTGAATATGCAATCAATGTAGGCTTTTACGTGGTGGTTATAGTACTGAAAATTCACATATATTTAAGATATAAGAAGATCATTGATTCCTCCTTCAATGCGAATGAGTGTGTAAAGTCATTAAAGACGGCTAACTTTGTCAACTCAATAAGGAGAACAAAGCACATGCTTCGGGCTAAGCAAAAAAAAAGGACCAGGCACACCAACTAATCCATTATGCAAGTTGCTTTATCTTACTCTGGAAATAGTGAACCAGTCAAATATCACCCACTGACAATATATAATCTACTTCAAATTATACTTTACGCTTCACTCTAATAAACAGGAAGATCATGTTAAAAAAGATTGCGATTCTCCTGCCATCCTTGATCCTTTACTTCTACCTCAACAACCTCCAGCAGATGATTGCTACCCAACAAATATAAGAGAGTTCTTTTAGGAGTGTACAATATAAAATGAAAACTTGGGCTTTTTAGTATTGAACAATATGCGAAGTTTGTTTGATACGAGGTTAATGCGCATTATAAAAGATGAACAATCTCAAAAACTTTTCTGACATAGAAATACCTTTTGTTCTAACAAAACACGAGTCTATGCGTGTACTTTTTCTAACAAAGCACAATTTTGATTTTAATAATTCAAAATTTAATTCTTCAACCCGGACAACTGGACATTTTTCTCTGTCTTGAAAGAAAATACATGGATTAGTTTTCTTGGACTGAACTATCATTGATTTTCGCATGATGAAAACCAGTCGTCCACACACAACACCCTTGGGGCTTCGGTAGGAATTACTTCACGTGAAGTTTGAACTGCAACCGTATTGACTTGACTCGATTGATTACACTAGCACACCTTAAAAGAATACTAAATGTCAAACACCTTATTAATTCATCCTACCCCTTTCGGTTGATGGTAAATCCACTATATCTATATAATAAGGATTTTTTATTATAAGAGCGAATATACGAGAAGACACAACAAAAGTTATTTATTTTTTTTGGCACCATGAAATTATGGTAAACGTGACTTTCCCATTAATCTTTGCTGAATAGGAATGAAGCTATCCTCTTACGATCCAATTTCATGGATTAAAATTCGAATACATTGATGGTATAAAATAATTACTTTGTGAGCAGGATAAAATACCGATTCCATTATAAATGAATACTTTAGATATTGGGACTACTAATCGAGTAAAATTTCATGTCAGTGTGTTAAGTAAAAAGAACAATGATAGAGAGATTAAAAATTAATCTTAATGTCCTATTATTAGTATCTAACAAAAATTGATGAAACAATTTTTTGTTATTAAACTTGACATCCCCCTCACGTATATTTTCCTACTAAAAAATAATTACTATATGTATGTTTCTGATACATAAGGGAAATGATATTCTGGCACTTCCCATTATCCTGTTTTTTCTATGGTGGCTCGGGATATTCTTACTCCATTGGCATTAACTGTTGTATCCGAGGTGACTATCAATAGGGTTGGTAGAAATATTGGAGACAGGTAGGTAAAAATTATCCGACAAGAATTTGGATATGACTATCATTAAAAGATCCTGCCAGTGAAATTTCTAATGCTGAAGGAACATTCTCAAGTTGAGGCAACGGGGGAAGATGACACCATCTTGTCTGACTCACGTTGAAGGAGTGAGCGGCTTGTGGCATTGAGATTTGTATTTTTCTTTCAAGATGTAATTTTAGCATGAGATGTATTTGTGTAAGTTTGCATCTTATGTGTGTATTTCGACCAACGTAATTTGTGTGGTGTAACTTGATTTTATAATGAGATGTATTTGTCTAAGTTTGAATCTTATGTACTGTGTTTTGTATTAATATTCTTTTTGCAATTATCCCCACTTCGGACTCCCAATAAAAATCGCGTTTTTGATTAATTTTAAATAAAAAAATCAAAAGCCATGCCCGGACAAAACGTGCCAGGGCCTAGCACGTGGGCTGGCACGGGCTTTGTTGGGCCCACGAGGTACAATGGGCCAATAAAAGTGTTGGGCCGTGTGTGGGCTGGCCCAGGCAGGGCCCGTGGCCATTACTAATTGTAACACTTCTTAAATATGACGTCACTTCTTCTTTTTCTTTTGGTGGGTGCAATGAAAAGTGGACACTTAATTGGATTCTACCAAACATGCCATTAAGGATGCTGAGATCCTGCATGCCTTCAACTTGTGAAGGCTGGATCTTGGTTCATAGGAAGGGAAGATTCAAGGTACATATACATATTGAGGCTTCGTTCGTTTCAAGAAAAATATATTTCAGACAAATATTTTCCGAGTTTTCTAGTGTTCATTTCACGGAAAATAAACTAGTCATGAAAAATATTTTCTCCTCCCTTTTTTCATCATTCATTTTAATTATTTTAACTTTTCATTTTTAAATTTTAGTTTTTTAAATTCTAATTTTTAATTATCTTTTTTTCTTTTCTTTCTCCTTTATACCTTCTTCTCTGGCCGATAGCCGGCCACAGCGAGGTTGTTCGCCTCTAGTGATGCTCGAGTGTTGCCGCCCTCGGTGATGCTAAATAACAAAAATTAAAAAAATTAATCCCTATGTCCTAATATTAAAAAAATATTAATCGATTTAGAACGATGATAGAGAGATTAAAAATTAATCCCTATGTCCTAATATTACTAAATAACAAAAATTAAAATTATTTTTCGTTGTTAAACTTAACATCAAGTATTTGACATTGACTTTAATGAGGATTATAGATAGGCATGAAATAGGTCAAGGAACCAAAATGTTGTTGCTGCTACTGCCTCTTCTTTTGCTCAAAATATTGCTTTCGCCTCCATTAATAGAAAGATTTTAGAAAGAATAGGTGGTTGCTCTCGTGTAATAAAAGCCCATCAGATGCTTTTAGGTAGCGAATTTCTGGCTACATTAGTTTGAGGGAAAAAAGAGAGCAAGCATATAAATATCTCTTACCTTTTCCGAGTAGACTTCTTGGAGCAAACCAGTGAATGAGATGAAATCAACGATAGCAATCCAGCAAGCACGAGCACTAGGTTCGAACGAGTAGGAGGAGAAGACTGTTGAGCAGGGGGACGAGCATCGGTTGTGGTGATGCCAATTGATAATGAGCTAATGCAGAGAGAAAACTATAAAGTCTCGGAAGACAAAGACTTTCACATACCAAAAACATTAAACAAAGACCAAGACTTTCAAGGATGCACACCGGTGGTTAGAGGAATCAAAATAAAAGACTTTTCGTCCACGAGTGTCTTGTCATGTTTAGAGATTATCCTCTAATATTTGTAGCTTCCGCGATCATATATTTGTTCATGTATATAAACCATAAACTCAGGAAGGCCAGGACTTTTTCTTATATATCTACAAGCCATCAAAGACGGCTAATTTTATCTATTCAATAAGGGAAACAAAAACACGCTCTTTGAGGGAAGGCCAGGACTTATCTACAAGTCATCAAAGATAGCTAATTTTGTTTGTTCAATAAGGAAAACAGAAACACGCGCTTTGAGCTAAACAAGAAAAAGGGCTGGGCACACCAACCAGTCCATTAAGCAAGTTGCTTTGATTTACTCTGGCAATAACCAGTCTCAAATCACCATCTAGCAATATATGATCTATTGGAAATTATACTCTAAGCATAACACTAATGAACAGGAAAATCATGTTTAAAAGGACCAGGATTCTCCTAACAAGCGGTTTCCGATCATTAACTACTATCTTAGCACCCTTCCGCAGATTGTTGCCACCAATCTTGCTGCGAATTTTTGGCACTGTAATTGCCGTGAATACCAAAAACTCGGGAAGACCAAGACTTCATTGGACATCATGTACTTTTTTGTAGAGAAAGTGAAGCTAAAGTGGAAAGGAGATGATGCGAAGGAAACCTTAATAAAATTCAGGAAGACCAAGACTTTCCAGGATGCAAATTGGTTTTGTTACTTCACTTTTCACACGGGTTTAATTTTTTTTTCCCGCTTGAATGAATTGTTATTTGACAATTAGCATTGATTGTCCAGAACTCCCTCGCCCATCGCAAGACTTACATGAAGTGGAATTTAGGTTTAGGTAAGCAGAGCAAGGCCAAAACTCACGCACCTGAACAGTGGAAGCTGCCGGCCTTGGGTACACTTAAATTAAACACGGATGGCTCGTGGGTGGATGGCACGTCGACTGGATCGGTAGCCAGTGTATGTGGCGACTCCTCCGGAGCTCTGGTTGCTGGCTTCGCTGAACCAGTTCAAGCAGCGTCTGCACTGACCACCGAAGCCCTTGCAGTCCACCGTGCTCTGTTGTTCTTGCTGGAGAAAGTAGATCCGCCTCTGCTGGAAGACACAAAGGTAGAGATGGAAACAGACGATAGATTTGTGGCAAGAGATTCCGCAGGGCAAAGAAGAAAGCCTGCGGGTCTGGTTTCTATGGTGGAAGATTGCAAGTTGTTGGCCAGGTTGGAGTCTGCTACAGTAACTTATTGCTCCCATGACATGATGCCAATTCCCTCGCGGACTGAATCGCCAAAGTCCATCGACAAAATTCTCTTCCTCTTGATAGGATTACTAACCTCCCAGGGCCTCTTTGGAATATCCTTTGCTCAGAAACTTTCGTGTTTTGTTCCAGTATTTCTCGTGAATGAATGAATGGCTTATTTTCGACAAAGATAAAAAATTAGTATTGATTGTTGTTCTCATGCTTAAAATCAACAATACAATAATCTTCGTTCAACTTTTTTCATGTGTAATCATATTTTGATTATTCATTCATTTATCTCTATTGTACTTGCCCATTAGATTTATGTCTAGATTTCCATGTATCTTATCAAATTTAAGCTTAGACATGAAGACGCGATAGAGAGTGACCTGGCAATATGCAATTTCATGAACAGATTCAACAAATCACCATGAATTATGCAATCAAGCCGCAACTTTAATTTGGACAACAAGTATTTGACATCAACTTCCTCCAAAATTTTGTTATTAAACTTGCAATCGGGATTATAGATAGGCATGAAATAGGTTTAAGAACCGAATCTTGTGGCTGCTATCGCCTCGTCTTTTGTTCAAAGTATTGCTTTTGCTTCCATTAATAGAAAGATTTCAAAAAGAATAGGTGTTGCTCCCGTGCAATAAACGGCCTACCAGATGCTCTAGTTAGCCAAGTTCAGGTTGCATCAGTTTGAGAGAAAAAAGAGAGCAAGTAGATAGATGTCTCTTACCTATTACGGGTAGACTTCTTGAAGCAGACCGGTGAACAGGATTCAGATCAATGACATCAATCCAGTAAGCATGAGCGCTAGGTTCGGATGAGTAGGAAAAGAACACTGTTGAGTAGGATTACGAGCATGGGTTATGGTGAAGCAGAGTGATGATTAGCTAATGAAGAGAGAAAACTATCAAGTGCAGGAAGACCAAGACTTTCCCCTACCAAAAACATTAAACAAAGACCAAGACCTTTCAAGGATGCACGCAAGAGTCTAGAGATCAACATAAAATACTTCTTGTCCACATGTGCTTGTTTCGTAATATGTAGAGATTATCTTCTTGGAATATGGGAACAGCACATGAACGCTTCTCATGGGGATATATGACAAATGGCTTGGCCTCTTTATTTTCTTCTGCATGCAAAAACAATTTTTTTTCTTTTGGTTTTTCCTTATGTTTCTATCAATCCAATGTTTGCGTATGTAACCACCTTATATATTTCGGTCAGATTCGATTGTTTATTTAATGGAAAATTTCGAAAAATAATGAAAAATAGAGATTATTTGTTATGATAGTATAGACTGTAGCAGTGATGTATGAATTTTTACATTTTAATTGACAGTACCATGTCAGTAATTCTTTCATTTTTTTCGTGATAATCACCGTTTCAACACTAAAGTGAGTGCTGTATTGAAAAGGATTTGCATAGATGATTAATTTAATGTTATATATAATACTTAATTTGTGCTTATTAAGAAAAGCCCAGGTTGCCTTGAAATGTTTATTTCTGGGAAGGGGTTCCCCTGATATTGCACTTAAAACAAAATACCCAGAAAGGATGGTACGCAGCTTTCTTTCTTACGTGTAATTATCCTCTTTATAATTAACCTTAGCTATATAGATTGCATAACTTTCAATTACATTTCTTACGTCCCCCCACCATCAGTATGAATAAGGTGCGCAATTTTCAGGATGGATAAGGTATTGCTCTGCCCTGAAACCTACCACGTAGGCACCAATTCAAAGTTCTTTAACCTGCAATTTGTCTTATAGAGACTTAAAACCCCTATGGAATCTGTCGGTTCCACACGTTCCAAGCTACCTCATATTATCCTGTTTTCTTTTCCAATTTTTTTATCAAGTAAAAATTTGTCATTCTTCGAATTATAAACACATTCAACATAAGTACAAGTAAATTCATAATAAGTTACATTTTCAATCTAATAGTAACATAATCCTAAGAGAATAAAATTAAGGATAGATGCAAGTGTTAAATATGCTTCCTTATATCATTTTACAAATTTAAATATGAAAAGTCTCTAAAGAAAAGAGAAAAGCATAAAATTGTTTAGTACATTACAAGGGTGACAATTTTCAACACGATATGATCTCACGACTCAAACACAATATGGACATAGACAAAGTAACTAAGTGTATTTCACTCTGTTTTATCCTACGTTTGTCAATGTGGCGCCACATTGATGGCTCATGTGAAATTTGGCCACTAAATCAATTTTGAGGGCGTTTGTAATGGTAGGTTTGGGAGAGGGTTGTACCGTACAAACTCACAAAGTTATAACATTACATTGCTTAGAAAAGTAAGAAAACCAAATTGCATAAGCAATAATGTTGAAAGAACTATAACACATTAGGTTGACATCTATACATAAATACATCGATAATTATCTTCCCTCAATCGAGATTACATTTTAGTGTTCAAAGGAAACGAACCGTTTCTTCCAAAGAAATGATCATTGAAACTTGATAGGAAAACTACAATTGACAAGGATGAATTGCATGATACATGTAAACAATAGTGATTTCCAAGCACCATCCCTTCCTCCCATCAATAACTAAAATACTCCAATGACGGTAATTATAGTTATTTAAGGTGTGCATTTTTTCTCAGAGGTTCCCATTTTATCTTTTCTTTTCTGTTTTTTCTTTGGGGAATAAATTCGAAGGAACCTAATCCTATTTGTTAAAATTCTGGTATATGCTTATAAAATGCTTTGATTGGAATGAACTTTTTTTTTTTTTTGAGGAAAACCGGTTCCATTTTTTCAAATATATATGAAATTGACTTTGGGCAAAATTTAGGTATCAACAAGTTTTATTTATCAAATGGTTATTTTTGAGCTATTTATACTTATTTTGGTAACTTGAGGTTCCTTAATTTTAGGTGATGTGGGATGGTCAGATGATCATGGCTTTAACCGTCTGCATATTGCCCACGTTTCACCTCTCTTTACAAAGTAACTCCAGTGCAGATTTGGACACTGGGATCTATATCTAACGTCTAATCCTATTCGGATTTTCCATTACGTTTCTCTTTCGGATCGAATTGAGCCAAATCCTCTTATTTTTCTCTATCAAAGTAGTTTAAGTAGTTAAAGTTTTTAATTCCTCGGAATTTACATGGTAAAGAGTAGAAACCCATATCAACTAGACTTAAGAGTCACGGAGAGATTTTTTAAGGGTCCAACCAAATTTCTTGATTTAATAGATTCGATAGTTTTTGACATTCACACTTGGCATAACTTTAATTTACCCAAGGATGTGAGGAATCATGGAGGCCATGTATATGCTAAAACAGTTATTGGATCATGTTCACCAATAGTGATCAAAGATCGGTCCCACACATGCTAAAACAAAATGATGGAACTGGGAGCACTTGCTTTAGCCTTTTTTGTCACCATGTCCAATCAAGCATAGCATTAAGGACTTTTCGTTCGCCAATTATTAAAGGCTGCAAAGTTACACAAGATTAATACAATCATATCTTTTACTGGATTCAAATGAAAATGTTCACCGCTCTTCACTTGAAAAAAAGAGCAAATTAGACCCCTATAGTACTACTTACTGTTATCATAGAATTAGCTTATACCATCTTGAATACTTTAATCAATCATGTTTTAGATATCGTAAGTTATAAGAATCAACAATAGTCGAGAATCTAACTATATATGAGCGGAACACGTGATGTGTGTGGACATGAAACGACTCGAGAGGTTTGAGAGAGAGAGAGAGAGAGAGAGAGAGAGAGAGAGAGAGAGAGAGAGAGAGAGAGCCATCATATTACTTCAAGTTGGAGTCTTGCACGTCTTGCACAATCTTGCTTTTCTTACAAGAAAATTCATTTTTCCTTATTGAGTGGTCTTTCACGATGATCTTGCTTTCTTAAAGCAAAGATTTCTCGCACGATCTTGCTTTCTTAAAGCAAAATTCGATTCTCTTTTTTGAGTGGGGAGACCAAACCAATTAGATGTGGAAATTTATCTTCACAATCGATCGGGATTAACTACGATTCTAGAATTTAGAAAACAATTTAAACTACTTAATCTGAGTGAGCGCACTGAGTATTATGCCTTTCCTCTATTATTACTTGGAGCGAATCATATTATGCCTTGTAGTATATGCTAATTATAGTGATTGTAAAGAGTTCACAATCATAAACTATTGTAAGCTTGTAGACAAACAATTCGAGACTTGAATTTAGACCGTAAAATGAATTTGAAGTTGGACATATATATCCGAAGGCTCAAAATTATGTCAAACTCCGTCATGACAAGGTACATGCAGCAGAGTATTCTGCAACTAGCCATCTCGTACCAACAAATGCCTCCCCGGCAGCTCCTTGACCATCGTGGGCCAAAATCACATCAAAGGATCGCTGCTATGTCAGTGTTTTTGAAACCTTAATTATCAAATACACAGCTAACAATGGCATCCTATTTTCTATTATACATCTACAAGTCACAAAGGACGGCAAGTTTGTCTGTTTGATAATGAAAACAAAATCAAGTGCTTTGGCTAAAAGAAAAGGTCCTCTATTTCAAACGACATCCAAAAGTCTTGATCTGAAGAAAAAGGAGAACAATCTCACTTGAGGACATAGTGTGCATCAAACATACGCTCTTCGGTCTGACTCAAACTTCTTGCCGTATTAGGAAGACCAAGACTTTATTGTAACTCATCAACTTTCTTGTGTAGAAAGTGAAGCAAAAGGGAACAAGTGATATTATTAAATCCAGGAAGACCGAGATTTTGCAGGACTCAAATTGGCTTCATTCCTTCACTTTCCATATCCCTCTTCTTCCATCCCTATGTGAATGTCTCTTTTTCCATCACTAGTAGAACTTTCACTCATTACAGGTCTTGCTTAAAAGTAACAATACTAGAAACAAGTATAAGAAGAAAGCCAAGAAGAAACGGAAAAGATCTCTCCAATGGCCACTGGTGAATCAGTCACCGCAGAGAACAACAAAGGTTTTGGTGAAGCTAACTAGCTAAGTGATAATGAGGTAATGGAGAGAGAAAACTATAGAAGTCCCGGAAGACCAAGACTTTAACCTACGAAAAATATTAAACAAAGATCAAGACTTTAAAAGATGCTCATCAATGGCTAGAGAAATCATTTTAAAATACTTTTTGTCCACAAGTACTTGTTTCCTAAAATTTTAGAGAATATTTCCAGGGACTTTCTTGGATGTCATGTGCTCTTTTGTCTGGAAAGTGAAGCAAAAGTGGAGAATTTCTACGCGTGACATGTGAAGCAAAAGTGAAGCACTTTAAGAAAAAGTACTAACTCGGAAGAAACTTTAATCAATTCCAGGAAGACCAAGACTTTGTAAAACGCAAATTGGCTTTGTTGCTTCACTTTTCACATCCCACTATCATCCATAATGTGAATGTCTCTTTGTTGCGCACTATAGTTTGGGCTAACTTTGCATGTTCAACGGAGCACAATTCTCCGAACAAGCGATTCATGATCATCAACTACTTCAGCACCCTTCAGCTAATCATTGTAGCCCATCTTGATGCGAATTTTTAGCACTATAGCTGCTACGTAAAACCCTATAACTGCCAAAAAAAAGGCTAATAAAACACTCGTAAGCAGTAACTTTTTTACAAAGATATGCATGCACTCTAAGTTGGTCAAATGAAGAAAAATCACCTTTAATCCTCTGTTTTGGATGGCCACGGGAAAAAAGAAAAGGTCCTTTGTTTCGAACGAGAGCCAAAAGTTTTGATATGGAGAAAAAGGGGAACAATTGATTTATCTAACTCAAGAACATGATGTGCATCAAAACTATGCTCTTCGGTCTTACTCAAACGGATTGTCGTAATAATACACTCAAATAAAATACTTCTCATCAGGAAGACCCAAACTTTATTGGATATCATGTACCTTTTTTTATCTAGAAAGTGAACGAAAAGTGAAAGAGCAAATGGAAAAAACAAACTGTAGTAAAATCCAGGAAGACCAAGATTTTCCAAGACACAAATTGGCTTCATTGCCTCACTTTTCACATCCCTTCTCTTCCATCCCTACGTGAATGTCTCTGTTCCATTACTAGTAGAATTTCCACGAGTTGCATGTCTTGCTTAAAATTAACAATTTTATAAATTAGTATAAGAAGAAAGCCAAGAAGGAACGGAAAATATCTCTCCAATGGCCATGGGGTGATGGGTTATGGTGAAGCAAAGTGATAATGAGCTAATGGAGAGAGAAAACTATGAAGTCCAGGAAGACCAAAACTTTCGCCCACCATAAACATTAAACTAAGACCAAGACTTTCAAGGATGCTTTCTGTCCACAGGTGCGATGTTCATGTAAATAAACCACAAACTCAGGAAGACCAAGACTTTAGGGGACATCATGTACTTCACAAAAAAACAAAAGAAGAAAAGAAAGAGAAGCAAAAGTGAAAAGGAGATGTGCGAAAGAAACTTCAATAAAATTCAGGAAGACCAAGACTTTCCAGGACGCGAATTGGCTTTGTTACTTCACCTTTCACATGGGTTCTATTTTTTTTTTGTTTGAATGAAATATTATTTGACAATTAACATTGATTGTTGTTCTCTTGCTAAAAATCAACAATACAATAATTTTATTTAGATTAGTGTTCTCCTATTTTCTGTATTATTCATTTTTCTATGGTAATTATGGGTAAAATAGAGATATTTTCTTCAAAGAATGAGATTAAAATATGCTTTTGCACTTTACAAGTCATATGCATTGCACACATGTTAACGGAAAAAAAATATCAAAGGGTTAGTGGCTGTTGCAAAATTAAAATTCAAGGGGACATTGTGTAATAATTGAAACTGGGGGCAAACATGCACTATTCCCAAAGTTCAAGGGGATTTGTGTAATTTCATCTTAAACATATAACTAAGCCAAATTTATTTAGATGGAATAATCACTAATCAATATGTAATATTCTCGCTCTTCCATAAGTAAGCACTAGAGGACCATCAGGCTCTACCCCAAAAAACTATTCAATAAAAAACAAAAGTAAATCTTGTGGCTCCTCTAGTGGGTATTGTCATTAAACTAAGCACCAAAGTTTGCTAGATGGAATGATAAGTAAACCTAATTGGCTCCTCCAGTGGGGCAACCAAATCATTTCCAACTGATTCTTTTTTTTAGATAGAATTCATGGTCGAGACTCAATTGGAAACAAAACGACTCCAATGATTTCGATTGTATTATGGGAGCCAAAATGTCTTCTTATTATGTTTCTCTAACCATAATTTCTAAATGCTCCTCTTAAAATATGAATCACGAGTCCTTATTCTATATGCACTTTTTGGGACAAATAATAAATGTTGGTTGATGCCAAGATGGTTAAATATAGACCAATAACAAAAGCTGAAATGATTGCCAACTGTGGTGAATTTATCAATCGTTAAATAGAACCGAACACCTTACTATTGACGAAATATAAAAAAGGTTACCCCTTGACACTCGTTAAGTGTTTATATCAATATGTCAACATGACATATGAAGTTGCGATAGAGAAATGGTAGTCTACATGAGAAGTACTAATTTGCCTATCATATAATGTATCAATTAACTGGGACTCTCAAGTTCTCGTCAAGCAAATGTTTTAATTGTAAATCAAATTTGTCCCATAATATGGCTACGTTTAGCAACCATTTGGCCAAAAGGCCTTTGGGCCTCTAAAGGACTTTGGCCAGAAGTCTAGCCATTCGACAAATATTTTAGAAAAACTTTGGGAAAATGCATTGCATTTTTAAAGTATTCTAAAGTCCCTTAGCCCAAAGACAGGTTCATAGGAGCTTTGGGCTTTAAGCATTTTTGGAATGTTCATGTATATTTTTTCTTTCAACTTTGCCCTCACTAAGCTTTTGAAATTCCAAAAATATCTCATCACGACGTTGTTGGCGAGGTTAGATTCAGTGCCGATCTGAACCGCCGGTGAAGGTTTGAGGTTTTTTTTTAATAAAGAAAATAGAAAAAATTCCTTTGTAAGTGTAGTTTTCTTTTCAAATAGTATACAAACCAAAGTTGTTCCCAATGCGCTTTTAATTTACACTTTACTAAAACACTACTTACATTTACGAAAAACCCTCTTACCCAAATTCTTTGCACTTCCCCCAAAGACTTTCCCTGGAAGCCTTACCAAACGCAGCAACCCTTCTAAAGTCTTAGCACACATGAACTCCCAAAACACTCATTTGACTTTCAAAATTGCAGAACCAACCCAGAAAGAAGTTGACCAAGTGGACCTGGTAGCACAAACTTTACTGTGGTATTGTGACTAGTAATGGCCACTCGACCTTGTCGGCCCAGGAACTGCACAGCCCGGCCCCTTCAAAGGGCAGTCATGCACGGCCACTGTGCCAGGTGGGCCTAGGCCATTCCCTTAGGCCCAAATAGGCTAGCCCAAAAAAGACCCAATTTTTTTTTTTTTATCAAAGGTCACTGCCAGTGACCGTTGAGTCTCCGTTGCTTTAGAAAAAAAAATGAATGTGGCGGAATGTGATCATTCGGCCGCACCCCAAAAGAAAAAAAAACTCCTACAAATTCAACTCCTCCTCCTCCATCGTCACCTCCATCCGTTTCTCATTACTTATCACTCTCTTATAGCTCCTAATAAAATCTTGACTTCTACTAATACGCAATGGACCCAACTCAGCTGCATTAACCAACTCAATTGCTAGACCCAGAACTTTGGCTACGAAGAGTAGCCTACTCCAACCAATACCGTGTGGCCTTTGTGGCGAAGGTCCAAGATTTGGCAAATGTTCAACATCGAGGTCCTCCCCATTGGCGAGAAGAAGGCCAGTTGCACGGGATGGGTTATGAAATTACTCGCAAAATCTAGTGTTGGGACAGGCCACGGGAGGAGGTGCTAAGAGAAATGACTTGTTGAAATGGCTCAGCCCAAGGGGAGCTCCGCTGCCGTTCCAACAGGCCACCCGGAAGTCGGTTCAAGTACAACGAGGACCGTGCTCAATGCCTAAGTATATGCTCCAGGCCAAGAAACCATTTGGGCTCACCCATGATCCGAGGATTGTCGAGTTCGTCGGAGGGGCATTTTAGTCGAATTAGACAGGCACTACAAGGACCACAAATGCCAGGAAATGCAAGGGTCTATACAAGGAGAAAAGAGCAGAGTTAATGCAGCTAATATCCGGAAATAACTTTTGAGTCTCATCAACTTCTGATTTGTGTACAAACCAAAAGGCCCATGCCTGTTATTGTGTCACGTTCACTAGAAAGGGTCATATTGGTTATTACATCAGCACACTCTGTCGTTTAAGCATATTCATATCCCTCAAATCACAAATTGTTTGTGTGGAAATCATGAGATTGGTGATTGACTTTGGCAATTTAGATGTCAAAACTAGGTGTAACACTACAAAAAAACAAGAATTTAGCCATGGAAAATTTTGCGACGAAAAATTATTCATTGCTAATTTGCCACTGAATTGGCAACGAAAACTAAATTCGTCGTTAATTTGCGACGGAATTTGTGACGGAAAAAAAACCCGTCGCTAATTTGCAACGAAAAAAAAATTCGTCACTAATTTGCGACAAAAAAATATTCTTCGCTAATTTGCGACAAAATTTTCCATGGCTACTTTGCGACGAAAATTTTTCCGTCGCAAATTAGCGACGGAATTTGTCACGAAAAATTTTCCGTGACTACTTTGCGACGAAAACTTCTCTGTGGCTAATTTGCAACGGAATTTGCCATGAAAAATTTTCCGTGGCTACTTTGCCATAGAATTTACCACTAAAAATTTTCCGTGGCTAATTTGCGATGGAATTAGCGATACATATTTTTTGCGATGGAAAAAAAATTTGTTGCTAATTTGCAACGGAATTTGCGACAAAAAATAAATTCGTCGCTAATTTGAGACGAAAAATAATCCGTTACTAATTTGCGACGGAATTTGTGACGAAAACTAATTCGTCGCTAATTGGCGTTGTAATTTATGACGGAAAATAACTTTTGCGATATCCCACCCCCATCCCCAATTTCTCTCTCTCTCTGCTAATTCCTCATATCCCCCTTCTTTGTTCTCTATCCCTATCCCTTTTTCGTTTCTCTCGATAAACCTCTCTGTTCACGCGCAAATCAATCTCGGTAAAGCTTTTCTGCCGGTAAGTGTCGTGGTTAATTTCGTGACTCTTCGTTGCAAAACTATTCATCGCTAGATTCGATTTTTTTTTTATTTTATTAACTTTTTTGTTTCTTTTTTTTTTTCCTAACTTCTTCCCCGGTCGCCGATTCGGCGATCGGCGACCGGTGAGACTTCGCCGGCCATGGGCGAGGTCGCTCCACTTGAGCCATATTTCGAGTAAGTGTATATTTGCAAATATGTGTATTGTGTGTCAAACATTTTCTAATATATAAATGGTATTTGTTGATAGGATTTTTCAAACTTCAAAGTATGGACTACTACCAAATGAGTTTGACTGTTTGTGTGATGAACAATTTGCAGCATGGTTCAAAACATATGTAAGTTGCCTATGGACCAAAATCAAGTTATTAATAATTTATACATCATTTATTAAAATATATATTATTGACTTTGCATGTGTGACCTTAGGTTCACAGTAATTATGATCAAGTTGAAGAGCAAGGATCGCTATATCATTTGTTATGGGGTCCAAAGTCAAGAGTACGAAGTTGGCCAGCATATTTCATAAGCGGGTATAATTTTCATACTCAAGAATATGGAATGGGAAAAGTTACAATAAAAGTGGTGTGTGTGTTCGATTATCCAATGGTGGCAGTTCAAAAGATGATTTTTATGGCTTGTTGGATGAAATCATAGAGATAGAGTACCATGAACCATTAATGCTTATTGTGTTATTTAAGTGCATGTAGTTTGACCCCATCAAAGGAATGAGATGCATACGAAGTTTTATTTGGTTGAAATAAATCACTAGAAAATGTGTATGAAATATGAACCATTTGTATTGGCACAACAAGCAATTTAAGTATATTATGTATCATATCCTAGTTTGAAGCGTGACAAAATTGATTGGTGGGTTGTATGTAAAACCAAAGCATGAAGAAAAATTGAAGAACACCGGAAAGACACGTCATATCAATAAGAGGAAGTTTGTAACAAGGTTGAACTGAGGAATATAATATTTCAATTTTACTAGATCCATGTGGAGCAATGATAGATGTGGATCCAACTGAAATTCGAGAATCAAATTTAGAAGATGTTGCAGAATTTGATTTTGAGATAGAGGATGAAGATGATGATGATGCTCATGAAGAAGATGAAGATCAAGACAAAGACGAATGTGAAGACGAAGGTGAAGGTGAAGATGAGGATGAAGATGAAGATCATAATTTTTGAGACTTTTTTTACTAATTATGTGTAATTATTATTATTATTGCTACATGTGTTTATTGTTGTTGTCATAATTATTATTGTTGTTGTTGTCGTAATTATTATTATTGCTGTTGTTATTGTTATTATTATTATTGTTATTATTGTTAATGTAATAGGTCGTCGCTAAATGGCAACAAGTCAAATACTATTCGTGTGATGACATTTGCAATATTTTATTTTCCATTGGAATTGGACCGTCGCTAATTGACAAAATTAGTGACGACATTTGCGACATTTTTATTTGTTGAATTGTCAAAGGGTTGTCGCTAATTTCGTGGCTATTAGTAACACTCTGAATTCGTCGTAAAATTTTTTATTTGATGAATTGTTAATATGAAAGGTCGTTGCTGTCGCTAATTCCGTTACAAATTAGTGACGGATTTGAATCCGTGGCTAATTAGCCACGAAATAAAGTCTCACGGCACTTTTCTGGCTATATTTATTTTTGTGGCTAAATCTGTGGCTAATTAGCGACGGAATTTGCCATGAAAATAAAGTCTCGCGACATGTTCCGGACTATTTTTATTTCCGTGGCTGATCATCCACGGAAATAACTAGTATAGGCAATTTCCCTATTATATTTATTTCCGTGGCTAAATTAGTCGCAGATTTAATCACGAAAATAACTACTCTTGGCATTTTCCTTATAATATTTATTTTCGTGGCTAAATTAATCACGGAAATAACTACTCTTGACATTTTTCCTACTATATTTATTTTCGTGGCTAATTAGCTACGGATTTAGTCACGAATACTCTTGGCACAGAGGGAGGAAAATCGAAATGTGTTCAAAACCAATTGCTTTTGCTCTCTCTTCTCTCTCTCCACTTTTTGCTTTTGCTTCTCTCTCTTCATCTGTGGTCCATCCTCGCGGTTCCACCTCGATCAATCTCTCGAGCGCGTCGAAGCCAGATCGCAGCTCGGTCCCTCGATCGAATCGGGCTAGGGCTTGCCGCCGATCGTCATCTTCCCGAAAATGAGGTGATTCTGGCGAAGGTATGGTGCTCTCTCTCTCTCCCGTTCTCGCTGTTGCGCTTCGTCCCATCCCTCATTTTCCGGGATTCTTGATGCGAGATGCTTGCAGTGCGATTCGTTGGAGGCGCGGTCGAGACCGTGGGAGTGGCCGGAGCGAGCATGGCGACGGTCGCTGGGTCGGGCTCGTTTCCTCCGGATAAGTTCCATCCCGGAGGCGGCGGCGGCGGCGGAGGAGGAGGAGCTTCGAAGATTGGCGCGAAGCTAAGAAGAAAGACTCCGTCGGAGCTGAGAGTAATCCTCTAGAGATTTGTGGCGATTCGTTTGCGAAGTGTTTGTTTTTTTTTTCTTTTTTGTGGCTGTGGTGACAAGATGATGCTTAGCTGGTTCTCTGGACCGCTTTGCTTTCGATGATGTATTTCTATGGACTGCAGCATAGCTTAAGACGTGACTCGCTCTGCTTGAGCATGTGACTTTTGTTTTGAGGCTCCAAAAGTCACTAGCCTTTTAAGTTGGCACGCTGATTCCAATTACTCTTGCTTTGTTACTCGTGTCTTCAATTTGGTTGTTGAAAAAACTAGAGAAAATAGGAGGCGGCGATATATAATTAATGTGGCTCGACTGGATTGATGTCCTATATTGGTAGAGCAACTGAAGCGCGTCAATGTTGTTGAGCTTGTAGATGAATCTGCTGCCCCTTTACTTGACTCTCCATATTTGAGTTTTCATTCTATAAGCACAAGATTAGTCATTGAGGAGTTTTTTTTTCTTCCACTGACAATGCCGGCACGAATGATGGTCTTAAGAAATCAAAAGTGTTTAAATTACCAAGATACACTGATACGCAAGTTAATGAAGTATATCCTGCCAAAAAGTCAAGGTTTAAAATGTCATCGCCGAAGGAGAATGTGAAGGTAAGGGCATTTTCCAGTATAATTAATAGATGTTCTAGATTCTGCTTTATGTGACTCATCTGTCTTAATTTCGAGAGCTTGAGCTTCGGGGGGGAGTTATTGTTTATTGTTGGCGTGCTAGCAAGATAAAAAGTTATTTCGTTGGTTATGTGCTCTTAAGCAGGAAACCAGTACAGTGGAGCAGAGTCATGCAATGAAGACTCTTGCTGTGCTTTCGAACATGGCTACAAGAAGCAAACAGCATCTTCAATGGTATTGATGAGATGCCCAATACTCTCTTTATGTTGCTTAATGATTATTGATGAAGTCAGCACCTTCTTATATGTTTCGTTCCTCATATCCCTGCACTTCCGAGGATTCTATTTTCTCTTCTAAAGTTGCTGAAAATCATGGAGTACAAACTCAGTCAACACTTGAGAGGTGTAACCAGAGTAGATTCCGTACAGTTGCCGAGATATCGTCTAGTTCCGAAAAACTATCTAGCTTGGCTAATATTGATATGGTAATTACTCTCATCTGTTTTCCCTTGAGCCGTTGGTATATCCTTCAGTAATATCACCACTATCTTTGTAGGATAAAGCTCTAAAAGGATTGGCTGCTCGAGAACCATCTTCTCATTTATTTTATGGTTGTTCTGAAAATTTTACTTCTACCTCGACTTACTCGTGCTGCTCTCAATACAACATAGTTGGCCAAAAGGCTCCTCTGGATTTCACTTTGAAGACCGTCATGCGGATTGCAGCATCTTCTTCAGTAAATTGCTAATGTCTTTTGCAGTTAATAGTGTTGTGAGGGCTTACAACTGCTTGGAGACTCCTGGGGCATTTCATTCCTAATCTGGAGATATTTCAAATTTGGTCTTTACTCAATAGGGTCATTATGAAAATTATTTTAAATCTTGTATTAGGGTTTGAAGATTTTTTCACTGCCTGTGCATGATGACTTCTTATGTAATTCTAAACGGCATTAAAAACATGGGAAAAAAATGTACTTACACCGAAACCTGGTGCTGCTTGCACTGAAGATATCGTATGAAATGGGGAGCATTGCTTGATTTGAGAAATTTAGCTGAGTTTTCTACTTGCCAATTGGTTCCTGAATCATTTTTTTTTATTGGAAATGTCTGCTCTCATCTAAGAATATCAAAATATTTACTTTCTTAAAACATATAAATGGGTGGCACACTATTCTACAATCTGCATGCATATTGACAACTTTGATTAATAGCACAAGTTGTGGCAAGGTTATTAATTTTCACGCACCATACTCAAGCATGGTGTTCCTTTACTCATGTAGTTCTTTTATATTGCTCAAGGTTTGGTGTATGCTTTCTTGTTGTCCAATTAACTTTTTTTCCTTCATTATTTCCAGGATTTACAGGTTAATTACAAATGGTAGTTACAATAGTGTTCCCTATCATACATCTCTTTGTGCTTGCTCTGAGGGTCAAAGAACTAGCCATTGTTCAAGAACCCACATTGCTTCCACGGGCTTTTGCTCTACGGCTTTGAATTCATTGATATATCCTCAGTCCACTCTTCCACTTTCTCTTATGTCAGTGCTGACCTCACCAGCTGCAGAGAAAGGTTTGTCAAATGAGATATAAGATATGGAGGGTGTCCCCCTGAAGTTGTCACTAATCCTCTCCTTTTTGTTTAGTGGAGATGGACTTCTTAAAGAACCGACAATTGTCATGGGAAGAGTCATTTTGCAGTCTTTACTACTTATTCCAGAAGAACTTATGTAGCGTATTTTACGGTAATTTTCTCCTCCTTGAGATGCTCAGATACTTTGTGGATCATCCCATTATCTTCTGTTGGAATATATGTCGAAGTCATTTTCCACAAATGTGTATGACGTAGTGTTGCTATTAGTTAAGCAATGCAAAGCTTTGCTACTTCATTTGTATAAGCAAGTACTTTCCATGCTTCTTTCTGATTTTTTCGTTTCAGTCGTGGACTAATGGCTTCTGTATATGTAAGTATCTCGAGATTAGGAAGTTGTACAGCTAATTACCTGAAAATTTATAGGCTTAATGTAGGCCAAATCAATGGCATCTGAAAGAGCTCTTTGTGATGACAAACGCAAGCTAGTATTTATTAATTTGCTGGTACTCATGAAGAGCATGTTTTGTATTAATAATAACGTTTCAAATATTTAAAAATTGGAAGAGGTATTTGTGCCCTTACGGTGCCTATAACTTTCTACAACGTCTAGAGTATCCATGACTCTCGATGCTGCTGAATATCTTACACAATGGATCTCTCATGACTTAATAAAGAGTCAATTCTAAAGGTAAAGCAGTAATTATGCCATGTGAATAACAGGACTTTGTTAAAAGGCCAGTTCTCGCCAAGAACTATATCAATTAGTTCTTTCTGGTCATTATATAATTATCCTGCCTGTTGATTTGTTGCCCTAATATGCTATTTTATTCATGGGAATTAGTGTGCACTTCTCAATTTGTGGTAATGTTTACTGCTGATGGTGACTCTGGAAGAAGCAAAAGGACTTGCAGTGCTTTCGTGTCCCGATCGACAAGAGGTCTGCGGTCATTGTTTAGAGCATGTAAGTCACAGCAATTGGTGTTAGCTTCTGTTGCTGCATGCACCTTTTACTTGTTAATAGTGCTTATTCCATTCTGTCAAAATTTCTTAAGTATTGTCACTTGATTGAATCTCTAGTTTGGGATCACCTTCAGGGCTTGCTCAGCTAGCAGGAACCATATATGGGATTTGTCAAAACTATTTTGTTTAGCCTATTTTATACAACAGAAGTTTATTCCAGTGAGGCATCATTGTCCTGTTGTTAGCATTCAATAAAGATATTGCTGATGCATACATATCTTGTTATCGAAATATCTGGCTCGATTGCAAGTTGCTCATTAGCCAAGTTGTATAAGTAATCCTGAGATCAGTATAAGATTACATTTATTGCCCATTTGGACATGATCATGATCTGTACTTGTTGGCTGTGATTTAGTTTCGTCTGATGACCTTTTATTTCCGATAAAGAAAAGAAAGAATTTCTATTGTTGGAGGTCTTATCTATCATATTGGTCAACCTATCATTGCGAAGGATGTGGCTCAATTAGTTGCAGTTGTCACATTGACCAAATTAGTCCTTTTTCTTGAACTTCCTTTTCTCTGGAATAATGCCTGACCATTCGGTTTTGTCTGTTTTAATTAGGATATATGTTTTTCTATGCCTCTATGCCATTCGAAGGTGGAACAACTTGCTACGGAAGATCTGGTTGAGCTTTCAGAAACAGAGAAGCATAATTTAGGCCAGGTAAGGTTTGTGTCTAGTTATATCTTTGCCCTACTGCTCTCGCCCACAATGAAAACAATCTACCAAAAGCACAGACCCTTTTTTTTTTGTAGACTCGCATCAGCGCCAAGGTGCAGAGGAAGGTTGCGAGGGAGATCAAAACCGCTCGAACTTTCAGCCTCATGCCTTTCACGAAGATGGGAACAAAATCCTTCGTCTTTGGACAAACAATGGAGAATCTTGACGAGGATTACGAGTATGAGGCCTTTGAGGGGACGGGTGGTGACATGGACTGAGTGACGCGATCTTGATGCCACCGAGGTTTCTGTGAGGATTGTCCATTCGACTTTTCGATCTCATCCTGACATGCTCCTTGGACTTCTCTTTCTTTCTGTACTTTCCAATTTTGGGCAAGTTCATAGCGTTAAATTAGAGCCTACCAGAGCTATGTAGAGATTTCTGATGTTGGATAAACTAGGCGCAAAGAGCCATTCTTGTGGAAACTGTTGATGAATGTATTCATTTTCATATTATTATAATATTTTGATGTTATTAAGTGCTTAATCAATGTTAAATATAAATTCTAGAAATTAATTTTGCTGTTAATTAGATTTAAAATCGAAAAATAAAAAAAATGATTTTATCATACGATCACAACTTACAAAAGTTCGTCGCAAAAATAAAATTTCGTTGCTAATTTCGTCTCTAAACAATATTCGTCGCAGAGTTAGTCGCTAAAGAATTAAAAAAATTTCGTCGTAAATTCGTTTCGGAACAAGGTTCGCTGCAAAAGTCAAAATTTTTCATCGTTAAATTAGCGATGAATTTTGCCACAAATAAGTTCGTTGCAAATTACCGACCAAAACAAAAATGTTCGTCGCAAATTAGCGACGAATTTTGTCACGAATAATTAGCGACGAATTTTGCGACAAATAACTTCGTGGCAAATTAGTGATGAATTTTGCCACGAATAATTAGTGACGAATTTTGTGACGAATATAGTTCGTGGCAAATTAGCGACGAATTTTGCCACGAATAATTAGCGACGAATTTTGTCACGAATTTTTTTTCGTTGCAATTCAGTAATGAAAATTGAAATTTTTCGTCACTAAATATTGCGACGCCTTATTAGCAACGAATTTTTTTTCGTCGCAAATTCGTTTAGCTACGAATTTTGCCAAATTTTTCGTGGCAAAATTCGTCCCTAAAACTTAATTTTTTTGTAGTGGAATTCCACCCATTTGATGTTGAAGAAGGCCTGTGACTAGATGGATGTGTTGACGTTTTTTTTTTTCGATTAGGTTGAGGCCGTCGGTATTCAGCCACTAAACACATTGATTGGAGGGTTGCCGAACTATTCAAGGACTTCTTGGAGGTGTTCAACGGCGCTACAGGGGCTTTTATGTATTTCCAGTACGCATTTAGGGAAGATGAACCATTTTATTAGTAAAAAAACACGTGTTTATTATGCGTTTCATGTAGAAATTGTAGGAACCGTGCTGTATATGGTTATATATTAACTTTTGCATTCTGGATTATTAGATTTACCACAAAAGGGTTAAGGGAATAGAGAGGCCATTAAAGAGTGAATTTAAAGGGTTAATACCACGAAAAACTCTAAACTGGTACACTTGTAACAATTTTACCCCGAACTATTTTTTTGATCACCAAAAACTCAAAACTGGTATACTTGTGATAATTTTACCCCGAATTATTTCTTTAACCGTCAAAAACTCCACACTGGTACACCTGTGATAATTTTATCCCCGAACTAATTTTTTTGACCACTAAAAACCCCAAACTGGTATATTTGTGATAAATTTACCCTCTGTTAATGTCCGTTAAATTATATTAATAATAACAAAAAATCACAAAATTAATAAACTTATGACAAACAGAGAGGTAAAACCCAAGATCGGTACACATGTCAATTTCCGCGTATCATTAAACTTAGCAATTTGTGAGTTAAATTTAACGGAAACTAACAGAGGGTAAATTTATCACAGGTGTACCAGTTTGGCGTTTTTTGTGGTCAAAAAAATTAATTTAGGGGTAAAATTGTCACAAGTATATCAGTGTGAGGTTTTTGATAATTAAAAAAATAGTTCGGGGTAAAATTGTTGCAGGTGTACCTGTTTAGGGGTTTTTGTGATAAAAAATAGTTTTGGGTAAATTAGTCACGGGTGTACCAGTTTGAGGTTTTTCATGGCATTAACCCTTTATAAAACTTAGAGTTTTCGTGCAAAGTTAGCATTTAGAATGCATTTTTACTTTACACACGCTCACGGGGGTAGTACATAATATCAAGGCCATGTATTAAAATTTTCCCCTGATATGGCTCGGGTTCTTTATTTTCCGTAAATTATTTACTTTGATATTATGTTGATGTTTATTGATTGTGGTTGTTTACTATTATTGTTTGCGCACTCCTGCATGATCACATGTAAGCGGCTTAAGATAAAAAGTTTGATGATGATCGCATGCAAATGTATCAAAAAGATGTTAAATTTATTTAGCGTCACCAAGTCCCCGAACTCGTAATATTTGGTTCACAGGAATAAAATGGGCTCTCGTGTCTTATTCAGGCTACTATCAGCCCATAATAAGTTAATGGCGACTCTCAAGGTAAAAACAATTGAGGAAATCAAATTGCTCTGAAGAGCTTAGGAGAACCCTCAAGAGGGTCCCTACAAAGAATCCCTACAAATCATAACCATGAAGCAGGGAGAATTTATTACTATTGAGATTTTCTTTACTTAATTGCATTAGTTAACAAAATGTGCTTTTAATTATTTGACAAATACAAAAAAATAAATTAAAAAACCAGGCCAGAACCACCCCGCAATCATGCTTCAAAAGATCCAAGAACTTGCCAGAGCCAAACTCGACCCCCGACGAAGAAGGCCAAAAAAAAGAGACGAATTTGACGACAGAACCGCAATGGGTGTTCGAGATTCTCAGCAGGGGGAGCTCAAATTACCTCGAACTTAGAGATGGGAGGGGCGATCTGGTTCCTCTCTCTGGAGTATCCATTTCCAGAGAAGAAGCTACTTCACATCTCTCTCTCTCTCTCTCTAGAGCACCCACCCCACCCCCCTCCTCCTAACGCAGAGAGAAAGCGTAAACTTGAAACAACTCCAAAAAATTCGAAATTTTATTCAATAATAGTATGATTTTTTATTACAAGACGAACATCTTATATAGAGATAAGACTCCTAATATTAGTGGAAACCAAATAATTAAAGATAACATCTAATAAACTAATATAGAAAACTGCTTGAATGGTAATATTGGAAACTGCCTGAATGGTAACATTGGGAACTGCCTGAATGGTAATATAGGAAACTGCTTGAATGATCGTTTTCTCCAAATCTAGAAAAACTACCCAGATTTCCGGCGATTACGGCGATCACATTTTTCAAGATAATCACAGGCTAACTGTTCTACATCACCTCCCCTCCCTCTCTCTCTCTCTCTCCTCCTCCTCTGAAGCCTCTCTCCCTTTCTGGGTATCTTCCAGAGCGAGAGAGCGGGAACGAGAGCGTGAGAGAGAGAGAGATTTTCTCGTGCCGATGAAATTTAGTAGAGGTCAGGACCCACCTCGGAACTCCACAGCTGTCCGTTATTTCCTCATGTTTGTTGCTCTTTTCACGTTATAATGAAATTGTGTTTTTTTTTTTGGCAGATGTTGTTGGGTTTGGTGTTTGCCCTAAATAAAAAAAGAAAATTAATAAATGTTGGCTTTTTGGGACAATATGTCATAGAAAATGTTGTTGGGTTTGGTGTTACCATAAATAAAAAAAATAAATTTAATAAATGTTGGCTTTCTGCGACAATGTCGTAATCATTTTCCATTTTTTTAAATTTTGGCATTAAGTGAATATATGAAGTAATATTTGCTGTCTAAATAGGCAAGTGTAGTGATTTTTCACATGAATTCTTATTAGATTTCATGTTTTAGCTTCTACATACTTACCGAATTTTCATCAATGACCAAATAATACAAGCTCTTAATATTCGAAATGTGAAATTTTAATTGGCAAATTAACTTATTTTTTACCTGAAAAGTATTTAAAGTGATTGTCGATACATTTGACTTTATTAAAAGTTGGATATGATGACAAATTTGTGGCATTTTGTCAAATAAATGACGCATTGAATTCGATGATTGTATTATCAGACATGTCATACGAAATCCCCATGCATTTATTTCATGAATCGGATTGCATATGGAGAAAATAATTCACTTTTTAAGTCTTTATTTGAAAAAGGGCAACGAAGAGGTTTTTCTTCTTTTTTTGAATTAGAAAAAATCATCACATAATTACGACCCAGAAGAATGAATATGGAATTAGGTAGTCAATAAATATTAACATGTCATGAATAATAATTTAATTGGGCCAATTAAATGTGCACAATTTCGTACTTCATAATTTAATCACCACTTGGAGGAGATCTCTCTCGCAATTGAATTCTCAATCTCCATTTATTACATTTTTCATAATTTCTTCAGGTATTGTAAATGTGTTTCTTCAGCATTTACTATATTAATTTCAGCGCTCATGATGAAAAAGTAAATACACAAAAGCGTGCACAAATCAACGAAATCCTATTGCCATTAATTGGAAATCCAAAACATTTTAATATTAAGGACATAAATAATACTAATATTATGCCATTAAATCACATCTTGTTTTTTTGTCACACTTTAGATATGTATTTACTATCCTGCTTTTCTGTTACAACCTCACCACACTAAAGTAGCTATTCTTTGGCCACCTTGGATTGGGAAAATTTGTCAATTTTGAATTATGACAATGAACGAAAATAATATTATTCCAGACTCTAAGTTAATTACACGATAAAGCCAAATATAATCTAATATATGAACTTTTAGTAATTTATACCCAATGAATATGAAAGAGGATAATTGGTACTGTGTAAATTAAATTCTTAAAATGCGTGCAATATGTTGAATAATATGAAAAGTTCATTTAATACGAGATTAACACGGATTATAAAAGATGAACAATTTCCAAACTGACGTAGAAATATTTTTCCTAACAATACATGGGTCTATGCGTGTTCTTTTTCTAATAAAACACAAGTTTGATTTAATAAATGAAAAATTATAATTGGACTTTCTATTATATGAGTGATGAATATGTGAAAGGACACAACAAAAGTTATTTATTTTGGTGAAAATAGCCTATGGAAACATTCTGTGTCGACCAACAATGAAGTCTATATATGACTATAAAATGTGTGCTTCTATTATATTAGTTGTCCCGATATTCTTAATTAATTTGAAGAAAGGGTCTCTGACTCGCGTTAATCATTAACATAACCGCATATTATCTAAAAAATTAGCAGGGCTGACATGGTTGTTGATAAGCTGTGGCAAAGAAGTAAAAATTACTTTTTGGCACCGTGAAATTATGAAAAACATGACTTTCCCGTGAATCTTTGATGAAGAAGAATGAAATCATTCTCTTACAATATTTATTGTTGATTGCCCAATTTCACGGGCTCAAATTTTGATACATTGATGGTGTGAAAGAATTATTCCGCAGGTAGGATAAAAATATTGATTACATTATAAATGAATGTTTGCATCTTGAGATTGATAATTGTGTGTAATCATTTACATCGGTGCATGCTTAGTAAAAAGAACAATTTTGGAAATCAAAAACGGATTTATAAAATTAGTCTACGAAGTGACGTGACGAGTTCTTATTATATGCTAAAAAAGCTTTTTTTTCTATTTACTTTGAACTTTGTGAGCCAATTTTGCAAATAGATATTTATGTCCCAATAATATTACTCTTTAATAAATTTTAAAACATCAATTTTTTGTTTTGTAATTTATATTTCTCCAACTGCTTTTTACTTTGTATTTTTTTTCTTCCCTCTCCCTTTGGATTTATAAAATTACTTTGTTTTTTTTCTATTTACTTTGCACGATGAAAAAAATGTACTTCTTTTCATTCACACTTTTTATAAAAATTAAATCTAAAACACGTACTAAAAACCTAATTGGCTTCTAGCAATCCAATGCGTTATTGGTCCCCTCTGTCTCGGGCTTAGGAGGAAATATAAAATGGAGCAAAATCCAATCACCTTGTTCTTATCTTCACAGCCCCACCTGTTGATTGCATAAGATAAATTTCTTTTTTGATGATTCGAGAACCGCCGTACAATCGATAGCCGGTAACGTAAACCCGGGGCGACGCTAGCGCAGGGGCCCACCACCCATGGCGCCGCACTTAAGTCCCTCAAATGTGCGTGCGGAGAATCGAAAACCCACCCCCCGGGGATGTCCGCCCGAGCCAACGCGGCCACAACAGGGTGGGTAAGGTAAATTATTTTTTGGATGCTGGAAAAAATAAAAAAATAAAAATGACCCCCCTAAAAATTATTTGTTATGAATTAGAACTTAGAAGGGGGAGTCAACAAATATGAGGGAGTTAACTCACTTTTAGGAGGATAGGATATTAAAATGACGACCTGGGCTTTTTAGGGTTTGGCAATCCGAAGTGTTATTTTTTTTATCTTTTGTTAAAGAGAGTCTAAAGCACAAGTCTTTACATGTTATACTTGCCTTGTGCTTGAAGTTTAATGTTTGTAAAATCAAAAACTAGGAAACAAAAAAAAAGGATATTAAATGGGAAAATAAGAATGGCTGGCAATAATTTTTTCCAAGTGTAAAGAAAAGGCAAAGGAGATAAGTGATATCTCATCTTGCAGACATTGGCTGACCTAGAAGTACGAGCTTAGGAGGCTATTGAGCAGTACATAAAAATCTTAATTACTTACTTTTGATCCATTTACGGTTAATACCACAAAAAATCATAACTTATACCTAATATGACACAAATATCCCAATTTTTTTGTCATATTAAACCCTAAACTTGTCAATTGTGATAGAAATATCCTAAACTTTTTTTGTGTTATAAAAAACTCTGAACATTTACCAACATGATAAATATACCTTGGATGGAACTCTAATACAAGGTATATACGTCATACATGTATAAGTTTGAGTATTTTCGCGACACAAAAAAATTAGAGGTATTTGTGTCACAGTGGGCAAGTTTATGATTTTTGACAACACAAAAAGAGTTGGGGGTATTTGCGTCGCAATGGGTATAGTTTAGGATTTTTTGTGATATTTGCCTATGCATGTATACACATTTGAGATCCAATAATACTACCCTCTTAGTCCGCAATGCACATATATGTGACCGTTTATCCACGGAATTAATTTATTCGAGCTTTATGTAAAATGACGTCCATTCGATTTCGTTACCTTAAGCAAATCATCTTTAAAAAACCTAAAATAGGCTTATATACATAGACAGAAATATATAAGAATCACACACTTCCCCGTTTCGCATATTTGCTATATGATATAATATCATATTTTATATTGTTTCTCCTAATATAATTATTATTAACCTTTTTCTATTAAAGTGTCGACATTCGGGTTGGAAGCTTCCTCACTGTAAAAGCTTACACCCGTTCGGATCTACCCTCGCTTGCCCAAAACATGCTCTCTCTCTCTCTCTCTCTCTCTCTCTCACTTACGTTTGTCACGTGCCGTCCGGTCGGGGAGGAAAACGTTTTGGCGCGCAAATGTTTTTCGAAGGCCGAGTTATCCAGTAGGCTTCAGGCCCACGCTACTTGCCCATAGATCCGCACCATGATTGGGCTCATCCACCGTTGAAAAGCAGAAACTCCTCGCGCGCGTGATCGATGATGGGCGGTGCATGATCAGTCGATGGGCCCCAGGCCTACGGGACAATCTCTAACTGCTCCCTTTGACCGCTTCCTCGGGATTTCGATTTGATTATTATTGCTGTTCCCCCAAGAATGAGGTGGCCAAACAAATTTGCCCTACCCAACTCTAGGAGACATGATAGGGTTCGTTGGCCGTTCATATCGGGGTCTCTTTTTTTTTTTTTTTTTTAATTTTAAATTTTGTAGTTCTTGGGACCCACCCTTATCTTGCCTTCCTTGTGGGTCTCGTGACACGTGTCATATCCAATAAAGTGCGATGAATCAATTTTAGGCCCGGGCCGAATACATCGAGATGATTATTAAACACCTAATGAAAGAAATGTTTCTCTTTTGATGTACCATTTGCCATGTATTGTGTATAGTCAATACATTGAGGATCTGACAATATTTTCTAGTTAAGTATGATTAAGAAGTGCTCCCGAAACACTAATTGACAAACCCGAATGTTCATACCAATGTTTTTGGGATGTCCATGTTGGCTTTGAATGAAAGATAATACTTTGCCTAACACAATGATATCCCTAAACCCCCAATTGTGCTTAGTTTTAATTTCAAACACAAATGGTGCTAAGTTTTATACTTATCAAACCAACTGCTAATTACTAAATGTTATCGAGATACTATCTTTGAAGAGAATAACGAAGCTTGTGATATTTTGTTGCGCTATGATTTATTGAGTGAATAAATCGCTTAAACATTTTAAGCATACAAAAAATCTCTCTTTCAGACAAATAAGATTTATTGATCATAGAAAAGTTGTTGAATGTATTTTTAACATAGTGTTCACCATGTCTTTTTGTCATTGAAACTTATCTAGTATAGCATATGACCTTAGCCAGCGTTTAGGCAGGGATAGACGGTCGGTACATTTTCTCCCTCTATTATTCCAAATTTGCCAATGTAAGTACATCGATATATATCTTCCTCCAATTGTGTTCACATTTCAGTGCTCGAAGGAAACAAACCATTTCTTTCAAGAAAATATAGCAAACTACAATTGACAAGGATGTATTGCATGAAACACGGGGGATTTTTAAGCACCACCCATTCCTCTCATCAATAACTAAAACTACTGCCGTGATGGTAATTATAGTCATATCAAGGTTTCGTCTAATGAATTGTATATTAAATCCAATTCACTCATCTTCGACGACACAAATAAACAAAGAATTTCAAATGTTAATATGCGTTTATATAAGAAGAAATGACCTCTGTAATAATAATTGACAAGTGACGTGATGCTAGAAAATAAATATGAAAATATGAGCAAGATCACAGCGCAAGAGCTATTTAAGATTTTATTGATATCTTGACACAACAAAGTCAGTCACTTCCCAAGTTAGATAAGAATTAACTTTAAAAGATCAAGAAAATATTGTCCTTGAACTTGATGCGTGATCCAATCAAAAGCTTCTTCACATTTCCCAAAATTCCAATGAATCCCATGAACGTTCTTGTACACATAAATGAGCAGATTGTACCGCACTCATGTCACGTGAATTTCCACACCCTCATTTACATCCCACCAAATCGAGAACTCCATTTCAATGTCAACCCAGAAGAAGAAAAACAAAAAAAGAAGAAGAGAGATGGACACTGACTTCACCAAATAGATGAGCAATGATAGCATTGCACTCACGTTGTCAGTGCGAGAGAGTGAGAGAAGTTCATGCGGCATCATAGTGTCCATTACACGCGTGCTTTTAGCACGTGCCACTTTCCTCTCTCTACTCCCTCTCTCTTCCATAAAATGACAAATTGGATCCAAACAAGAAGAAGCAGAGTTCTTGGTAAACACAGTCTGATGAAAGTTGAAAGTTGAAGTTTAGAGCTTTGGTCAGGCATGGGTGTCCTTTATACTTAGGGTTCTGATTTCGATGATACTTGAGTTAGATTCTTTTAGGGCAAAAAAAGAAAAAGAAAATAAAGACTAAAGAGCGAAAGTCATCTTGACATTATGTGATTGATTACACAATCGACTAAATTATATGGTAAAGTTTACTTGACCCAACAATTTTGACTTTTTGCTCCTAATATTTTCAGAATCAATGTATTTGCTCTTGCACGAAGTCATAAAAAAATAAACTAAAAAATGTGAAATGATTGGGAGGGGTGCTTGGGAAAAATCCAAATAGCAAGTAAGGCCAATTCTGGGTTGTTAAAGTATTATACGTCTTTTATTTATCCAGCTTATATGCTCTTTACATACATGTGGTCTTTCTCTATTAATTAGTTTAAGCTTTGCATTGGACTTTCTAATATAGTACATGAGTCAAGTTCTACCCAAATTATTTTTAACTTGCACTCGAGAGGGGATATTAAAGTATCAAAAATGAGTATTGAAGTATCCCAAATCAGTCTCTCTCTCCATCTGTTAGATCCATGTTTAGGTTAAACTTTCTAATATTGGCAAACGCAATGTGATTGAGTAAAAATGAATTAACATTGGTTTTTTTTTTGTCATAAGAATACTCTAGCCTAGAATGGCTTTTCTGGTTCAGTATAGTTGGTGATTTTCTTGGCTTTTTTTTAAAAAAAAATTTGTATAGGAGGGTGGTTATTTGTTTTGCATGGTGGTGTGTTGTGGGATGGCTTTTGTTTCACACTGAATCCTTCGACAAAAGGACTGAGGATCAAGTTTTGCTTTTTAAGGGTTTCCATGGATGTTGATTCTTTTCGTCGACTCCCCGTACAATTCAAATCAAATTGTTGGTGATGATGATGACTCATCTTATTACGCTAAGAATAAGGAAGGAGAGGGAATTAGAAAGATTACAAAGCGTGCTATCAACTATATCTAAAGAGAGCCATTCTAATAAATCATTGTTCTCCATATATTTTTTTTGCTGTGTTTTAGCACATAATTAGGCCCTAAGTTTTGAGCCCACGCAAAAAATACCCACATTGATATCAAGCTTGTTATCTATTATTATTATTTTTTTGGATGAAACCAGATACTTTGAATTAGCCCACACTAAATTTGAATGCGAAACATACTAGTTCATTTGAGTAGGCTTGAGAGCGAAAAAAGAATTGCCCATCGAGCTCGGCTCGGCTTGAACTAGCCCAAATATAAGTGAAAACAATTGTGCGACCTCGGGGCCATGGCTCTTCTATTAGAGCTTGGAGCTACCAAGACTTGCCCGACATGGTTTTATGGTTTGGCGAATGCACGATCTAAACGAGTCTGGACAAGTAATTTCCTTCTTGGACTCTGGATCACCTCGATGTTGTTATTTATATGAAGAAAATATAATAGTTTCCAAAATCTTGAACTTGTTACTCGAATTATTTGTCAAGTCCAAGTGCAATCTGATCCATTGGGAATAAGGCCCAAGAGATGAGATGGGGCTATCTACTTTTTGAGGCCGAACATGCTAATAACGACCCACTCAATGTCTCTGATGTATGGAGTTAGGGCTTCGTACTATTACAATTATCAAAATCAGGTGGAATTCGCATTTAACTTTTTAATTGATAAGAGCACCTAAAACTCTTCGATGACTTGTAAATTTATGTATAAAATCTTCCTGTTCTTTCAAAACTTTAATTTCTATTTCATATTACAAACTTTGTAAATGGAGCATGTTTCGGAGAACTAACCAGGAACTCTTTTTCTCTGCTTCTTTTGGTATTAAACTAGGAACTCTATTAAGACACATATATAAGCTCCGAGGTATCAAATATCACTTCACAAGCGAAATATCGATATTATGAATGGCTCGCTTTTATGTTATGTCAATTTTTTTGGCAAAGAAAAGAACAATTTAATATAATGGATAATGAAAAGTTGACTATATTTTCAAGTTTCGAAAAAGCCCTTTTTTTTTACAAGGGGAAAATTTCTCTTAGTTATTTTAACCTTAGCAAATGATATTCCCGACTCATGAATCTGCTAGTATCATCAATTTACATCTATAAATTAGTATATCATGCAGTGTTGTTGGAAAAATCAATCAAATCTAAATCATTGGAGACAGACATTTTAAGTATTCGCGAAACATTCATTATTTAACTCAAATCAAGTAAAGAATTAATATACATCGTAAAGAAAAGACAAGAAGATTCGTAACACTTTGTATAAAGGCAATTAACTTCGGTTGACTAGATGAAGTTAAGTGCTTTGAAGACATCTAAGATTCTTAGAAATCGTTGAGAAAATGGGACGAGAAAATCATGTAGCCCCTCATACAAATTACTTTGTCATGCGAAATAAACAATAACAAGAGTAACCAGACAAACAAATTATACACATTCTCACCCGACTACAACCAAAAGTCAATAACAAAGACATACTAGGGTACTCCCCATTCCAAGTCTAAACGATGTGATTGTTTTGGTGATTTTATTTGTCATGAATGGCCCTAATGATTCTGATAATAAAGAACCTCAGGGGACTGCTGATCACTAGTGATTTAAGGCCTAATGGTACAAGCTGATATTCCTCAAGCGCGAGGTCACGAGGATGACCCACTAGCAATGATAGTGCATGTATTTTACCTTGTCCATGATGGGAGCTCTAGCAGCTTGGTGGGGTTATAGTGATGAGACTTGCCTACCCTTGATAAGTGGTTGCGAGTGGGGTACTGGATGACGGCCTTCTCGCAATCTTAAATCAAAATACTTTGTGGCAGACGTGAGGCTTTCATGATGACTTAACAGAGCGACGAAGCATAGTCCCCCTGATTGCTCCTCTCCGCCTTTCCTTGACAACAAAGAAAAAGAAATTGTGCTCTGAGATGGTGTGGGAATTTAATAGAAGAAAGATGAACTATGATCATTGACAGAGAAGTCAGATTTAAATTGATTATAATCTACGGGGTTCATTCAAATTTAGTTGTCTTATTGGCCAACTGAAAACACCTTAAATACTATTTTTTGCATCTTTACAGTAGCTGCTGTTGTTGGAAGTAAGAAAGCTTCATCGTTTGACTTTCAATATAGACCTCAATAATTGACATTATGATACAGATAATCTTTTAGAGCAGGTCACCAAAAAAAACAGTTTAGAGCATAATAGTACACCTACCAAAACAAATAGCCTTTTGTTTTGTTTTTTTTTTCTTTTGTCAAGTTACATATCAGTACACCTACATAAGCACGTCATTTGCCTACCTCAACAGTGCTTGCATTTGATCCTCCTGAGAGATTTTTCCATAAAAAGATGACAGTGGGATATTCTGCAAAATAAGCACAGTTGGGAGAATTCAGGTCACTGAGCTAGGACATGAAAAAAAAGATATTGGGAAGAGAAAACATAACAAACGCAGAAATTGCAGAAAAATATCAATATAATAGCAACAATTCTTCTTGATTCTCATGCAAAGCATGGTACATTTTCAGAAGTGGAAAGATAAGCAATTTTTGGGCATCAAACAAAGTTCAAGATATATCATCAATCCAGATAGGCACATCCACACATCACAATTCCAGCACTGTGAGCAAATCCATGAAGTATTATTTGTTTTGAAAAATAGTCATTCGCATGAAACAACGGTGGACTTGCTGTACCGTGTTATCATTATAACCATTTCATTGTGTGCTTCCTTGTCAAAAAAAACAGAGCAACCCAAATGTGTAGCTGGTTTGTGGCAAATTATGTGAAGCTTGTCCAAGGAAAACATGAACTTTCTAGCATTGAGTTGAGGATTCGTAATAGAAATGGATCCTGGAGCAGCAGCAGTAGCTAAAGGACAAATGTGGAAGAAAGAAAGAAGTTCGAACCATTACCTGAAGAATAAAAATTAGACATTGGAGAAATATTCTTATTGAATCCGAACTCAATCAACTACGATTGGTGGGATTTCTTGGATGAGGTGCCAATAGTCAACCACTGAGTTTTGATTATGCCGAATACTTGGAGAAGGGAGTGAAACCATTCTCTGGCAAGTACTGGTAACCTATAAAAGATAGCTGGTTGAGAGAGGAGAGATGGCTGCGAAGACCACTTGGTAATCTTTCCACGTTCTCCATATTTCTCATTCAAAGAGAGGTTAGAGACGAAGGAAACAGAATACTCCACGCTTCTTACATCCTCCACTGATGATAGTCTTTCCACAGTCCTCACATTTCTCATCCAAAAGTCTGAAACAGGACGAGCAATTAGTCCTGAATAAAAATTATCTGTCATGCATAATGAACAACTACAAGAGTGACCAGAACAAAATTATACGCACACCCAGTTGACTGCAACAGAAAATGAACCAGGATACCCCTTTGATGATTTGCTAGAAAACTCTTATGATTATGTTAACTAACAAGTATGGGAGACCACTAATCACCGGTGATGGTGACTTATTGATATGGGCTGCTATTCTACAAATGTGAGGTCAGGGGATCAAATGACTTGGTATGGGTTGATAACGCTTAAGAATGATTGCCTGCACCTGTTGGTATATCTGGAATGCTCGAAATGCAGTTATCTTCAACCATAAATCACCTGATTCTGAAAATGTCACTTATACAGATTAGAAAAGCTCTTTTAGACTGTATTTCCTGTAAAAATGTAAGAGAGCTGAGTCCTGATTGGGTGGACGAAAGGTAGAGTGTGTAGGGTAAAGCTAAGCTAGGTTTTGTGAAGATTAATTGTGACGGGTCTTACATTGAAGGAACCAAACACGCTGTTGTTAGGATGATGGCTAGAAATGAAACAGGGGAGATGATTGCCTGAAGGGGTGTGGTGGTGCAAGGTAGATCTGCAAAGGAGGCTGAATTACTTGCTGTTTGAAAGAGCATTGCAATAGCTAAAGAAAAAGCTGAACCAAGGTAGTAGTGGAGCTAGATCCAGCAGTGGTATACAAGGATATCTCAACTTTCCCAAGCAGTGCAATTAAAGACTATAGGACGCTCCTGCTGGGATTCAAGAAGCTAAAGATCATTTTGCAGCTCTGAATTTTAGTTGTATTTCACGAAAAGCAAATGTTTTGTGCCCATTGGGTACCTTCGCCAAAATTGGGATCTACATCCGCATCCCTCATCCTTCTTATCACATTTGCTTATTTCAACCGCGAGTTGCAGGCCTAAATAGAAAAATCCCATTGAGGACACACACGGCACACCCAAATGTCAGTCTCTGACCTTCAGTGGCTGGTTTCTGAAAATTCTATGGGAAACATCACCATGGGGAAAAATCAATCCGTATGAAGCATCGAACTGAAGAACTGAATAGAAATTGATGCCTTCAAACCCAAAAACTTACCCCAACCTTAAAAAGCTGACTTTAGATGGAACAACGAATCGCGGCAGATAGCAAATGAAAGCAAAAGAATGAAAGAAGTTATAAGAATTACCCGAAGAAGAAGGAAAAGTAGTCAATGGAGGTAAATCTTTCGTCATGAGTCGGTTGTGATCAATTTCAATTCATTGGATCCGAACACCTCCAATGTAGATGAGAGGGATCTCTTGGATGAGGGGCCAATAGTTGCCAATGAGATTTAAGCATGAATGTTTCAGAATCTCGCAGAAAAATATCTCCAGAATTTGGATAGAGCATAGTCTTCCTGATTGCTCCTTTCCGCCTGTCCTTGACAACAAAGAAAAAGAAACTGTGCTCTGAGATGGTGTGGGAATTTGAATAGAAGAAAGAAGAACCATGAACTTTAACAAGGAAGTCAGATTTAAATGGCTTCTAATCTGCAGGGTTCATTCAAATTTAGTTGTCATATTGGCCAACTCAAAAACACCTGTTTTAAATCCTATTTTTTGCATCTTTACGGTAGCTGCTGTTGTTGGAAGTAAGAAAGCTTCTTCATTTGACAATGAATATAGACCTCGATAATTGACACCATGATACAGTTTAATCTTTTAAAACATGTCACCCAAAAAAAAAACAGTTTAGAGCTTCCAAAATAAATAGCCGTTTATTTTTCTTTTGTTAAGTTGCATAAGATGAACATAAGCACATCAGTCGCCTACCTCGACAGTGTTTGCATTTGATCCTACCAAGAGATTTTGCCAAATAAAGATGACGGTGGGATATTCTGCAAAACAAGCACAGTTGAGAGAATTCAGGTCACTAAGCTAGGGCATAAAAAAAGGGATATTTGGAAGACAATATAACAAACGCTGAAATTGCGGAAAAATATCAATATGAGAGCAACAATTCTTTATGATTCTCAAGCAAAGCATAGTGCATTTCCATAAGTGGAAAGATAAGCAATTTTTGGGCATCAAACAAAGTTCGAGACATATCATCAATCAGACTGGCACATCCACGCATCATAATTCCAGCACTAAGAGCAAGTCCATGTAAGTATTATTTGTTTCGAGGAATCGTTGCTTTTATTAATCAATGTTTGACTTGCTGTACCATGTTAGCATTGTAACCATTTCTTAGCGTACTTCCTTGTCAAACAAAACAGAGCAACCCAAATGTCAACATTGGACCTTCAGTAGCTGTTTGTGGAAATTTATGTGAAGCTTGTCCTTGGAAAAACATGAACTTTCTAGCATCGAGTTGAGGATTCGGATTGGAAATGGATCCTCGAGCAGCAGCAATAGCTAAACTACAAGTACGCAAGAAAGAAAGAAGCCTGAATCATTACCTGAAGAACAAAAATTAAGCATCAGATATAAATCTTCTTATTGGATCCGAACTTGATCAATGACGATGAGTGGGATTTCTTAGATGAGGTGCCAATAGTCGCCATTGAGTTTTGAGCATCAATCTTTCAGAATTTCACATTGAATTATGCCGAATACTTGGAGGCGGGAATGAAGCCATCCTTTGGCAAGTTCCGATAACCTACAAAATGTAGCTGTTTGAGAGTGGAGAGATGGCTGCAAAGACCACTTGATAATCTTTCCACGTTCCTCATATTTCTCATCCGAAGTGAGGTAGAGACAAAGGAAACAGAATACTCGACGCTTATTACATCCTCCACTGTTGATAGTCTTTCCACATTCCTCATATTTCTCATCCAAATATCTGAAACAGGACTGTCAATCAGTCCTGAATAAAAATGATCTTTCACGCATAATGAACAACTATAAGAGTGATCAGAACAAAATTATATGCATACCCAACTGACAGCAACGAAAAATGAAAAAAAGCTAAAGAAGAAAAGCTGTTGGAAAGAGCATTGCAGTGGCTAAAGAGGAAAGCAGGCCCAAGACAGTAGCGGAGATGGATGCAGCAGTGGCACACAAGAATATCATCAACTTTCGCAAGTAGTGTAATTGGAGACTAAAAAGGAAGCTCATGCTGGGATTCTAGCAGCTAAATATCATTTTTATTCAGCTCTGAATTTTAGTTGTACATCACGAGAAGCAAATGTTTGCGCCCATTGGGTAGCTTTGCATACTACTGGGAAGAGGATGTGCCGTCCAAATAGGGTTCTACATCCCCCATTCTTCTCACTGCATTTTGCTTATTTCAACAGCGGGTGAGAGACCCCCCTCCCCTACGAGAACACACACCCAATTGTCACGTCTCTCACCTTTTCAGTCGGTGGTTTCTGGAAATTCTATGTGAAATATCTCCATGGGAAAAATTAATTCGCAGTAAGCATCGAATTGAAGAACAGAAACGAAATTGATGCCTTCAAGACCAAAAACAGAAAACTAACTGTACATGGAAGAATAAATCGCGGCAATCAGCAAAATTTAAGCGAAAGTGGATCGAATTGAGGATTTCTTGGATTTTCGAAAATTCATGTGAGACTTCCTCATGGAAAGTATCAGTTTGTGTTGAGCATCGAATGGAGGAAGCAGAAATGGAGATCAATGCCTCCAAAAACCATAAACTCACCAGAACCCTAGAAAACTCACTGCATGGCCGAATCCATTTACTGAATCCGATGGTGAATTTCGATTTAAGGGATGTCTTGGATGAGGGGCCAATAGTCGCCACCGAGGTTTGAGCATATATCTTTCAGAATCTCGCATCTTTCTATCGTCAATCGTTGGAGGGAGGGAGGGAGGCCATCCTCTGGCAAGTACCTCAACTTCGGGCAATCTTCGATCCATAACTGTTGGAGAGAGGAGAGACGGTTGCGAAGACCGCTCGACAGTCTTTCCATGTTCTTCATATGTGAAATATCAAGAGTGGTTAGAGAGGAAGGGAAGAGAAGACTCCACGCATCCTCCTCGTTCTCCTCCGAAGGAAACCTCACCTTCTCTCCCTCCCCTCCCATTTGAATAGAAGAAAGATGAATTATGATCATTGACAAAGAAGTCAGATTTAAATTTATTATAATCTACAAGGTTCATTCAAATTTAGTTGTCATATTGGCCAACTCGAAAACATCTTAAATCCTATTTTTTGCATCTTTACAGTAGCTGCTGTTGTTGGAAGTAAGAAAGCTTCTTCGTTTGACTTTCAATATAGACCTCAATAATTGACATCATGACACAGATTAATCTTTTAGAGTAGATCACCAGAAAAACAGTTTAGAGCATATCAGTACACCAACCAAAACAAATAGCCTTTTATTTTTTTATTTTTTGTTTTTCTTTTGTGAAGTTGCATATCAGTACACCAACATAAGCACATCATTTGCCTACCTCAACAGCGTTTGCATTTGATCCTCCTGAGAGATTTTGCCAAAAAAAGATGACAGTCGGATATTTTGCAAAACGAGCACAGTTGAGAGAATTCAGGTCACTGAGCTAGGGCATGAAAGAAAAGACATTTAGAAGAGAAAACATAACAGACGCTGAAATTGCAGAAAAATATCAATATAATAGCAACAATTCTTCTTGATTCTCATGCAAAGCATGGTGCATTTTCATAAGTGGAAAGATAAGCGATTTTTGGGCATCAAACAAAGTTCAAGATATATCATCAATCCAGACAGGCACATCCACGCATCACAATTCCAGCACTGTGAGCAAGTCCAAGTATTATTTGTTTCGAGGAATTGTCACTTGCATGAAACAATGGTCGGTTGACTTCCTGTACCACGCTAGCATTATAACCATTTCATTGTGTGCTTCCTTGTCAAACAAAACAGAGCAACCCAAATATCTAGCCAGCTTGTGCCAAATTATGAGAAACTTGTCCATGGAAACATATGAACTTTCTAGCATTGAGTTGAGGATTCGTAATAGAAATGGATTCTCGAGCAGCAGCAGTAGCTAAATGACAAGTGTGCAAGAAAGAAAGAAGTCCGAATCATTACCTGAAGAACAAAAATTAGACATTGGATAGATATCTTCTCATTGGATCCGAACTCGATCAACTACAATGAGTCGGATTTCTTGGATGAGGTGCCAATATGCCGAATACTAGCTGTTTGAAAGTGGAGAGATGGCCGCAAAGACCACTTGATAGTCTTTGCACGTTCCTCATATTTCCCATCCAAAGGGAGGTAAAGATGAAGGAAACAGAATACTCCACGCTTCTTCCATCCTCTACTTTTGATAGTCTTTCCAGATTCCTCATATTTCTCATCCAAAAATCTGAAACAAGACTATCAATTAGTCCTAAATAAAACTCCTAAGAATGATTGCCTACCCCTATTGGTATATCTGGAAAGCTTGAACTTTTACCCATAAATCACTAGATACTGAAACTGTCACTTGTACAGGTTAGAAAAGTTCTTTTGGAATGTGTTGCAGGTAAAAATGTAAGCTAAGTCATGATTCGGTGGATGAAAGGCAGGGTGCATGAAGTAAACCTGAGCTAGGTTTTGTGAAGATTAACTGAGATGGGTCTTATTACGTAGAATCCCCAAAATAACATCCAAAGAGTAGTTACGGCGAATGATACTCCCTCCCCTTCCCTCTCCTACACAGGAAAAATAATATGTAGGAATGCTTCAAATGTTGTCAAGAGATGGAGTGGGTATTTGAATAGAAGAAAGATGAACTTTAATCTTTGACCAGGCAATCTGTTTGTAAACTGGTTTTGATGTGCAGGGTTCATTCAGAATTTATCTGTTATATTTGCATATTTAAAACCTCCGTTTTCAAACTGTTCTTCCATCGATACAGTAGTTGCTATTGGAACAAAGAAAGCTTCATATTCTGAACATTGACCTGAACATGTCAAAGGATATTATCTAATGGATTCAGATATTTATATAGATTATCATTATGGTATTTTTCTGGCTAGACAAGGCCTACATCATAGTTACTAAAAGCAATGTTGTACTTAGAGTTGGAAGTACAAATTTTTTGTTGGCCATGGAAATATTTCACATGTAATTCTCCTAAACAGTACCAAACAACAAAAATGGGGAAAAATGTTTTCGTAAATCTGACTTCTTATAACATAGACCCTTAGTTGCCTCTAAAGCTATTGGCAAATGATTCTGCATACTCAATGTCAAAAACTTAGACTCATCCTTCCATGGGCCCTAATCAAGTTTAAATGACAAATGAGGGCCTCTGTACCTGTGAGTACGTCCTGTGTATCAGCAGCCATCCTCTCTTCGTCCATTTTAGCTTTCCATGTGTAGCTAAGCCTCATTTTCAGTTCTGTAAGGTAATGTGACCCTGGTGAACCACTCTTTGCTAATGACAAGAACTAGGCCACCTGATTCTATGAGGACTGAAGTATCTTCTTATAATCCAGGAAATTCCATGGAAAGGCGCTGGCTTGCCTTGAGAAACCACCCAGAGCTCGTCCACGCTTGTAGATGTTAATCTTGACTAACCTTCTAATCAAGGCAAAAAGAGGGCTATTAGCTGTGAATATGATCCATCGTTGGTCAAATTGAAGTACTTTGGCAAGGAAATCGATCTCACCATCACAATTCCTCCTTGGAACAAGACCAGACCTTGAATGAGCGCCTCAACTGTCCAAATCCTACGGTTGGGGATAGCAAAAAACGCAGAATCTTACTCATCTATCCTTAAACAAGAAACTAACAATTTACAAAGATATCACTTTAGTAGTCACCGATCACTAAAGCAGAACTTAAACTTCACATTAATAAACAAAAAAGGTCCGCATCAATTATGTGCAATAATGCCTATACGCACAGATATCGGAACTAACCTGCAAATCAAGGCGACTAGAGGGCTATCAGCTGTGAAGATGATCCATCGTTGGTCAAATTGAAGTATTTTGACAAGAAAATCAATTTCACCATCAGAATTCCTCCTAGGAACAAGACCAGACCTTGAATGAGTGTCCCAGCCGCATCCGAATCCTACAGTTGTGGATAGGCAAAAAGAGCAGAATCATACACCCAATCATCCTTGGACAAGAAACTAACAATTTACAAAGACAATTCTTTAGTAGTCACTCGTCATTAAAGCAGAACTTAAATACAACAATTATAAACAAAAAGAGGTCCACATTAACTATGTGCAGAGCCCAGGCACAAATATCGTTACTCTAATACGAAAAAACTGATCATGCTAGCATAACTGTATTATTCCGAATATTTTCCAAGTTGGAACAATTAGATTGGTTTCTGTTACATTATAAGTTAGATGCATGATGAGAGAGGCTCCCTGTAGCTGGGACCACTGATTGGTTCTACTGTAAAGACTAGATTCCAATAAGTTCATTAAGTGCAAGAACAATAACAAGAGAACTGAAAAAGTAATCGAAGTCATGAGGTGGAGAGAAATAAGTAACCTTACCAGATGATTGGATGGCTCATCAAGCAAAACTATGTGAGGTTTCTTGAAAGTTATCTTAGTAAGCCGTAAGTAATAGTTCCTAACCCAACAGAGATCAAGACCCAAACAGAAGGTGGTTTATGAATATCATATCATGAATTCGAGTTGTATTGAAAGCTTGGAGCCATGAGCTGCCCCAGATAGACTGGTTAGTTCTACGAAGGATCATCAACAACAAAAAGAAGGTTTTCGATGATAAAGAAAACTGATGAAAAAAAAAATTGCATCCCCATTTTCCACAATCATATCACAGCATCCAGATAACTAATTGTGTTTTCAGATTTTGAGAGAGATCATTATTATTTAGATCATAATCACTAGAAGAAACTTTAGAACATATCAATGCACCAAATAAAATTAAACCTTCTTCCTTTTTTGTAAATTGTAGAAAATGACACAAAAACACCGACCAGCATTAGCCCTACCTCAACAGCGTTCCCAAGTGATCCTTCCATGAGATTTTGCCAATACAGATCACAAATAGTATCTCCAAAACAACAAGAGCGAATGAACTTAAGGGCACGAAGAAAAAGATGTTGGGAAGAGAACATACAACAAACGCCGCAGTGGAATTTGATTGTGGAACGCTATGATTCTTGGTGAATCTCACGCAAAGCATAATGCATTTTCATTCACGGCTTGTATGGTGGGTCAGGGTCACTCGAGTGCAAAAAATAAGCAAATTTTTTTGGGCATCAAGCAGAGTTGAACATATGTCATCAAGAGGGAGGCAGCACTATTGGCATTTCGTCCTACAGTTTATTGTCCAACGAAACAGAGCCGAGCCAGAACAACGAGAACACCCTCCCCGAATATCAGTTTGCGTAACACATTGAATTGAGGAAGCAGAATCCAAAATTGATGATGCCTTCAAGACCAAAGGACTTACCCGAACCCTAGAAAAAGAACTGCAGATGGAAGAAGGAATAGCGAAATCACAGCAAATGAGAGCGAAAGTGGATCGATTTCACTTCATTGGATCCGATGGCCATAAATTTCGATGTAAGGGATGTCTTGGATGAGGGGCCAATAGTCGCCACCGAGGTTTGAGCATCGGTCTTTCAGAATCTCGCATCTCTCTATCCACAATTGTTGGAGGGAGGGAGGGAGGCCATCCTCTGGCAAGTACCTCAACTTCGGGCAATCTTCAATCCCTAAACATCTGAGAGAGGAGAGATGGTTGCGAAGACCGCTGGACAGTCTTTCCACGTTCTTCATCCGTCTAATATCAAGAGCGGTTAGAGAGGAAGGGAAGAGAAGACTCCACGCATCCTCCTCGTCGTTCTCCTCCGAAGGAAACCTCACCTTCTCTCCCTCCCCTCCCCTCCCATGCTCCTTCCGTCAATTCGCACACTCTCGAGGGAAGCGAGCATGTGTAGGCCCCATTCTCTCATTGGCTGCTTCAGGTTCTCGCACCCCAAAAGGCCAAACGACCGCAAATTGGGAGGCAAATCCCCTTTGGGGAAGGATTTGATATTTTCACAATCCCGAATAAAGATAGAAAAATGACAGGGTGATGGGAAGGGGAGGGAAGTCCTCTATCTCCAATGCTAGACAGTTACTTATGTTCAAACGAGTGAGATGGGAGAATGTGTGAAAGTATTGTGGTAGGCTTTCCAGATTCTCACACTGGTAAATCGTAAAATTTTCCAGCGATTGTCCCACGGTGATCTCTTCCAACGACTCTACTCCCTTGCACTCTATAATTGTAAGTCCCTTCAAAGCTGCAAGTCTACCCTTGACAAACGAAAAGGAGGTCAGAGCATCACATTTACCTATTTCAAGATATTCAAGTTGAGACATCGTGTTATTACTGCTGGGGTCATCTGGAGGAATGGTTTGTCCCACGAGTTTTGGACACTCATAAATGTCCAAATATCTGAGTGTATCCATCTTGCTTGGAAGCTTTTCTAAGCTTGTGCAATCCCTCAATTCCATCCTTGCAAGGTTGCAGGGCAGCTTTATTAGTCCTTCTCCTGCCACAAAAGATATGAATCGAGGACAACTTGCGATGGCTAATTCCTGGAGGCAAGCAAGATTAAGCATTTCATTTCCATCTTGCCACAAGTACTTTAGCTTGTCACACCCTATTATATGAAGCTCTTTTAGCTTGACCAAGCAGCTCATAAACCCATGATCAAGGCAAACAAGCTCGGCAAGATTTTCAATTCTGAGAATAGTCAAAGAAGTTAGGTTGACCAAGCTCTTTAATATCTCCTTGTTACAATCCCCCAAGTATAGCTCACGGAGAGATGGAAGACAAACCTCATTGGTTGAATTATTCAAATGAGGGCATGAATGAATTTCGAGCTTTATGAGACTATCAAGTTGACAAGGCAATGTCCCGACCAATGAAGGACAACTCCGGACAACAAGATGCTGAAGACAAGGGAATGGGACTTCTTCTTTTGGGCCCCCGGCGTAAGGAAACCAATCCTTCCATGCCAACATCTCTTTTAACTTCAAAGTTGTTAAGGATGAGAAAGGCCTTCTACCTCCATAAAATTCGGAGCCTATCATTTTCACTGCATGTAGACCTTCAAGAGACAATTCCTTAAGAGCAGGTAGCTGTCCAAGTAGGGGTAGTGATATAACATTAGGACAGCCTCGTAAGCACAAAGACACTATCTTTGAATAGGATGAACCATCTAACCATGATGGAAACATTGCACCACCATAATTCAAAATAGTGAGATTTTCAAGATTAGTGTGAGGTCGCAGAGAGTTAAGCACCTGAGCATCGCGCTTATGATTCAGGAGATTTCCCGAATGTTCATCCCAATGCAAGGATAAGTTGGTAAGGCCTCGCTTTCGAAGCAAATTAGCATCAACTGCATCTCTAACTTCTTCCACCTTTTGCAATTCTGATATAAATAATTCTCCTTGAAGATGCGGCAAGTTCTTTAACTCCTCCAACCGCGACCCTTTCTTTGGTCCAACCATAAACTTGGACAAGATAGTAAGATTCTTCAAATTACCGATACCCAATGGCATCTCTTTTAGACTCCCGGTATCTCTAATATCAAGAAATTGTAAGCTGACCAACTTTGTGATTTCTTGAGGCAATTTTGAAAGGTTTTGACAACCTCGTAAGATCAAAGCTTGTAATTTGCACAAGCCGACAATTGACTCAGGTAGCCTTTTAATTTTAGTAAATGAGAAATTGAGATACCGTAGATGTTTTAAATCACCAACACAATTCGGCACCTCCACGATGTCACAATGGCATACTGAGAGCACTCTCAAGTATTTCAATTCCGTTAACAAGTCATGTAGCACCTTGTTGGAAATAGATATAGAGCCCCCTTCAGATCCAACACGCACTAAGATTAAACTTCTTAGTACCTTCATTCGGTGATATGCTCTCATGCATTTTGATGTGACATACCATGACGAGATGAATGATGCAAAACGAGTTTTTTCAATAGATGATACATCATGTTCATTAGTCGTCAGCTGAGACTCCATTGAGCTAAAGCAAGTCCCACCCGCAATTGACTTTGCCAAATCATTCAAAAGATCATGCATTAAAAACTTAGATGCATCAACACTTGATTGTTGAAGAAATGATCTGGATACTAACTCATCAAAGTGATTCCGTCCATATCTCAAGATATTCTCCTTTGCGTTTTGTCCATCTATAAAGCCCTCCGCTATCCATATGAGTACCAGCTCATCCCTCTCAATTTCGTAATCCTTGGGAAATACAGCACAATAAGCAAAACATCTCTTCAGATACGAAGGAAGATGGATATAGCTCAATTTCAAAACTGGGATTATCTCATCATTCTGTGCCGTCGGAAGATCCCATATTTTGTTATTTAAGGTATCTTCCCATTCATCGGTATTCCTTTTATTACGTAGGACACCGCCCAACATCTTCGCTGCCAAAGGTAAACCTTTACATCTTTCAGCTATTTTCTTGCCTATTGTTTGAAAATCTGGGTGGCTCTCAAAATTTGTTGCTCCAAGAGCATGAAAGGCTAATAAGCTTATACAGTTATCAAGGGACAAAACCCCTAAAGGATACGGAGAAGCTCCTGTTATGGACACAACAGTATTGTTGCGAGTTGTGACAATGATCTTGCTTCCCTTAGCCCCCGCTTCAAATGGCTTTAAGAGGGTAGTCCATTTTTCATACTTCTCATTCCAGATATCGTCTAAAACCACAAGAAACTTCTTCCCGGATAGATTGTCCTTCAACTTAACTTGAAGCACGTTAAGATCTTCACCCTCGTAGGACAACCCGGTGATCGACCGCAAAATAGTCTTTGTTATGTCAAGAATATCAAAAACATCTGACACACAAACCCATGCTCTCCTCTCGAAACAGCTGTATACTCTGGCATCATTATACAGTCGCTGAGCCAATGCCGTCTTTCCAACACCGCCCATCCCAACTATGGGGACTATGCTTAGTAAGGCATCATAATTTTCGACCTCACGAATCAATATTTCGAGTATCTGTGCTTCTTCCTTCTCCCTGCCAAAAAACCGAGGCTCCGATAGAGAAGTGCTAGGATCCCTTTTATAGGTGTAGTTGGATCTATCCACAACATTCTCTCTCAAGCTTAAACAAGCCTTCTCGGTGACAATCGCTCTCAACCTGCCATTGATCTCTTGTACCTTGGTTTCAAACTCGAGCCATCGCGGGTTTGGATTTGATCCAAAGGATTTATATAGGCCAAAGAAAGAGAACTTCCTTTTCACCTGACCTCTGCTTGTGCTGGATTCTGCCTTCGACTTAGCCTGATTGGCTTCGATCGTGAACTCATCGAGCAAGTCTTCCATGTCATAGGCCAAGTCCCTAACATCGTCCAGCCACCGCTTCACTAGAGGGTTACCGCTGAGTTGCTTGTCCTCTGCATCAGCCAGCACTGCATTGATTGTGACCAGCATCTCCTTCCACTCAAGCAGGGCAGTGCTGATTCCTTCCGGTTGTGCATAGCCCAATGCATGAGAAGCCAACTTGTCGAAAAGGACCTGAAAGAAGGAACCCAAGAAGGAACCCAAAACGATCTCTCCAGTGGCCATGGGTGAATCGGTCACTGTACAAAATAGCAAAGGTGTCATGGAGAATCAAAGTAAAAATGAGCTAATGGAGAGAGAAAACTATGAAGTCCAGGAAGACCAAGACGTTTTCTTACCAAAAAGATTAAAAAAAGCCAAGACTTTCAAGGGATGCACACCAAAGGTTAGACAAATCAAAATAAAATAATTTTTGTCCACAAGTGCTTATTTCGTCAATTGTTCTACTTTTTCTTCAGATCGACACTTTTCTCGCGGGCATCCAAAACAAAGGATAAAAGGTGATTTTTCTTCGTATGACCAACTTAGAGCGCACGCGTATATTCGTCAAAAACTTCATTGCGTACATGTGTTTTGTTGGCTTTTCTCGCACCGTATATTATCAGTATCCTTATGATTTCAATGTCTTTGTTTTCTACTTTATTGGTGAATATGCAATCAATGTAGGCTTTTACGTGGTGGTTATAGTGCTGAAAATTCACATATATTTAAGATATAAGAAGATCATCGATTCCTCCTTCAATGCGAATGAGTGTGTAAAGTCATCAAAGACGGCTAACTTTGTCAACTCAGTAAGGAGAACAAAGCACATGCTTCGGGCTAAGCAAAAAAAAGGATCAGGCACACCAACTAATCCATTATGCAAGTTGCTTTATCTTACTCTGGAAATAGTGAACCTGTCACATATCACCCACTGACAATATGTAATCTACTTCAAATTATACTTTACGCTTCACACTAATAAACAGGAAAATCATGTTAAAAAAGATTGCGATTCTCCTGCCATCCTTGATCCTTTACTTCTACCTCAACAACCTTCAGCAGATGATTGCTACCCAACAAATATAAGAGAGTTCTTTTAGGAGTGTACAATATAAAATGAAAACTTGGGCTTTTTAGTATTGAACAATATGCGAAGTTTGTTTGATACGAGGTTAATGCACATTATAAAAGATGAACAATCTCAAAAACTTTTCTGACGTAGAAATGCCTTTTTTTTCTAACAAAACACAAGTCCATGCGTGTACTTTTTCTAACAAAGCACAATTTTGATTTTAATAATTCAAAATTTAACTTCAACCCAGACAACTGGACATTTTTCTCTGTCTTGAAAGAAAATACATGGATTAGTTTTCTTGCACTGAACTATCATTGATTTTCGCACGATGAAACCAGTCGTCCACACACAACACCCTTGGGGCTTCGGCAGGAATTACTTCATGTGAAGTTTGAATTGCGACCGTATTGACTTGACTCGGTTGATTACACTAGCACACCTTAAAAGAATACTAAATCTCAAACACCTTATTAATTCATCTTACCCCTTTCGGTTGATGGTAAATCCACTATATCTATATAATAAGGATTTTTTTATTATAAGAGCGAATATACGAGAAGACACAACAAAGATTTCAGAAAGAATAGGTGGTTGCCCTCGTTTAATAGATGCCAATCGGATGCTTTAGGTAGCAAAGTTCTGGCTACATCAATTTGAGGGAAAAACATAGCAAGTAGATAGATATCTCTTAGCTGTTTCGAGTAGACTTCCTGGAGCAGACTGGTGAACAATATGAGATCAACGACAGCAATCTAGCAAGCACAAGCACTAGGTTCGGACGAGCAAGAGGAGAACACTGTTGAGCAAGAGGGACAAGAATGGATTATGGCGAAGTCAAGTGATAATGAGCTAATGGAGAGAGAAAACTATAAAGTTCAAGAAGACCAAGACTTTCACGTACCAAAGAGATGAAACGAAGACCAAGACTTTTAAAGATGCACAAAAAAAAATTAGAGAAATCAATATAAAATACATTTTGTTCACAAGTGCTCGTTTCGTAATATTTAGAGAATATTCTTCGTAGACTTTATTGGACACCATGTGCTTTTTGTCCGGAAAGATGTGCTCTTTTGTCTGGAAAGCGAAGCAAAAGTAGACAATTTTCACGCGTTACATGTGAAGCGAAAGTGAAGCACTTTCAAGAAAAGAGTGCTAATGGGAAAGAAACTTTAATAAAATCCAGGAAGACCAAGACTTTGCAGGATGCAAATTGGGTTTGATGCTTCACTTTTTGCATCCCTCTCCTTCCACCCCTATTAGAATTTCCACGCATTACATGTAAATTTAACAATACTACAATTTTCGTTCGACTCTTTTCACGTTTATTTGTATTGGGTTTCTTCATTCATTAATCTCTATTGTACTTGTCTATTAATTTTATGTCTAGGTTTTCATTTATGTTTACAAGTTTAAGTTTGATAAAATTAAAAGGCATAAAGAAAAGCGAACAAGTAAAAACAGCAAAATACTGAAAAAGAAAAAAAAATGAAGGAATGGGGCGAGAGAGAACGCTGCTGTTCCCACGGCTACTGCTATGTTGCCGTCAGCACCGCCACTAGGGCAACTCATTCCAATGCCGCTGCCATCGTCAGCCGGTGAAAACTAGCCAGACCAGCTATCACATCCAAATACCTTTAACTACCAAATGACTGACCCAACTTGATCTAGAGGGGAATTCACACCATAAATAATGAATCACGATTTCTCATGTGCATCATCAAAGTTGGATTTCATGTGAAGTCCACCTCATCCAATAGTAGATAAGTCGGGCTCACATGTATCGGGTTCTTTTAGTATCTTTCCCTCATCCGTGTCTAAGACTGCCTGTAGCTACCATGACCCCATCATAACCTCCATCATCGTCTTTGGCGAGGCCACCACTGGCCTCTGGTCTTGAGTGCCACCATCAACGTCGCTCATCTCTCTTCGACCCTCTCTCTCTCTGGTTGCTTGTTATTGCCAAGGTCAAACAACCACAGACCAGGAGTGATTGACCTTAATTTGAACTCTTTATGAGATGGCATCATAACGAGCATGAAGGTGGAGAGAAAGCGGGTGGAAAGAGGGGATTGTCTGAAAGAGAGAATTGAGATTAGAGGGAGAGGGACAGAGATGACGTGGATGATGATGGAGGCGAGCACGGTGGTAGTGTGCACAACTCTAAGGTGGGAGCATTCAGTGGACACATAACATATATTTAACAGTTGGAAAGTGTTACAAAGTCAAAGACAAAAACTCAATCTTATAACTGGAGAGATGTCACATCTATATAAAGAGTATATAAACCTCATTATCAAGCGATGTGGGATATTTCAATACATTCTCTCATATGCAAGCTGTAACAGGAGTGGCATGTGGAATTTGACTAACATAGTGAACGCATACATGGAATGGCAGAACCTCGCTCTAATAAACTTATTGTCAAGCGATGTTGGATATATCAACAAGTTAAGAACAATGTGAAAAAGATAGATATGAAATTTTTGTATATCTTGATGTGTTCCGCTTAAAGAGAAGGCGAGCCTATTTATAGGTTTTATATGATTATGTAAATAACATATCAATTAAGGATATACACAATCAAATGAAGATATGCAGAATCTCCTAGAAATATGCACCTTCACGAGAGAAATGGAAAATCAAAGGAAATATCATGAGTATCTCTAACATCCCTTCAAATTCAAGGTAACGTAGAAGAAGTGAACTTGAGTTTAGATAAAAGATCCGAAAAAAAGCCTAGTTGGATAGCTGAAGCGATTCGGTGTGCTATACAAAGAATCGACTGACGTTGACATGGCTATTGTGTGTTGTCGCGGTTGTTGTGCAAGCTATGCGATAGGAGGCTATTGTCGTGGCAGGTGGCTGCCGTTATGTAGATGGTTGTCATCACCACAGGTGGCTATAGCCTGCCATTACGCAGGAAGCCGTTGTTGTGACATGAGGTAGTTGTTGCGATAGGAGGCTATTGTGGTTACTATGCATACTACGTGGCAATAGAATATGTTGATGTGGCTATCATATGTTGAGGATTGATGTTACTTCTTGAACTTTTATTTTGTTAGGGTCGTTAACCTTGTTACATTTTTTGTCAGCCTGTGCAATGCATATGCCTTTAAGGAGTAAATATGTATGTTCATCTCATTTTTTGATAGAAATCTCTCTTTTGTCCTTGATTTCGATAAAAAAAAATGAAAAAAAATGGGGGAAAATTTGACTAAAATTTTATAATCAGAAAAAAAATATATTTTATGATAAGAATTAAAAAAATTGATGAAAATATTAATATAATTATAAGATGTTTTAAAGAAAAATAAACAGAATTAAGTAAAAGGAAAAAAAAGGCCTAACTAACAAAGCAGAGGATACTAATTATGTACTTTCAATTAGTGATTAATACAAAAGATGACTGATCAATATATTTTAAAAAAATCACTTTATATTTCAGTTTATCATTTCCTTTCATGAGTTGAAGACATAATTTCCTTTTATAACTCTTATTAAAGATCTTGTTAATCAATAATTATTACATTTATTAAGCGTTTAAGTGTACATAAAGAATAACCAAATTTTGTCATTTCACCTTCTTGTTATTGAGACATTTTTCTTTTTTTATATGTGTTTTTTCATCTCATTTTTTGAATGAAATATCTCTGTTACCTGATTTTTGGTAAAAAATATAAAAATAAAGAACACAAAGAAATATAAACTAATATTGATATCCGATAAATAAATATCAATAACAATAGTTTTAACAAAAATTACTCAAGTTGATGAAAATGTTAATAGCATCAATAAGATATTTTAAGAACAAGAAACACAATGTCGTAAAAAGGAAAGAGACCTTAATAACAAAATAGCAAATAACAAATTGGATACTCATGATGCATTTTTAAATGATTAATTAATGCAAAGGATGATTGATCAATAAAAATTATTAAAATGATTAAATCATTTCCTTTTATGATTTGAAGACATTATTTCGTTTTATAACTTTTTTTAAAATATTTTTGTTAATTGATAGTTTTTACATTAATTAAGCCTATGAATATACATAATGGGTAACCAATTTTTCCCTTTTCATTTAGTTTGTATTTTTTCTTGAATATCTTATTTTGCTTTATTAAAGTGGCTACACTTATCAAATTTTGTTCAATATTATTATTAGTACTTATGCTTTCTATTATTAGTATTTTATACGGTGTAATTTCTCCCATTTTCTATATTTTTCTTTAAATTTTTCAGCAATTGTGGGTACAAGAGATATCTCCTTAAAAAATGAGGAAATTTCCAAAAAAGGACCTAAAGTGGATCTTATTTCAAATAAAGATATGAAGTAGTTATATCAGTTTCAAATAAGGACTTAACTTTCTAAATGGTCAAGGCATTTTCATGCTTTACCTTGTTTGAATTTTTCCCCTTTTTTCCTTTTTCTTTCTTTTTTTTTTCTTTTCTAATTGGCGATGTCCGGAGAGGGCTAGGTGAGGCGACCCTCACCCAACCCTCTGTAGGCAACATCGATAGCTAGCTAGCTACTAGCAAAGAAGAAATGAAAAACCAGAAAAAGGAAAGAAGAAATGAAAAACCAGAAAAAGGAAAGAAGAAAGAATAGAAAAAAGAAAAAAGAAAAATAATTTAAACTCGGCTTGGGTTGTCCTATACCCACTACGACTTCTCGCTCCTCGTTTCTTCACCTCTGCCCCGGTCCCGTTCGCCTGGCTATCTCACATCCCACCTTTGGCTTTATCTTGAAGCCGGCCCGCCCGCACCGCCAAAGTACCGTTGAACCCATATAGAGATCCAACCCGTTCTCTGTCCGCATAGCGATACCACGCCATACGGATGAGACACCAAGTCCATTAGGCCCTCATCGAATCTCGCAAGCATCATGATTTGGTGGTGCGCGCGGCCTTCTCCGGTATCCGTCACGGTAAGCACTTCGGCTCTTTGCTCCACGGAATTGCCAACGCGGGCTGGGGGAGATGCCATCCTACAGACCTGAAAAAGGGGAAAACAACGTGGGATGAGTCGGGGAGACTCAGCAAGTAAACCTACTAATATCAAGCGAGGACGAGGGGATCGCCGTTAGCACAAGTCGGCCCTTACCGTACCTGCATTGATGGTAGATCAATAGCAAAGTTCATACAAGAGAACATCAAGCATGGCTATAACATGTGCACCTTACCAATCAAGTCTCGGTTCTATCTAAAAAACAAACGTCAAACACGAAACATGATTAACTCGAGAAATGAACCAACTACAACCAACCAAATGACCGAGAAACGGTCCAAGCAAACCGTGTCACAACGTATCACAACTTCCTTTCCCGATATTGGGAAGTTTACTTACACTAAACGAAACCAGAACTAGAGAGTAGAAAATGGATGGGAAAGACGACGGCCTCAGGATCTCGGCAACTCACTGTGTCGACCCCTTTCTTTTCTTTCCTTCAGCTTTCTCTCTCTCGGTTTTCTCTCTCTCTCTCTCTCTCTCCCTCTCTCTCTCAGTTTTCTCTCTTTCTTTCTTGGCCGGTTTGTGTGTGTAAAAAAGTGTGTCAATCTCTCTTCTAATGGCCTATATTTATAGAGGAAGTAGCTTGAAGTCTCGATGAGGTAAGCGCACGTGTCATGTAGGGCAATGAGGTAAGCGCACGTGTTATGTGGGGCGATGAGGTAAGCGCGCGTGTCATCCACCCATTAATGGCCTAAGTCCAAAAGTCAAGAATAATGATGAAAATGGCCAATTATTCTTCCTTTCTCTCTCCTCACCCATTGGCCATGGGTCTCTCCCTCCCTCCCCAAGCTGGCCGTGACTCCTCTCTCTCTCTCTTGGTCAATACTTGATGACCAAGGCTTCACAAAGGCTTCATAAAGGCTTGTGCAAAAGAAGGCCAAGCAATAAATGAGAGTAATGATGAAGATGATAAGGTTTGACTTAGTCAAAATTTATAGGCTTTCTCCAATCAAAGCATAAAATATCTCATTTGAAAGCTCAGAACGTATGCTTTAAATCATCAGAAGACATCAAGTCCAGATTCCTATGTTCTCGTATAGAAAATGCTAAATCTTTGAAATCTGACAAAACCGGACAGCTTTGCACTGTTCACGAAATCGGACTTGAAAATATAGTAGATGGACTCCGAAACTTCTCAAATTTAAATATGTCATAAACAAGGCCTTAACAAACATTTCTCGTGAAGAACACAAATTCGGAATCTTTCCATAAACACCATTTTTAGTAGCTCAAAAACAGACTAAAAACAGTTCGCTGAAACAGGACTCTGGTTTCTCAAATTAAGCTCTGTCTAGAATCCAATTGATCTTGAAAAATTTCCAAATTTATACACGTTATAGAAAAGGACGTTCTCAACAACTTTTGTGAAGGAAACTTTTTCAAAATTGACACAGAAAAGCTTGTAGAAAATAAATACGGTGTGAACATCACCGAAATACCCATTCTGGGCAGTTTCACAAGGTCCGAAAATCAGGCCATCGTACCACTCATATCAACTCTAAAAATTCTGAAATTAAAGTATGTAAAACTTCAAGATGTTTGGAACAACTTCCAAGAGGGAAGTGTTTGGAAATTCGGATCACAAAAAGTCTCTCCAAAAATAACAAGACGAAGGGGTACACAGGATCCAAAACTGGGTTTTCCAAAACAAGAGTAAAAATTAGTTCCGATTAGAAAACCACCAAACTTAAACCATAGCCATTTTCCAGGAATTGAAATTGAGGATGTGACATCGGCCGAGGCTGGCGAGCTTGTCCCTCACCTATTGCCGACCACCGGCCGTCGCCGTGGCTGGCCACTAGTGGGGGAAGAAGCAAAAATAAAAAAAAGGAAAAGGAAAAAGGAAAAGAAAAAATGAAAAATGAAAAAGAAAAGGAAAAAAGGAAAAGAAAAAATAATAAAATATGGTTTTTTAAATAAAAATAAAAATATTAAAATGAATGCACAGAGAAAATATGATTTTTCATACCAAACGATGAAAAATATTTTCTAGTTCATTTTCAGATTTTAGCCAAATATCAAAAAATATTATTATTTTCCTGAAAATATTTTTCAGAAATGTTATATTTTTCATGAAAAAAATGGGGCCTCAATTTTTTTTAAAATATTTATATTGCATGAAGATGTTTTAGCAATGCAATTTTTTAAAATAATTATCAGAAATAAGATTTTCTATATTTAGTTAAATGGGTCGGGTTGAGTCGGGTCGGGTATGGGTCAAGATTTTCGCCTTGCGATAACTAGGTTATAAACTGGTTAAATGAGTCAATTTGGATCGAACCATTTATGATCCGATCCACCTGTTTGACAGGTCTTGCAACCGTCGACGTCAGACTTTTATTTGTGACTGCCATGGCTACTTTATGCTATTATTTGAGATTGACATGGCTACTTCAGGCTACTATTTGGAATTTTCCCAAAAAATAAGATGAAATGTATACTTTTACACCTGGCAAGTCATCTGCACTACACATATCAACGAACAAAAATAACGTTGACCGATGGATATAACAAAATGAAAGTTCTAGGAGATATTGTGTAACAATTGAAAGTTTAAGGATAAACATGTACTATCCCCAAAGTTCAGGGGGATTTGGTTTGATTTCCCATTAAGAAAATGACTAGGTACAAAATTTAGCTAGATGGAATAATTAATATGTAATATTCTTGCTATTCCATAAGTACGCACTACAAAAACATCAGGCTCTACCCCCAAAAAATTATTCAATAAAAAAAACATTAAACCTTGTGGCTCCTTTAAACTAAGCAATGCATAAACATTATCCAGCTTTTGTCATTAAACTAAGCACTAACGTTTGCTAGATGAAATAATAAGCAGTATTCTGGCCCTTCCATCGATATGCACTAACAAAACAAAAGGCTCTACCAAAAATTTTATTAAAAAAACAAAAAAAAATAGAACCTGTTGGCTCATCTGGTGGGCTTAATTAGGCATCATATATTTATATGTATGTTTCTGGTACATAAGGGAAATGATATTCTAGCACTTCCCATTATCCTGTTTTTTCCATGGTGGCTCAGGATATTCTTACTCCATTGGCATTAACCGTTGTATTCGAGGTGATTGTCAATAGGGTTGGTAGAAATATTAGAGACAGGCAGGCAAAAGTTATCCGACAAGAATTTGGATATGACTGTCATTAAAAGATTCTGACTAATGAAATTTCTGATGCCGAAGGAACATTCTCAAGTTGAGGCAACGGGGGAAGATGACACCATCTTGTCCGACTCATGTTGAAGGAGTGAGCGGCTTGTGGCATTGAGATTTGTATTTTTCTTTCGAGACGTAATTTTAGTATGAGATGTATTTGTGTAAGTTTGCATCTTATGTGCGTATTTCGACCAACATAATTTGTGTGGTGTAACTTGATTTTATAATGAGATGTATTTGTCTAAGTTTGAATCTTATGTACTGTGTTTTGTATTAATATTCTTTTTGCAATTATCCCTACTTCGGACTCCCAATAAAAATCGCATTTTTGATTAATTTTAAATATATAAAAAAAATTAAAAGCCATGCCCGGACATAACGTGCCAGGGCCTAGCACGTGGGTTGGCACGGGCTTGGTTGGCCCCACGAGGTACTATGGGCCAATAAAAGTGTCGGGCTTTTATGGGCCGTGCGTGGGCTAGCCCAGGCAGGGCCCGTGGCCATTACCAATTGTAACACTTACTAAATAAGACTTCACTTCTTCGTTTTCTTTTGGTGGGTGCAAACATGCCATTAAGGATGCTGACATCCTGCGTGCCTTCAACTTGCGAAGGTTGGCTCTTGGTTCATAGGAAGGGAAGATTCAAGGTATATAAACATATCGAGACTTCGTTATTACCACGGCAGAGCCAGTAGGTGACAAGAAGAAGAATAAAAATGGGGGAGCTGGAGCAAATCTCCGGGGGCTTGCGAGAGCCGTACCGTGAGTTCCGAATCAGAGAAGGGGCACCGCCGAGCAGCACGGCACCGGGAGAGCCGAGATCCGATCGGGGCCGCGCCGGAGGGAGGGGGAGGAGCCGCCGCCCCCGCCGCCGCCGCCGCCGGAGGAGGAGGAGGAGGAGGAGGAGGGCGGCATTGCCGCGGAGCAGCAGCCGAGGAGGGAGGGGAGCGAGATTCGGGAGCCGGGAAAACCCTAGGCGGGCGGACGACAGGAGGGAAGGGGGGAGTGGGGGTTTGCGAAGAAGGAAGGAGAGAGGGAGAGACGGTGGAGTGGAGGAGAGAGTGGTGGTGGGTGTGTCCGTCCTGTCTGTCTCTCTCTCTCTCCTCTTCTTTCTTTCTTTTTTCGTTTTTTTTTTCCATGACTGAGGGATGGTGGTGCTCTGATTATTTTGAAGATGGTGGGGGCCCCACCCTGTCTGCCCTTCCTGTGGGACCCCCCCTTCCCCTACCTTCTCTCTCATCAAATCTCAGTCTTACTAAGAACTCAGAAGGAGAGGAGAAAAGTATTTGAATTAAATGGGCGAGGGTTGGGGAGAGACTGATAGAGAGAGAGAGAGAGAGAGAGCGACTATGAATATAGCACCTGACTGAAAATGAAATTTTAATATATCTATCTATATCAATCAAATAAATATAAATATAAAATTAAAATAGAGACAAGGGAGATGGGGAGCAAAAACTTTCAAAAAAGAATATTACGCGCGCTCCCTCCCTCTCTTCTTCTTTTCTTTTCTCTTTTTTTTTACACTTTTCTATTTTTCATTTGGAGGCACGCCCCCTGTATCTTTCGGTGTTAATTTTTATTTTTATTTTTCCGTCTCCTCGTCACCTAGGTAGCGAATGATAACCATTATGTTTCAGAATGAGCTTCTGAAACAGAAATAAATTTTTCTATTTCTGGTTCCAGGACGAGTTTCTGATAAAAGAAACCCGTTTGATAACATTACAAAATTTCTATTTCCTGAAACAAAAACCCGTTTAATAAACAACACAAAATTCTATTTCCAGGAACAAAAATCGATTTTTCTAGAAATGGAATAAAAATAATTAGAAAATCCAAAAAATTCCTAAAAATCTCAAAAAAATTCAAAAAATCCAAAAAAAATGAAAAATTCTAGAAAAATTCATCACAATTTCCAAAAAATAAAAAAAATTCAGATTTCGGGAAAATAGGAAATTTGTTGAATTTTTTCAAAAAAATCAAAAAATAAAAAATTTCAAAACTTCATAGAATGGCTTAAAATACCTGTGGCCACTCACTTTTAGTGAAATTTAATTTTTTTAGGTGCCCAAAAAATCAAAAATTTCAAAACTTCACAGAATAGTTTAGAATACATGTGGCCACCCACTTTGAGTGAAATTTAAATTTTTTAAGGTGCCCAAAAAAATTCAAAAACTCAAAAATTTCAAAATTTCACAGAATAGCTTAGAATACTTGTGGTCACCCACTTTGAGTGAAATTTTAATTTTTTGAGGTGAGAAAAAAGCAAAAAATAAAAAATTTCAAAACTTCATATAATGACTTAGAATATCTGTGGCCACCCACTTTGAGTGAAATTTAAATTTTTTTAGGTGCCAAAAAAAATAAAAACATAAAAAAAATTAAAAATTTTAAAACTTCACAAAATGACTTAGAATGCCTCTAGCTACCCACTTTGAGAGAAAATTAATTTTTTTTACATGTCCAAATAGTTTTTTTGATTTTTTTAATTTTTTTAGCACCTAAAGACTCAAGGTGGATGGCCACATGTATTCTAAGCAATTCTGTGAAGTTTTGAAATTTTTGATTTTTTGCTTTTTTTTCTTTTTTTAGTCACCTAAAACAAATAAAATTTCAGTTAAAGTTGGTGGCTATAGGTATTCTAAGTCAGTCTGTAAAGTTTTGAAATTTTTGCTTTTTTGTTTATTTTTATTTTTTTTCGGCACCTAAAAATAAAATTTCGCTCAAAGTGGGTGGCCACAAGTATTCTAAGCAATTCTATGAAGTTTTAAAATTTTTTATTTTTTTATTTTTTTTGCACCTAAAAAAATTTAAATTTCGTTTAAAGTAGATGACCACAGGTATTCTAAGCCATTCTTTGAAGTTTTAAAATTTTTGATTTTTTTGCTTTTTTTAAATTTTTTTAGGCACCTAAAAAAATAAAATTTCGCTCAAAGCGAGTGACCACAAGTATTTTAAGTCATTTTGTAAAGTTTTGAAATTTTTGCTTTTTTACTTATTTTTATTTTTTTTGGCATCCAAAAAAAAAAATTAAATTTCGCTCAAAGTGGGTGGCCACAGGTATTCTAAGCCATTCTGTGAAATTTTTTATTTTTTATTTTTTTCAGCACCTAAAAAAATTTAAATTTCTCTCAAAGTGGATAGCCACATGTATTCTAAGCCATTTTGTAAAGTTTTAAAATTTTTTATTTTTTGCTTTTTTTAATTTTTTTGGCACCTAAAAAAATTAAATTTTGCTCAAATTGAGTGGCCACAGGTATTCTAAGACATTATGTGAAGTTTTTAAATTTTAGATTTTTTTTTTATTTTTTATTTTTTTGGCATCTAAAAAAATTAAATTTCGCTCAAAGTGGGTGATCATAGGTATTCTAAGTCATTTTGTGAAATTTTGAAATTTTTGATTTTTTGATTTTTTAATTTTTTTCTGCACCTAAAAAAATTTAAATTTCGCTCAAAGTGAGTAGCCACATATTCTAAACTATTCTGTGAAGTTTTGAAATTTTTGACTTTTTGCTTTTTTTTTTCCCACTTCAAAGGTCGTGACTTCTAGATGAACATGTGTTTTGAAGAAAAGAGTTCTCTCATAAATGATTCTCATTTTTGGTCTAGAAATAGAAAACCTACTTTTTTTTTGTTCTGATTTCTGGTTCAGAATCGGTTCTAGAACAAAAAGTTGTTATAGAAATAAAAAAATAGAATTGCGTTTCCAAACAGGTTTCTAGTCCAAAGCTTATTTCTGGGAACAGAAAACCAATTCTTGACAGAACCAAAATGGTTATCATGCGCTACCCTACTGGCTCTGCCGTGATTGAGCTGATCGTTCTTTTTTTAATTTTTAATTTTTAAATTTTAGATTTTAAATTCTAATTTTTAATTATCTTTTTTATTTTTTTTCTTTTTTTCTTTTCTTTCCCTTATTACCTTCTTTTGTGGTTGGTTGCCGACCACGGCGAGCTCGCTCATCTCTGGCGATGCTTGAGCATCGCCGACCTAGCGAGGCCCAAGCCTTGCCACCCTCAGGCAACACTCGAGCTCGCCTGTGGCTGGCAACCGGCCGGAGAAGAAGGTAAAAGAGAGAAAGAAAATAAAAAAAAGAAAAATAAACAAGAAAAAGAAAAAAGTTAATAACAAAATAATTAGAAATCCATTTTAAAAAATAAAAAATATTAAAAGTAGTGTGTGGAGAAAAATCTTTTCCATACCGAACGATGGAAATTATTTTTCAGTTCATTTTCATGTTTTAGTCGAACACCAGAAAATAGTGTCATTTTTCTGAAATATGGCTTCATGGAAAATATTTTTCAAAAACGTTATATTTTTTGTGAAACGAACGGAGCGTGAATCAATGATTAGATGGGAAAATGCTGAGAATTCTTGACATGACATGCTATCTAATTCTCATTTAACAAAAAAAAAATTGAAACATAAATATCGTGTTTAATTGCATTATGAACTGGCTTCACGGTGACCACAAAGGGCCATTTCTTTCCCTCTTTTTTCTTTTTCATTCCTCGATAGAGTAACGAAAAGGCACAAAAGAATCTTCCTACGATGAACTCTTTTTATTAATAAATAAATCAGAAGAAACATTTTTATAATTAGCCATGTTTCCAAATATCTCGTCGACGTGTTATTTTTTTTCTAATTTTTTATTTGGACTAAGCATATCTAATATCTCCAATGTCCAATTATTCTTGCGGGCCATTAGATTCAAGTTCACAAATAAATTTGATCACTTTTTACGAATAAAATATAACCCAAACACATTATTAACTAATTATATCCAAAAGTGAAAGATTGAGCAAGAATAAAAGTGAGTAGAGGACGACATCCACGTCCAATTTCTCATGATAAGGCTCTCTTTCAGCAAGCTATTTTCCCGTGCTAAAAGGAAAAAGGAAAAGTTCCAAGTCACATCCCTCTTAGTACGGCATAATTACAATTTACCTCGGGATTTCAAAAATTTGCATTTTGGATCCCCGTAACTAAATTCTCGCTATATCCTTAGGCTAATTATAGTTCTACATTTTATGAATTTGACTGTGTCTACCTGGAAATTTATGGGGAAAATGTGATAAACATCAATGCTTGTTAGAAATAGGGCACGCGAGAGTCATCGAAAAGAGTTGGCTTGGTGGAGAGAGAAGTATGTCGAGAGTGGGGAGTGAGTAAGCAGCTTAATTTAGTTAAAAGGAGTCCAATTTGTTTAATAGCCTTATTGGTACCAATGTTAAAGAGAGCAATTTCTCTTCTTCTTCTTCTTCTTCTTTCTTTTTGGACATTTTGCAATTACAGTGTCAAATCCAATTGCACAAATCATGATTTTTGGAAACCTGGGTGTGAATTGCGAAACATAAATATGCGCATGCAATAAGAGGTAAATCCTAATTTTTTCTTGCAAATATTAAAATAGGGTGAGGTAGAAATTGCAATCGCCCACAAAATTGAGGGAGGAAATCTTCTTTCAAGACAGAATTTTGACGGATGGTAAGCAATTCTTACTATTTTCCGATTTTGAGATAGAGTTCTATGCTAAAAAATTATGTCGGGGTCACCTACCCACGGTGGTTCATCAACTCCACCGCCAAGAACACCGATTAGGTGGTTGTCTACCCCAGGGCCAACCACTCCATTGTATCCTTCGACTTAAACTTCTGTTATATAAACCAAGCTACCACCATTAAATTGAACTTCGCAAAATCCTTTGCTCCATACCTCGCCATCTTCTTTGGCCTTTCCTTCTTTCTCATATCAGAAAACGTTTTCTAATTTTCTATCCAAACAGCATAGGATAATTTTTCGGTTTATTTTCGAGTATTAACTAATGCCGGAAGTACTATAATTTGTTTTGGAATTAACTTTGAAAAAACTATTTTTCGAAAACACTAAATTTTCCATGAAACAAGCATAAGCAAATTCCCTAGTTCGTTGAGAGTTCCTTGCTTCAAGCAGTATCAATAGTATACTTGGAAGTATTACCAACTCTAAATGGTTCAGTAAAAGAATAAATCATATATTTGAAAAACAAACTAAAAAGCACTATTGTGCCACTAAAAATAATACTAAGGCCCTGGACCTTTTTCCTTGATTCCCTGTTTTTGGCCTATCGCATGCGTTGATATGATATGTCGTTTGAATCATATTCATTGCATCAGACTCTTCAAGTTCCACCAAAAGATTGATATGTGGCTTGTGAGATGGTAATAGGAACAAATAAAAAATCTGAAATGAGAAAGTCGTGTCGCCCCCGGTAAATATTATAACGTCACGCGAAATAAACAATTACAAGAGCAGTCAGACAAATAAATTGTATACATACTCATCCAACCGCATCCAAAAGTCCACAAGATGGAAATGGATTGCAGAAGCACGTCCATGGAAAAAACACGAACTGTTTAGCATCGGAGTTGAGGAAGCGGAATGGAAACGCATTCCGGAGCAGCAGCCGTAGCTCAACGTGGAAGAAAGAAGTTCGAATCATTACCTGAAGAACAAAAATTAGACAGTGGAGAGAAATCTTCTTATCAGATCCGGACTCGATCAAATTACGACGAGTGGAATTTCTTGGACAAGGTTGCCAATAGTCGCCACTAAGTTTCGAGCACACCCATCTTTATGCGAAATACTTTGGAGGGAGGGAGCAAAGCCATCCTCCGGCGAGTAGCTCAACTTCCGGCCGGCAACCTATTTTTGGCACGCGACTGTTTTCAAAGGCTGAATTTACCCCATAGGCTTCGTGTCCGCAGCGCTTGCTGTGGATCCGCGCTATGATTGGCTTATCCACCGTTGGAAGACAGCTCGCCGAATGATCGATGATGGACGGTGGCGATGGACTATCGCCTGTCTGATAATGTTGACTGCTCCCTTTGACCGGTCTTCCACTGCTGCCGCTCCCATCGGAATCTTTTTTTTTTTCATTATTTCATTTTAAAATATTATTGTTCCTGGGACCCACCCTTCTCTCCCCTAGATTTTAGGTTGGGGCTGGGGAATGTTAGGTGTCCGTACACGGGGCTCATTAAATACTTTAATAAAAAAATATCATTTTCAGTACACTTTCTAATAGTTATGGATAATCAATGTATGGAGAATGACAATATTTCTTTTTTTAAAATATGACTAAGAAATGATCTTAAAATAGTCGTTAACAAGACTTGAATACATAAGCTAATGATTGGCCATGTCAATGTTGGGCTTCGATTAGACGATTTTATCCTTCCCCACTCGATGACATCCATGGACCCCTCTAGTGCCTAGTCTCCTTTCCAAACCCAAGTAATGCTGAGTTTTGTACTCATGAAACCAATCATTGTGTACTAAATGTTTTCTGAGATATTATCTTTAATGAAAATAACGATGTTTAGCCGTTCATATCGGAGCCTTGGAAAGTAATATTTCTTGGGAATCACTCTTATCTTCCCTTGTTCATGGATCTCGTGATACGCGACTTGTTCATTGAAGTTCGATGCACCAATTTTAGGTTGCTCAATGTTATAAACACGTTCATGTTTTAACTAACATGCCATCCCATGGCACTTGTTAAACACTTCAATAAAAAATATCATTTTTTAAATATCTTCACCTCATATTATGTGTAATCAATGCATGGAAAATAATAATTTTATAAAAATATATATATGATTTGCCAATATTCTTGAAACACTCGTCGACAAAACTCGAATATTTAGGATAATCATTTGCAATTTACATGTTGGGCTTTGAATGAAAGATTTTATCGTTCTGAAACCCCCCCCCCCCCCCCATAGTGCCTAGTTTTCTTTTCAAATTGTTGAGCTTTCTACTTACCAAACCAATCACAAAGCACTTATGTTCTCAAGATGGTATCTTTGAAGAAAAATAATGAAGTTTGTTATATTTTGTCACGCTGTCATTGGATAGATAGATGACCTAACTTTTTGAGCCGACACAAAATTTTCTCTATCAAATATAAAAGATTTATTGGTCATAGACAAAGCAGTTAATTGTATTTCAACTTTGTGTTTTGCCATGCCCTTTTGTCATTGAAACTTCTCTGGTGTGGGACACGATCATAGCCATGTCTGGGCAGGGCTAGCTAGCTGTTCCTAGCACCTCTCTCTTCCTACATTTTCTCTCTTTGTTTTGTTCTAAATTTGCCAACGTGGCACCACATTGATGATGGGATAATCACCAAAAAGTCCTAAATCTATTGCGCTTGTGCCAATTCAGTCATAAATCTTTCAATTTGATCAATTTAATGCTAAACTTTTTGACAATTTACTAATGTAGTCCATCTGATCAATTTTGACAGGAAATCACTAATGTGATGTCGGTTGTCCTATGTGGCATGGCCGGCGCTGATGTAGACAGTCTTTTAATTTTTTTTGAGCCAGTGAGAGCTTCGCAGCCCTTGCCCAGATCTGGGTGAGGCTATGGTAAGCGCCGACCGTGTCACGTAAGATGGTCAGCGTCCACATCAGCAATTTTCGACTAAAATTGGCCAGATGAACTATATTGACAAAACAACAAAAAGTTTAGGATTAAATCTGCCAAATTGAATCGACTAGAAATTGAAAGGTATATGATTGAATTATTACAAATGCAATATATTTAGGACTCTTTTAGTAATTTTCCCCATTGATGACTCATGTGAAGATCGGTCACTTCATCAGTTTTGATGGTGTTAGTAATGCTAGGCACGGAAAAGCATTTTATTTGTACAAACTCATAGAGCTATAACATTACAATCGGGTTCACATTTCAGTGTTCAAACTGCAACCGACAAGGATGAATTGCGTGATGCACAGAAACAAAAGTAATTAAATTGTTGAAGTTTAGAGCTTTGGTCAGGCATGAAAGTCCTTTATATTTGGGTTTTGGTTCCGATGATAATAGACTGGGAAAACTACTAAAGAGCGGAAGTCTTCTTGGCATCAAGCGATTGTCAGACTACACGGTCGACTGAATATTTAATTTCTTCGACAAAACATTTTTTTACTTTTTGCTCCCAATGTTTTCAGAATCAATATATTTGCTCTCGCAAGAAGTAAAAAATAAAATAGAAAAAGAAAAATGACGGAGTGAAAAAGAATTAAAATCAGATTTTTTTCTAGCCCCTTTTTTGTTTATTTATAGGAGGGTGGTTATGTGTTTTGCATGGTGGTGTGTTGTGGGATGGCTTTTGTTTCACACTGAATCCTTCGACAAAAGGACCGAGGATCAAGTTGTCTTTTTTGAGGGTTTCCATGGATGTTGATTCTTTTGGTTGACTCATCGTACAATTCCAATCAAATTGTCGTTGTTAGGTGATGATGATGACTCATCTTATTACGCTAAAAATAGGGAAGGAGAAGGAATTAGAAAGATTACAAAGCCTGCTATCAACTAAATCTAAAGAGAGCCCTTGTAATAAATCATTGTTCTCCATACTCGATTGTGTGTTGTCGCATATAGTTAGGCCCTAAGTTACGAGCTCGCGCGAAAAAGTACCCACATTTATATCATGTATGTTATCTATCATATATTTTCTCTTGGGATGGAACGAGTTATGTTGAATAGCCTGCAATAAATTCAAATGCAAAACATACTCGTTCATTTGAGTAGGCTTGAGAGCAGAAAATGAATTGCCCCGTTGAGCTAGGCTTGACCAAGCCCAAATATAAGGGAAAGCAATTGTGCAAGCTTGGGGCCATGGCTCTTCTCTTAGAGCTTGGAGCTACCAAGACTTGCTCAACACGGGGGATAAGGATATCTCATAACTTTCATACAACGTTCACTTAAGTACCATAACTTAAAAAATATAAGCAATTGAGTACCATAACTTTCAATTGATAACTTGAGATCAAAACTTTTTCTATACATTCACGTAAGTGCTGGAAATCTGACATGGAATAGTATTCGTAGTGAATGTTTTTAAAAAGTTGTGACACTCAAGTAATCGAATGAAAAGTTATATAATACTCAAGTGATCGGAAAAAAAGTTATAACACTCAAATGAGCATGGTACATAAGTTATGGCGTCCAATTGATTGAAATGAAAGTTATGGTTCTCAAATGAGCGTTGTACAAAAGTTATGACACTTATATTGTCTTTTTCCTCTTGACATGGTTTATTCGTTTGGCGAATGCACGATTCGAACGAGCAAGCAATTTTTTTCTTGGGCTCTGGGTCGCCCTAACGGTGTTATTTATACAAAGAAAGTATAATAGTTTCCAAAATTGTAAGCCAAGCTGGGTTAGAATTTTCATGTCTACAAATAGCGAGTGTTGTCCCAGCCAAACGACTTTCTTGAACTTATTACCCGAATAGCAAGTTGAGTGCAAGTGCAATATGATCCATTGGAAATAAGGCCCACGAGATGAGATGGGGCTATCTACTTTTTGTGGCTGAACATGTCAATAATGGTCCAGTCAATGCCTCTGATGCATGGTGTTGGGGCTTCATTATATTAAATTGTCAAAATCTGGTGGAACTCGCATTTAACTTTTAATTAATAAGAGCACCTAAAACATTTTGAATTTCATAAAATCGACTTGTAAATTTATGTATAAAATCTTCCTACTCTTTTAAAGTTTTAATTTTTATTTCATATTACAAAATTTGAAGAGCGGCATGTTTGAGGGAATTCACTAGGAACTCTTTTTCTCTGCTCCTTTTTGGTATTAAACTAGGAACTCAATTAAGACACATATATAAGCTATGAGGCATCAAATATCGCTTCACAGCCGAAATATTAACATTATCGGCCTTTTCTTATTAGGAGCCTGCTTCAAATATTAAGATTAGTTGATTGGGATGGCTCGCTTTTATGTTATGTCGATTTTTTTTGGCATATAAAAAAAGAACAATGCAATATCATGGGTAATGAAAAGTTGATTATATTTTGAAGTTTCGAAAAAGCTTTTTTTTTTTACAAGGGGGAAATTTCTCTAAGTTATTTTAACCTTAACAAATGATATTCTTGACTTATGAATCTGCTTGTATTGATTTACATCTATAAATTAGTATATCATGTAGTGTTGTTGGAAAAATCAATCAAATCTAAATCATTGGAGACAGACATTTAAGTATTCGCAGAACATTCATTATTTAACTCAATCAAGTAAAGAATTAATATACATTGTAAAGAAAAGACAAGAAGATTCATAACACCTTGTATAAAGGCAACTAACTTCGGTTGACTAGATGAAGATAAGTGCTTTGAAGACATCAAAGATTCTAACAAATGCTTGAGAAAATGGGAGGAGAAAATCAGGTAGCCCCTCGTACAAATTACTTTGTCATGCGAAATAAACAATTACAAGAGTAATCAGACAAACAAATTATACACATTCTCACCCGACTGCAATAAAAAATCAACAACAAAGACAAACTAGGGTACCTCCCATTCCAAGTCTAAAAGATGTGATTGTTTTGGTGATTTTGTTTGTCATGAACAGCCCTTATGATTATGCTAATATAGAACCACAGGGGACCGCTGATCACTAGCAATTGTGGCTTAATGGTACAAGCTGATATTCCACAAGAGCGAGGTCACGAGGATCGCCCACTAGCAATGATAGCGCCTGTATTTTGCCTTGTCCATGATGGGAGCTCTAGCAGCTTGGTGGGGTTATAGTGACGAGACTTGCCTACCGTTGATAAATGGTCGCGAGTGGGGTATTGGATGACGGCCTTCTCGCAATCTTAAATCAAGATACTTTGTGGCAGACGTGAGGCTTCATGATGACTTAACAAAGTGACAGAGCATAGTCCCCCCGATTGCTCCTCTCCACCTTTCCTTGGCAACAAAGAAAAAGAAACTGGGCTCTGAGATGGTGTGGGAATTTGAATAGAAGAAAGATGAATTATGATCATTGACAAAGAAGTCAGATTTAAATTTATTATAATCTACAGGGTTCATTCAAATTTAGTTGCCATATTGGCCAACTCGAAAACACCTTAAATCCTATTTTTTGCATCTTTACAGTAGCTGCTGTTGTTGGAAGTAAGAAAGCTTCTTCGTTTGACTTTCAACATAGACCTCAATAATTGACATCGTGATACAGATTAATCTTTTTTTTTTTTGGTAAGGATACAGATTAATCTTTTAGAGTAGATCACCAGAAAAACAGTTTAGAGCTTAGCAGTACACCTACCAAAACAAATAGCCTTTTATTTTTTGTTTTTCTTTTGTGAAGTTGCATATCAGTACACCTACATAAGCACATCATTTGCCTACCTCAACAGTGTTTGCATTTGATCCTCCTGAGAGATTTTGCCAAAAAAAGATGACAGTGGGATATTCTGCAAAACAAGCACAGTTGAGAGAATTCAGGTCACTGAGCTAGGGCATGAAAGAAAAGACATTTAGAAGAGAAAACATAATAGACGCTGAAATTGCAGAAAAATATCAATATAATGGCAACAATTCTTCTTGATTCTCATGCAAAGCATGGTGCATTTTCATAAGTGGAAAGATAAGCGATTTTTGGGTCTCAAACAAAGTTCAAGATATATCATTAATCCAGATAGGCACATCCGCACATCACAATTCCAGCACTGTGAGCAAGTCCATGTAAATATTATTTCTTTCGAGGAATTGTCACTTGTATGAAACAATGGTTGGTTGACTTCCTGTACCACGTTAGCATTATAACCATTTCATTGTGTGCTTCCTTGTCAAACAAAACAGAGCAACCCAAACATCTAGCCTGTTCGTGCCAAATTATGAGAAACTTGTCCATGGAACCACATGAACTTTCTAGCATTGAGTTGAGGATTCGTAATAGAAATGGATCCTTGAGCAGCAGCAGTAGCTAAATGACAAGTGTGCAAGAAAGAAAGAAGTCTGAATTATTACCTGAAGAACAAAAATTAGACATTGGATAGATATCTTCTCATTGGATCCGAACTTGATCAACTACAATGAGTCAAATTTCTTGGATGAGGTGCCAATATGCTGAATACTAGCTGTTTGAGAGTGGAGAGATGGCTGTGAAGATCACTTGATAGTCTTTGCACGTTCCTCATATTTCCCATCCAAAGAGAGGTAGAGATGAAGGACACAGAATACTCCACGCTTCTTCCATCCTCTACTTTTGATAGTCTTTCCACATTCCTCATATTTCTCATCCAAAAATCTGAAACAAGACTATCAATTAGTCCTAAATAAAACTCCTAAGAATGATTGCCTACCCCTGTTGGTATATCTGGATAGCTTGAAATGCAATAACTTTTACCCATAAATCACTAGATACTGAAGCTGTCACTTATACAGGTTAGAAAAGTTCTTTTGGAGTGTGTTGCAGGTAAAAATGTAAGCTAAGTCATGATTCGGTGGATGAAAGGCAGGGTGCGTGGAGTAAAGCCGAGCTAGGTTTTGTGAAGATTAACTGAGATGGGTCGTATTACGTAGAATCCCCAAAATAACATCCAAAGTGTAGTTACGGCTATTGATACTTCCTCCCCTTCCCTCTCCTGCACAGGAAAAATAATATGTAGGATTGCTTCAAATGTTGTCAAGAGATGGAGTGGGTATTTGAATAGAAGAAAGATGAACTTTAATCTTTGACCAGGAAATCTGTTTGTAAATGGTTTTTGATGTGCAGGGTTCATTCAGAATTTAGCTGTTATATTTGCATATTTAAAACCTCCGTTTTCAAACCGTTCTTCCATCGATACAGTAGTTGCTATTGGAACAAAGAAAGCTTCATATTCTGAACATTAACCTGAACATGTTAAAGGATATTATCTAATGGATTCAGATATTTATACAGATTATCCTTATGGTATTTTTCTGGCTAGACAAGGCCTACATCATAGTTACTAAAAGCAATTTTGTACTTAGAGTTGGAAGTACAAATTTTTTGTTGGCCATGGAAATATTTCACACACAATTCTCCTAAACAGTACCAAACAACAAAAACGGGGAAAAAGGTTTCCGTAAATCTGACTGCTTATAGCATAGACCCTTAGTTGCCTCTAAAGCTATTGGCAAATGATTCTGCATACTCGATGTCAAAAACTTAGACTCATCCTTCCATGGGCCCTAATCAAGTTTAAATGACAAATGAGGGCCTCTGTACCTGTGAGTACGTCCTGTGTATCAGCAGCCATCCTCTCTTCGTCCATTTTAGCTTTCTATGTGTAGCTAAGCCTCATTTTCAGTTCTGTAAGGTAATGTGACCCCGGTGAACCACTCTTTGCTGATGACAAGAACTAGGCCACCTGATTCTATGAGGACTGAAGTATCTTCTTATAATCCAGGAAATTCCATGGAAAGGCGCCGCCTTGCCTTGAGAAACCACCCAGAGCTCGTCCACGCTTGTAGATGTTCATCTTGACTAACCTTCTAATCAAGGCAAAAAGAGGGCTATTAGCTGTGAATATGATCCATTGTTGGTCAAATCGAAGTACTTTGGCAAGGAAATCGATCTCACCATCACAATTCCTCCTTGGAACAAGACCAGACCTTGAATGAGCGCCTCAACTGTCCAAATCCTACGGTTGGGGATAGCAAAAAATGCAGAATCTTACTCATCTATCCTTAAACACGAAACTAACAATTTACAAAGATATCACTTTAGTAGTCACCGATCATTAAAGCAGAACTTAAAGTCCACATTAATAAACAAAAAAGGTCCGCATCAATTATGTGCAATAATGCCTATAGGCACAGATATCAGAACTAACCTGCAAATCAAGGCGAATAGAGGGCTATCAGCTGTGAAAATGATCCATTGTTGGTCAATTTGAAGTATTTTGACAAGAAAATCAATTTCACCATCAGAATTCCTCCTAGGAACAAGACCAGACCTCGAATGAGTGTCTCAGCCGCATCCAAATCCTACAGCTGTGGATAGGCAAAAAGAGCAGAATCATACAACCAATCATCCTTGGACAAGAAACTAACAATTTACAAAGATAATTCTTTAGTAGTCACTCGTCATTAAAGCAGAACTTAAATACAACATTTATAAACAAAAAGAGGTCCACATTAACTATGTGCAGAGCCCAGGCACAAATATCGTTACTCTAATACGGAAAAACTGATCAAGCTAGCATAACTGTTCTATTCTGAATATTTTCTAAGTTGGAACAATTAGATTGGTTTCTGTTACATTATAAGTTAGATGCATGATGAGAGAGGCTCCCTGTAGCTGGGACCACTGTTACAAATATCCAAGACCAAAGGACTTACCCCAACCCTAGAAAAAGGACTGCAGATGGAAGAAGGAATAGCGAAATCACAGCAAATGAGAGCGAAAGTGGATCGATTTCACTTCATTGGATCCGAACGCCGTCGACGTAGATGCAAGGGATGTCTTGGATGAGGGGCCAATAGTCGCCACCGAGGTTTGAGCATCGGTCTTTCAGAATCTCGCATCCTCGTATCCACAATCGTTGGAGGGAGGGAGGGAGGCCATCCTCTGGCAAGTACCTCAACTTCGGGCAATAGGAAATCCCTAACCATTGGAGAGAGGAGAGATGGTTGCGAAGACCGCTCGACAGTCTTTCCACGTTCTTCATCTCTCTAATCCAAAGAGTGGTTAGAGAGGAAGGGAAGAGAAGACTCCAGGCATCCTCCTCCTCGTTCTCCTCCGAAGGAAACCTCACCTTCTCTCCCTCCCCTCCCATGCTCCTTCCGCCAATTTCCAGTCTCTCGAGGGAAGTGAGCATGTGTAGGCCCCATTCTCTCATTGGCTGCTTCAGGTTCTCGCACCCCCGAAGGGCAAACGACCGCAAATTGGGAGGCAAGTCCCCTTTGGGGAAGGATTTGATATTTTGGCAATTGATAATATATAGCGACCTGAGGGATGTAAGACGATGCCACTCCTTTGGCAGAGACTTTATCTTCTGACAATTATAAAGACAGAGAGATGACAGGGTGATGGGAAGGGGAGGGAAGTCCTCTATCTCCAATGCTTGACAATTACTTATGTCCAAACGAGTGAGATGGGAGAGCGTGTGAAAATATCGTGGTAAGCTTTTCAGATTCTCACACCCGTAAATCGTAAAAATTTCCAGCGATTGTCCCACGGTAATCTCTTCCAACGACTCTACTCCCTTACACTCCATAATTCTAAGTTCCTTCAAAGTAGCAAATCTGCCCTTGACAAATAAAAAGGATGTCAGAGCATCGCATTTAACTATTTTAAGATATTCAAGTTGAGACATCATGTTATTACTGCTGGGATCATCTGGAGGAATGGTTTGTCTCACGAGTTTTGGACACTTATGAATGTCCAAATATCTGAGTGTATCCATCTTGCTTGGAAGCTTTTCTAAACTTGTGCAATCCCTCAATTTCATCCTTTCAAGGTTGCAGGGCAGCTTTATTAGTCCTTCTCCTGCCACAAAAGATATGAATCGAGGACAACTTGCGATGGCTAATTCCTGGAGGCAAGCAAGATTAATCATTTCATTTCCATCTTGCCACAAGTACTTTAGCTTGTCACACCCTCTTATATGAAGCTCTTTTAGCTTGACCAAGCAGCTCATAAACTCATGATCAAGGCAAACAAGCTCGGCAAGATTTTCAATTCTGAGAATGGTCAAAAAAGTTAGGTTGACCAAACTCTTTAATATCTCCTTGTTACAATCCTCTAAGTATAGCTCACGAAGAGATGGAAGACAAATCTCACTGGTCAAGTTATTCAAATGCGGGCATGAATGAATTTCAAGCTTTACGAGACTATCAAGTTGACAAGGCAATGTCCCGACCAATGAAGGACAACTCTGGACAACAAGATGTTGAAGACAAGGGAATGGAACTTCTTCTTTCGAGCCCCCGGCGTAAGGAAACCAATCCTTCCATGCTAACATCTCTTTCAACTTCAAAGTTGTTAAGGATGAGAAAGGCCTTCTACCTCCATAAAATTCGGAGCCCATCATTTTCACTGCATGTAGACCATCAAGAGACAATTCCTTAAGAGCAGGTAGTTGTCCAAGTGAGGGTAGCGATATAACATTAGGACAGCCCCGCAAGCACAAAGACACTAATTTAGAATAGGATGAACCATCTAACCACGATGGGAATGTTGAACCACCGTAGTACAAGATAGCAAGATTTTCAAGATTAGTGTGAGGTCGTAGAGAGTTAAGCACCTGAGCATCGCGCTTATGATTCAGGAGATTTCCCGAATGTTCATCCCAATGCAAGGATAAGTTGGTAAGGCCTCGCTTTTGAAGCAAATTAGCATCAACTGCATCTCTAACTTCTTCCACCTTTTGCAATTCTGATATAAATAATTCTCCTTGAAGATGCGGCAAGTTCTTTAACTCCTCCAATCGCGACCCTTTCTTTGGTCCGACCATAAACTTGGACAAGATAGTAAGATTTTTCAAATTACTGATATCCAATGGCATCTCTTTTAAACTCTTGGTATCTCTAATATCGAGTAATTGTAAGTTAACCAACTTTGTGATTTCTTGAGGCAATTTTGAAAGGTTTTGACAACCTCTTAAGATCAAAGCTTGTAATTTGCACAAGCCGACAATTGACTCAGGTAGCCTTTTAATATTAGTATATGAGAAATTGAGATATTGCATATGTTTTAAATCACCAACACAATTCGGCACCTCTATGATGTCACAATGACATATTGAGAGCACCCTCAAGTATTTCAATTCCGTTAACAAGTCATGTAGCACCTTGTTGGAAATCGATAAAGAGCCCTCTTTAGATCCAACACGAACTAATATTAAACTTCTTAGTACCTTCATTCGATGATATGCTCTCATGCATTTTGATGTGACACACCATGACGAGATGAATGATGCAAAACGAGTTTTTTCAATAGATGATACTTCATGTCCATTAGTTATCAGCTGAGACTCCACTGAGCTAAAGCAAGTCCCACCCGCAATTGACTTTGCTAGATCATTCAAAAGATCATGCATTGAAAACTTAGATGCATCGACACTTGATTGTTGAAGAAATGATCTGGATACTAACTCATCAAAGTGATTCCGTCCAGATCTCAAGATATTCTCCTTTGCGTTTCGTCCATCTATAAAGCCCTCCGCTATCCATATGAGTACTAGCTCATCCCTCTCGATTTCGTAATCCTTGGGAAATATTGCACAATAAGCAAAACATCTCTTCAAATGGGAAGGAAGATAGACATAGCTCAATTTCAAAACGGGCAGTATCTCATCATTTTGTGCCGTCGGAAGATCCCATATTATGTTATTTAAGGTATCTTCCCATTCATCGGAATTCCTTTTATTACGTAGGGCACCGCCCAACATCTTCGCTGCCAAAGGTAAACCTTTACATCTTTCAGCTATTTTCTTGCCTATTGTTTGAAAATCTGGGTGGCTCTCAAAATTTGTTGCTCCAAGAGCATGAAAGGCTAATAAGCTTATGCAATTATCAAGGGACAACACCTCCAAAGGATACGGCGAAGCTCCTGTTATGGACACAACAGTATTGTTGCGAGTCGTGATAATGATCTTGCTTCCCTTAGCCCCCGCTTCAAATGGCTTTAAGAGAGTAGTCCATTTTTCATACTTCTCATTCCAGATATCGTCTAAAACCACAAGAAACTTCTTCCCAGATAGATTGTCCTTCAACTTAACTTGAAGCACGTTAAGATCTTCACCCTCGTAGGACAACCCGGTGATCGACTGCAAAATAGTCTTTGTTATGTCAAGAATATCAAGAACATCTGACACACAAACCCATGCTCTCCTCTCGAAACACCTATTCACCCTGGCATCATTATACAGTCGCTGAGCCAATGCCGTCTTTCCAACACCGCCCATCCCCACTATGGGGACTATGCTCAGCATGGCATCGGAATTTTCGACGTCACTAATTAGTAGTTCGAGTATCCGTGCTTCTTCCTTCTCCCTACCGATAAAGTGAGGCTCCGGCAAAGAAGTGGTGGGATCCCTTTTATAGGTGTAGTTGGATCTATCCACAACATTCTCTCTCAAGCTTAAACAAGCCTTCTCGGTGACAATCGCTCTCAACCTGCCATTGATCTCTTGTACCTTGGTTTCAAACTCGAGCCATCGTGGGTTTGGATTTGATCCAAAGGATTTATATAGGCCAAAGAAAGAGAACTTCCTTTTCACCTGACCTCTGCTTGTGCTGGATTCTGCCTTCGACTTAGCCTGATTGGCTTCGATTGTGAACTCATCGAGCAAGTCTTCCATGTCATAGGCCAAGTCCCTAACATGGTCCAGCCACAGCTTCACTAGAGGGTTACCGCTGAGTTGCTTGTCCTCTGCATCAGCTAGCACTGCATTGATTGTGACCAGCATCTCCTTCCACTCAAGCAGGGCAGTGCTGATTCCTTCCGGTTGTGCATAGCCCAATGCATGAGAAGCCAACTTGTCGAAAAGGACCTGAAAGAAGGAACCCAAGAAGGAACCCAAAACGATCTCGCCAGTGGCCATGGGTGAATCGGTCACTGTACAAAATAGCAAAGGTGTCATGGAGAATCAAAGTAAAAATGAGCTAATGGAGAGAAAACTATGAAGTCCAGGAAGACCAAGACGTTTTCTTACCAAAAAGATTAAAAAAAGACCAAAACTTTCAAGGGATGCACACCAAAGGTTAGACAAATCAAAATAAAATAGTTTTTGTCCACGAGTGCTTATTTCGTCAATTGTTCTACTTTTTCTTCAAATCGACAATTTTCTTGCGGGCATCCAAAACAAAGTATAAAAGGTGATTTTTCTACATACGATCAATTTCGAGTGCACACATATATTCGTCAAAAACTTCATTGTGTACAAGTGTTTTGTTGGCTTTTCTTGCACCGTATATTATCAGTATCCTTATGATTTCAATGTCTTTGTTTTGTACTTTATTGGTGAATATGTGATCAATGTAGGCTTTTACGTGGTGGTTATAGTGCTAAAAATTCACATATGTTTAAGATATAAGAAGATCATCGATTCCTCCTTCAATGCGAATGAGTGTGTAAAGTCATCAAAGACGGCTAACTTTATCAACTCAATAAGGAGAACAAAGCACATGCTTCGGGCTAAGCAAGAAAAAGGATCAGGCACACCAACTAATCCATTATGCAAGTTGCTTTATCTTACTCTGGAAATAGTGAACCAGTCAAATATCACCCACTGACAATATATAATCTACTTCGAATTATACTTTACGCTTCACACTAATAAACAGGAAAATCATGTTAAAAAAGATCACAATTCTCCTGCCATCCTTGATCGTTTACTTCTACCTCAACAACCTTCAGCAGATGATTGCTGCCCAACAAATATAAGAGAGTTCTTTTAGGAGTGTACAATACAAAATGAAAACTTGGGCTTTTTAGTATTGAACAATATGCGAAGTTTGTTTAATACGAGGTTAATGCGCATTATAAAAGATGAACAATCTCAAAAACTTTTCTGACGTAAAAATACCTTTTTTTCTAACAAAACACGAGTCTATGCGTGTGCTTTTTCTAACAAAGCACAATTTTGATTTTAATAATTCAAAATTTAATTCTTCAACCCGGACAACTAGACATTTTTCTCTGTCTTGAAAGAAAATACATGGATTAGTTTTCTTGCACTGAACTATCATTGATTTTCGCACAATGAAAACCAGTTGTCCACACACAACACCCTTGGGGCTTCGGCAGGAATTACTTCATGTGAAGTTTGAATTGCAACCGTATTGACTTGACTCGATTGATTACACTAGCACACCTTAAAAGAATACTAAATCTCAAACACCTTATTAATTCATCTTACCTCTTTTGGTTGATGGTAAATCCACTATATCTATATAATAAGGATTTTTTTATTATAAGAGCGGATATATGAGAAGACACAACAAAAGTTATTTATTTTATTTGGCACCATGAAATTATGGCAAATGTGACTTTCCCATTAATCTTTGCTGAAGAGGAATGAAGCTATCCTCTTACAATGGATTAAAATTCGAATACATTGATGGTATAAAATAATTACTTTGTGAGTGGGATAAAATACCGATTCCATTATAAATGAATACCTTAGATATTGGGACTACTAATCGAGTAAAATTTCACGTCAGTGTGTGTTAAGTAAAAAGAACAATGATAGAGAGATTAAAAATTAATCTTAATGTCCTATTATTAGTATCTAACAAAAATTAATGTAACAATTTTTTGTTATTAAACTTGACATCAACTTTAATCAGGATTATAGATAGCCATGAAATCAGTTTAAGAACCAAAATAATTGTTGCTACTGCTGCCTCTTCTTTTGCTCAAAATGTTGCCTTTGCCTCCATTAATAGAAAGATTTCAAAAAGAATAGGTGGTTGCCCTCGTTTAATAAATGCCAACCAGATGCTTAGGTAGCGAAGTTCTGGCTACATCAATTTGAGGGAAAAACACAGCAAGTAGATAGATATCTCTTACCTGTCCCGAGTAGACTTCCTGGAGTAGATTGGTGAACAATATGAGATCAACGACAGCAATCTAGTAAGCACAAGCACTAGGTTCGGACGAGCAAGAGGAGAACACTGTTGAGCAAGAGGGACAAGAATGGATTATGGCGAAGCCAAGTGATAATGAGCTAATGGAGAGAGAAAACTATAAAGTTCAAGAAGACCAAGACTTTCACATACCAAAGAGATGAAATGAAGACCAAGACTTTTAAAGATGCACATAAAAAATTAGAGAAATCAATATAAAATACATTTTGTTCACAAGTGCTCGTTTCGTAATATTTAGAGAATATTCTTTGTAGACTTTATTGGACACCACGTGCTTTTTGTCCGGAAAGATGTGCTCTTTTGTCTGGAAAGTGAAGCAAAAGTAGACAATTTCCACGCGTTACATGGGAAGCGAAGGTGAAGCACTTTCAAGAAAAGAGTGCTAATGGGAAAGAAACTTTAATAAAATCCAGGAAGACCAAGACTTTGCAGGATGCAAATTGGGTTTGATGCTTCACTTTTCGCATCCCTCTCCTTCCACCCCTATTAGAATTTCCATGCATTACATGTAAATTTAACAATACTACAATTTTCGTCCAACTCTTTTCACGTTTAATTGTATTGGGGTTCTTCATTCATTAATCTCTATTGTACTTGTCTATTAATTTTATGTCTAGGTTTTCGTTTATGTTTACAAGTTTAAGTTTGATAAAATAAAAAGGCATAAAGAAAAGCGAACAAGCAAAAACAGCAAAATACTGAAAAAGAAAAAAAAAATGAAGGAATGGGCCGAGAGAGAACGCTGCAGTTCCCACGGCTACTGCTATGTTGCCGTCAGCACCACCACTAGGGCAACTCATTCCAATGCCGTTGCCATCGTCAGCTGGTGAAAACTAGCCAGACCAGCTATCACATCCAAATACCTTTAACTACCAAATGACTGACCCAACTTGATCTAGAGGGGAATTCGCACCATAAATAATGAATCACGATTTCTCACGTGCATCATCAAAGTTGGATTTCATGTAAAATCCACCTCATCCAATAGTAGATAAGTCGGGCTCACATGTACCGGGTTCTTTTCGTATCTTTCCCTCATCCGTGTCTAAGACTGCCTGTAGCTACCACGACCCCATCATAACCTCCATCATCGTCTTTGGCGAGGCCACCACTTGCCTCTGGTCTTGAGTGCCACCATCGACGTCGCTCATCTCTCTTCGACCCTCTCTCTCTTTGGTTGCTTGTTATTGCCAAGGTCAAATAACCATGGACTAGGACTGATTGGCCTTAACTTTAACTCTTTATGAGATGGCATCAGAAGGAGCATGAAGGTGGAGAGAAAGCGGGTGGAAAGAGGGGATTGTCTGAAAGAGAGAATTGAGATTGAGAGGGACAGAGATGACATGGATGATGATGGAGGCGAGCACGGCGGTAGAGTGTGCACAACTCTAAGGTGGGAGCATTCAGTGGACACATAACATATATTTAACAGTTGGAAAGTGTCACAAAGTCAAAGTCAAAGACAAAAAATTTAAGTTTATAACTGGAGAGATGTCACGCCTATATAAAGAGTATATAGACCTCATCATCAAGTGATGTGGGATATTTTAATACATTCTCTCATATGCAAGCTGTATCAGGAGTGGCATATGGAATTTGACTAACATAGTGAACGCATACATGGAATGGTAGAACCTCTCTCTAATAAACTTATTGTCAAGCGATGTTGGATATTTCAACAAGTTAAGAACAATGTGAAAAAGACAGATGTGAAATTTTTGTATATCTTGATGTGTTCCGCTTAAAGAGAAGGCTAGCCTATTTATAGGTTTTATTATATGATTATGTAAATAACATATCAATTAAGGATATACACAATCAAATGAAGATATGTAGAATCTCTTAGAAATATGCACCTTCACGAGAAATATGGAAAATCAAAGGAAATATCATGAGTATCTCTAACATCCCTTCAAATTCAACATCCTTTTTAAAATATTTTTGTTAATTGATAGTTTTTACATTAATTAAGCCAACGAATATACATAATGGGTAACCAATTTTTCCCTTTTCATTTAGTTTGTATTTTTCTTGAATATCTTATTTTGCTTTATTAAAGTGGCTACACTTATGAAATTTTGTTCAATAGTATTATCAGTACTTATGCTTTCTATTATTAGTATTTTATACCGTGTAATTTCTCCCATTTTCTATATTTTTCTTTAAATTTTTCAGCAATTGTGGGTACAAGAGATATTTCCTTAAAAAATTGAGGAAATTTCCAAAAGAGGACCTAAAGTGGATCTTATTTCAAATAAGGATATGAAGTAGCTATATCAGTTTCAAATAAGGACATGACATTCTAAATGGTCGAGGCATTTTTATTTTTTATCTTGTTTGAATTTTTTGCCCTTTTTTCCTTTTTCTTTCTTTTTTTTCTTTTCTAATTGGCGATGCCCGGAGAGGGCTAGGTGAGGCAACCCCCACCTAACCCTCTCTAGGCAACATCAATAGCTAGCCAGCTACTAGCAAAGAAGAAAGGAAAAACCAGAAAAAGGAAAAAAGAAAGAAAAAAGGTAAAGAGAAAAGAAAGAATAGAAAATAGAAAAAGAAAAAAGAAAAAAAATTAAATTGGATGAAAATGCCCTTGATCAATCGGAATATTTAGTTAGCTAGCGAGTGGTAGATGTGGTAAATGGGTCAAGAACCCATATATTAACTCATATTTAATAATTGTGGGCTATAAATGGGTTGGATTTAGTTTTAAAAATAAACTTAAATTGGTCATTAATGGGTTGCTTATTAACTTAATGGGTCTTAAATGGGTTATAAATGGGTTACCCAATAAGCTTAAGTGAGATTTTCAATTTTTTTAGTTATATGATTTTTATAATTTTTATATTATTTATATTATGTTTCTTTTCCTTTTCTTTTTTTTATTTCTTCTTCTTCCCCCGCCAGTGGCTAGCCATAGGTGAGGGACGAGCTTGCTCGAGGCCGGTGAGGCCGAGTGCTAGCCTTGCCAGATCGACGAGCTCGAGCTCGGTCGAGGCTGGCAAGCTTGTCCCTCGCCTATTGCCGACCACCTGCCATCGCCGTGGTTGGCCACTAGTGGGGCAAGAAGAAAAAATAAAAAAAAAAGAAAAGGAAAAAGGAAAAGACAAAATGAAAAAAGAAAAAGAAAAAAGGAAAATAATAAAATATGATTTTTTTAAATAAACATAAAAATATGAAAATGAATGCACAAAGAAAATATGATTTTTCATACCAAATAATGGAAAATATTTTTTAGTTCATTTTCAGGTTTTAGCCAAATATTGAAAAATATTATTATTTTCCTAAAAATATTTTTCAAAAATGTTATTTTTTCATGAAACAAATGGGGCCTCAATTTTTTTTAAAATATTTATATTGCATGAAGTTGTTTTAGCAATGCAATTTTTTAAAATAATTATCAGAAATAAGCTTTTCTATATTTAGTTAAATGGGTCGGGTTGAGTCGGGTTGGGTATGGGTTAAGATTTTTGCCTTGCGATAAATATGTTATAAACTGGTTAAATGAGTCAATTTGGATCGAAACATTTATGACCCGACCCACCTATGTGACAGGTCTTGCAACCAATGAGGTCAGACTTTTATTTGTGACTGCCATGGCTACTTTATGCTATTATTTGAGATTGACATGGCTACTTCTGGCCACTATTTGGAATTTTCCCAAAAAATAAGATGAAATGTATACTTTTACACCTTGCAAGTCATATGCACTACACATGTTAACGAACGAAAAAAACGCTGGCCGATGGATATAGCAAAATGAAAGTTCTGGGAGATATTGTGTAACAATTGAAAGTTTAAGGATAAACATGTACTATCCCCAAAGTTCAGGGGGATTTGGTTTAATTTCCCATTAAGAAAATGACTAGGTACAAAATTTAGCTAGATGGAATAATTAATATGTAATATTCTTGCTATTCCATAGGTACGCACTACAAAAACATCAGGCTCTACCCCCAAAAAATTATTCAATAAAAAAAACATTAAACCTTGTGGCTCCTTTAAACTATGCAATGCAGAGACATTATCCAGCTTTTGTCATTAAACTAAGCACTAACGTTTGCCGGATGAAATAATAAGCAGTATTCTAGCCCTTCCATCGATATGCACTAACAAAACAAAAGGCTCTACCAAAAAGTTTATTAAATAAATAAAAAAATAGAACCTATTGGCTCATCTGGTGGGGTTAATTAGGCATCATATATGTGTATGTATGTCTCTGGTACATAAGGGAAATGATATTCTGGCACTTCCCATTATCCTGTTTTTTCCATGGTGGCTCAGCATATTCTTACTCCATTGGCATTAACTGTTGTATTCAAGGTGACTGTCAATAGGGTCGGTAGAAATATTGGAGATAGGCAGGCAAAAGTTATCCGACAAAAATTTGGATATGGCTATCATTAAAAGATTCTGGCTAATGAAATTTCTGATGCCAAAGGAACATTCTCAAGTTGAGGCAATGGGGGAAGATGACACCATCTTGTTCGACTCATGTTGAAGGAGTGAGCGGCTTGTGGCATTGAGATTTGTATTTTTCTTTTAAGACATAATTTTAGTATGAGATGTCTTTGTGTAAGTTTGCATCTTATGAGTGTGTATTTAGACCAACGTAATTTGTGCGGTGTAACTTGATTTTATAATGAGATGTATTTGTCTAAGTCTGAATCTTATGTACTGTGTTTTGTGTTAATATTCTTTTTGCAATTATCCCTACTTCGGACTCCCAATAAAAATCGCATTTTTGATTAATTTTAAATATATAAAAAAATTAAAAGCCATGCCCGGACATAACGTGCCAAGGCCTAGCACGTGGGCTGACACGGGCTTTGCTGGCCCCCCACGCGGTACTATGGGCCAATAAAAGTGTTGGGCCTTTACGGGCGGTGCGTGGGCTGGCCCAGGCAGGGCCCGTGGCCATTACTAATTGTAACACTTCTTAAATAAGACTTCACTTCTTCTTTTTTCTTTTGGTGGGTGCAATGAAAAGTGGACACTTAATTGGATTCTACCAAACATGCCATTGAGGATGCTGAGATCCTGCATGCCTTCAACTTGTGATGGTTGGTTCTTGATTCATAGGAAGGGAAGATTCAAGGTACGTACACATATTGAGGCTTCGTTCGTTTCATAAAAATATGTTTCAGAAAAATATTTTTCGGGTTTTCCGGTGTTCATTTCATGAAAACTAAACTAGTCGTGGAAAATATTTTCTTCTCCCTTTTTTCATCATTCATTTTAAGTATTTTAATTTTAGTTTTTTAAATTCTAATTTTTAATTATCTTTTTTTTTCTTTTATTTCTCCTTTTTAGCCTCTTCTCTGGCCGATAGCCAGCCACGGCGAGCTTGCTCGTCTCTAGTGATGCTCAAGCGTCGTCGCCGAAGCTTGCCTGTGGTTGGCGACCAACCGGAGAAGAAGGTAAAAAGGAGAAAGAAAAGAAAAAAAGAAAAAGAAAAAAAAGAAAAGAAAAAATTTAATTAAAAAAATTTAAAAATCGATTTAGAACGATGATAGAGAGATTAAAATAAATCCCTATGTCCTAATATTACTAACTAACAAAAATTAAAATTATTTTTTGTTATTAAACTTGACATCAAGTATTTGACATCGACTTTAATCAGGATTATAGATAGGCATGAAATAGGTCAAGGAACCAAAATGTTGTTGCTGCTACTGCCTCTTCTTTTGCTCAAAATATTGCTTTTACCTCCATTAATAGAAGGATTTTAGAAAGAATAGGTGGTTGCTCTCGTGTAATAAAAGCCCACTGGATGCTTTTAGGTAGCGAATTTTTGGCTACATCAGTTTGAGGGAAAAAAGAGAGCAAGTAGATAGATGTCTCTTACCTTTTCCGAGTAGACTTCCTGGAGCAAACCGGTGAATGGGATGAGATCAACGATAGCAATCCAGTGAGCACGAGCGCTAGGTTCGGACGAGTAGGACGAGAACACTGTTGAGCAGGTGGCCGAGCATGGGTTATGGTGAAGCCAAGTGATAATGAGCTAATGCAGAGAGAAAACTATAAAGTCTCGGAAGACAAAGACTTTCACCTACCAAAAACATTAAACAAAGACCAAGACTTTCAAGGATGCACACCGGTGGTTAGAGGAATCAAAATAAAAGACTTTTCGTCCACAAGTGTCTTGTCATGTTTAGAGATTATCCCCTGATATTTGTAGCTTCCACGATCATATATTTGTTCATGTATATAAACCATAAACTCAGGAAGACCAGGACTTTTTGTTTTACATCTACAAGTCATCAACGACGGCTAATTTTGTCTATTCAATAAGGAAAAGAAAAACACGCGCTTTGACGGAAGGCCATGACTTTTTGTTATACATCTACAAGTCATCAAAGATGGCTAATTTTACCTGTTCAAATAAGGAAAACAAAAGCACGCGCTTTGAGCTAACAAGAAAAAGGGTCGGGCACACCAACCAGTCCACCAAAGCAAGTTGCTTTGATTTACTCTGGCAATAGTAAACGAGTCTCAAATCACCATCTAACAATATATGATCTATTGGAAATTATACTCTAAGCATAACACTAATGAACAGGAAAATCATGTTTAAAAGGACCAGGATTCTCCTAACAAGCGGTTTCCGATCATTAACTACTATCTTAGCACCCTTCCGCATATTGTTGCTATTGGGATTTTGGCGTCCAAATCCCATAGAATTGAATGAAAAATGTGTGGATGAAAGTATCCCATATAGGATAGAAAAGAGATGGGAAATGGGTTCAAATAGTTGAGCCTTTCAAATAGGTTTGGGCCCCAAGGGGTACCCCACTTTTATGGAAGAGAGAGGACCTACGCCAAGCTAGGTCGGTCTATCCCCCGCGCGCGCGCCGCCGCCGCCGTCCGTCCGGCCGGCTCGGCTTCGCGGCCGTTCGACGTACCCTTGTAACTCTTCGTTTTCACCACTTAATTATGACCGAACAGTTCGGTAAGGAGAAACTTCGTGGTATTTTGCATTCCTGCAAGACATTTTCCCAATGCGCGCGCTCTAGACATTACTCACTTCATCATTGTCATTTTGTGTGATTATTTTGCGAAATTGCGTTCGTAGGAGTCCTCCGAATACGTATCGCTTCGGAGGAACGAGATTCGTTCTATCCTAGGAGACGATTGTCCAATATCCTCGGGTACTGATTGAGGGGCCAAATTCGTCTTAAGGACACGATGTTATTTCGTTGGGCTCGGATCAACATTCTATTTACTTGGTTGTACTGCTTTCGGGTTAGTCTTCCCGATATTTGATTTCAACTTCTGATATACGAACTTAGCCGACAACAATCTTAAGACGAATTTGCTTCGGTTCTGTTCGTATATTCTTATGTGTTATTCGTTGAGTTTTTCTATCAAATATCGGATTGCCGTTCCTTTAAGTCGAACCTTCGTTGTTCGTTCCGATTCTGGTTGTGAATATGTTCTGTTTCTATATTTTAGAAATGGCTTCGTCTTCGACTCCGGTCAACCCTATTCCGAATCATGGAGAAAAGCCAGAAAAGTTCAATGGTACGGAGTTCAAGAGATGGCAACAAAAGATATTGTTCTATCTCACGACCTTGAACTTAGCTAGATTCCTCAATGAGGATGGTCCTAAGTTGGACGTTGGAGAGACAAACAAAGAAAAGGTTGCTGCCGTGGATGCATGGAAGCATTCTGACTTCCTGTGTCGCAACTATGTCCTCAACGGTCTAAACAATACTCTCTATAACGTCTATAGTCCGCTGAAAACGGCTAAGGAGTTATGGTAAAGTCTAGACAAAAAGTACAAAACCGAAGATGCCGGATTGAAGAAATTCATTGTCGGTAAATTTCTGGGCTTCAAGATGGTTGATTCAAGGACCGTCTTAAGTCAGGTTCAAGAGCTTCAAGTGATTATGCATGATATTCATGCTGAAGGAATGATTCTAAGTGAAACATTTCAAGTGGTTGCATTCATTGAAAAACTGCCACCATCCTGGAGAGATTTCAAAAATTATCTCAAACACAAGAGAAAGGAGTTGTCACTTGAAGACTTGATTGTTCGGTTGAGGATTGAGGAAGACAATAGGATGTTTGAAAAGAAAGTTGGGAGGAACCTAGAGGTTTCAAAGGCCAATGTTGTTGAAGAAGGATCGAAACCCAACAAGAAGAGAAAAATGCCTAGCAAGTCCGGAGAGGGATTCACCCAAGGCCTGAAGAAGTTCGTTGGCAAGTGCTTTAATTGTGGCAAGTCTGGATATCGAGCTAAAGACTGCAGAGCCAAGAAAAGACAGAAAACTCGGGCTAATGTGGTGGAAGAGATTTCCAATGGTGTTGACGATATCAATCTAACTGCTATGACATCAGAATGTAATATGGTGGGAAACCCCAAGGAGTGGTGGATTGATACTGGAGCAACTCGTCATATCTGTGCAAACAGATCGATGTTCTCGACCTACACAAATGTGGGGGGTGATGAAAAACTTTATATGGATAATTAATCAACCTCTAAGGTTGAAGGGGTCAGAAAGATTGCTCTAAAGATGACATCCGGAAAGATTGTGACACTAAACAATGTGCTACATGTGCCAGATATACGCAAGAATTTAGTGTCCGGATCTCTTCTTAGCAAGAATGGCTTCAAGTTGGTTTTTGTATCCGATAAGTTTGTACTCTCCAAGAATGAGATGTATGTAGGAAAGGGTTACCTTAGTGATGGTCTTTTCAAATTGAATGTAATGACTGTTGTACCCAATGATGTCATGAATAAAGTTGTTTCTGCTTATGTGCTTGAGTCTCCTAATTTATGGCATGTTAGATTAGGACACGTTAATTATAAGTCAATAAAGAAATTAATGAACATGGGGTTATTGCCAAAATTTGATTGTTCAAGTGAGAAATGCCAAGTTTGTGTTGAATCTAAATTTTCTAAGCCTCCTTTTCATTCTGTAGATAATAGAGTCTCAGAACCTTTAGATTTAATACACACAAATATATGCGATGTGAAATCAATACCGTCAAGAGGTGGTAATAAGTATTTTATCACATTTATAGATGACTGCTCAAGGTATTGTTATGTTTATTTGCTTCGTAGCAAAGATGAGACTGTGAATGCTTTTAGAACTTATAAGTCCGAAGTTGAAACTCAATTGAATAAAAAAATTAAGAAAATAAGTTGTGACAGAGGAGGTGAATATGAATTTCCTTTCGAGGAAATTTGTACAGAGTTTGGTATAGTTCACCAAATGACTGCTCCTTATACGCCACAATCTAATGGAGTGGCGGAAAGGAAAAACCGATCTTTAAAGGAAACAATGAATGCATTGTTGAATAGTTCCGGTTTACCACAGAACTTGTGGGGGGAAGCTGTTTTAACGGCGATTTTTTTTTTAAATAGAGTGCCCCACAGAAAAACACAACAAACTCCCTATGAGAAATGGGAAGGCAGAATGCCTAACTTGAATTATCTCAAAGTGTAGGGGTGTTTGGCTAAGGTTGCGGTTCCTAAGCCTAAAAAAGTTAAGATAGGACCAAAGACTGTTGACTGTGTTTTTATCGGATATGCTCATAATAGCAATGCATATCGTTTTCTTATTCACAAGTCAGAGATCCCAGATATACATGTTAATATGATCATTGAATCAAGGGACGCTTCGTTCTTTGAAAATATATTTCCGTATAACATAGTATATGAGCCAATTGATAATAATAAGAGGTCTCGAGATACTATATCTAGAAGTGATCCTATGGAGGAAGACCCTAGACGTAGTAAAAGACAAAGGACTTCCACGTCTTTTAGACCTGATTTCTTAACATATCTATTAGAGAATGAGCCTCGGACATTCAAAGAAGCTGTGACTTCGCCAGAAGCCCCATTCTGGAAAGAAGCTATCAATAGTGAAGTTGAATCCATCTTGTCAAATCATACATGGGAATTGGTTGACCTTCCTCCTGATAATAAACCACTACAATGTAAATGGATTTTCAAGAGGAAAATGAAAGCGGATGGTACTATTGATAAATATAAGGCTAGGCTTGTAGTAAAAGAATACAAGCAACGAGAAGGTCTTGATTATTTTGATACTTATTCACCTGTTACTAGAATTACATCTATAAGGATGCTAATTGCCATAGCAACGGTGTATAAGCTTGAAATCCATCAAATGGATGTTAAAACGGCCTTCTTAAACGGGAATTTGGAAGAATAAATATATTTGGAACAACCCGAAGGGTTTATTGTTCCAGGACAAGAAAAGAAAGTTTGTTGACTTATTAAGTCACTCTATGGCTTAAAACAAGCGCCAAAACAATGGCATGCTAAATTCGACCAAGTCATGTTGTCGAATGGTTTTAAGATTAATGAGTATGATAAATGTGTATATGTTAAAAACACTCATAATGGTTTTGCCATCTTGTGCTTATACGTAGACGATATGCTTTTAATGGGCAACGATAGTGAGGTTGTTAAGGCAACCAAACGCTTGCTCACAAGTAAATTTGATATGAAAGATATGGGGGTTGCAGATGTTATTTTAGGAGTTAAAATCCATAAGACATATGGAGGATTAGCTCTATCACAATCCCATTATATTGAGACGATTCTTGGAAAGTGCAAGAATCTAGATATTATACCAGTAAAGACTCCGATAGATGTTAATTTACATCTTTCAAAGAATACTGGTGAAAGCAAAGCTCAAAATGAGTATGCTAGTATACTATGCAGTCTTATGTATGTAATGAACTGTACTAGGCTGGACATAGATTGTGCTGTGAGCAAGTTAAGTCGATTTACAGTTAGTCCAAATGAAAGTCATTGGAAAGCCATGAAACGTTTATTGGGCTACTTAAAACATATTCAAGATTATGCTTTGCATTACACAGAATATCCGGCGGTACTTGAAGTATACTGTGATGCAAATTGGATAACCGGCACTAAAGACACAAAATCGACAAGTGGATATGTATTTACACTTGGTGGGGCGGTAATGTCTTGGAAATCATCTAAACAAACTTGTATTGCTAGATTCACTATGGAATCAGAATTTATTGCTTTGGATAAAGCCGGTGAAGAAGCAGAGTGGCTTCGAAATTTCTTGGAAGATATTCCTAATTGGCCTAAACCAGTGCCTGCTATATGTATACATTGTGACAGTCAAGCGGCAATAAGAAGGGCAAGGAATGTCATGTATAACGGTAAGTCTCGACACATACGTCGAAGACATGACACAGTAAGATAACTTCTTTCTAGTGGAATTATCACTATTGACTATGTGAAGTCAAAAGATAATATTGCGGATCCATTGACAAAAGGCCTAACTAGAGAGATGGTTGCGAAAACATCAAGGGGAATGGGTTTAAGGCCTATAAATAAGTCATCATAGCGGAAACCCTACCTAGTTGACTGGAGATCCCAAGATCTAGGTTTAAAGGGACAACTAAGTTATGAAGACAGTGTAAAGTACTGTCAAATTTTTTACTTATTCCCGGATGAAGACAGTACTAATATGTGAAGGTTAAGCAAAAGCTTTTAATGATTCTAAATTGAGTATGTGATATACTATCTGTTCAGAAATCACCTATGTGAGTGTGAAGTGAGGGCCGCTTCTGTGAGAATTGAAAAAAAAAGGCCGAATTCTCTAAAACACTCATGAGACCAAGCGGTGTTCATGGCCAAAACGAACACAACAGTGAGAACCAATTTTATTCGAGAAACAGTTGTATGATTTCTATTGTCTAAGCTTACACCAAAGGTCGACAGTTCGAAGACATCAAGTCTACTGATTGGCCGAGTAAGTCCGATAGGTTTCACTAAGGAAAGTTCAAAGTTTCAAACTACTTATCCTGATGCAACGTTTTCTCATGGAATAATCGCACATTGCATCTCATGCATACACGAAGAGTCTTGATATTAGAACTTTTCATTCATGTGGGGGATTGTTGGGATTTTGGCGTCCAAATCCCATAGAATTGAATGAAAAGTGTGTGGATGAAAGTGTCCCACATAGGATAGAAGAGAGATGGGAAATGGGTTCAAATAGTTGAACCTTTCAAATGGGTTTGGGCCCCAAGGGGTACCCCACTTTTATGGAAGAGAGAGGACCTACGCCAAGCTAGGTCCGTCCCTCCCCCGCGTGCGCGCCGCTGCCGTCGTCCGTCCGGCCGGCTCGACTCGAGGTCCATCCTCTATCGATTTTTTTATTTTTTTCCGAACAGACACGTTGTTTATTATTATTATTTTTTTGAACAAACAAACATGTCTGTTCGTAAGGTTCGGTTCGCCCGAACGAAAACCGAAGCCCTTCGCGACTGTTCGCGAACCGAACCGGTTCAAGTCAACCTTCGCGGCTGTTCGACGAACCCTTGTAACTCTTCGTTTTCGCCGCTTAATTATGACCGAACAGTCCGATAAGGAGAAACTTCGTGGCATTTTGCATTCCCGCAAGACATTTTCCCAACGCGCTCTAGACATTACTCACTTCATCATTGTCATTTTGTGCGATTATTCTGCGAAATTGCGTTCGTAGGAGTCCTTCGAATACGTACTGCTTCGGAGGAACGAGATCCATTCTATCCTGGGAGACGATTGTCCAATATCCTCGGGTACTGATTGAGGGGCCAAATTCGTCTTAAGGACACGACGTTATTTCGTTGGGCTCGGATCAACATTCTACTTACTTGGTTGTACTGCTTTCAGGTTAGTTTTCCCGATATTTGGTTTTAACTTCTGATATACGAACTTAGCCGACAACAGTTGCCACCAATCTTGCTGCGAATTTTTGGCACTGTAATTGCCGTGAATACCAAAAACTCGGGAAGACCAAGACTTCATTGGACATCATGTACTTTTTTGTAGAGAAAGTGAAGCTAAAGTGGAAAGGAGATGATGCCAAGGAAACCTTAATAAAATTCAGGAAGACCAAGACTTTCCAGGATTCAAATTGGTTTTGTTACTCCACTTTTCACACGGGTTTAATTTTTTTTTCCCGCTTGAATGAATTGTTATTTGACAATTAGCATTGATTGTCCATAACTCCCTCGCTCATTGCAAGACTTACATGAAGTGGAATTTAGGTTTAGGTAAGTAGAGCAAGGCCAAAACTCACGCACCTGAACAGTGGAAGCCGCGGGCCTTGGGTACACTTAAATTAAACACGGATGGCTCGTGGGTGGATGGCGCGTCGACTGGATCGGTAGCTGGTGTATGTGGCGACTCCTCCGGAGCTCTGGTTGCTGGCTTCGCTGAACCAGTTCAAGCAGAAAAAAAAAAATATTTTCGACAAAGAAAAAAAATTAGCATTGATTGTTGTTCTCATGCTTAAAATCAACAATACAATAATCTTGGTTCAACTTTTTTCATGTTTAATCATATTTTGATTATTCATTCATTTATCTCTATTGTACTTGTCCATTAGATTTATGTCTAGATTTTCATGTATCTTATCAAATTTAAGCTTAGACGTGAAGACGTGATAGAGAGTGACCTGGCAATATGCAATTTCATGAACAGATTCAACAAATCACCATGAATTATGCAATCAAGCCGCAACTTTAATTTGGACAACAAGTATTTGACATCAACTTCCTCCAAAATTTTGTTATTAAACTTGCAATCGGGATTATAGATAGGCATGAAATAGGTTTAAGAACCGAATCTTGTGGCTGCTGTCACCTCATCTTTTGTTAAAAGTATTTCTTTTGCTTCCATTAATAGAAAGATTTCAAAAAGAATAGGTGTTGCTCCCGTGCAATAAACGGCCTACCAGATGCTCTAGTTAGCCAAGTTCAGGTTGCATCAGTATGCGAGAAAAAAGAGAGCAAGTAGATAGATGTCTCTTACCTATTACGAGTAGACTTCCTGAAGTAGACCGGTTAACGGGATTCAGATCAATGATAGCAATCCAGCTAGCATGAGCGCTAGGTTCGGATGAGTAGGAAAAGAACAGTGTTGAGTAGGGTTACGAGCACGGGTTATGGTGAAGCAGAGTGATGATTAGCTAACGAAGAGAGAAAACTATCAAGTCCAGGACAACCAAGACTTTCCCCTACCAAAAACATTAAACAAAGACCAAGACCTTTCAAGGATGCACGTAAGAGTCTAGAGATCAACATAAAATACTTCTTGTCCACATGTGCTTGTTTCGTAATATGTAGAGATTATCTTCTTGGAATATGGGAACAGCACATGAACACTCCTCATGGGGATATATGACAAATGGCTTGGCCTCTTTATTTTCTTCTGCATGCAAAAACAAATTTTTTTCTTTTGGTTTTTCCTTATTTTTCTGTCAATCCAATGTTTGTGTATGTAACCACCTTATATATTTCGGTCAGATTCGATTGTTTATTTAATGGAAAAGTTCAAAAAATAAGGAAAAATAAAGATTATTTTTTATGATAGTATAGACTGTAGCAGTGATGTATGAATTTTTACATTTTAATTGATAGTAGCATGTCAGTAATTCTTTCATTTTTTCGTGATAATCACCGTTTGAACACTAAAGTGAGTGCTGTATTGAAAAGGATTTGCATAGAAAAATAATTTAATGTTATATATAATACTTAATTTGTGCTTATTAAGAAAAGCCCAGGGTTGCCTTGAAATGTCTATTTCTGGGAAGGGGTTCCCCTGATATTGCACTTAAAACAAAATACCCAGAAAGGATGGTACATAGCTTTCTTTCTCACGTGTAATTATCCTCTTTAGAATTAACCTTAGCTATATAGATTGCACAACTTTCAATTACATTTCTTACATTGCCCACCATCAGTATGAATAAGGTGCGCAATTTTCAGGATGGATAAGGTATTGCTCTGCCCTGAAACCTGCCACGTAGGCACCAATTCAAGGTTCTTTAACCTGCAATTTGTCTTATAGAGACTTAAAACCCCTATGGAATCTGTCGGTTCCACACGTTCCAAGCCACCTCATATTATCCTGTTTTTTTTTTCCAATTTTTTAATCAAGTAAAAATTTGTCATTCTTCGAATTATAAACACATTTAACATAAGTACAAGTAAATTCATAATAAGTTACATTTTCAATCTAACAGTAACATAATCCTAAGAGAATAAAATTAACGATAGATGCAAGTGTTAAATATGCTTCCTTATATCATTTTACAAATTTAAATATGAAAAGTCTCTAAAGAAAAGAGAAAAGCATATGTTTAGTACATTACAAGGGTGACAATTTTCAACACAATATGATCTCACGACTCAAACACAATATGGACATAGACAAAGTAACTAAGTGTATTTCACTCTGTTTTATCCTACGTTTGTCAATGTGGCGCCACATTGATGGCTTATGTGAAATTTGGCCACTAAATCAATTTTGAGGGCGTTTGTAATGGTAGGTGTGGAAGAGGGCTGTACCGTACAAACTCACAAAGTTATAACATTACATTGCTTAGAAAAGTAAGAAAACGAAATTGCATAAGCAATAATGTTGAAAGAACTATAACACATTCGGTCTACACATAAATACATTAATAATTATCTTCCCTCAATTGTGATTACATTTTAGTGTTCAAAGGAAATGAACTGTTTCTTCCAAAGAAACGATCATTGAAACTTGATAGAAAAACTATAATTGACAAGGATGAATTGCATGATACATGTAAACAATAGTGATTTCCAAGCACCATCCCTTCCTCCAGTCAATAACTAAAATACTCCAATGACGGTAATAATATTTATTTTGAGGCTTTATATTATGAAAGTGTACATCAAACCTAATTCGAGACACGATACCTTGTCCCATGTGCCAATCGAGCATCAATACTATTCATCCATCTCTAATGACATAAATAGATGAAGAATTACCAATGTTGATCATCAGAAAACGACCTCTTTCATCTAATTGACAAGTGAGTTGATGATAGAAAACAAACACACAAATTAGATAGGAATTTACTTTCAAAGATTAAGACTAAAGAGCAAAAGTCTTTTCGACTGTATTGTCAGATTACACGTTCCCCTAAATAAATAGTAAAGCTTAGTGACCGAACACCTTTGACTTTTGCTCATAATATTTTCAGAATCAATACATTAGCTCTTGCAAAAAAGTAAAAAATAAACTAAAATAAGGTAAAATGATTGAGTGAGAAAGAATGAGAATCAGGTTTTTCATTGTCATAATTATATTCTAAACCTTAGAACTTGGCTTTTCTTTTTCAGTATAGTTGGTGATTTTCTTGCGGTTTTTCGTTTTGCATGGTGCTGTGTTTTGGATGGCCTTTTTGTTTCACACTGAATCCTTTGACAAAAGTCGCGAGGATCAAATTTTGTTTCACACTGATTCTTTTGTCGACTCATCGTAGAATTCCAATCAAATTGTTGTCAGGTGATATGGTGACGGTGATGGTGATGGTAATGGTGACAGCAACACATCTTATCACACTAGAATAAGGAAGGAGAGAGGGAATTAGAAACATTACAAGCTTGTCAATAACTAAATAGTTTTATTAATCATTGTTCTAAATATTTGATTGGGGGTTTTAGACCATAGTTAGGCCCTAAATGTTGAGGTCGCACAATATGTACCCACATTGACACAAAGTATGTTGTCTAACATGTATTTTCTCTCTGGGTGAAATCGGATATTTGAACTAGCTTGCGATCGCGAAATATATTCGTTCATTCGAGTGGGCTTGAGAAAGAAAAAAGAGAGAGAGAAAGAAGTGCCCATCGAGCCCAGTTCGGCTTAGTCCAAATATAAGGAAATATAATTGGGAGAGCTTGGGCCAATGACTCTTCTCTTAGAGCTTGGAACTAAAGACTTGCCCAACATGGTCTTATTATTTGGCGCAAGCACAATTTGAATTAGCTCGGGTAAGCAATTTCCTTATTGGGTTTAGGCTCGCCCAGACACTATTATTTATGTGAAGAAAGTATAATATTTTCCAAAATCATAGCCAAGCTCGGTAAGAATTTCAATGCTCGATACCTGACTTGGTCCATCTAGGCTTGCCCATTGAGTAGTTCTAAAAATAATTAAGGGTCTATTTAGTAACGTTTCTGTTTCTTTGTTTTTCTGTTCTTTTGTTCCCTGGAATAGAAAAAGAACAGAAATCCGTTTAGTAAAAAAAATATATTTTTTTGTTTCTAAAACAAAAAAGTGTTTCTAGAAATAGATTTGGAACAGAAACAAGAAGCAAAAAAAAATCTACTTCTTATTTCTAGAACAAAAAAAAGAAACAACTTTTTTCTGAACCCTATCTCTCTCACTTCCTCGCGTGCTCTTCCTCCCAGCTCACCACCTCTAAAGCATTGCCTCTATCTCGATGTCCCTCTCTGGTGGCGTCACCTCCGTCCGGTCGGTTCTCTCCGGTTTTGTTGCCTCCGTTCGGTCGTCTCTCTCCGGTGTTGTTGCCTCCGTCCCGTCTTCTCTCTTCGGTGGCATTACCTTTGTCGCCTCTCGTCCAGTCCAAATCTACACACAACTCACCTTCGGCGGCCGCATCAGTTCAGTTGCCCTATCCAGTCGTGTCGCCTCTCTCCAGTCGCCCTTTCTTCGCTCGGCTGTCGATTGCTCCAATCATGAGTGGGCCTCTCTCTCGGTTGCTTCTCTCAGTCGAATCGAGGTTTTTTGCTTCGATTCCCTATGGTTGTACTTTCTTTAGTTGTGATTCTCACTTCTTGAAGTTGAATGGCTGCATTCTGCATATGGATTTGCTATGATTATTTGTAAATTTGAAACCGTAGCTTTGATTGCTGCTGTAGCGTTGATTACATTGTGTTATCAATTAGTCGGAGTTATCGACCAACTGCTCTTTGTCCACAGCAACTTCCAAGTTCTCTTCTTAGTCTTTCTTTGTCAGCGATTCTTCTGTCAGCAGCAAGGACAGCAGTTGATAGCAAATTAGTTTCGTTAAGTAGATGATAGGTATATATTGGAGGGATTGGATAGAAAAGAAGAAGAAGAAAAGGTTAGAAACAGGGAAGCTGTTCTTTTCGTTCTGTCTTATTTTTTGTGTCTTTATGTGCTCCTCAATGGACAAAATCTGCAGAGGATACTCAGCACAGGATTCATTGCAAGATTCCTCTTGTAAATTCTGTCGAGTTCCATTGTAACTCATTCTTTTCCTTTTATATTTATATGAGACTCTTTCAATCTCACGTGCCGAATGAGTGTCCCTCAGAGGAGATTCAAATCGCGAAATTGTTTCTCTGCCCTTGTATGGCCGAATTCATATACAATATAGCCAGCTAATTTTTTTTTCCTAATTTGCGTATGAAATGTTAGGTCCTATGTTAAACGAAAAATTTGGTGTCGACAATTGCTTCCAAAAGATGATGACAAGGATCAATAATGCTAGAAGACAAGGACTCATAAAGTCATTTGTTCTTCCGTAATTGGTATTCTGCAAGTTATAGTTTGGTAAGATCACCTGGTTCCTGTACTTAGCTGCTTCATCTGGTGTCTCCGCTTCAATTATTTAGTTTACTATGTTTGCTCAGGTGAAACTTTCCCTTCTCTTGCTGAACAAAGCCATCGCCATCAGCTTCAAACTCAGCAAATCTTCCGTGGGCTTCATTCTTTTTTATAATCCCGCTCCGACACCACTCCAACATTTGTTACTCTGCAATTCTCTGAGCTTGTTCAGCTACTTGAATTGCTGTCATACACTTTGCTTTCTCCTTTTCTGCAAGAGCCAATGCAGCTTCCTCAGCTAGTCAGGCCTCTTCTAACCAATGTTCCTCTTTCATTTTCCAACGATGAAGCTCCTTAGCCTAATAAAATGCCATTAAAATTTTTTGTTGGCAAAACATCATTTTCTCAAATCTAAATACCACATTGTGCTCCTATCAAAAAAGAGTAGTTGACAGCTTTTGTTTTGCTATTAGTATAGGCTTGCAAAGGTTTGTTTAAGGTGTTTGCATATCAATTCACATATTCATTTATTTATTGATGCTAGGTTGTATTCATGCTTGTGGAATCAAATTGGACTTTATAATCTCTTGACTTGGAATATTGTTTTAGGCTTTTTTTTAATATCTAGTCTTTTTTGTGAGTAGCTAGACCGGCAAGAGTATTTGGCTATCTGATTTCCTAATCTCTCGACAACGCAGAAAGTGGTTTTTCCATCTATATGATTATCATGAACTCATATGATGTTAAACTAGTGAAGGTTAAATGGCATCCCAGAAAGAGACATTCAACGCAAAGTGGACGGAGTCTTTAACCAACTTGTATGTTAGTTTGTTGGTAGAAGAGGTCAAAAAGGGAAATCGCACCTCTTCCACTTACAACAAAGCAAGGTGGACTAACATACGGACTGAATTCAACAAACGGTCAGGACTCCAATATAGTCAAGTGCAGTAGAAGAATAAGGTGAACAAACTGAGAAAACAATATGGTAGTTTTAAAAAGCTTCTTTCACAATCCGGATTTGACTGGGATAATGTAAACAAAATGGTTGTTGTTGATGATCCAAGTATATGGGAACTTCATGTCAAGGTATCATTTAATCTTTGGTCATTTTGAGATCAATGTACATGTACATGGCAAGAGGTTTCATTGTCTTGCTAACTTATGTCATCATTGTGAAAATTGCAGGATAATAGTGAGTGGGCAAAATTAAAAAAAGGATGGGTTTCCTTAGTATTCTGACTTATGTATCGTATTTGGTGATACATATGCTACTGGGGAGCATGCAGTGGGGAATGCCGAAGATTTGATGGTGTCGGACGAAGGTGACACTAGTGGTGGTCATGCAGACTTAGGTCGAGAGGATGTAAGTGAACACTATATTGATGAGGGAGTCTTTACATCTGACAAAACTGCTACTCCAGTTCATGATAAGTACAAGTTGGATAGGACTCCAAATACCAAGAGGAGAAAATAGAATCATTCTTCTATTATTGGTAGCACCTGCAAAGCCTTACAAGAGTTGATCAAAACTAGGGCAAGTCAATCTGTGACTGGCTCTATCACCTCTCAGGTTGCATCACCCACTGTAGACCCCTACTCTATAGCTGCTGTGATTGGAGTCATGGTAAACATGCCCGAGTTGGAGCAGGATCTTTACAACAAGGCAATGGAACGAGCTTACGTTAGTGCCGCATGGAGGGAGGCTTTCATCATATCACCGGTTGAAAGGAGACATGGACTTCTCCAATGTCTTTAGTAGATGTTAGGAAACGTACTGTGGATTGTGTGCGGTTTCATAGACTGTATGACTAATGTTGTTGGTTGTTATTTGATTTTTTAAAATATTGATGTTTGACTCTTGCATTTGTGTGGTGACTTGGGTACGATGGATTGTATGGAATTTTTATATTTGGTTTGTTTCACTTTATGACTTAAGTTATTTGTTGAACTTATATTATTTGTTGTTATCGGGTATTTTTTTCATATATCTATATTGATGTTCTTGTATTTGTGTTATGGCATAGGTACTATGGAAGGGGGACAAAATAGTGTGTCCAGTGGGCAGGTAGCACAAGTTGAAAGGAGACATGGACTTCTCCAATGTCTTTAGTAGATGTTAGGAAACGTACTGTGGATTGTGTGCGGTTTCATAGACTGTATGACTAATGTTGTTGGTTGTTATTTGATTTTTTAAAATATTGATGTTTGACTCTTGCATTTGTGTGGTGACTTGGGTACGATGGATTGTATGGAATTTTTATATTTGGTTTGTTTCACTTTATGACTTAAGTTATTTGTTGAACTTATATTATTTGTTGTTATCGGGTATTTTTTTCATATATCTATATTGATGTTCTTGTATTTGTGTTATGGCATAGGTACTATGGAAGGGGGACAAAATAGTGTGTCCAGTGGGCAGGTAGCACAAGTTAAACAAGTTTTGGATGACATTGATATTGACGTAATGATAGTATGGTTGAATATTCTTGAATTGGACATGTCTGTTCATACCAAAGAACCTATTAGGGACAGTAAATTGTCAGGACCCGAATGGATAAGGGAGATTATTTATGGACATTCAGATAAGATATATGAAGCCTTCAGGATGGAGAGACATGTTTTTCTAAACCTATGTGGTTTAATGACCGCAAGAGATTGGTTGAAAGATAGTCGATATATAAGGGTAGATGAACAAGTTGGGATACTTTTATCTATGGTTGGTCACAAAAACTCCAATAGAGATTTATGTGAAAGATTCCAACGTTCAGGAACAACAATAAGCAAGTATTTCAAGATAGTGTTGAAAGCAATTATCAAACTGTCAAAAGAAATTATCAAACCATCTTCCTTTGATGTTGTCCCAGAGGAGATTCTTATGGATCCTAACCATAAACGCTACTTCAAGGTATGATTTTCATATTGATTATACACAATCAAATACATGTAGTTGATAATCATGTGTAACACTAGACTTTCATAAAATCTCAGGACTGCGTAGGTGCTATTGATGGCACCCACATTAATGCTTCCATCCCTATATCGCAGCAAATCCCATATAGAGGTAGGAAAGGAAGTACTACACAGAATGTGATGTGTGCTTGTTCGTTTGATATGAAATTTACTTTCGTGTATGCTGGGTGGGAAGGATCTGCCAATGATTTTTGGGTGCTCTCAGCAGCACTCGAGACTCCTCGACTGTAATTTCCTCGACCACCACTCGGTATTTTCGTTGTCTACAAGATATATTTTTCTTTATGATTGTATAACTATTGCATATCATAACAAATTTATTTATACCTTCTTGTAGGCAAATATTATGTGGTAGATTCTGGTTATGCAGCACTTCCAGGATTTTTAACTCCATTTAAAGGTGAACGGTATCATTTGAACGATTATAGGGGTAGAGGGAGACGGCCTAGAACAGCGAAAGAATTGTTCAACCATAGGCACTCTTCACTTAGGAATGTCATTGAGAGGTCATTTGGAGCATTAAAGAATCGGTTTTTCATTTTAAGATACATGCCTCCATTTTCATTTAGAAAGCAAGCACTTATTATAATTGCTTGTTGTGCTCTCCATAATTACATTCGTGAGGAAGACAAGATGGACAAAAACTTTTCCCTATATGGAGATCCGGAGTACCCGTTCGGACCTATACAAATGGAGGTTGCAGACGATACATCACTTACAGGGACAGTTGAGATAAACGTGATTAGAAAAAATATTGCAAATAAAATGGCAAGGGATCATAATATGGATGAGATTCCATGACTTTGTATTTTCGACTACAAAAATGTCGTTGTAAACTATTATGAATACATTTATGTTAATCATATTAAGGTCATCCGGGACTTTTGTAATGTGTTTGTAAACTATTATGGATACATTTTTGTTAATCGTATTAAGGTCATCTGATTCTATATCATACATGTTATGATTTTATTTTTTAGGCCATGCCACCTCATAATGACCACATAAAAGTGTTTTTTTTAAACGTAAAAATCATAAGTTTATGAATGTTGAAGTGATTAAAAAATACCAAAGAAGTTATCTTCTTCAAAAACGTTAAGAAGATAATCATATGAAAAAATTAAGAATAAATTTTTTTTTGGAACAGAAATTTTGTGTAATTACTAAATGCGTTTATATTCTTTTTCTATTCCAGGAACAGAAATTTCATGCAGTTACTAAATGCTATTTTTTCCTCAGAAACTGTTCTAAGAAATAGAAATAGAAAAAACTATTTCTGATCAAAAATTATTTCTGGGAACAGAAACGTTGCTATGCGGAGCCTAAATGTAGTCCTAGCCAAATGACTTTCTTTTCTTGAACTAATTACCCGAATTGCATGTCAAGTCCCCTTGCAATCCGATCCATTGGGATTAAGGTCCAACAGTTGGGCTATCTACTTTTTGAGGCCGAACATTTCAATCACAACCCATTTAATGCCTTCGAAGCACGATGTTAGGACTTCCTACCATTATGGTGGTCAAATCAAGTGGAACCCACATTTGACTTTTATTTAATAAGAGCACCTAAAACAATTCCTTTTTTTTTAATTGCATAAAATTCTGTTGAGGAAAGCCCTAATGGATTTTGAAGTTGATAAAATTTTCCGTATGTAACTTGTAATTTTGACATGAAGTTCTTTCTACATTATTATAGTCTGGAAGTTCAGAATGAGATATCAGACTTTACAAATTTTTCAAAACGAGAAATTTTTCAGAACGAGAAATTTTTCAGAACGAAAAGTTCAGACTCAAATGAAAAAGTTCAAAATAAGAAGTTCAGACTCTATCATTTAGAATTGCTGAAGACTTACGCAGACGCTGAAATTTTTTAGACTCTGAAGTTTTTCAGACGCAAAAGTTTTGTAGGCGCAGACGCTGAAATTTTTTAGACGCTAAATTTTGTAGAAACAGAACTCGACACAACAACTAGTGATCTGGCATGGATTTCACAAAAGGAAGATTTTAATTGACTCAATCCAAATCAAATTGATTGACAATCAAAATATTATTACAACGCATTAATCTCTATTTATAGAAACCAAGATTCTGATTATATGGGCGACCAGAATCAGCGGGAATTAGAATCTATCACTCAACGGCTACTCAATCATTTCTATACAAATCTGTCCAAGGTGAAGATTGGAAGATGGTCCTCTGAAGATTGTCTAACGGCTAGTTTGGAAGTGGAGGAGTATTTAAGGAGATCAACGAGCAGAAGAAGAAGTACATATTCAAAAATATCAAGTCCAAAGCCTGAGCTTACTCCGATTCTTTTTTCTTTCTTGAGCCAAACTTTAAAATCTTGAGGGACACTTTGTAAGAGAGTTTATGTGAGATAGAGAGTCCTATCATACACAAGAGTGTTATCACTCGAAATCTGTAATACCTCTTGATTACATAGTGAAATCCAGTCGGTAGGCTGTCAGCGTGGGAGAGTGGACGTAGGCTTACTATAAGCCGAACCACTATAAATTTGTGTGCAGTTTTTCTATCCCTTAACTTTTACTTTACACACTGCACATTCAAGAGCACCGTCTTTATAGAATCTGAATATTATTCAGACTCAAACTGTGTTATATCATTTTCGCTTAAATTTATTAAAATTATTTAAGATCACCTATTCACCCCCTCTAGGTGATCCTTGCTAGCCACTTCAATTGGTATCAGAGCAGGTTGCTCATATGTTGAAGTGTTTTACTTCTGAGCTTACGATCTATATGGCTAGCTTTGGTGCTCCAGGTCTCATTGAAGGTCAAAGTAACAACAGACCTCCTTATTTCGATAGCAAGGAATACATCATCTTAAAAAATAAGATGAAGGCTTTCATAAAATCAATTGATCACATGCAATGGGATATCATCATTAGAGGAGTTAGACCAAAGCCTTCTTATTCAAAAGAAAAGATGGATAGAAATATGCCAGTAGATCCTCCATTATCTCAAACTAAGATATCTAAAAGATAATTCTTAGATTCCATAGCAATTTATTCATTTTATTGTGCTTTAGCACCTCTTGAGTATAAAAAAATTGTTTTCTATGAATCAGCTAAGGATATTTGGGATACTCTCCACATCACTTATGAAGGAACATATCGTGCTAAGGAAACTCAGATTAACATACTGCTTGGCCAATATGAATCCTTCATAATGAAGCTTGAAGAATCTGTTGCTGATATGTATGACAAATTTATAAACATAGTAAATGGTCTTACATATCAAGGACAACCTGTTCCAGATACGATGAAAGTCAACAAACTCTTGAGAGGATTGATAAAATAGTGGGACAACATCAAAACATCTATCTGAGAAACTCAAAGGATCATGCTTGTTTTCGTGACTGAGCTAATTGGAACTCTTCAATTATATGAGACAGAAAAACGGAATGAAGAAAGTGAATCCAGAGGTAATAAATCAATTGCTTTAAAAACTAACATTGATTCTTATGCAGATTCTGAAGATGAAGATGTTGATGATGAAGAGCTGGCTCTCTTCATTAAGAAGTACAAGAAGATGAAGATCAAGGGAAGAAATCTCAAAGGGAAGAGGCCTTTTGAGAAGAAAAAGACATCTGATGAAATAGATAAATCAAAAGAAATAATCTGCTTTTACTGTAGAAAGCGAGGACACATCAAGCCAAACTGTCCTCTTTTGAAAAAGAATACTAAATTTGAGAAGGCAAAGAAGGCCTTAAAAGCATAAACGTGGAGCGATATAGAGTGTGAAAACAGTGACGAAGACATCTCAAACTTCTGTCTAATGGCCAACTCAGATGCAGACTCAAATTCAGACTTAGATGCAAAAATTGAGATTGAGGTAAATCATTCTGAAATGCGTATTGAAGTATCAAATTACATTGATGAATTGTGTTTCGAATTCAAGGCTGCTCTTAAAAAAAATCTCTTCCCTGAAAAAGGAAAACTCATCATTTAGACAACAGGAGATTTCACAAAAAGAAAAAAACGATTTCCTTCGAAAAGAATTTCATCAACTCAAGGAAAGTCAAGATTTTCTTTCCAAAGAAAATGCTACTTTGAAAAAGAAAGTTTTAGAACTAGTTTCCAAATTTTCAAAAGGTTCAGAAATCTTGAAAAATATTCTTTCTATACAGATTCCTTATTTCAATAAATCTAGTCTCGGATTTGTAAAGGAAAATGATAGTTTAATTGATTTTCCAAAGGTCAATGAGAGATTAAGACAAAGACCTCCTCGACAAGCTTACAAAAATCATTTCAAAAAGAATTTTGTTAAACCTGTTGGTCAAAGTGCTCAAAATGTGGAGATCCACAACATTTTGAGAATGAATGTCCTAAGGTCTGGAAACCTATTCGAAGAGACTTTGTTAAGACAGCCTATACTAACTCTCGAGGACCCAAACAAATTTGGATATCAAAGAAAACATGAGAAGTTGTAATTTTTGTAGATCACCACAAAGAGAAAAACAAAGTGGTACCTGGACAGTGGATGTTCCAGACACATGACAGGAGATCCTAGCATATTTGTTGAATTACAAAGTCTAATGGTGGGAAAGTTTCCTTTGGAGGAAATAATAAAGGAAGAATAGTTGGAAAAGGAATTGTTAAAATTGGAAGACTCACAATCAATGATGTTTCATTGGTAAAATGTCTTAACTACAATCTGATAAACATAAGCTAACTATGTGATTCAGGGTTCGGAATCAACTTTCAAGAAGATACGTGCTTAGGAACAAGTAAAAACAGTTCTCAAACATTCACAGGGAGAAGACATGGGAACATTTATCTACTAGACGTCAATTCAAACTCCACTCATTGTTTAATCTCAGTCAAAGAGGATGAAGATCTTTGGCACAACAGATTGGGACATATCATATTGAAGTAGATCTAAAAAATATCAAACAAGAAACTGGTACAAGGATTGTCAGATTTGAGCTATAGAAAAACAGAACTATGCAATGCTTGCACTCTAGGAAAGCAAGTAAGAAGCTCTTTTAAACCTATACATCATGTCTCCATTAATCACGCCTTGCAGCTTCTTCATATGGATCTTTTTGGACCAACCAGAACACAAAGCATTAGTGATAAGAAATACTGTCTAGTCACTGTTGATGACTTCATCAGATTTATATGAGTGTTCTTTCTTGCTCATAAAAATGAAGCTTTTTCATATTTCTCAAATTTTGCAAGAAGAATTTAGAATGAAAAGGGCTATACTATTTCTTGCATCAAAACTGATCATGGGGGAGAATTTGATAATCGATGCTTCTCAAATTTTTGTGAGGAAAATGGCTTTCAACACAATTTCTCTACTCCATACACACCAAAACAAAATGGTGTTATGGAAAGGAAAAATCGTTCTTTACAAGAAATGGCAAGAACTATGTTGATTGAAAGCAAGATTCCTTCTTATTTTTGGGCAGAAGCAGTTTTTACAGCCTGTTATGTTATTAACAGAGTCTTTCTCAGAACCATTCTCGAGAAAACCCCTATGAGCTTTTTAAAGGTAAAAAGCCCATCATTTAATATTTTCGTGTGTTTGGTTGTAAATGCTTTATTCTTAAAAATCCAAATGACCGCTTTGGCAAGTTTGGTGAGAAAGCAGATGAAGGTTTCTTCCTTGGATATTCAATTACAAGCAAAGCATACAGAGTCTTCAACAAAAGTTCTCAGACTTTGGAAGAAACAATAAATGTAAAGTTTGATGAAAATTTTCAGACTCAAAAAGATGATATGAACCATCTTCTATTGTTCAAGAAGAATCTGAAGCTCAACAAGACTCTCCAAAGATCGTTGAATTTGAAGAAGAAAGCAGAAAAACAATAATTCAGACTCAAACTAATAATTCATAGTCTGATGAGATTCAGAAGGATAAATTTGACAGGAACTGGAAACACAAATCCAATCATCCGAAGAACCTCATCATTGGTGATATAGAAGATGGGATCAAAACAAGATCCAAATACAAAGAAAACATCAGCAACCTAACATTTATATCAGAAATAGAACCAAAGGAAGTTGGTGAAGCCTTATCAGATGAAAGCTGGATCGAAGCCATGCAGGAGGAACTTCAACAATTCAGAATCAATGAAGTTTGGAAACTTATGTCAAGACCCAAAAATCGTCCAGTAATCAGAACAAAATGGGTATTCAGAAATAAACTGAATGACAAAGGGAAATTCACAAGAAACAAGGCAAAGCTGATTGCAAAAGGCTATTCTCAAGTAGAAGGCATTAACTATGATAAAACATATGCACCAGTTGCCAGGTTAGAAGCCATTAGGCTATTATTAGCTTATGCTTGTTTCCATGACTTTAAATTGTTTCAGATGAATGTGAAAAGTGCCTTCCAAAATTGCTATATCAAAGAAGAAGTATATGTGAAACAACATCCTGGTTTTGAAGAATCAAAGAAGACTGACCATATTTATAGACTCAAAAAGGCTTTTTATGGTCTGAAACAAGCACCTCGTGCTTGGTACGAGAGTTAAGCAACTTCCTTCTGAAAAATGGCTTCACAAAAGGTAAAATTGACACAACCCTATTTATTAAGAGAAAAGGTAAAGACTTTTTATTAGTTCAAATCTATGTTGATGATATTATATTTGGATCCTCTAACGAATTGTTGTGCAAGGAATTCTCAAAGAATATGCAGAATGAGTTTGAAATGAGTATGATGGGCGAATTGACATTCTTTCTTGGTCTACAAGTAAAACAAACCAAGAATGGCACATTCATTTGTCAAGAGAAGTATGCAAAGGAGATTGTCAAAAAGTTTGGACTGCAAAACTGCAAGAAAATAGACATTCCTATGTCTCAATCTTCCAAACTGGACAAGAATGAAAATGGTAAAAAGATTTATCAGAAGATATATAGAAGCATGATAGGATCTTTATTATATCTTATTGCATCTAGACCTGATATACTATTTAGTGTCTGTATATGTGCCAGATTTCAGTCTGACCTAAGAGAGTCACATCTTTCTGCAGTTAAGAAAATAATCAAATACATTGGAACATATCCAATGATAGGTCTTTGGTACTCCAAAGACTCAGATTTTACTCCTACTGGTAATTCTGATGCTGACTTAACTGGTTGTAAAGTGGACAGGAAAAGTACTATAAGTACGTGTCAACTACTTGGAAATATATTGGTATCCTGATACTCAAAGAAGCAAAACACAGTAGCACTTTCAACAGCTGAAGCAGAATATGTGGCCTTGGGAAGCTGTTGTGCACAGATTCTATGGATGAAGCAACAGTTACGAGACTTTGCAATTGAAGACTCAAGTATTACAATCAAATGTGATAACACAAGTGCTATCAATTTGACCAAGAACCCTATTCTTTATTCTCGTGTAAAGCATATTAAAATTAAGCATCACTTTATTAGAGATCATGTTCATAATGGTGATGTAAATATTCAATTCATTGATTCTAAGAATCAATTAGCTGATATATTCACAAAACCACTTGATAAATCTTCATTTGAATATATTAGAACTCAACTATACATTATTTATCCTTTTGCCTGAAGTGTCTCATAGACAGGAATTCTTCAGACTCAGATGTTCTCCGTCTGAATAATTCAGACTCAAGAGACAGGTACTTCCTAAACAGTTCTGGCAGGAATATCTTGGCAGAAAATTTTTTTGGCAGGATATTTTCGTATCTGTTAATTCTAGAAAGCAACTCAGGTAAATATTCATATATATTTGTTTGATCGCTTATACTTAATATAAATATATATTCTTTGTATGATTGCCTATTATAACTCTTACTCTCAACTTTTTACTATAAATACCTCCTCCTCTCTATAAAACCCTACCAGTACAAACTCCTCCGTTCCTTTTTTTATCTCTCTCGACCATCTCGACACTCCAGACCGTCTCGTACCTAAAGAGCTCACTTTTTTCTCCATCTCCAAAGATCAAATCTTTCTTCTCCAAACCTGTTCATCATGCCTTTCAAGATCAAATCCAACCGTATTCCCAACCGAGACTCAAAATCTAAAGCACAACCAGAGTATATGGATATATCTTATATGGAGTTCGATCAACAAAGCCCTACAAGATCAACTCAATAGGAACAACGGTCCACGTCTACCCCAGAACCCACGGGTAAAACAGATTTTCGGTTCAAAAATATCAATCTGGTGTGGAAGGCGTATGAAAGACTGAAACGCAGTAAAGCCTCCGCATCTGTCCTTTATGCCTGTTTAAAAGACAATGGTTTTCATGATGAGGCGAGTCTTGTTAAAAGTTACACTCAGTCATGTTCTGAAACTGATTAGGAACAAGTTCATTCTACTCCCATAGAGACTTCCTCTAGAAAAGGAAAAGAGAAAGTCAGGGAACCATCTCACTTCCCTGTCAAGGAAACAGTTAGCCCTAAACCTCTAAGTGCTTCAAAATTCGTAATTCCTGATGATGATGCCGAGTTCTTTGAGAACTTTGTTATGAAAGTAGGTATTGCGTATGGGGTGATAGGCACTGGCAGTTTGTTTAGAAGTACAGAACACAATGTTTTCTACAGGATGCTGCTCGCGTAAGGGGTAATGAACCATCGGAATATTGACTTTGAATATCTTGACAAAGTTGGTATCCCTGTGCTACACCTTTTTAATAGGCTAAAGATTTCTGAATTCAGTATATAGTCTACTAAAGTCTATGCTGAATTGACTGCATATTTTTACTCCAATTTCTCAATTTTATCACCAAACTGGATACAATTGACTGTTGGTGATAGAAGGTATGATCTGAAAGTTGAAGACTTAGCCTTAATAATTGGAGCAAAGCATTCTAAATTCACTCTTTTAGAAGTGAATCTTGAAGATGCTTGCACATCAACTTCTGAAAATCAGAATTTTGCTTCGGGCTCAAAGCGCAATATCACTTTTTCTGACATGATCAGAGCTTCTATGATCTTGCACAAGATCATTATCAACTGTTCGAGGCCCAAGGCTGCATCCAAAACAAATCTGTCAAAATCTAAAGTCAAGCTTATTTGGGCCATTTTAAATGGAAAGATTTTCTCTCTTCCTCATATCATCATCTTCCACATGTATCAAACACTTCAGAAGGGCAAGGGATAACTCTCATATGGTTCACTCATTTCTACCATATTTTCATTTTTGAATATCCCTATTCCAACTGAGTTACGCGAAATTGTTGTACCCTCTATGGTTGTTGGAGAGAAGATGATTCAGAAGATAAAAAATTTTGATGATGTAAGAGAGAAAGCAGGCAAATCCAAAGGCAAGAAGAAGATTGAGAAAGAAAATAGGGCAAAGAAAAGAAAAGAACCAGAAAAGAAGCAGTCTGTTTCTTCCACTCCATTCAAGGTATATAGAAAGAAATGAAGAATCCTTCTTCAAGATGAAGATGAAGAGGACTTTGAATCTAGAAGATCAACTGGTCTAGAAGTTACTGAAAGGGTTGCAGAACTAGTTTTTGGAGAATCTCATCTGCATAAACAGGGTGATGTACAATATGGAACTGATGTCAATCCTTCTCCAGTTCATCCTGAAGAACCATTTAATGCAGAACCTTCTGAAGAACATGCAAAATTTTAGGGGGAGATTTCACCAGAAACAGGGGAAAGATTCGAACAGCCTATACAAGAAAATGTCCAGAACCAGTCTTCTAAAAATATGACAATTATGACCCTCCTGCTAGAAATCAAAGAGAAGCAAGCTGTATTAGAAGAAGATGTGAAGAATCTTCACAGAATTTTTGAGGAAAACAACCAAGCTCAATATCTTCAGGCAGAGAAAGATAAAGCAGAGTTAAGAGAGGCTATTGCTCAATGTTCTTCAAAAATGGAGGAAGCCATGGGTCATTGCACCACCAAAATTGATGAAGCTGTTTCAATCCTGAATAATTTTCAACTTATTCGAACCCCCTCGAAAAAATAACTTGCCTTTCATTCCTTCCTTCTACAAACATTCAAATCTGTACTCATAACTTTTAATTCTGATACATTGTTTGCTTGAATGATTTCTATAAATTGCTTATTCTGCTTATTGTTCTTTTTGCTAATGACAAAAAGGGGGAGAAATTATGCAGAAAATGTTATATTAACACACCTTGATTTGTAGGTTATACAGGTTATATTCAAGCATAAGGGAAATACACATATCTTTCAGTTTTCCATTTTTTTATATCTGTATTTCATGCACTTAAAATGTTTATTCCTTTCAATTTCAGATGATATTAATTGAATATGCATGGAAGTTTTGTCACTATAAAAAAGGGAGAGATTGTTGAGGAAAACCCTAATGGATTTTGAAGTTGACAAAACTTTCCGTTTGTAACTTGTAATTCTGATATGAAGTTCTTTTCAGGTTATTATAGTCTAGAAGTTCAGAAGGAGATATCAGACTTTATAAATTTTTCAAAAGGAAAAGTTCAGACTCAAATAAAAAAGTTTAGAACAAGAAGTTCAGACTATCATTTAGAATTATTGAAGATCTTCGCAGCCGCTGAAATTTTTCAGACGCTAAATTTTGCAAAAATAGAACTCGACACAACAGCTAGTGATCTGGCATGGATTTCACAAAAGGAAGGTTTTGATTGATTCAATCCAAATCAAATTGATTGACAATCAAAATATTATTACAACACATTAATCTCTATTTATAGAAACCAAGATTCTGATTGTATAGGCAACCGGAATCAGCGGGATTCAGAATCTGTCACTCAACGGCTACTCAATCCTTTCTATACAAATCTGTCCAAGGTGAAGATTGGAAGATGGTCCTCTGAAGATTGTCTAACGGCTAGTTTGGAAGTGAATGAGTATTTAAGGAGATCAACGAGCAGCAGAAGAAGTACATATTCAAGAATCATCAAGTCCAAAGCCTGAGCTTACTCCTATTCTCTTTTCTTTCTTGAGCCAAACTTTAAAATCTTGAGGGACACTTTATAAGAGAGTTTATGTGAGATAGAGAGTCCTATCATACACAAGAGTGTTATCACTCGAAATCTGTAATACCTCTTGATTACATAGTGAAATCCAACCGGTAGGCTGTCAGCGTAGGAGAGTGGACGTAGGCTTACTATAAGCCGAACCACTATAAATTTGTGTGCAGTTTTTCTATCCCTTAACTTTTACTTTACACACTGCACATTTAAGAGCACCGTCTTTATAGAATCTGAATATTATTCAGACTCAAACTGTGTTCTATCATTTTCGCTTAAATTTATTAAAATTGTTTAAGATCACCTATTCACCCCCCTCTAGGTGATCCTTGCTAGCCACTTCAAATTCCACTCGTCCATTCATCATAAATTCTTCCTAATCTTTTGCGTTTTCTATTATTCTTTCATTTTCAAAATTTGATGAAAGGAATGTTTTAGGGTGATCTCAACGTGGTTGTTGGAACCAACTAGGAACAATTTCTTCTGCTTCTTTTTTATATTAGAATAGGAACTCTACTGAGGCATATAGGCTTCGAGGAATCGAGATCGCTTCTTATGGTAAAAAAGGTAAATAAATGTGCAATATTTGGAGCCCGCATAAAATATTAAGATAAGTTGAATGCGACGGATTGCTTCGATGTTATATACTGGATTTCGCATAGAAAGAAAACAAACGATGTTATAGCATGGATAATGACAGTTAGACTTGTCATTTTTTACATTTGCATATTTTGAAGATTCGTAAAATATTTTCTTTTGACAAGGGGGAATTTCTGAAAAGTTTTCTTTGCTCAATGTGTGTGAGTTCGTTCTCTTTAACCTTTTCTTATTTTTTGCTAGAACCTTTTCTTTTACCGTAGCAAAGTATATCCCTGACTTAAGAATCTGTTTATATTAGTTATTTGTCATCAATAGATCCTCATATCATGCAATGTTGTTGGAAAAATCAATAAATCTAAATCATCGGTGAGAGAGGTATTCTCAAAACATTCGTCATTCAAGTCAATCATTGCATGCAAAGTGTTAGTATAATTTGTAAAACAAACAAGAACATTCGTAACACTTTATATAAAAGCCACTAACTTGGGTCGACTAGATGAAGATATGTGCTTTGAAAATATTTGTAGAAATCGTTGAGAAAAGCTTGTAAATTAATTGCATGAAAAGAGAAATAGATAAAAGAAATGAAAAGAATAACGCCTTTCTTACGCTAATCGGAGTTCATCTCACTAAGCCCTTAGACTTTTTCTTTGATTTCCTGTCCTTCACCAATCACGATCGTCAATATGATATTCCTTTGAATCAGTCATTGTATTACAAAAATATGGGAACACTTAAAAAATCCGGAATGCAAAAATCAGGTAGCCCTGGTAAAAATTGTTACGAGTAATTAGACAAACAAATTCTGTACATACTCACCTACTGCAACAAAAAATGAACAAGAGATACCAGGGTACTCCACAAATGGGAGGTCACGATGATAATCCATTAGTGATGGAAGTGCCTGTATCTTACCTTGCCCATGACAGGAGTTCTGGCAGCTTGATGGCTTATTGTGACGAGACTTGCCTACCCGAGATAACTGGGTTGCGAGTGGTCTTGGATAACAACCATCTTGTGATCCTAAGTCAAAATACTTCATGGCAAACATGAAACTTTTATACTAGCTCAATACAGTGACGAAGCGTAGTCTCCTTGATTGCTCCTCTCCGCCTTTCCTTTACAACAAAGAAATAGAAAATGTTCTCTGAGATGGAGTGGAAATTTAAATAAAGAAAGATGAAATGCGAACTCTGATAATGAAGTCACATTTAAATGGATTGTAATATGCATGGTTCTTTCAAGGTTAGTTGTCATATTTGCGAACTCGAAAACCATTGTTTGAAATCACAATTTTGCATCTTTACAGCCGCTATTGTTGTTAGAAGCAAGCAAGCTTCTCAATTTGACTTTGAACATAGACCTCAATAATTGACATCACGATACAAATTAATATTTTAGAGCATGTCACCAAAAAAAAGTTTCGAGCATATTAATACACCTACCAAAATTTATAGCTTTCTGGTTTTCTTTTGTCAAGTGGCAAAAAATGAACATAAGCACATGTTGCCTACCTAAACATTGTATATGATCCTCATGAGAGATTTTGCCAAATACATATGACAGTGGGATATTCTGCAAAACAAGCACCGTTGAGAGAAATCAACTCACTGAGCTAGGGCATAAGGAAAAGATATTTGGAATAGAAAATACAACAGAAGCGGAAATTGCGGGAAAATATCAATATAAAAGCAACAATTCTTAATGATTCTCACGCAAAGTATAGTGCATTTCCATAAGTGGGAAAGATAAGCAATTTTTGGGCATCAAACAAAGTTCAAGACATATTATCAATAAAGACAGGCATGTCCATGCATCATAATTCCAGAACTGTGAGCAAGTCCATGTAAGTATTATTTGTTTTGAGGAATAATCACTTGTATGAAACAACGGTTGACTTGCTGTACCACTTCAGCATTTTTACCATTTCATTGCGTACTTCCTTGTCAAACAAAACAGAGCAACCCAAATGTCAACGTTGGACCTTCAGTAGCTGGTTTGTGGAAATTTATGTGAAGCTTGACCATGGAAAAACATGAACTTTCTAGCATCGAATTGAGGAGTTGGAATAGAAATGGATCCTGGAGCAGCTACAATAGCTAAACAACAAGTGTGAGAAAGAAAGAAGTCCGAATCATTACCTGAAGAACAAAAATTAGACGTTGGAGAGATATTTTCTTATTGGGTCCAAACTCGATCAACTATGATGAGTGGGATTTCCTGGAGGAGGTGCCAATGGTCGCCATAGAGTTTTGAGCACCGATCTTTCAAAATCTCACACTGAATTATGCGGAATACATGGAGGGAGGGAGGGAGGGAAGTCATCATCTGTCAAGTACCTCAACTTTCAGCAACGTACAAAATGTAATTGTTTGAGAGAGGAGAGATGCCTGCGAAGACCACTTGATAGTCTTTTCACGTTCCTCATATCTCTCATCCAAAGAGAGGATAGAGATGAAGGAAACAGGAGGCTCCACCCATCTTATGTCCTCCACCATTGATAGTCCTTCCATATTCTTCATATTTCTAATCCAAAATCCTGGAACAGGACAATTAATTAGTCCTGAATAAGAATTGTTTTCATGCATAATGAACAACTATGAGGGTGAACAGACAAACAGAATTATATGCATACCCACCCAACAGCAACAAGAAAAGAACAAACAAGACAAGAACCACGATTCCTCTTTTTCCTATTCTCTGAAATTAGTGACCCTTTGGATGATTTTGTTTTCGCTGAATAATTCTTACGATTATGTTGGCGCACACGCATGGGAGACCACTAATCACTGGTGATGGTGACTTACTGGTTCGGGCTTTGATATTCTACAAATATATGTGAGGCAATGAGATCAAATGATTAGTACAGGCTGATAACTCTTAAGAATGATTGCCTACACTTGTTGGTGTAACAGGAAGGCTCCAAATGCAGTAACTTTTAACCATAATCACCAGATCCTGAGACCGTCACTTGTACAAAAAAGAAAAGCTTTTTTGGAGTGTGTTGCCCATAAAAATGTAAGAAAGCTAAGTCATGATTGGATGGATGAAAGGCAGGCGGTGTGTAGTAAACCCAGCTAGGTTCTATGAAGATTAACAGCGATGCGCCTGCCATTACGAAAACAAAACATGCTGCTGTTGGGAAAAGATGATTGGGAAGAATGGAATCAGACTAAAATCCTCCAGGATGCAATACACTATCTTTAAGAACTAATGGTTAAATGGTTATTGGCAAAAATCCTCCGGCATACAATCTAAGAACTCTCAAAGGAAAACAATTGCACAATTATTCGTGCACCTTCATATAGTTATTATAGAATTTAGTCCACTTCATCCATGGTCTTCGGCTGTAAGGCTAGAACCCTTCAAGTTATATATTGGCCATATACTCATTTCTTTTCTATGTGGGACAAGGCACTTTGTTTGTTTTACAAACATACTATCGACAAGGATTGTGGCCAGAAATTAGACGGGGGAGATGGTTGCCTGCAGGGGTGTGGTGGTGCAAGCTAGATCCGCAGAGGAGCCTGAATTACTTGTTGTTGGAAAGAGCATTGTAGTGGCAAAAGAAAAAGGCTGGCCCAAGGTAGTAGTGGAGATAGATGCAGCTGTAATATACAAGGATATCGTCAACTTTCGCAGGCAGTGCAGCTAAAGACTAAAGGAAACTTCTGCTGGGATTCAAGCAGCTAAAGATCATTTTTCAGCTCTGAATTGTGGTTGTATTTCGTGAAAAGCAAATGTTTGTGCCCATCGGGTAGCTTTGCATACTAGGAAGAGGATGTGTTGTAAAAATTGGAAGTAATTTGTTTTGGAAGTAATGGATGAGTACTGAGTTTGTTTGCTGGACAAAAAAAACGCCAGCGAATTGTCATTCGTTGACCTCAGTGGTTGGTTTTTGGAAATTCACGGGAAATATCTCCATGGGAAAATATCAATTTGTATTATGCATCGAATTTAGGAAGCAGAATCGAAATCGATGCCTTCAAAACCAAAAACTTACCCTTAACCATGGAAAACTGACTGTACATGGAAGAATCAATTCATTGGATCCGAACCCAATCTATCTCGACGTGAGGGATTTCTTGGATCAGGGGCCAAAAGTCGCCAGTGAGTTTTGAGCATCGATCTTTCAGAATCTCGCATTTATCTATGTACAATTCTCGGAGGAAGGGAGGAAGGCCATCCTCTGGCAAGTACCTCAACTTCGGGCAACAGTCGATCCATAAATGTGTGAGAGAGGAGAGATGGTTGAGAAGACCGATTGATAGTCTTTCAACATTCCACATATTGCAAATGCGAAGATGGATTAGAGAGGAAGGAAAGAGAAGACTCCATGCATCCTCGTCCTCCGAAGGAAACCACCCATTCTCTCCCTCGCCTCCCATGCAAAAGTCAATTAATAGAGTCTGGAGGGATGTGATCAGGTGTAAGCCCCATTCTCTCACTGGCTGCTTCAGATTCCCACACCCTCTTATTAAAAAGCGCCGCAAATTGGGAGGGAATCCTCCTTTGGGGAAGCTTTTGATATTTTGGCAATCCTCGATGAATAGCGTCTCAAGGGATGTAAGATGATGCCATTGATTTGGTAGAGACTTTATCTTCGGACAATTACCAATTATAAGACACGACAGGGAGATGGGAAGGGGAGGGAAGTTCTCTATCTCCAATGCTGGACAGTTACTTATATCCAAACGAGTGAGATGGTAGAGCGCATCAAGGCACTGTGGTAGACTTTCCAGATTCTGACAGCCATCAATTGTCATTTCTTCGAGTGATTATATGGTGATCTCTTCCACCGACTCCACTCCCTTGCACTCACAAATACAAAGTGTCTTCAAAGCAGCAAGTGTACCGTTGGCAAATGGAAAGGATGTTAGAGAATCACAATTAACAATCCGCAGATATTCAAGTTGAGATATCGAGTTATTACTATTAGGATTATATGGAGGAATGCTTATTCCCATGATTTTTGGACACCTCCTAATGATCAAATGTTTGAAGGTGTGCATCTTGCTCGGAAGCTTTTCTAAACTTGTGCAATTACTCAATTCCATCCTTTCAAAGTTACACGGCAGCTCTATTTCTCTTTCTCCTGCCACAAAAGATGTGAGTCGAGAACAGCTTTCGATGGCTAATTCCTGGAGGCAAGTAAGATTTAGCATTATATTTCCATCTTGCCACAAGTATGTTAGCTTGTCACACCGTCCTATATGAAGCTCCTTTAGCTTGACCAAGCACCTCATAAACTCATGATCAAAGCACACAAGCTCGGCAAGATTTTCAATTTTGAGAATAGTCAAAGAAATTAGGTTGACCAAACTCTTTAAGATCTCCTTGTTACAATCCTTAAGGTGTAATTCATGGAGAGATGGAAGACAAACCTCACTAGTTGAGTTATTCAAATGCGGGCAAGAGTGGATTTCAAGTTTTATGAGACAATCAAGTTGACAAGGCAATGTCCCAATCAACAAAGGACAACTCCGGACAACAAGATGTTGAAGACAGGAGAATGAGACTTCTTCTTTTGGGCCCCCAACATAAGGAGACCAATTCTTCCATGCCAACATCTCTTTGAACTTCAAAGTTGTTAAGGACGAGAAAGGCCTTTTACCTCCATAAAATTCGGAGCCTATCATTCCTACTGCATGTAGGCCTTCAAGAGATAATTCCTTAAGTGAAGGTAGTTGTCCGAGTGGGGGCAGCGATATAACATTAGGACAGCCCCGCAAGCACAAAGACACTATCTTAGAATACGATGGACCACCTAACCATGATGGGAATATTGCACCACCATAGTTCAAAATATTAAGATTTTCAAGATTAATGTGAGGTCGCAGAGAGTTAAGCACTTGTGCTTCGCACTCATGATTTTGGAGATTTCCCAAATTTTCATCCCAATGCAAGGATAAGTTGGTAAGGCCTTGCTTTTGAAGCAAATGGGCATGAATTGCATCTCTAGCTTCTTCCACCTTTTGCAATTTAGATATGAATAATTCTCCTTGAAGATGTGGCAAGTTCTTTAACTCCTCTAATTGTGACCCTTTCTTTGGTCCTACCACAAACTTGGACAAGATAATAAGATTTTTTAAATTACTAATGCCCGATGGCATCTCTTCGAGACTACCTGTATCTCTAACATCAAGAAACTGTAAGTTGACCAGCTTTGTGATACCTTGAGGCAACTTTGAAAGGTTTCGACAACCTCTTAAGATCAAAGCTTGCAATTTGCACAAGCCGACAATTGACTCGGGTAGCCTTTTGATATCAGTGTACGAGAAATTGAGATATCTAAGATGTTTTAAATCACCAACACAATTCGGTACCTCTATGATGTCACAATGGCATATTGAGAGCACCCTCAAGTACTTCAATTCTGTTAGCAAGTCATGTAGCACCTTGTTGGAAATAGAGAAAGAGTCCCCTTTAGATCCAATATGCAGTAGCATTAAACTTCTTAGTACCTTCATTCGGTGATATGCTCTTAAGCATTTTGTTGTAACAAAATGCGACGAGATGAATGATGCATAACGAGCTTTCTCAAGAGATGCATCTTCTTCATTAACTGCCAAGTGAGACTCCCCATAACTAAAGCATGATTGGCCCGCAATTGACTTTGCTAGATCATTCAAAAGATCATGCATTGAAAACTTAGATGTGTCGACACTTGATTGTTGAAGAAATGATCTGGATACTAACTCATCGAAGTAATTCCGTCCTAATCTCAAATTATTCCCCTTTGCTTTTTGTCTATCTAGAAAGCCCTCTGCTATCCATAAGAGTACTAGCTCATCTCTCTCAAATTGGTAATCCTTGGGAAATACCGCACAATAAGCAAAACATCTCTTCAAATGGGAAGGAAGATGAACATAGCTCAATTTCAAAACAGGGAGAACTTCATCATTCTCTGTTGTCGGAAGATCCCACATTCTGTTATTTAAGGTATCTTCCCATTCATTGGGATTCCTTTTATTACGTAGGGCACCGCCCAACATCTTCGCTGCCAAAGGTAAACCTTTACATCTTTCAGCTATTTTCTTGCCTATTGTTTCAAAATCTGAGTGGCTCTCAAAATGTGTTACTCCTAGAGCATGAAAGGCTAATAAGCTTGTACAATTCTCAAGGGACAATTCCTTCAAAGGATACGGTGCTGCTCTTGTTATGGAAACAACAGCAAGGTTGCGAGTCGTGACAATGATCTTGCTTCCCTTAGCCCCCGCTTCAAATGGCTTTAAGAGGGCAGTCCATTTTTCATACTTCTCATTCCAAATATCGTCTAAAACCACAAGAAACTTCTTCCCAGATAGATTGCCCTTCAACTTAACTTGAAGTCCGTTAAGATCTTCACCCTCGTAGGACAACCTGGTGATTGACCGCAAAATAGTCTTTGTTATGTCAAGAACATCAAAAACATCTGACACACAAACCCACGCTCTCGTCTCGAAATAGCTATATACTCTGGCATCATTATATAGCTGTTGAGCCAAGGCCGTCTTTCCAACACCACCCATCCCCACTATGGGGACTATGCTTAGCATGGCATCGGAATTTTCGACGTCACTAATCAGTAGTTCAAGTATCTGTGCTTCTTCCTTCTCCCTACCGATAAAGTGAGGCTCCGGCAAAGAAGTGGTGGGATCACTTTTGTTGGTGTAGTTGGATCTATATGCAACATTCTCTCTCAAGCTTAGAAGAGCCTTCCTTGTGACAATTGCTTTCAACCTGCCATTGATCTCTTCTACCTTTGTTTTAGACACGAGTGAGGGCAGGTTTGGATTTGATCTGGAGGATTTATATAGGCCAAAGAATGAGAACTTCCTTTTCACCTGACCTCTGCTTGTGCTAGATTCTGCCTCCGACTTGGCATGAGCTGCTTCGATCGCGAACTCATCTAGCAAGTCTTCCATGTCATAGGCCAAGTCCCTAACATCATCTAGCCACAGCTTCACTAGAGGGTTACAGTTGAGTTGCCTGTCCTCTGCATTAGCCAGCACTGCATTGATTGTGACTAGCATCTCCTTCCACTCGTCGAGTATGGCGGTGCTGATTCCTTCCCATTGTACATAGCCCAATGTGAGAGAAGTCAACTTGTCGAATAGGACCTGAAAGAAGGAAGCCAAGAAGGAACCCAAAACAATCTCTCCGGTGGCCATGGGTGAATCGGTCACTATAGAAAACAACAAAGGTGTTATGGTGAAGCAAAGGTTAATCATAAGGCACCCGCATAGGAAGACTAGTTCAGAACCAAGCGCTCTCCACCCATATCGCATGTTCTCTCCATCCAGCATTTTCATTTGTTTATATTGGATCTTTTTATGCGGCTGGAAGGCATACTCTCTAGAACGTTTTTTAAATATTTTGTATTTGGAATCGCTGTGCACTTCACCCATCACAGGCAATGGTGATCTGATGATTCTGATCAGTATGAAGAACAAACAAGAAGGTTGCTTCCAGCAATGTTTTTTCCTATTTACCTTGGGTAAATGCAAACGTTCCTCTTTTCCTTTTGTCTTTCATTGATCTACGATTAAGATAAAATGACGAGTTTTTCACAATTTGATCGCCCCTCTCTCCCGGACGCAAAGGGAAAAAAAATATAGAGCAGAAATCAATGGAGTGATTTGTTCTTGGCTGCCCAAAAATTGATTCTATATCATTTGTTTTTGGACGCCTGTAAAAATTAAAATTAAAAATGACCGACTAAAGATTATTCAGTATAAATCAGAAACTTAGAAGGTGGAGTCAACAAATATAAGAGAGTTGCTCACTGTAGGAGTGTACAATATAAAATGACAACCTGGGCTTTTAGGGTTTGAACAATATGTGAAGTTTATTTGATACGAGATTAATGTGCATTATAAAAGATGAACAATCTCAAAAACTTTTCTAATGTAGAAATACCTTTTTTTCTAACAAAATACGAGTCTATGCATGCTCTTTTTCTAACAAATTACAGTTTTGATTTTCATAATTCAAAATTTAATTACATAACGTGAAAAATTACATATTTTGCTCTGTCTTGAAGAAAATACATGGATTAGTTTTCCTACACTGAACTATCATCAGTTTTCGCACGATGAAAACAAGTCGTGCACATGCAACACCCTTGGGGCTTTGGCAGGAACTACTTCATGGGAAGTTTGAATTGCAACCTTATTGGCTTGACTCGATTGATTACAATGGCACACCTTAAAAGAATATTAAATCTCAAACACCTTATTAATTCAGCTTACCCCTTTCGGTTGATCGTAAATCCACTGTACCTTTATAACAAGGATTTTTTATTATAAGAGCGAATATGTGAAAAGACACAACAAAAGTTATTTATTTGGTTTGGCACCGCAAAATTATGGCAACCGTGACTTTCCCGTGAATATTTGCGGAAGAGGAATGAAGCTATACTCTTACAATATTTATTGTTGCTTATCCAATTTCATGGACTAAAATTTCATTACATTGACGGTAAAAAATAATTACTCTGCGGGCAGGATAAAAAGTATTGATTCCATTATAAATGAATACTTCGATCTCGGATTTACTAATCGTGTAAAAACATTTCACGTCAATGTGCATTTAGTAAAAAGAACAATGCTAGAGAGATTAAGAATTAATCTTAATGTCCTAATATTACTATCCAACAAAAATTAAAATAACAAATTTTTGTTATTAAACTTTACATCAATTTTAGTTGGGATTATAGATGGGCATGAATTGGTTTAAGAACCAAAATATTGTTGTTGTTGCATCAATTTGAGGAAAAAGAGAGCAAGTAGATAGATGTCTCTTACCTATTCCAAATAGACTTCCTGGAGGAGACCGATGAACAGGATTAGCTCAACGAGAGCAATCCAGCAAGCACGAGCGCCAGTTTCAGACGAGCAAGAAGAGAACACTATTGAGTAGGGGGGCAACGGGATGGGACGGGAATGGGTTATGGTGAAGCTAAGTGATAATGGGCTAACGGAGAGAGAAAACTACAAAGTCTAGGAAGACCAAGACTTTGCACCTATCAAAAACATTCAAGATCATGACTTTCAAACAGGTTCACCATTGGCCAGAGGAAATAAAATAAGAAACATTTTGTCCCCAAGTGCTCGTCACATGAATTATTGGAAAAGGACTGTCCATCGTTTCCTCCTTTGGTAGCGTGTGTGGGTCCCAACTGCCGTTCGGCCAATGAACGGGTTGTCACGCCGTGAACCCTACGAGACCGCAATATCCAGTTATGATCATTATGATGCGACGTCACAAGACTAATTGCCGACCCTTCATTTCATCTTTTCATTATGCATACGGAAGCTATAATCACATTCACCGTTGGATTGAAAGTGGGTTTGTTACTTAATCCATTAAACTCATCTTTTTAGCCTTTTTTTCTTTATAACCCATTTGATCTTTATGACCTACTTCCTAAATATGAGTTAAGATATGGATTTACAACACATTTTGACAGCCCTGATATAAATCATAAATTTAGGAAGAACAAGGCTTTTCCCTTACACAACTACAAATTATCAATGACAGTTGATTTTATCTATTCAATAAGGAAAACCAAAGCTCGCACTTTGAGCTAAACAAGAAACGGCTAACTTTACCTTGGGATTTTTGAAAATTGCATTTTGGATCCACGAAAACTATATTCTTACTTTTCCCTTAGGCTAATTATAATTCTACGTTTTATCATTTTGACTGTGTCTACCTGAAAATTTATGGGGAAAATGTGATAACATCAATGTATCAAGGAAATAAAGCACGTGATGAGAGAACTTTTCTTTTTTCTCTATGAGTGTTGGCTGTCCACATTTCGGGCATAGAAAACCATTGAAGAAGGAAAAATACACAAAACTCCTCCGAATTTTGGATAGAATATACATATGCTCTTAAACTTTCAATTGTTATAGTTATTAATCGGGGAAATTATTGAAAAAGTACTAAACTCATTGCACTTGTGCCAATACAGTTCTCAACCTTTCAATTTGGCCAATTTAGTTGTAAACCTTTAGAATATTTGCCAATTGAGTCCTTTCGACTAGAAATCACTGATTTGAATACTGATCGTCTTACGTGACATGACTAGCGCTGACGTGGACAATTTTTTGTAATCTTATAAAAAATTGATTTTTTTATTAAATTTTTAAAATTTCATTTCCTTTTCTCTTTGCTTTTGTTTTTTTTTTTTCATTATGCCAACAAGGGTCATCTTTGACCCTTGCCGACAACGAAGGACTCGCCCAGATTGGGCGAGGGCTCCCTCACTAGTGACCCCATTGGTCACGGTTGAGAAGGGCCTCGCCGGCCATAAAGAAAATTAAAAAAAAACAATTTCAGAAAAAAAAATTACAAAAATTATCCATGTCAGCACTAGCTGTGCCACGTAGGACTACTAACATCCACGTTAGTGATTTCCAGTCAAAATTGACTTTGAGGACTTAATTGAAAATTTGTTAAAAGATTAAAAGATTTATGACTAAATTTGTTAAATTGAAAAGTTTAGGATTGAATTGACACAGCTACAATATGTTTATGACTCTTTTGGTAATTTTCCCGTTATTAACCTTACGTTATATTTTCCATTGACATATACAGTGCACTTGACTTTTAAGGAATAATTTTGTATTTTTATCCTTTTTTTTTAGAAATCTCCCTATTTTACCCTTGATTTCTATACAAAAAAAGTTTTGAAAAAAAAGGATAAGTATACTAGAAGTCCTAAAACTTGTCAAAAAAGTGCAATTAAGTCCTAAAATTTACAAAAAGTATAATCAAGTCATAAAACTTATTAAATTAGTGCTATCGAATCATTTTGTTAACTCTATTCAACTTGGCTAACGAAAAATACTAACGTAGCTTTTTTTCTACGCGGCAATTAAGTGGTCAAAACAACATTGTTTTGATCCAAATATAATTGTTACTATGAATTTTATTTAAATTTAAATTAAAATTAATCTAGTTTAAAAAAGGGGTGAGAAACCAAGCGGAAGCCCTTGTTGCCACTGCTGACCCCACCGTTGCCGAGAAGGGCCAGCGAGGGTGTGGGATGGCCGGCCAACTATTTTTTTTAATTTACCTTCTTTTTAATTTTATTTGAATAAAATTTGTAGTAAAAATAAGATTTGGATTAAAATGATATCGTTTTAACCTTATGTTTCATATTTTGGCCACGTCATCGCCACGTAAGAGATAGTAAATATTTTAAAAGCCCACGTCAGCATTTTCTATTAGCAAAGTTGGACGGAGTTAATGGAAGAACTCGATTACACCAATTTGACAAGTTTTAGATCTTGATTGCACTTTTTGTAAATTTTAGACTCAATTGCATTTTCGTGATAAGTTTTAGGACTTCCAGTGCACTTATGCTAAAGAAAATTAGCTAAAATATTAATATCAGAAAAATAAATATCAATAATAATATTTTTAATAAATATTATTGAAATTGGTGACAAGAATAATTTAATTAAAAAAATATTTAAAAAATATAATTTGGTAAAAAGGAAAAATGCCACAACAACAAAAGGTCAATTAACAAAAATTGTATTCTCATTGTGAATTTTGAAATCATTAATCAATGCAAAAAATGATGGATCAGTAAAAATGAGATTATCCATTTTTTTACGGTAGCTATGGGTAAAAGAGAGAGATTTTCTTCAAAAAAATGAGATGAAAATATACTTTTGCACTTTACAAGTCATATGCATTGCACATGCTTATGAAAAAAATAACGTAAGATTAGTGATTGTTACAAAATAAAAGTTCATGGGCATTATGTAATAACAGAAATTAGGGCAAACATGTAGTACGCCGAAGTGCAAGGGGATTTGGTATAATTTCATCTTAAATAAATAACTAAGCCAAATTTAGCTAGATGGAATAATCAATATGTAACATATACAAAAACAACAGGCTCTCTGTCGCGACCCTAAAAAAATTTTGTCAATTTTCGGGCTAATAGATTATTAAGATTGAACTTAACTCGGGCCCTCCCAAGCCCTACCAATTCGCAACTTAGAGTTTAAGTTCTTAACATGCAAATGTTTTCATGCTTGGAGTCGCCACAAATCAATTTATGGTAGGTCAATTAGAAACCTAAATAAAACATAGGGAGATATGTTTTATTCCTACGAACCAGAGATTCTAAGCTCGGGGACTTGATTACGCTAGATTTAGTCTAACGCCCTTTCGGTATCTTTTCATTTCAAAAAATGTTTTGGCAGGCAGTTTAGATCCATTTTAGCTTATTTACTAACATGTGAGGTGTTCATGCGAGTGCGCAAACCACCAAATTAACACCCGGGAAAACGTTAAATAAATTGCAAGTTTAGGAGAACAACTTACCTCGAACCAATGCAAGCATCTGCATTGTTAGCTAGAAAATCACATCAAACACCCTAATATGATTTCTAGTTACCAAACAATCACTCAATTTCTTTTTTTTTTATTTTTCACTTATTTAGATGAAATCTAGTCTACATGCAATGACGTGCAAAAATGACATGCGAATTAATGCAACTTAACATGCAAACTATATGTCATGCGATGACGTGACTTAATTCTAATGACGAATGCAATGATATATTTTTTGTATTTTCTAATGAAATTCGGAATAAAAATATGCCTAAATTACCATGCAACCTATTATAACTTAACATATCCTAACATGATTTCTTTTTGGGATTTTCTGTTTAAAATTTAAAATTATAAATTACCCAAATTAAGAAGCTATCCTAATTTATTCTATCCTAGGATGATCTTTTTTTTGGTTTTTTATGAAAATTCGAAATAATAAAATAATGTGAATAATCCGTTAGGATTTAAAATAATACCTAATTTAAACTAGAAAACATGCCACCTTAAGTCCTAATTTAAATTAAATACTCGTTTCATCCTTCGGGATATATTTAAAAATCCTAGACATGCAAAAATTCTAATTTAAATAACAAAACAGATTTTTTTTTGAATTTTTCTGTTTTATTTGAAAAGGAAAGAAATCAAACAAATAAAGATAGCAACCAATTCAAATCAACCACGCGATCCGCCAAATTTGTTTCAAACTCGGTTTAGGGACAAAATTCGAACTATCGGTCATATCTATAGGGTTATAGATATTAACGGATATTCGATCATTCAAATTTGGAAAGCTAATGAAATTCATTATCGTATCCAAATAGTTATGGATAGGATAATAATTTCTCGTATCGCCGCGTATCGTACCTTAGGGATAAGGTCGGATAGTCGTTCAGATACGTTGCTATATTAGGAAAGTTTTTCTAATTTGAATATTCTCAAATATCGCGGATATATCGAACATTATCTTAAGATATCTAAATATTCACGTAATATTCACGAAATATTCCAACGTGCACGAATCAGGAAATTAAATATTTGAAGAAAATATTCTGAATATATCCACTTACCTAATTTGAATAACTTCCAAATTTGAATCGAGGTCGGGATTGAGCTCGGGCTTGCGGATCGAGACGATGGCGAATGTGACGTCGATACCGGCGGGGTCAACGGTGGCGTCGGAGACGGCGGCGATGGCCTCTCAGTCAAGGAAGGACTGGCGGGTGTGGCTCTTGGTGGTGATTCGGTTCGTGGCGTGGGGATGTCGCAGCAAGGTTTCAGTGGCTAGCTCACGATGTGGAATCGGTGATGAAGCTTGCGGCTAGCGATCTCGAAGGAACACTAGCGTAGAACTTGGTAGAGCCTATGGCAGCCAATGGGGATGCCACTCCAACAGAGTGCAACCAATGCATGCGTGTGTTGAAGTGCGAGGCCCTCCTGAAATTGTGTTTGACTATCTGACCGAAATTCTCAAAGAACAAACAATGAAACTCTACCTGTATGTGTTCAGTGAGAAGAAAATAAAATAAAAACAAAGACCCAAACCCTTCTCTTGCAGGCGGTGGTCAAAGTCTCTCTTTTCTTACCACACCTCCACCAATTGGCTTTCTATGATCCTGTTCTCTTCAATGATCACTTGTCAATCTTCTGCGTATGGAATTCAGCGGGGGCGTGAAAATAGAAAGAGGAAAAGAATAACAATGGGATGCAAATATTATATGTTGATGAAGAATCAGCCTCCCTTTTTTGTCTTCTTCTCCTCAACGTGTATTGCCCCTGTGAAGAAGCTTGGACTTGGGCGTGAATTGTTGAAGTGTGGATGACCAATGCACTCTGTCACCAACTTCTTCTTCTTCGTGTTTTGTGGCTGGTGTTGCTACATGAACGTCAATTCCATGTCCTCCGAATTCTCCGAATTTCTGTTCTCCGAAAATTCTCTCGTATCTCTGCAAAAATCAGATCTGAAAATTCTGAGAGCCTCCTAGGTTATGAGGTATAACGATATATTTATAATGTTAACCTAAGTCAATTAATCGGGCTTTCTAGTCCTAATGGGCTTAGGTTTGGGCTTAGTTTTAATTAATATCTAAATGGGCTGAATTAACTTAGGCTTTAATTAATTAAACTCAACAGACTAAATTAACCCAAATTAAAACAACCGAGCCCGTCTGACACGAGATTCCCGGCTTTTGAATTTCGAGCGAACCGAGTTTTGTTCGATAAATTTTAAGCTCATTCGCCATCGCCAATCCGATGCAAAATGCAATTAATCTAAATGAATCTAAACTATATATTGTGCAATTTTAATATTTTTGTTTAGGGGTTAAAATTTAATCCCTAATTTTTTATGCAATTTAACACTAAATGATGCGCTGAAATTTAGGTGTCAACACTCTCCCAAAAAAAAACTATTCAATAAAAAAAATAAATATTTTGGCTCCTCTAGTGGGCTTAGTTAGGCATATATATATATATGCAAACACACAATGAGTGAGAAAATTACCAAAAAAGTTTTAAATCTCTTGCAATTGTGCCAATTCAATTCTAAACCTTTTTTTTTGCTAATTGAGTTTTATGTCAATTCAATCCATTTGGTCAATTTTAGAATGATTATATTAAACACTTTCATATAGTTCAAGGACTAAATTGAACATATATCAAAAGTCCATAGACTATATTAAACAAATTAAAAATTTATGAACCACATAGAATATTGGGTTAAAGTTTAGAGACTATATTAAACAAATTAAAAGTTTAAGGACCACATTACATGTTAGGTCAAAATTCAGGAACTGTTGGTGTCATTTTCTCGAAACAAAAGCTAATAGCAAGATTACTAGTGTCAACAAGACAGACGAAGTTGCGACGGAGAAATGGCAGTCTACGTGAGAAGTACGTGGGCCCAAATGGGATAGCACAGAAATGACCCCATTTTTTTTCAAAGGTCGCACTGCCAGACCGCCAGCCACCATTAGGTCTCGGTCGCATTCAAAGAAAAAACAAATTGAATGTGACGGAATGGGACCGTTCAGCCACGGAAAACAAAAAAACAGAAAAAAAAAAAAAAAAAAAAACTCCAACAAATTCAACTCCTCCTCCTTTATCATTACATCCATCCATTTCTCGTTGCTTTTCGCTCTCTTATAACTCCTGAAAGCAATCTCAACTTCTAAAACGATATTTCAAGTTTTCAAATACGCAATGGACCCAACTCAGCTGCATCAACCAACTCATTTTCCAGATAGTCCACCAGCTCCGAAGAATTTACTTTGGATCTCAGACACCTTTATTGACTCTGGGACACAACCAACTCCACACGTTCCTGCTCCACCTGAACTGCAATAACAACCCGATGACAACGATACACAACAACCTAACAGTTACTCGAAAATGCAACGGTGGGGGAGCCCCAACCAGAAGGCATCACCCTTCCCCTTGGCAATGAGGAGAGACCCAGACCTCCGACAACGAAGAGTGGCCTTCTCCAACCGACACCGTGCAGCCTTTGTGACGAAGGTCCAAGGTTTGGCAAATGTTCAACATCGAGGTCCTCCCCAGTGGTGAGAAGACGGCCATCTGCATGACGGGGTGTGAAATTACCCGCAAAATCTAGTGGTGGGACGGGCCACGTGAGGAGGTGCTAAGAGCAAATATCTCGCTGAAATGGCCGAGCCTATGGACAGCTCTGCTGCCGTTGCAATGGGCCACACTGGAAGTCTGTTCAAGTACAAGGAGGCCCGGGCTCAATGTATCAATTTGTGTGGTAGATTTTGAGCCCGGATGAAGGGGCAAGTCTCCTAGCACTACAAGACAAAAGAAGGGGCTCACATTTGCTTGTGCAGTTGGGTCTAGGTCAATAAAGGGCTGAAGTTGTTGACTCTTAGGGCGTGGGTTCCCATGTGTGGGGCCAAGAAAAGACAAAAGAAAACAAAGTTAAATAAAAGGGTTTTTTTTTGTTTTTATGACCGAGGTGTCCGCGTGGCCAGCGAGCTTGTGCTCAAATCAGCGGGGAAGCCTGACTAATCCTCGGAGGGGCTAGCATAGCATCCCACCGTCACGACCCTCCACTTAAATCACCGGTACCTACAAGTTTTGAACCCAGGACCTCTTGTGAAAGGAAAGCGCAAACTATCGCAGTCACCGATGGGTGGGTTAAATAAAAGGGTTTATACCATTAAAAATCTCAAACAGGTATACTTTTATAATAATTTTACCTCAAATTAAATTTTTTACCATAAAAAATCTCAAACCGATACACTTGTGATAAATTTTTCCCAAACTAAATTTTTGACCACCAAAAATCCCGAATTGGTACATTTGTGATAAATTTACCCTCCATTAGTTTCCATTAAATTGAATTAATACCACAGAAAATCATAAACTAGTACGCTTGTAACAAATGGAGAAATAAAACATAAAATTTGTACATTCGTCAATTGTTGTGTGTTAACAAAGCAATTTGACAGTAAATTTAACGGAAATAAACTGAGGATAAATTTGTCATAAGTGCATCAGTTTAGGATTTCTTGTGGTCAAAGAATTAGTTTGAGATAAAATTGTCACAGGCGTACCAATTTGGGGTTTTTCGCGGTATTAACCCTAAATAAAATAAAAAAAATTTAATACCATGAAAAACCTAAAATTGATACATTTGTGATAAATTTACCCCAAACTAATTTTTTTACCATAAAAACCTCAAACCGGTACATCTCCATAGAAATTATAAATCGATATATTTGTGATAAATTTACTATCCGTTAATTTGGATTAACACCACGAAAAATCATAAATTGATAAATTTGTGACAAACAGAGGAGTAAAACCCTAATATTAGTACACCCATTAACTGTCATATGCCATATAATTTAGCAATTTAACGGCAAAATTTAATAGAAATCAACAGAAGGTAAATTTGTCAAAAGTATACCAGTTAAGGGTTTTGGATAGTCAAAAAAATAATTTAGAGTAAATTTATCACATGTATACTAATTTAGAGTTTTTCATATTATTAACTCAAAAAAAAAAAAAGGTTCTGTTTTGTAGCCCTTGATTGACCTTGTCTCTTCAAGTTAGCCGCAAGTAATCTCCTTCAACGAGTGTCTTGAAGATGAGCCACATGGTGAAGTGCCTGTGTGGGTTTCCTTCAACGAGACCAGTAGCCGCACGGTAAGAAGGGGATTTGATGGCTGCACAGTAACTTCCTTGAGAGCCGAAGCGCGAAGAAAGAGTAACAAGTTTCTCGTGGTCTCTTATTTTCAGGCCGCACGAAGGGAGTCGTGGGCAGAGCTTGAACACCCGGTAATTTTGTGCGGTGAGTTTTACATCCAAATTAGTTGTTTATTTGTAAGCACTTGAGTTTTGGTATAATCTAGATGTGAAAAACACTTATTCGTAAAATTCTGCACATGTCAACGAACGTATTGAACAAGTAATACAATGATTAAAAGAATATCGTCCCACAGAGATTGATAATAATAAACCAATTAAGTATTAAAAATAGAGTAATTCTAAAATTTATCTAACAGATTAAAATAGAATTGAGAATAAATAAAAATTGACAATTTTTAAAAACAAAATTTAGAAACTAAAGGCAGATAATCAATCAGATAAAACATATTAGAGCATCCGATTTCACCATAATCACTAAATATGAATTTTAGATCATTATGCATACGAGAATAATATCAAACACGGAATAGCGAAATTTCCAAGTCTATTTATTATCCTATATCTAGGTATAGCAAACTTATTCAGTTTATTAATCCACTACATCTCTATATGAATTTAAATAAACGTAAGTGTATTAAAATCTATAAATATTCCCGATTTACAATGAATCTTTGGACTATCTTATCATCGAAAGCTACACAAATAACATGATATATTTCTCTCCATATTTAATTCACGGTTATATATTATAAGGAGTAATTGTATATTATCACTTCTCAATCTGAGACATGCACGTCAAATTATTCAACTTGTGGGCAATCACTTAAATGCAAGCAACGAAAAGTGGACACTTAGTTGGATTTGACCAAACATGATTTCAAGGATGCTGAGATCGTGCACGTCTTCAACTTGTGAAGGAGGTTGGTTACCAGGAAAGGCAGATTCAAGGTATAAAATACATATGTTGATTGGATGGGCAGATGCTGAGAATTTGTGGCATTTGTGGCTCTTCTTCTTCAACAACTACAAGAAATCCAGTGTATCTAATTCTATTTTGACCAAAAAAGTAATAATAGAAAAACATCGTATCTAATGGCATCATGAAATGAAATGGCTTCACAAGGACCCACAAAGAGACATTTCTTTTTTTGTTTTCTTTTTCATTACTCAATTGTTTAAATCAAAGGCCCAAAAGAATTCTCCTTACAATGAATCCACCTTTCATTTTCCGTACAAACGTTTGCTTCTCGGAAATTTCGCTTCGTTCACTTTAAATTTCGGTCAATCAGTATCTTTTTATGAGTCGAGGGTACCATTTTCCCTTTGGGTTAATACTACAAGAATCTCAAACTGATACACTTATGACAAATTTATCCAAAATTAATAATTTGACCACAAAAAATGGAAACAGTACACATGTGAAAAATTTACACCTAACTAATTTTTTGACCACAAAAAATTATAAACTAGTATATTTATGACAAATTTACCATCCGTTAAATTGAATTAATATTACGAAAATTCACAAACTAGTACACATGTGACAAACGGAGGGTAAAACCCCAAATTATTATACTCGTCAACTATCATGTGTCATCCAACTTAGAATTTTAACTGTAAACTTTAACGGAAACTAACGGATGGTAAAATTATCAAATGTGTATCGATTTGAGGTTTTTGATGGTAAAAAAATTAATTTTAAGTAAATTTATCACATGTGTACCAGTTTGGGATTTTTCATAGTATTAACCCTTTCCCTTACAACTCTTTTCAGATATTTTTCTTAATCGATGTCATCACGTGATTAAGCATTTAGATGATAAACCAAAATTTGTCATTTCGCCTTTTTGTTATTGAGGTGTGTCGCGACGTAAAATTTTCTCAGGCTAATGGATTATTAGGACTAAACCTAACTCGGGCCCTCCCAAGCCCTACCAATTCGCAATTTAGGTTTAAGTTTTTTAACATGCAAAAGTTTTCATACTTAGAGTCGCCACTAATCTATTTGTGATAAGTCGATTAGAAACCTAAATAAAACATAGGGAGATATGTTTTATTCCTACAAACCGAGATTCTAAGCTCGGGGACTTGGTTACGCTAGATCTAGTCTAACGCCATTTTGGTACCTTTTCTTTTAAAAAAAATGTTTTGGCAAGCAATTTGGATTCATTTTAACTTAGTCACTAGCATGTGAGGTGATCATACGGGTGTGCAAACTATCAACGTAACACCCAATAATCAAAACATTAAATAAATTACAAGATTGTGAGAATTACTTACCTCAAAGAAACGTAAGCATTTGCATTATTAGCTAGAAAATCATATCAACGATGCTAATATGATTTCTAATTAACAAGCAGTTCACTTAATATTTTTTTGAATTTTCACTTATTTAAATGAAAGTTAACCTATATGTAATGATGTGCAAAAATTAGCATACGATTAATGCAACCTAACATGCAAACTAGATGTTATGCGACGACGTGACCTAATTCTAATGACGGACAAATGATTTATTTTTGGTATTTTTCCAATGAAATTCGGAATTAGAAAATAATGAAAAATTATTATCTAGTGCAAGATATTATCCAATTCATTTTAGGAAATAAACTAAGTCAAATCCTAATTTAAATTGGAATATTATCTTAACTAGATAAACCCTGTAAAAGCATGCAATCTAAAAAAAGAACTTACCTTGATCCTATCCAATTACCTTGATCCTATCCAATCTTTTTGGGAGATTCAAATCAAATCAAAGATTCAAATCAAAATCAAAGATAACATCCAATCACCCAAGATATCATCCATATCCATTCAAATTTGAAAAATAGATTGACAAATCGTATCCGGGCATGAGGATCGGATTGGTCAATTTTTTACGTAATCGCGAATCATATTTCGGGCATGAAATCGGATTGACGATTTTCCATGTGATCGTGAGTCATATTTCGGGCATGAAATCAGACTGTCGATCATATGCACGTTGTGAAATTAGGAAAATATCCCAATTTACAGACTCCGAAAAGATTTTTGGATATGACAATATCGACACAACATATAATTGAGTTCACAATAAACTCAAGTTAGGCAATTTAATATATCGAAATTGAATCGAATAATGTATTACCTAATTCGAAATATTGGATGGGTGACGTTTCCGAATTTGATCGACGGATGGTGGCTCATGGATTACGGTTCACAAAGGTAACGCCGTGATGGTGGGTTCGTGGAAAATCAGTGACAATGGGTAATGACGCTGGACGAACTTCTCAGAATAACCTATGAAAATCAAACTCAAATACCGTGACGGACGGCAAAGTAACTTCTGTGAGATTTGTTGGGACTGGTTCAACATGTTGGGTGAGGCTGGTCAGGATTGGTGAGGAGACTTCAGGATAGCGAACTTCATTGGTGGCTGTGAGGCACGGTTGCTGGAACATCGAGGATACTGGTCCCGAAGTGTGCTAGTGTCTACTGGATGAAACTTCGGTGCTGATGGGGACGACAATTTCGTCTTCTTCATGTTGGTTTTGAAGAAAAGGTATGAATCCCTTTTGTCTTTTTACTTCTGTTCCCTCTGGACTTTGCAGAACGACAAAAAGTTTTGCTCTCTTTTCTTTTCTCTCTAGGTAGATTTCTCCCTCTCCACGATTTTCTTTTTTTTTTCAATGGTGGCCGTGTATGTCTATTGTGGCCAATCTCTCTCTCACCCAATTGTGTTGTATCATCTTTTTCGAAAGAGAGTCCCCTTTTCTGTCGCTTTTGGGTCTCTCTTATAAGTGAGGAAGAGTTAGGTTTTCAAGGAAAGAGAATAAATCAAATTTCCTCATATTATATTCTAGCTCTTTTCATTATTTTAGCCTTTTTGTTCACGCCCATGGAGTGCAAGATATTGATCAGAATACATGCCCCTATATTGACCGGATTCCACTTTCCTCTCTTGTATTTTTTATATTGTTTCCCTTTTGCACGGAGATACAAAGGAAATCAAATTCACTTATCCTCCTCCCCTTTTCCTTTATTTTTTTTTGCTTCTTTTCTTCCCCCTAACCGAAGGAATCGAGTGTCACGAGTGTTCGAAAGATCATCCCCAGTTCGAAATATTATGCTAATTGACCAGAATTTTAGTAACATTAATTTTTGAATTGAGCGCAATATATTTTCCGATCATGGGCTCAATTAATTCTATTTCATGGACCCAAACAAACTAATTGAGCTCAAAACTATACTTGCAGCAATCCAATAAGCTCAGAATATCCGATCCATCCAATTAGACCTATCTTACGCTAGCCCAATCACTATGCAATCAAGCTATATGATAAATGCTCCTAAAAACTATGTGCTGTGCCATCTATTTATATTTTTGCTAGGTGTCGGGATCGACCCCTAGTTTTTCTATGCAATATATACCTAACTGGATCGCCAAAATTTAGGTGTCAACAAGGTGTTTCCCTTTTTATTTAATTTGTGACTTTTCCATATCATTTTTTTTATAGAGATCTCTCATTTACTCTTGACTTTTATAAAAAAAAATGAAAATTATAAAGAACGTGGAGTAAAATAAATCAACTAAAATAAAACTATTAGAAAAATGTATACCAATAATATGGTTTTATGTATTGGAAAAGTAATATAATCTTTACCTTACCAAAAAAAAATATGGTTTTATTAAAAATTATTAATATGTGAAAATATTAATAGAACTAATAAAACATTTTAAGAAAAAGAGCTACAATTTAGTAAAAAGGAAAATGCCTCGACAATAAAAAGGTCAAATGACAAAAATTTGGATACTCATAGTGTACTTTTAGATCGTTAATTAATGCGAAAAATGACTTGATCACTAGGAAATATTTAGAAAATCACTTATTGGTTAATCATTTCCTTTCATGAGCTGAGGTTATCATGTTCTTTTATAGCTTTTCTTTTTAAATTATTTTGTCAATCAAGTTTAGTTACATCAATCAACTCCATGAATTTGCACAATGACTAAACAAATCTAGTCGTTTTACCTTTTTTTTTTTTTCTATTAAGGCCTTATAATATTTTTAAAATATCTTTTAAAATTAATTAATGGTGCTATAATCAGATTTTGTTTCATATAATTATCTATATTTGTTTTTCTATAATTAGTATTTAGTTAATTTATTTTCCTTCATTTTCTGTATTTTTCAATTGTATAGCATTAGACGTAATCGAGAGATTTCCTTCAAATATTAGATGAAAAATATACTTGTACACCTTACAAGTCACGTGCATTGACGTACTAAAAAAAATAAAATAACACGGGGTTAAGGGCCGTAATAGAATGAAATTCGAGGGTATTGTTTAACAATTGAAAGAGTTTGTGTAATTTTTCCTTAAAAAACACAACTAAACACCAAATTTAGTGGGATGGAATAATATTTATGTAGTGTTCTTGCCCTTCAAAGAGGTATGCACTAAACATCAGGCTCTAGCCCACATTTAGCTTGATGGAACAATGATTATGTAGTATTCTTGCCCTTCAAATAGGTATGCATGCACTACATCAGGCTCCACCAGATAAAATTATTCAATGAAGACAATTAAACATTGTGGCTCATACATGCACGCATACACAAGGAGTTGATAGACATTATTCAGCTATTGTCATTGAACTAAGCAAGAAAGTTTGCTAGATGGAATAGTAAGTTACATTCTGGCACTTCCATCGATATGCACTATAACCACATCAGGCTCTACCAAAAAGTTTATTAAATAAACGAACATTAATCCTAGTGACTCATCTACGGGCATAATGAGGTATATATATGCATGTTTAAACGTATGTACATATGTATGTTTCTGGTATACCAGGAAATTGAAAGACATTATCCAGCTATTATACCCATTTTATGTTAGTGGTTGATGGGTGATTCCCATAGGTTCAAGGATTGGCTAGAGAACTTTTTGTGAAGCTCTTTCGGCTTTTTGGATTTGACACATAAGTATGCCACCAAATTGGACAAGTGCAAACATTTCCATGTCCCTAAATCTTTCTAATCTCTAAAAGTGACAAAAAAGCACAACGGGTGATGCACCTTCCCCTTGTCCTATTGAAATCCACTAATCGATGTGTGGCCACCATAATTGATGAGGCCACATTCACATTGTTAATTTGTACATGAAATTAGAAAAAGGAGCCATCAAATTAATTTGATCCACAAGAACCATATCGCTTTCAAAATGTTTTTGTTTTTGACATGCGACAACACTGATGCAATGAAATCAATTCCAATGGATTCTTTACTCTATATGGAGTTCTCTTTTGGGCTCGTTGGGGAATAAAATGAACTCCGATGATTCCAGATTCCATGTATGCCGAAATATCTTCTTATGTTTCTCTAAATTGGAAATCGTGAGTCCTTACTTTCTATGGATGAATAATAAAGGGAAAATGATACAAATAGCCCCTGAATTTTAACCTAATGTGTATTACGGTCTAATGTGTATTACGGTCTCTGAATTTTAAATTTGTTCAATGCGGTCCCTGAATTTTAATCCAATATGCAATGTAGTCCCTGAACTTTTAATTTATTCAACATCGTCCCTGAATTTTCGGTACATGTTCAATTTAGTCCCTGAACTATATGAAAATGCTCACTGTGGTCCATGAACTTCAATTAATGGAATAACACATTAAACATTTTTATATAGTTCGAGAAATATATTGAACATATATCGAAAGTTCATAAACCATATTAAACAAAGTAAAAGTTTAGGAATTACACTAAACATCAAGTTAAAGTTCAAAAATTATATTGAACAAATAAAAAATTCAAGAATTGCGTTACACATTGTACTAAAGTTCAGAGATTGTTGGTGTCATTGGTTTGGGTGATGGCCAAACGTGGAAAAGAAGCTCCAATTTATCTGCCAGCAATGGTGAGCTAGTGAGCGAGCCGGCCGCTCGTGGGCTGCAAAAGGCAGGTAATTTCGTTAGGGAGGCAGGACAGCCGGAGCTAACGTTGTCCTGCCTCCGGCTGTCCTGCCCTCCCTCCCCCAACATTCTCTCGATCATTTTCCTTTTCTTGGATTCTTTCGCCATCATTATGTTCCCCGAAAACCAGTGAATTAATAAAGAAAATAAACCGAAAGCCACCTTGTTCTAGGAGAGCAATCTCTCTCTCTCTCTCTCTCTCTCTCTCTCTCTCTCTCTCTCTCTCCTGTGTCTTTTCTGTTCTCCTCTATCGTTTGTCTGTTTAAATTTGGGCAGCGTTTCGTCCACAAATCTCTCCCCCCCCCTCTCTCTCTCTCTCTCTCGTCCGCCTTGGAATTTTCCCTTCCCTTTTGGCCTCCGTCTCGTTCATTCATTCATTCATTCTTCTTCTGGTGTTTCTTCATTTGGGTCTGGGGGGTTCGGTTCAAGAGCTGACGAGAAATGAGGTCATGGCGTGAATGGGTTTGGTCCTCCGTCGTGGCTTCTGACTCTCGAAAGCTTCTCTTTTGACGCCCGCCCAACGACCCTTCCGCCTTTCTGACTCCTCCTCCTGCCGCAGACCGGCTCAAAGTCAACTTTTCCGTCTCTCTCTCTCTCTCGCGCGCGCGCGCTCGTTGGATTGTTCATTCTCGGTCGTGCTTATGATGGGTCTCGCATGCGTGTCTGTTCAGGCTTCGATCTCGGCGGCCTTCGGTCGCGTTTAAAGGTTGAATTTTTAATCATTATCGTCTTTGGGAAATAATTCTGGTTCCTTGGTCTCAATCGTGTGAGGGTTGGATCATGGGTCTCTTTCGACGTGTTTACTTTTATTTTCTGCTGGTTGTTTTTTTTGTAATTACTATTCAAAGTCGATGAAATTCTAGTCCGTGAAAAACTAGTGACGATCCGAGGTTCGGAGCTGCGGAAAAGTCTATTGTATTTGTTCTCTTTCGGTCCTGCAGGCGGGGAATTCCGAAGAATGTTATTTTGGACCATTGCGTCGTCAATTTTGAAGGGTGTTTGATTTAAAAAATGAAGAATCAAGAATCAGAATCAGCATACGAATAGGAATGCAATTAGGACCTGAATCTTCCGCTTTTCTGCTATAAGTTGCCGTCTCGTTTCGTCCCAGTTCTTTATTCTTTTGAACTCTAGTAATTTTATCTCTGTGTTGGTATAGATTGTTGGATTTTTGGAGGATCTTGATCTTGGAATTCGATCTTAATAAAAGGGTTTCGACAGTTTTGGGTTGAAATTCGTTTCCGGGTTAGAGCTTTTGTTGGGTATCGGCTGGCTCAGTCGGCGATGGATTCGGCGAAAACGGTTGATTCAGGTGGAGCAAGAACCCCGGAGTCGGCGGGTTCGAAGATTAAGGGCTCGGGGAATTTGAGCAGCAAGGACCTGTTTTTGAGGGCTGACAAGTTTGATCTGAGGAGTCTGGACATTCAATTGGAGAAGCATCTGAGCAGGGTCTGGTCAAGAAGCGTCATGGAGAACCAGAGGCCCAAGGAAGAGTGGGAGATCGATTTGGCCAAATTGAATATCAGATATGTTGTGGCTCAGGGGACTTACGGCACTGTGTACAGGGGCACTTATGATGATCAAGATGTTGCAGGTACATCATCATCATCATAATCAGTTCTTCATCTGTCCATCACCTTCTTTCACTAATTAATCGTTGCTTTGATGCACCTATTTCACGGCCTCAAATTTTTTCGGCTATTTTGGACGTTAGATTGACTTGTCGACTATGTTACTGTTTGTTTGTGTTGCGTCTTGTTTCGGCATGGGGGTCGCATGATTTACAAGTTGCGAATGACATGAATATAAGTGTGCAATTTGCTATTTGCAGTGTCTGTCGTCTATTATGATTAGTGACGTTGAACAGTTTCTTGCATTTGGTTTTATGAAACTGTTCTTCCACATGCCATCTTGATATGGTGTCATCATGTAATCAATTGATGATCTCGTTCTGGGTCTATATTAAAAGATTGACAAGACAATAAAACTTGATCGATAAGTACAATGTCAGCACCTAACGTGTTTGTAATGATTAAAATATAGACCTTCCTATGTTTGAGCTGCTTTCTATACTTTGATGCCTCTTGTGTGTTGTGCTTTGAGCTATGGTACTCGATTTTAGTATTATTGATCATGTGAATCCTTTTCCCTTACCACTATGTCGTTTTGGGTGTCGTAGTGAAGTTGTTGGACTGGGGCGAGGATGGTCTTAACACAGCAGCTGAAACTGCTGCCTTGCGGGCATCGTTTCAGCAAGAGGTTGCTGTTTGGCACAAGCTTGACCATCCTAATGTCACGAAAGTACATAACTCTTAGCCTTTACCTTGTATCTTTCATTTTACAAAGTAATTCTGGTGACATCAGACTGAATGAAGAGATGATGTTGCAAAAGCCTAAATTTCAGATACCTGTTTACCATGATACATTGGAAAATCTAATCTGTAGCATAGAAGCATCTGTTGCTTTAAATGATTGTAATAATTACCCCATTGGATGCAGTTTGTTGGAGCTTCAATGGGAACTGCGAACCTTAAAATCCCTGCAAAGACCGCTTCTGGTGAGGCTTCTGAATCTCATCCAACTAGAGCATGTTGTGTTGTTGTGGAGTATCTACAAGGAGGGACTCTAAAACAATACCTGATACGGAATAGCCGCAAGAAACTTGCCTTCAAGGTTGTCATCCAGCTGGCTTTAGATCTCTCAAGAGGGTGAGTGTTGGCATTCTTTTTCCATCCTTCATGCTTCAAAAATATCAAACTAAAGATCTCTCCAGGGGGGACTAATATCATTCTTTCCCATCAAACCTTGCTTAGACTATCTTTAAAAAAGACTCTTGAGAAACGAGTATATAAAAATGTTGGTTTGCAGTCTGAGCTATCTTCATTCGAAGAAGATCGTGCATCGAGATGTCAAGACGGAAAACATGTTGCTAGATTCTAGCAGGAGTCTAAAAATTGCTGATTTTGGAGTCGCACGTGTCGAAGCTCAAAATCCAAGAGATATGACCGGTGAAACTGGAACCCTTGGTTATATGGCTCCGGAGGTATTTACTTCATCAAATTTTGTTGAAACTTTACGAGACCACTAGCATAGCACTTGGCATTGCCAATATAAAATTTATTGATGAGCGAGATATTATACCTGATGTAGGTTCTTGATGGCAAGCCTTATAATCGAAGATGCGATGTCTACAGCTTCGGCATTTGTTTATGGGAAATTTATTGCTGTGATATGCCATATCCGAATCTAAGTTTTGCCGATGTCTCATCCGCAGTAGTTTTGCAGGTTGGTCCTCTAAAATTTCGACATTGCACTCTTGCATGTTCAATAAAAATATATGTTGACCTGTGAAATCCCTTGGATAAGCTGCTTAGCTGTCATTTTTTGTTGTTGTTTGAACCCACCAGCATTGTAGATAAATTGGCAAGTCTTTTAGTTTCTGTGCATTTTAATTCAATCCACAAAATTTGACTCAAACTGCTTTCGGTTTTGTGTTCAATAGAACCTGCGGCCGGATATTCCTCGATGTTGCCCTAGCGCTCTGGCAAATATCATGCGCAGATGTTGGGATGCAAACCCAGACAAACGTCCGGAGATGGATGAGGTGGTTCGTTTGTTGGAGGCGATCGACACCAGCAAAGGCGGAGGGATGATTCCCGACGACCAGGCTCACGGTGGCTGCTTTTGTTTCCGTCCGGTTCGTGGTCCTTGATTTTTTTCCCCCCCTCAATTTTAGAGAATCAAAAAGGCGGAATTGTGAAGATCCCATTCTCATTTTGTGTTTAAATTAGGTTATCACTCCCTAACCATTTGTAGTTCAGTTGAATTAGGCCGAAAGGGGGGCTTGATGAGTAGTTGTGCTTTTTAGAGAGCTCAAAACCGTGCAAGTTACATTACTCTCTCCTATTTAGATTATTTAAACGAGCGAATCATTCTTACCACAACTTTCTCCTTTGCGGTTCTCTTCTCGCTTGGATTCTAAGCTAAACAACAAAGCTGTCCTTGTTCGTTTTGTGTCAAATCTTATGTTGTTGTGTAAAGATAGCTTGTTGAATAATATAGAGGACCTTTTGCTCGAGGTTCGGTCGCTAACATCTTGCCGCGAAGGGGGCTACTATCGTGCAGGAGCGATGCCAATAAGCAGAACGGAGTTCAAGCGGGCATGAGTGGGCATGAGCGGGCGATGGCGATTCTAACAGGTTCGAATATAAGCGGCATGTAGCGGGCGAAGGGCTTGTTTAGGCAGTACGAAAATGATTCAATGGAATACGTGGAGTGAGAGGTGAGTGGTCAAATCTACGGTTGGTAGGTTGGGTGCGTTTGGTTCGGCTTTTGGAAAAAGTTTTTGAGGGAAATGCAAGGTCTTCAACCTAAAGGGGTCTTACGAGGACACTAGTATCATATGCCGTGAAGACATGGGTAAATGTGGGCTACCGTTTGTCGATGAAAAGGTTAGGAGAGGAGGGTCCGACCTTCCCTAACGAGCACCAAAGCATAGCTCTTTTCGACATCCGGTGAGACCAGAACGACCCAGATCCGACCCCGATTCTGAGTTAACTCGTCCGATGTAGCGATCCTCCCTAAACAAATCCCTCGGCATGGACATCTGTTAGTGAGCTTAAATCGGCCTAACTGCGTACGTACAAATTTACAATCTCATTGAAATCAAAGCGTGCTGCTCGTCCTGTTTGGAGAAATTCTGAAGCGTGCAGAATTGTTCTGCCTCATCAAACTCCGTAGTTTGCGAAGAAAGTCAGGGGCAGTATATGTCTCATTGAATACTAGTTTCCCCTTGAGATCCCCCTTCATTTAGGAGCACTTCTCCGTCATTTATTTTATCCTGCAAATTCCCTTAATTAGTGATTATACAAAGATTGTGTTAATTGACGAATTTGTGAGTTCATGATTTTTATCTTAACTCTCGTATTTTTGCACATTAATATCACGAAAAATCTCAAACTGATACACCTATGATAAATTTATCACAAACTAATTTTTCAGCTGCTAAAAACCCTAAATCGATATATCTGTGATAGATTTACCCTTCGTTAATTTCTATTAAATTTTACCGTCAAATTATTGAGTTGAACGACGCGTGGCAGTTGATGATATGTACCGGTTTGGGGTTTTAACCTCCATTTGTCATGGGTGTACCGGTTTGTGATTTTTCGTGGTATTAATCTAATTTAACGAAAACTAACGGATGATAAATTGATCACAAATCTATCAATTTGGGGTAAATTTATCACAGCTCTACTGATTTGGAGTTTTTCATGGTATTAACATAACTTTTTAACACTAAAATTTGGATATCTTCCATCACGTAGCAATATCTCTAACAAGATCTCAAATCTCAGAATATTTTCTATTTCCGCACATATAATTTTCTTCGTATCGTGCACTTTTATCAATAATAATTGTTTTTATTATTTGAATATTTATATATATATGAAACAAAGTGATTTTGCTTGTTCTTTAAAATATAAAATTCTTGCGCGCACTCAACGCATATCGTGAAGAATATGAACCACCAATTCCCATTAGCAGTGAAGAGCTATTCTTAGGGGCTTAATTTTTCGTGTTTCTCGAAAAGCAAACAATAACGTTATGCTTTCTTGTTAAATTTAAGAAATAATTATTTAACTTCAAAAAGATTACAAAAATAATAATCAACGAATCCCACCCGTCGACCAACATACCATGAAAGTTTCGGATATTTCTAGTCATAAAAATATATCAAAATGCATCTGATGTGACATTTAAATGGAAAAGTAAAACGTAAAAATCTATCTATATATATCCTTAATAAAAAAAAATGGTTATTTCTTTAGAATGTACAACGAATAATCTATGCAATCACAATTAGGTTCGTTCCCTTGGACCATCTCTTGGGATGGGCTTTGCTGTTGAGGACATAATGACGTCATTATAGTCAGATTAATAGAGTTTTAATAAGGAGAGAAAATCTAAATTAGTTTTTAAGCGTATTTCGAAGACGGAAATAGCAACCGTTGCAAGAGCCCGCGCGCTTTGGGAATGCACTGTAGCCTCCGGCTCAGCTTGGAATTTCCGGCTCCTCCGCTTAATTTGGTTTCATTGCGCCTCGAATCAATCAAAGTCGACCATCTCGAGGTAGGGCGAAGACCAGGAGAGCCGGGAAAACCCAACGGGAAGTGTGATGGAATATTCGATTTTCTTTTTATATCTTGAGATTCAATTTCTTCTATCGTGCTTATTTCTTTTTTGTTTTCCACAAAAAATAAAATCTTTAAAACGAGCGCTTTAACTCCTTTTTTATTTCTATTCCGCTTCTATTGCTTGTCTGGGTTTGTAACCAATTGAAACGATCAAATAATACGTCATCAGATGATTGTATCGTATCCTGCTAACAATAGAAAGAGAGCTACCGTGTTCAAATTAGTCCATCCATTTTTTTTGCCCCAAAAATATGCCAAAAATTTAAAATAATAAAATAAACATAGAAAAATGACAAGAATGGTGCTGATCCTTACAAAGCATCAGGACGTGATGCTGATGTCGATGATGAGGAGTGCAGAAAAACTAAGCATAGATATGCATATTCTGGCATATAAAAATAATATATTGATAACAACAAAATAAATCTTTTTTTATTAAAACAGTTGTCTTCGTTTTTCAAAATTTTTTTATTTGATTACCAGTTTTCTATTATGAAACTATTTATCTTGTTTTTGTATTACCTAATTAAGGGCTAAATGACACTATAAGTGCCATAAATTGTGTACGGAGATCACTTTGGTGCCATAACTTGTTTTTGGATCACTTTGGTATTAACTTTTTTGAAAAACGATCATTTTAGTACCAATACTGACATAATCGCCGGAAATTTGACATGACTCTTTTTTTTATTAATTTCCGATGCTGACATGGCTTTCCGAAAATCTGACATGGCTCGTCAGAAATCTGACGTGGCTCTTTTTTTAGCTGGAATTTTGGTCGGAGTCACTCAAGTGATTTCTTTTCCTTCGACTTGACAGCAAAGTGATCTAAAAAAAAATTATGTCACCAAAGTGATTTCTGTACACAATTTATGATACTTATAGTGTCCTTTTGCCCCTAATTAAGAAACCGTTCCTAGTGAAGTTGGTACTATTTGCCATAGCCATAAAAGTTGTTCCATTTATTTGCGTCACGGAAATTATTTGTCTCTAATTTAAAGATGGCTCAATTTGATTCCCCCCTATTTTTCTAGCATTCTAAGATTCTCTTTAATCAGTCTTTCTTTTTTTTTTCTTTTCTTTTTTCTTTCGTTTGCATAATCTTGTTGAGTTGTGCCCAAAAAACAATCGTGCGTACTTGTTCAATGATCCATTTTAACTGCTAACTACTAGTTGAAATGTGGAGAATAAATTAATTTCTTTTTTATATTTCTATGATTATTTTAATTGCCTGGGATAATAAAATTGAAATGTTTTTAGCAAGTCAACCATATCATCGTTATTGACCTCAAAAAAAGCCAATATCATCGTTGACTATATTATCATTATTGCTATTTCTTTTATTATTATGATTATGCCAAGGCCAATGCATTATTTCTGTTTTTATTTTACGAATTTAGTTTGTTTTATCGTATTGGGGAATAAAAGAATGAATCGACTTAAATAATGAAATGAAATTATATTCTAAACTTCGAAAAATCAAAATTTTAGATCAAAATAAAAAAGGATTAATATCAAGAAAACCCTACTAAACATGTGATAATTTTATCTTAATAAAAAATCCAAAATCAGTATACTTATGATCAATTTACCTAAAATTTTTTTTTTGACTATCAAAAACTCCAAACTGATACGCTTATAATAAAATTTTTCTCCATTAAATTCTGTTAGTACCTTGAAAAACTACAAATTGATAAATTTATAACAAAGGGGGACATAAAACCCCAAATCGGTATACTCTATCAATTGTTTTGTGTCATCCAACTTAGTAATTTAACGGTAAAATTTAACGAAAACTAACAAAAAGTAAATTTATTTGTAGCGTAAGTATACTAATTTGGAATTTTTTATGATATTAATTCAAATAAAAATGCCGGAAAAGTTTGTGTTAGAACTGCATATATAATAAGTTCACGAGGATTCTCGTACTTTTCCCTCCCAAGTTTTCAGACCCTCTGCTCGTCGTCCTCGCCGGCCGCAGCCTCAGCTGCTCGTTCGAAGCAGCAGCGAAGGATATAAAAGGCCGACCCGAGGGAGACAGAGAGAGTCGCGGCGGCGGCGGCGGCGGCGGCGAAGTTCGGCGGCGGGCCGGAGCACGGAACCCACCCCCGGCGAATTCCCGGCCGCGCCTCCCATGGCCTTCAAGTTCGCGTCTTTAGACAGTCGTTAGCCGCTGCCGCCGCTCCTTGCATCAACCGGCCATGGCGCTCTCGAGCCTCGCCGCTCTCTGCTCATCTCCTCCCCCCGTGTCGGCGCTCCCGGACGCGCCGGCCATCTCCAGCCTCAATGGGCTCTCGCCCATCGCGGACGACGCGGCTGCCCCCCCGAACGCCTCCCTCCGGAGCTGCGCGACCCTGAACGAGATCAGGCAATTGCACTGCCGCGTCGCCAAGAAGGGCCCGACCCACGGTAACGAGCTCATCGCCAAGTGCGCCGAGATGGGCACGCCCCAGAGCATAGACTACGCGCTCAAGGTGTTTGAAGGGTGGAAGGAAGGCGAGTGCGTCGCCGGGTCTTTGTTCGTGTGCAATTCTTTGATCAGAGCCTGCTCTGCCGCCGGGCTCGGCGACAGAGCGGTCTTGGTGTTTGTTCGGATGCTGGAGATGGGCGTGGCGCCGGACAAGTACACGTTCCCGTTCCTGCTGAGCGCTTGCACGAGGGCTTCGTGGATCCGCGAAGGGGTTCAGGTTCACGGGGCGATAGTGAAGATGGGATTCGCGGAGGATGTTTTCGTGGCGAATACTTTGGTTCATTTTCACTTTGAATGCGGGGATGTCGCGGATGGCCGCAGGGTGTTTGATAAAATGCCTGAGAGGAATGTCGTTTCCTGGACCAGTTTGATTTGCGGTTACTCCCGGAGGGATTGTCCTGAGGAGGCTGTTTCCTTGTTCTTTGATATGGTGGAGGCCGGGGCCGAGCCCAACTCGGTCACTATGGTGTGCGCGATTTCCGCGTGTGCTAAGTTGCAGGATCTTAAATTGGGCGAGCGGGTTCATTCTTATATCGGCGATTTAGATATTGAGCCTAATGGTCATATGGTGAGTGCCCTTGTTGACATGTACACGAAATGCGGAGCTTTTGTTACTGCAAAGCACATTTTTGACAATTGTGTCGAGAGGAATTTGGTCTTGTATAACACATTCATGTCGCATTATGTCAAAAGAGGAATGGCAAGAGAAGCATTAGCTGTCCTGGGTGAAATGCTGGAACAGGGACCACAACCAGATAGGGTAACAATGTTGTCTGCAATCTCAGCAAGTGCCACTTTAAATGAACTCTTCTTTGGGAAGTCTTGCCATGGTTACATTTTGAGAAATGGATTACAAGAACAAGACGATAACATTAACAACACAATGATTGACATGTACATGAAGTGTGGAGAATCAGGACTAGCCTGCACGATTTTCAATTCTATGTCGAATAAAACTGTTGTCTCGTGGAATTCACTACTTGCAGGTTATGTTAGAAACGGCGATGTGAGATCAGCTAGGGAGATGTTTGATGAGATGCCTGAAAAAGATCTGTTTTCTTGGAACATCATGATTGGTGCTCTAGTTCAGGAGAGTTTATTCGAGGAAGCAATTAAGTTCTTCCGGATGATGCAGAGGGAGGGAATAAAAGCAGATAAAGTGACAATGGTCAGTGTTGCATCTGCCTGTGGAAATTTAGGTTCACTAGGTCTTGCAAAGTGGATTTATCATTACACAGAAGAAAATTCTATTGAACGTGATATGCTCCTTGACACAGCCTTGGTAGACATGTTTGGTCGGTGCGGTGATCCAAGGATTGCAATGCAAATATTTGAGAAGATGGAGAAAAGGGACGTCTCATCTTGGACTGCAATAATCTGTGCGATGGCCACGGAAGGAAATGGCAAACAAGCGCTAGAGCTGTTCAAGGAGATGCTTTGTCAAGGAGTTGAACCCGATGACGTAATATTTGTCGGACTCCTTACAGCGTGCAGCCACAGCGGATTAGTTAAACAAGGCCACCAACTTTTCCATTCCATGGAGGAGATATATGGGATTTCACCTCAGGTGGTTCATTATGGATGCATGGTTGATTTGCTCGGCCGAGCTGGACTGTTGGAGGAAGCACTAGATTTCATAAAGAGCATGCCAATCGAACCCAATGACATCATCTGGGGTTCACTACTATCTTCGTGCTGGACCCACAAGAATGTGGAGATGGCGGCTTATGCTGCCAACAGAATTCCCAAATTAACATCAGATAGGACTGGGATCCCGGTGATTTTGTCAAACATATATGCGTCCGAGGGAAAATGGTCAGAAGTAGCGAAAGTTAGGCTACAAATGAAAGAGAGAGGGATGCACAAGGTTCCAGGGTCGAGCTCTACAGAGGTAAATGGAACTGTTCATGAGTTCTCCTCAGGAGATGAATCTCACCTGGAAATGAGCCGCATCGCCCAGATGCTGGATGAAATAAATTGCAAGCTACGGGATGCAGGCCATGTTCCCGATCTGAGAAATGTTCTTCTGGATGTGGATGAGCATGAGAAGAAGTTCTTGCTGAGTCGGCACAGCGAGAAGCTGGCTATAGCTTACGCACTTATTAGCACAGGTCAGAAGATGCCGGTGCAGGTTGTGAAGAATCTGAGGACATGCTCTGATTGCCACACATTTGCCAAACTAGTTTCAAAAGTATATGATCGGGAAATCACAATAAGAGATAATAACCGGTTTCACTTTTTCAAAGACGGGTTTTGTTCGTGCGGTGATTTTTGGTAAGGCCGAGAATGAGCTACAATTTTTCATCCACCAAGGCAATCTTAGAGAATTTGGTCCTGGATAATCGAGTCAGCAGGAATCCACCAAATGAATTAGCACAGGACGTGAAACGGATTGCACTCTACATGATGAGAAGGATATGGTCTAAAGAAAGACATGGAGCGCTGTGAGAATTCCAGCTTTATCAACGTGACTTGAGATGAGTTGTGTGCTGTTGGACTACCCTAGTAACCCGATGATGGGCTACAGTTTTGTGAAGATATATTCTGATGGTGAATGATTTTGCTCCTTCAACGCCCTTTTCTACAGCTTGTTAAACTTAATGTGACACAAATAAGGCAGCTTTAAATGGGATGATTTATATGAAACGCGCATGGCCATTGCCAAAATTGGTATCGCTAATCTGCATTTTCTGTAATTTATTGGCTAGGATCTAGATATATGCAGATCGGCAACAAGAACCACTATAAATCAATCTACTTGTTGACAGACTCAACCAACTTCTGGTAATACTTGTATCATGCTGTTATAGTCCATGGATCGATATTATTCTTTCCCGATATTGCGTCTCCTATTCTCAACCTTTTTGAGGGTTGTACGGATCAAAATGCAGATTGAGGGCTAGTTCAGTTGACATCAGTGCTTAGCAGATGTTCTTTAATATTTTGCTTTCTTTGATGCTTTCTATTCTTTCTTCCTACGACTGCTGTTCTGTTGTCTGTAACCCATTACTTGTATTCATGTATTTATTGCCTTGGATCGGACTAATTCTGCTGTTAAGTAAAGAGATATGTTAGCATTTATCAGGTGTAGTTTGATGCATTCCTTTGTACATGCCAAAACAAGATAAAACAGCTTCAAACTTCATTTTACCTACAATATAGGAGTGGAAAAAACTAATTATTTTCCTATCCTTGTGTGTTACGCGCCTCCATCAACAAAGGGCCGTCAATTGGGTCTATTGAGGGTAGTCTTCTGACTACAAGGTAGAAGCTATTTTGGTAGTCCTGCCAAGTATTTTCTTAACAGCGATTTTCACACGCATGTTAGTGCCAACAAAGTCACCTGCGACATACGCTTGTGGATGCCCACACGCAGAGATTGCACACCCACCAATACAAGCACGCCTATACCACTTTGACACAGCCGCACCAGACGCCTCTGTGCAGACATGAACAAGCGCACACATGGAGTTTCTGCGCATGCAAATAATTCAAGAACATTCTTCTGACATAAAGAATATCGTTGTTAACTGGAAAAAAACCATTATCAACAGTAATGTACAATTTAACTCAACTAACAATTAAGGAATGACACACTGGAAGGCAAGAAGAGTTGCCAAGGAAACAACTATAGAAATACATTGTTGGACTGCCATGTTATGTTGAGTGTACAGTGTAATGTTTGATTGCAATATGGTCCTAATCTAATCTGGGGGGGGGGGGGGTGGTCAGAGATTTCCAAGGTTCTTTTCATTTTTCTTCGGCCCTAGGCAGGTTTACTCGGTGAAACTCTACCAGGCTGGTGGGACGGGATAAAGGCATCTTACAGGACACGCTGATCTTTCCCAAGTATCCATCAGGTGCGTATGCCCAAGGCTTGAGCTAACTGTGGCAATCCAATATACAATATGTAGTCTTACTGGAGTATAGAACTAGAGCTCTTGCGCAACGGCAACTTTTTTCCCCTCGGCATCTGCAACCCATATCTCTCCAGGAACTCCTCGATCAACCTACATTTCGAAAGGACAATAATGGTAAACAAAGTCTAGCCAAAGCCAAAACCATAAGCCACTTGAAGCCCAGGTCTACTTACTGGCCACAGATAGCCTTCTGGGAAGCCGCTACCCCAGAGTCAGGGAATGAATCCTCCAGTCGGAAACTCAACCAAACATACAGCTCCAAAACCTTTCATTCGTTTCCAAGAAAGGAAGATGAAAGCTTTTAGCAAAAAATTTATGGGTTCTAGGCAGGGTCTGAAGAATCATGCAGCTTCAAATTTCATGGTTCTTCACATAGTTCAATTATGACCGCCTTCTTTTGTTTGATGCTTCCACATAAGCAGTGGGAGTAGTGAAACATATATACCTAATTAGCTGACCTAAAAGCAAATATCCTTGGTTCGATCTTGGATAAATTAGAGATCCTTAAGTAATTTGTCTTATTTTCTGCTTAGCTCATTTTCTCTAAACATCACAGCAACATCACATTGTCCTTTCTTAGTCATCTATCGTCAAAATTCACCCATAACCTCCTTTCCCTATCTGGTCAGCAAGCCTCTGGAATTGCGTAAGCACAAGCACTAAGCAGCTTGTTTTCTGGATACTCATTGAAGCAAATGATACACAGGTACAATTTTGACTCGTCCGGCTTTTTGCTTGCGAAATTCTGATCACACAATTTCCTGAAGCTGCTGATTATCAACAGCTAATCCCTGCAGGCGCAAAATTCTAGAAGGGAATGTTTTTTGACACTAGTTCCAAAGCTTGATTTAAATTGATAACTTGGCAATCTAGACCTCCCCTTTTGGCGTGCCTTGAGTCTCTATATGCACTCACTCTGTCGCTCAAGCCTATAAGTCGGTCTTACTGACTTTCTAGGATTTATTCCTAATTTATCACTTATGAAAAAATAAAAAATGGACAATTAAATTGATAACCACACATTGACAGTCTCAAATAAATGTCGTTGCAAGATCGCACAAACAGAATTCTCCTATGATGCTCTATTCTTATTTCAGACCCTACACAAATTTTGATCTATCTAAACAAGCTAGAATAGACCTGTTTCCAATCTAAAAGAGAAACATCTTAACCAGCAGAAACGCATGTCGCATAACACTCAGATGGGCGTGCGAATATTCTAACCTTGTGAATTGATTCAAGTTCCTTCATTGCTGTATGTGTTTTTGGTACCTGAAGTGTCCCCGGAGTAAATATTTCTCGGAGGTGAACAATGCCTCTCTTCGCATAGTTCTGTGCAAACTGGTTTACCAAAAAAGTTCGAGCATCTTAGTTCTCCGATTTGGAATAGCCATAAGTATTCCCAAAAGATCACCAGGATTTTAACCGTTCATCTAACCTGAATAAGACCTTGGGTTGAGATGTCATCATTCACATCAACTGGACTGCAAAATACATGTGTTAATGAATTCAAACCTCATGAATTAGCATCATTGAACTACCGCAAAACAATCACATGCCCATTGCCAAAATATCATGCAAACAAGTTTTTACTGGTAGGTAAATGAAACTTTGAAAGAGTAGGTTTTCCCTTTTAATCGTGTACAATTGTGTGCTTGCATACATACATCGGCAATAAGGGGGAGGAAGCATCTTATTATAGGTAACTCCATTATGACAAAATAGGTCAAAACATGACTAAAAGCAACTCTACTGGTGAACGGTATTACCTGAGACAAAAAAGGTACTTGTCATGCAAAGCGAGGGGCATCTCATCAACAATAGCGGCTACTTTCTGATATGTATTGAAACAAGGTCAATTACGATGACTATCTTAACTGGCCAAACGAACAAACGTATCCTGCCACACCACCTACTTTCTTATAGATGAAGGAACAAGAGAAAACATACCAACATATCTTCGCAGTTAGCAATGAAGTAGTTTTCAGATAGCTTGGCATTCTCTAGAAAATGCTCCTGTGTGAGGATGTTCGAAGAAAAATTTAAAAGTTGAAAAGGAATAGAAAAGAAAGGGAATGAAAAAGATTCACACACCACGGATTGCCATGTTAAAGACAAACCAGAAAGGTCACAGGGTGCTGACAGTTTGTCTAATGATTTGACCTTGTACCTTTTTTCTTTTTGATAAGATTGACTTCATCATCATAGCATAAACTGTTTCAAGCCCCGGACCACAGTTAGAACAGGACTAGACAACTCGTACTAATCATGTGTGCCCGTATTTCGCCACATCTAAGTTAATTTGTTGGAAGCTACAATTTGTATCTACCCACTACACAATTAACACAATGAAAGGGCGAAGTAATTTGTTACTTGGGTAATATTCGCCATGATGCTCACTGGTACCACTTGTCTTTTTCTCCGCTCTCTTGATACTTTGGTGTCACGCAGTCAAGAAAATAAGAGATGATTTATTTCAACTTGTGAGCTTAATCATTCTTTCTTCAATTGAGGAATAATTGCAGGCAATGTTTTTATTGCAATGTATAAGCAGTCCCTCAAGCATTCTATCATTTCGGCTAGTAATGCATTTCATTTTCCTAGCTTGTGTGCCAGAACAATCATTAGTATCGTTATCCAATCAACCATCAACGATTTCAGTTCATCAGGAAAGGACATCATGAAATGTAGCTATAGATTAGGTTAGCCCCATGTAAATCACTCGATTCTCTTGCCCTTTATGGGTGTCCATACAGCTAAAAATGGACATGGGAGACCAAAAAAAAATAAAGGATAAAGGGCTCTCGAGGAACCAAGTAGCCTTAAATTAGCTACAACTAGACAGGAGTAGGTTATTCATTGTTTTGGCTTGCCTTTAACCATCCCAGGAGCCAGAACCATGAGTACAAAAGGTTAAGATGAGAAACTTGACATCAGTACCAAAGGAAGGCAATAGAGGGATTTAATTAACTAGCAAGCAGAACATCTAGAATCGAACCTAGAGAAAAATCAACCTACCAATATCTGCTGAAAACCATATTGTGGGTTTAAACGCGAGTACATCAGTAAAAGATCGAAGGTAGGGAATAATCCTGCATGCTGCAAAATATAACATGTGGGAAAATAAGTACGTTATGAATATCTATGATTTTTATTTTTGGTAACGAATATCCATGAATCTTGGTGGGACTATAATTGGCCTTAAAAACCACATGAAGCACAGGCACATAGGTATTGTCGCTATGATCTCTCCAAGCATGAAAAGGTCACCTCTAGAGTAGGAGATGGGGCATTCAGAGCTGCATGAAGCAAAGGTAAATCCTCTTCATCAACACAAGTCACTTCACCGACGGGATATTTTGATCCATACCTGCCGGCCCTCCCTACGTCAAAGCCAATTTACAGATGGTTTTATATAGAGCATCACTCCCAAAATGTTTCACACAATTAGTAATCAATAACAAAATCACATTAGAGTTTGCGTGATGTACAGACATGACATACAAAGCATGCATCTAACAACCAGCTGTCACCAGGAGAATATACTACAATTTTATAGCTTTTACAGTATTATTCCCTCAATTCTCATGAATAAGTTGACTATTTTAAACTTATAAAGTACTCACTCTTTGTAACCAATTTCACAAGTAAACTATATGTAGTGAACTTTAAGTAAGAACCTGAACAAAGGCGATATAAATACAAGATGGCTTTTGGCGCACTACCCATAGGTCTAGAAATTCCAATGACATATTTCCAAGGCCTATTTTCCATGGTGGACAACAATATGGCCAAAAAGAAGCAGCACAAGCAACATATAAACCAACAGTTTGTGACAATATTAGGCTCATCTGTACGTGGTGAGCCTCACTTTCAAAACTGATCAACCAAAAAACTCCAACTTTCTCATTATAAACTATATGGTGCATGAATCCAATAATATGTTTCTACCTAAGCTATTGAAGCATCAGAATTCCATTAGATCTAACATATTTATCTATTTTTAATGACTTTTTTTTTTATAAAACCCTCATGCAAATAATGTTATGTTGATTGGTACTGACAGCTTTGTGCCTTGTTGATGAACTTTTGCTTATTGGTTAAAAAGAAAGCATCTGCAACACACAAGCATTTTCAGTGAACTTATCAAACATCTAGCTGTGGCTTGGTCGTTGGGGCATATTTTCCCAGTGAAAATAATGTTCAACCATCACAACCCATCTAAATAGCAACATATCAAGACCTGATCATTGAAAATCGAGTCATAAATAGACTTCATACATGAGAGAAAAGTAGAAACAAAATAAAGTAAGCAGAATTTTGGCCCACAATAAGGGTAAAAAAAAAAATTACACATATATAAGCCCTCAAGTAGATGCAATGTATACTAAGGGTAACAGATGATGTCTTTATTTTGCTGACATGAAAAATGTATTTACCTGCAATTTGCTTGATCTCTGGAACAGTTAGCTCACGAAACTCGAGACCATCGAATTTTGTCATCGATGAAAATATGAGCCTGGAAATTTGCAGATTGAGACCCATTCCAATGGCATCACTAGCAACAAGAACATCGAATTTGCTATTTGCATCATTGAACATGGTTGCCTGCAGTCCTAAAGAACATGCATCAGAACGTCTTAATTATCCAATGCTTTCAAAACACATGAATATGCATTCTCTATGAGAGAGAGAGAGAGAGAGAGAGAGAGAGAGAGAGAGAGAGAGGAACAGAAATCAGAATTTTAAAGCCACAAAGTGCGACTATCATTCAGGAGAAGAGATATAGAATCCACAATGCATGAGCACATCTAGAATTCCAGAAAGTGCACATGCCAGGAGGTCTCATTTAAAGCTCTGGCAAAACAAAACGAAAAGAGAAAAGATTTTCATGTAGATAATGGAAAAGGAACATGCTATACAAAATACAAAAAGACGTCTTACATAAATCACTCAGACCATTCTTATGCAGGTTATATATCTCTAACAAAACATTAGTTACATTTACTGGCAAAAAAATTTCAGGAACAGTCCTCGGGGAATATTAATGAAAGGCCTCATTATAGTCATTTCTGACAATGCTGCAATTGACAAAGTGCATCAAATGCTACATGGTGCATTTATTTCATCATCTTCTTGTTTGTGGCTTTTGTAATTACATGCTCCTGAACCTCAATACGTGAACCTCTACGGAAGCATGAGCTTGAACTTTAAATTGAAACCCCCAAGAGTTCCACTAGTAGAAAAAGCTCATCGATATGTTAATTCGACTGATCATGAAATTTGACGAGAGATTTTGTGGTGAGGAAAACCTTCACAAAGATTTTGTGGTAAGGAAAACTTCAGTTTCACGTTAGTTAATCTCCATCAATAGGAAATGTCAAAGAGTGCCTCTAGGGCACTCGTTAAGAGTCACTAATAGTGCTTTGAAAACGAAAATATTTCTGTTTGAAGTACATGACTATTTTGAAATGTGTTATTACTCAATTACCAAAGTGATCAATAAATATATAGGTATTAGAATAACAAAATCAGCATTTCAATAAAATATCAATGAAAGCTCAATTAAAGCATAACGAAAAGGAATACATAACTAGGACTACCGATCATTCAACCAGCTCAAGTGACAAATAAGCTTTTCTTTTCATTTTAATGTTTAATGGACTCCAGTTGCCTAGTTGCGCCTCTTCAAAGCAGGCAAAAGTTCACAGGAGTGAAATACTACCTGTCTTGTTCGAGTCTGAGGTGGCAATGAACCATAAACAACAGCACAACGACGCTCTCCCCCTCTTTCAATTTGCTTCTACATTGCAAAAGATATGCTTACACTTTAAAGGTGGGTTACTAGGATAAATTGATATTCAGTTTACTGAAAATTACAGCCAGATGAACAGGAGTTGAAAACATATAAGGGGAAGAGATTCAAAACCTTTAATCGGTAAATTCCACGACGGGAAAAGGTGACCATGCAATCGCCTTTTTGTATTTCAGAAAAAGATCCCAGAGGGACTTTCAGTGGGACCAGAGGAGAAAGTCTCTCATAATAGTGAATCTAACAGACAGCAGAAAGCAGAAAAGGTAATAAGCAATACGCTCAAAGCACGCCAAAGCAAGAAGACATCAACATATTGGTAGGTAATATATTGCAACAAATGGAGATTTAAGTTTACCAGGACATTTATTTGCATAAGAAAATATTTGAAAGCCAAAGTCATTGAGACGTGCGATTTGTAGTCTATAGCCAGTACCAGCTACATGGAGTGGCCAAGGCATCATTTATTGAGCTACCAAGGTAATTGTGTTTCTTGGAATCATATGATAATACATTTCTCACAGAAGGATGAAATTCCAAGAGATGTCATGCACAAAATCTCATTAATTAGTACATCCAATTAACTGTACAGGGCATATGTTAGTTAGGGAGTTGAAAGTATAGGAAAAGGCAAGTCAGATTTTCTTGAAGCCGTTGACACTGAGAATTAATTGCTACCAAGTCTTCCATTCATCATACTGACTACAAAATTTCGCATCATTAGTACAATATATCTTTCTTGAGTTGCCACTAAAAGCTATAGCAGAAAAAATCCCATTTAAATACAAAAGAAAAGATGCCAGTACCTCAAGATCATCGCCTGTCACTTTCACTATATCTTCAACAAGAGCAACTGCCGCTGCATCTCCGCAAAGATGGAGCTCATCAGCAGCAAGTCCCAGTAGTGCTCGTGTAAATGAATATCCCCTCGTCTTACATCCCACCATCTGAAAATGAGTTCCTACAGTTAGAATTCTAAACAAAAGCTCATAAGATGAAGAACAAGCAAAGCCTACATATCAGTGAATTTGGTATGAATTATACCGAGGCAAAAAGTGAAAAGATCGATAGATATTTGGCAACCGCAAATCGCATGATGTTTCCAACGTGTGCTCATATTTGTATCCTAAATTAGCTTTCTTATGTTATTGATAGCAACAGGTATGAGATATTTAATTGATTTTACGTACTATCAATTAAATCAACATTCCACCATGTTCATGATCTATTGCACTTTTAGTGAATTTAATTCAGGAGTTATATGTTTCACAGCAAAACTGTCTCACAAACCAGTCAACAACATGCCTGGATTTCATCAATGACGGCACAGTGATAGTCTGACGTAACATCAGCCATCTCAACTGTCATAGACTTGTGCTTTGCGCCTTCAACTTCCTCCCTCTCTTGTCCCGTAATCAAATCACAAGGAACTTTTGCCTTATTCATTCGTGTAGCCACTTCCCAGGCCAACAACCTCAAGGGACCGCAGTATACACCTTAAGTTTGTAAAGTTATTCAGAAAAACAATAAATCTTGGGCAAAATTGCAAGTAATGCATACATAGTAATCATGTGAATCGACAAATTCCTTACCTACAGAGAGGGCTATAAACACATTGCCTACGTAAAACTAAGAATATTAATTGAAAAGCCTCCCTCAACTCCCTGCATACAAGTCAACTACCACATTTCCAATTCCAACAAAACAAATTTTCACATGCTTTAGACGTAGACTGGTTATCCACATGTGTACTTGCAGCAAATGGCTTTTGCATGAGAACCACATGATAATCTCTGTTAAAATTGGCTGAAAGATTGAAACTTCTTAATATATATAAAGTTGTGACAACTTGTTTTAACATTCTGAAAGTTAGGCAGGTACTTTGAAAATCTGCCTTTCTATACATGGGCAGGTGATATGTGATTTTTCCACTAATCAAAGTACTCCGAAACATAAAGAAAAGCTTGCCTGACAAACTCAGCTCCAGTTGCTTCAGTGCAGAATGTGTTTTGCCACTGTTAGTCGGGCCTACATGGAGGATGACCTTGCGCCTTTTCTTCCGTGCCACAGGGTACCATGTATGAGGACGACTGGAAAATTGCACTTCTTCATAATGATGGAAATTAAAAGATTGCGTATGCATATTGAGGGTATGAGTTGCAAAACAAAGTTGAAGAGATCAACTTTTCAGTCAATGTTGCTTGACATACCATATGCATATAAATGGACCAAGTACTAGATACATCGGTAAACATAATTTTTCATTGGCCAAAAGAGCCATCGATCAAAAAATGATTTATCCCATTACAAAAGTAGCTTCCTCACATATTAAAATATATTCTAGAACAAAAGGAAGACAGTGATGCTTGGCACTGACAAAAAGAAAGGCAACATGAAACAAAGCACTTTAAACCAATAAGGAAAATGAACTCGTGGAGAAACAAGCAGATGATATCGTACGTTAGGTCTGTGAGATCCAACTTCTTGGAAATGCTGCAACTTCCATCTTTCAGGTCTGTGAAATCAAACTTTCTGTTGCTGCTACAGCTTCCATAGTGCCTTCTCGTCTTAATTACCCCCGTTTCACATCCGCCCTTCAAATCCAGCCACAGCCAAAACGACTCCACATTATCTATGAACAGAAAACACCATACCAAAAGGTGCAACGATACAATCAAATCATAGCACCTCCATAAAGTTTGATGCAAGGACAACGTTTTCTTTTTCTGGAAACGAACACACAACAAAATCTACAGTGTATCGATGTTGAAAAAGCCAGCGTATAGTCTCCTGTTGTACAGTGCTCACATGACCTCATTTAGTAGGAAGTTGCACTAGAATACCTTGCGATTCTTGCATTTCGATCATATCCATGCAAAACAGAGGATATTTGCAATCATCAACAAGTAATGTTGTCTACGCAAACTGCGATCTAACACCATTTTGATCTGCAAATATCTACTTGCGAATGTGACAATCAGTAATATAGACATATATTACAGACGATACAGACATATACTTCAGTTATATTGAATAACAAAAAATTCTGTCAATGGAGTTTCGGAAGGAGCGAGGATATAGCCTATACCAGCAAACTAAAATTGGTGAAACAGGATATTGGCAATGTCAAGACATTGACCAAAGTGCCTGACTTCGTAGATCGGTCTACCCAATTATAAGAACTGCATATATTTTGGTGGATATCCATACGCATTTGAAATTGGTTACCTCTCCTGTCCCAAGACCAAAAAAAAATGTACTTTTGTGGACAGGATCCTACTTCTCACAATTCACCTCAAGTTACAGAATAGCTAAGAATCCAGTATAGAATCAATACATTAGCTATTTCTTGACAGATGACTAAACAGTTCAATACCATATCAATAAAACAGAAACTCACTACTCCAAAAAAAATAAAAAAGAAAACAAAAACGGTCCCCTGGTTGAAGTCTCCTACCTCAATAGATGCATTCTCAGGTCAGCTAACCCAAACCAGGAAATGCCCAGAAAGAAAAAAGCAAAGAAAAAACAAGAGAAAGCAAAAGCATTTTAATCTGAGCTACAATCCATTAAAGCAATGAAGCAACAGCAGAGATACAGAGCCATCAAGAATTGGGCAGAACACGAGTTCAAGGTCGGACCTTTGAGAATGGGAGGGGCACCCAGAGCCGAGACTCGCCGCCGGAGCAACAGAGCAGCCATGAAAGGTCGCGGGAACCGCTGTTGGTGGCGATACAATTCGTGGGTTTGTGAGTTTATGTCACGGACGAGAGACGTCGCCGAAACGAAACGGGCGTCACCGATTCTTGAGGCTTGACCGTAATCTCGGAGATGGAGAATATGTTGGAAGAACTAAGGAAGCGACAGACGAAAGACGTCCGCTTCACCTTCGCCGAAATCAGCGTCCGCCCAAGCATGTGGGGGTTCGCCGGACGACCAGCCGATTCGGTCGCATATAATAAAGCCATCGAATATGCCCGAACTTCTTTCTATTTATACGATGTCGTTCTTACGCCTGCACATATAGTTCCTTAAATTTATCTCAATATGTAATATGGTCCATGAACTTTTAATTTATTTAATGTGATCACTAAACTTTAACCTAATATTCAATGCGGTCCATGAACTTTCAATTTGTTCAATATAGTCTTTAGACTTTTGGTATATGTTCAAATTAGTTCCTAAATTTTATAAAATTATTCAATATTATCATTTTATTAATTCAAGTTTATGGGTTAAATTGAACATTTTCATTTAATCCGGAAATTAGATTGAACATGTACAAAAAGTTTAAGGACCACATTGCACATTAGACTAAAGTTCAAGGATCACATTAAACAAATTAAAAGTTCAAGAATCACATCACAAATTGAGTTAAAGTTCATGAACTATTGCTGTCATCTTCCTTTTTGTTTTTTAATGCAATAGCGTCTTTGAATTGTGGATTCATTTATTCATATTAATCATATCATTAACTAATGTAAATATTAGATGACGTGGTTGTTAAATGGTCGTTAAATACCACATTAGCACCCAAATGGTAGCCTCGTGAAGCTTATGTTTAAAGAATTTGTATATTTTAAAATAGCAGAGCTATTTTCTGGAAAGAAATTACGAAAACAAAATCTTAAAATTCAACGTTCCAAGCATCTGGCGGAGCATAGGCCGAGCAACGACCAGCTGGCGCAAGGGTCATTCTCCATGGAGAAGAGGAGGCGCAATGTTTTCTATTAGCTCGGGTCAATTTTTTGGCCAAATTTTATTTTTATCTCATAAAACAGCACAAAATTTCCATATGACTCAAACTCTTTTTCGCCTCATAAGTTGGATCCCGATTTGGGTACCGACTGAAAGTGGTGATTTTTTACGAGAGAAAATAAAGCTTTAGCTAGTTTTTAGACTTAAGTTAAAGTCGGTGCTTTCTTCCTGACATAAAAGAAAATTAGGGCCGAAATCACCAACCAAGCTAAAGTTGGTGGTTTTTAATAAGACACATAAAAAGAAGTTTGGGTTGAAAATTGAGATCCGCGTTAAAGTTGGTAAGGTAATTATGCTCATTTCTCTCTTACGAGGCCCCATGATTCCTTTCCGGTGGCAGCGGCGCCATCAAACAAGGACCTCATTTCATCATAATATCGAAATCCGGCATATCGAAATTGTCCTGCTTCTGATTTTTCCTGATATGAAAGTATAATTATCAAATATTCAAGATGAACATAGTTGATATTAACATGGACGGAGCAGAAACGTGTACTGGGATGTTGTCAATAGCATAACACCTTGAATAATAAGAACAGACACAGAACATTGTGCAGCAGCCCTGTGGGCTTATCTTCTCCATCTGATGTCTCGTCACTTGGCTCTCTGAATGCATCCAATTTCTCGGCACCGTTTTGATTTGCGGTTGAATCTCGGTGCATTGTGACATTTGCGGAGTTGGCTCCTCCTAGAGCAGAAGCTAGAGTGCCGTCATTTGGCATGATAGGTGGAAACACTACCGCCGGAGCGCCATCTGCGATTGCGAGGAAAAAGGAGAGAAATTTTCACAGCCTTGCTTAAAAGAAGTGAGGAAATTAGACATTTCCTTTGTTTCTGTAAAATTGTAGTTTATTGAGTAAGGTATATTGTTTTTTAGGAGATGAGAAAGATTTCAAAGCAAGAACACTGATCTTGCATCACTAGCAATTCTCTTTCTTGACTGGTTCGATTCAATCCATGGGGTCGCATTGCCAGCTTTTTACTAGCATCATATCATATATAAACGTTACATCAGTTTTGGGCAGTTCAGGTTTTCTCAAAAACCAGACTTTTCACAACCGTGACTAGGGCTTAGCGTGCAAAAGTTTACCTTGACAAAGGGCCAGAGGCGGTATAGATAGATAGCAGTTCGATGATAGCAACGAGAATCCATTTCCGAGCAGCGGTTCGGAAGATGTGAACAGGGAGCAGAAGCAGTCGAATCCTTCTCGAATCACCGCATTAAGGGCGATGCAGCATGTTTCTATAGAGCCCTCATCTTGCTTTGAGCACTGCTTGAGGCCTATTTTCTCCACATGACAGCCTTGAGATGGTGCTCGCGTCGAATACAGTATAAGAGCTAGACAAAAGGGCAACTTGAAGAAACTTAGGCAGCTCGAAACCATGATGTTCATCTTTTTCTTCTATTCAAGTTGCTGTAAAAATTCATGACCTTCACAACTTTATGAACATATGCAATGCAAGTTCTCTGATCAGGAGGGAAGATTCGCATGCTCGGGCAGACGCTTGTGTTATTCCCAGAGTGCCCCGGTCATATTCACAACGACATGATCTAAATGGAACAGTTAATGTCGACTTCTTAGTTTATAATTCTCGAACACTATCTTAAAGGCCGGGGCAGGAAAATCGGCATATAACACAATGATCTCACAATAGTAAGAGCATGAAAACTTTCTCCTCAACTACTAGGGAGGTTGAGATTTGTGATAGGAGCATGTTGCATGCGTGAAAGCGTGAATCTCAAATGGCTTCAAAGCTCTCAGCTGTTTCGCACTTAGAGAGCTCATCCTTCTAACTGAAAACAGGTCTAGACCGCACATCGGACTCTTTTTTCTGCTAACACGTAGTGACAAGATGCATTCTCGAGATATCTTTGCGAGTTTGGAATGAATTTTATGAATATATTCTTTGTACTACACCATTTGTAATTTCTAGCAATCAGATTCAGGCCAGTGCTTTTTGGCAGGACCAACATTGGCTTTGATTCTATGATAAATATCCTCCAGCTCAAGCCTGAGTTCTTCAAACTGTATAAGAGAAACTACATTTTTATTCCCACTCTCATCACTTCATTACAAAACAAATATGATCTTATTCTATAAATAACCAAATGAGACTCCGTCACACGGTATCCTGAAAAACTCACAACCACAAAGAATCACCACAGAAAATTCAGAAAAAAAGAAAGATTAATACAAAATCAAGTAGACAATCCCATCATAAATCAGTAGTACTTCAAGAAAGTGGATGCCAATCCAACTAGCAGCAGAGCCGGTGAGAAAACATTGGAGGGCCCAGCGGCTGACGGGTTTACATCGGTGCGGCTCCCAGTGTTTGGTGTCGGATTCACCGAAGTGACTGTTGGAGATGGCGGAGTCATGAGCGGCGGCGTTTCAGATTCCGGGGCCAGAGCTGGCGAGTCGGGTTGTGGATCTGTGGACCCTGCTGCACAAAATCAAGAAAACTTCAATATGCACCTGATAAAGCATTTGTTCATTGATTTTCAGACGTGTGGCTTGTTTGAATATCAGTTACCTAGAGGACTGCTTGCTGGAGACGATGATGGAGAGAGAATCGGTCCAAGCGTGGCAGGACCTGAAAATTGATAACAAGAGTTCATTAGTCAATGATTCAATTGATTGATTTAGCAAATTCTCTTCTCTTTGTGATGATTGATGACAAATTCTTAAAAGTGTTTGTTTTTGGCTTCCATAAATTTGATCTACTATCCTACGTCGCTTGTACGGGGTTTATATACTCTTTATATGCATGTCGTCTCCTTCCACCTATTAGCTTAAACTTTCTGTTGGACATTCTAACATGTATAGGAACATTTCTCCATTCCTCAAATATCTCGTGGTAACATCCCAGTGAAATGGTTTTGTAGGGCAACTGAGATGAGGCAGCAATCCATAGTCGAAAGAAACAGCAAAATATCATATCAAGTTCATGCTTTTATGATTAATGATTCAATCTATTAACGACGCCGATAACCGCAAAAGCACAACAATTAAAGGCGAAAGGGCGGTACCTGGAGCAGGAAGAGGCGCACCCGTAGCTGCAAGTAACAATGAAATGGAGAACGTTAAATTCAGTCTAGTACAACACTAAGGAAGATATGATCATATAAGTGGAGAATGAATAAGTGCAAGTGACCCCGAAATTAGTAGGACTAGCATACCATTGCACTGGAGGGGCACACCAGGCATGTTGCAGGCACGGGGGAGCGAGATGGCAAGGGTCCGGTTGATGGGAATCCGGAACGGAATGCCACCAGCCACGATGAGGCACATGCAGCCCATCCCGCTGCTAGTGAGCGACTTGAGCGAGTCGCAGCACTGCGAGGTCGGCGACGTGCCGTTAAGGCTGCTGTTGGTGACGAAGTTCAGGCACGGCGTGAAGCTCGAGATCATGGAGGGAGTGCACGGCGTGGTGATCTGGCTGCGCACTGGGATGGTGGTGATCAAGAGCGCGATGCCCATAGCAAGGAGCAGAAGAGAGAGTGAGAGAGGCCTGAAATGCTTCATTTTTGCCAAGTGTTGAAGATAAGTGAGTGTAGGGAAACTCTGCTTGTTGGAGAAGAAAACTGAGAAAATTTTCTAGGAATTGAGAATGAATTGTCACTTGGTGATGAGGGAAGGGAAAGATGGTGATGGAATTTATAGGTATTGAGAAGTGGAGGGAAGTATGAGAGGAATTCAAGAGATTCTTTTTATTTTTTTTATTTTTTTGGGGGGCGAATTTGTTGGGAAAATGAAGTTGGTGTTGGAGTTAAACTACCTTAACTAACTTTGAGCTTTCAAGGAACAGGTATTGAGGACTTGTGACAAGATGGTTGGATTGGCATGTTTGCCTGTGGACCCCAGTTTGACCTATCTCTCTGTTGGTAAGAGAGGGGGCCTTGCTTGCGTGTCGCTTGGTCATTGGCTGCCTTTCAAGGATTAGAGGATTGTAGTTGTGCTAACAAGGGACCATGGGATGGTGTTGACCTAGTGTTACCGTCCTTAACGAACTTGATTTAAGTAAAATAAGAATTTAAGGATTGAAGTTTTGAGTGATCAAGAGCATATAGAGGGTTTTGTGCATGATACTCTTGAAGATTATTGGATGAGCGGGATTCATTTAAATCAATATGTTGCGGTCCTTATGTCGCATAGACTTCACAGGTATGACTCATCTAATTAAATAATTTCAAGGTCTAAATATATGGCTCCAAGAAGAAGCATACAGAAAATCTTCAATCGAGTTTGAGCAAAACCTTATGTTAGGACTGTAGAGCATGATGAACTAATTTTGCATGATAATTCAAACGGATAAATAGTTTTAGCAGGAAATTTAATTTAATTTATTTTTTTTATCATGGATGGGCTTTTTAGGGCTAGGACTTTTAAGCCCAATACCTAATCAACTCGACCCGTCCAGTGATCAAACCTATTGAGTGACCGAGACTTTGCTTGTGACTTGTAATCTCTCTTGGGCAAAAAGACTACTTGAAATGGCAATCAAATTAGTTGTGATAAACAAAATTAATTCCTTCTCCAGCGTTTCAGCAACAGCATTTGCATATCATTCTCTTGCTTGCATAAACCATTCTCCAATATGTCACAGCTTACCAAACAGAAGTTCCTGGTCATCTGGAGAGATAGATCAAAGCATGGTGGCAATACACATGTTCATATCTGAACGATTAATTCTGTTAAAATAATTTCATCACTAGACCACACAGGTCCAACTCATCATGCTCATTACTTCCTGATGCAAGTTTCCTCAGCTTTGAACTCATTTTTATTACAAGTAAAACATCTGCCAAATCAGTTGGAGCCAACGGTTGGGAGTTGGCCACCTGAAGAACCAAACAGATTTCGTTCACAAAAAGAACCAAACGCATGGACTTGTTCCTGGATGTGCCCAATAAACATGGTCCTGTCCCTAACATCTATGTTTATTACCAGAATCATGAAAATCAAACAAATTTCTGATAACCAGAAGAGATCCTATGGAAGTAGTAGGAGCAGTTGGTGACCCAAATCAACATTTCCTGCAACTCTTCCCTCTCTCTCGGAGATTTCCCCTGCATAAAGCCAGACCAGTTGCTCTCTTTCTCTTCACACCACTGAACTAAACTCACAATCCAGGACTTGCAAGTTATCTCCATATACACACATCTTTTGGCATCAGCGCAAAATTGGAGGCGGGAAAGATCATCCAAATGGCACAGACTAAGATGAGAATTATGGCTCTGATCTTGGCCATGGTGGCTGTAGGAGCGGCGGCTCAGTCGTCAAGCTGTACGAATGCGTTGATCAGCATGTCGCCCTGCCTCAACTACATCACGGGCAACTCCTCGTCCCCGTCCTCGAGCTGCTGCTCACAGCTCGCCAACGTGGTCCGCTCAGAGCCACAGTGCCTGTGCCGGTCCTCAACGGGGGCAGCTCTTCCCTAGGTCTCAGCATCAACCAGACCCGGGCCCTCTCCGTGCCCAGCGCTTGCAACATTCAGACTCAACCGACAAGCCGTTGCAACGGTGAGTGCGTGCACTCATGGAAAACGTCGAAACTGATATTTCTCATTTCTGGCTCCAAATCATTCGATCTAGCTCTTACTTTTTGTACTAATCAAAATTCTTTGCAGCTGCTTCGCCCTCCGGATCCCCTGCCGGAACTCCTGATACCCCCAATGCAGTTCCTGCAGGTACACTCTCCATACTTTACTGTTAGCAACAATTCATCGATTCAAGTGTTTCGGTTAGTCAGGCACGACTTTAGTACACAAGCGATAGCACTTGGTGTTGGTACGTTACGCAGAAATGAACAATAAAATCTTACTTCACTTGCTAATCACCCTGACCCTCATGATTTTCTCTCTTATTAATTTCGATCACAATTTTGCTGTGAATGCTCATCTTGTTGATTAGAGACATTCCCATTTATTTTCGCAGATTCTGGAGCGAACGACACACCGTCAACCGAACAAAACATACCATTGACCAAACAAGACGGCTCATCAGCAGGAAGCATTGCCGAGTTGTCGATTCCACTTCTCTTCGTCCTTCTCTTCGCCGCATCATATGCCTGAGCAAATACCTGATAACTAATTACACCCTTTCATGGCCACCACCACCATTTCCACATTTCTTTTATCATCAGAGTTTACCCATCCATCTTTGTTTCTCTCATGTAGCTCGAGTGGCACATGTATTACATAATTCTTTATGATCTTAGAGGTATATAGTGTGTATTTATGTGGTAGATTTTTTTATCTAATAGCAGGAGTCCTTAAGATTACAAATGGGGCTGTTGGCATGATTTTCAGTTTCAGAGGACGACTTGTTTTATCTGAGTGAAAACTCTACTTTTGAACAGATCGATCAGAAGAACATTCAATACCAAGTGGAGATGGAAATTGAGATTAATTTGTTTTTCGACCAAATTATTTCGTGTAAACTTGAGTATTGAATAAAGGTTAAAAAAAGGTGATTATTGGTACAACGATTAGTTGTGACAAAAAAATTTCGTCCATTTTGGACAATTTAGTATCACCTAAGTCCAACAAAAGAACTTGGAACACCTTATCCTTGTGAATACGGATATATTTCCCTTAGAACAAGTCCATGCAAATCGAATCGAATCGAATCGAGATTTTGGCCCAACAATGGTGATGCTTGACTCTAACACCCAGCATGCAGCTGCTTTCGACAGATGAATTAACGATAAAAAGGCGGTTCTTCTATCGTAATTGCAACTATATGTTCCCTATCACGAGCAAATCCTGATAATTCATGGACAGAGTGGTTGGTTCAAGGCTATATGCAATTGCGGATTACATAATCGGCATCTGCCGCTACACTCATATTCTCAAATTGAATTGGTAAATCAAATCTCTTAAAGACAAATTAGAATCAATCTATGCAGATTTGGTAAAACTTAAAATGTTCTAACAGGAGTGAATACAATGAAAATGCTCTGAACAAGAGACATACTAACTTTGGAGGTCATCACTAGAGAGAAGGCTAAACATCACCATGTCTCTTGCTCTTCCCTTCAACCATATATTTCCTCAGAACACCCTCCCTCCTAAACCCAGCCTTCTCCAACACCCTAATTGACCCCACATTCTCAACATCAACAAGAGCCTGAAACCTCAACAGCTCCGGCCACTCTCGGAAAACTGCCGCCGCCGCCATCTTCACCTGCCGCATCATGATTTCCCATCTCCAGTATGCCGAGGCGAGGCCATAGCCGATTTGAGATGTCGACCGGTGGTCCCCAATCGATACCACCAGCCTCACCGAAATGCCGCCGACCGGACCATCGTGACGGCAGATGGCTCTATACCAAAGGGTGAGGGAGGACAACGTTTGTGATGTAGCTGATTCCTTCTTCTTTGCTGGTGAAAGTGTCCCGAGTGGAAAATCGGCTCACTCTATCACCGGTTGCCCACACCATGAAGTCGTCGATGTCCAAAAGGCCCATCGGCTGAAGAGCGATGTCGGAGAATTCATCGACGGCCATGGACAATGTCAGGTTTAAGGAGGGGTGACCCTTTTACTAAAATTGGATGGTGAGAGCTTTTAATGGAATGAATCTCCTAAGAAAGAAACTGCTGAATTGGTTGTGGTACTTGCTCTGGCGCAAGTATTATATACTTATGCCAAGTGATCTTACTGTAACATTACCTGGGAAACACTTTCTTCCTTTTCTCAAAAGATTTGATGTTTAAGGTCAACGGTTCATTGCTAGGAAATTTACGTGCTTGCACAAAAGTTATATGCGACGATGCTGATTGTGGCCACCTTGGTTGACTCCTTTCTAATGAATCCAGATTCAAAGAATCTTCCAGTAGATTATTAAGAAACACTACAATTTTTGTCCTGTAATTTTTGTCTTAAGTATATTTTTTTGTTTTTTGGTTTCCATATCTCTAGCATTGTTCTTTTTCCCGTGACTCAATAAATACGTTGGACACCCAAGTTGGGCAATAAAATAGTCCAAAAAGCCCTAGCATTATTGTCAATTCAGTCTTAAACCTTTTAATTGTATCAATTGAGTTATGAACATTTTTACATTTTGTCAATTGAGTCTATTCCGCCAATTTGACTGAAAATCGTTGACGTGGATGTTAACTGTTCTAGACATTTTTAACAATATTTTAATAGTTTTTAAATTTTTTATGATTTTTTCCTTCTCTTTACTTTTTTTGAGTTTTTGAAGTGAGGGTTGGCGACCCTCACTGGTACTGGGGCACATTGATTGGGGCACATCCACAAAAGTGGCTTTTGAACACAGACCTACCGCCGGCTTAAGTGCAACTGTAACTCAAATGGTGTGTATCCATAATGGGCTTTCGATCTCTATAAGGATCTGGTATAGCTACTCGATCTCGATCAAATGATTTTGGATCTTTCTCTACATCTTGAGTATGCATAGCAGGATATAGATCTCAATATCGATCCATTTTGAACTTGAAAGGGTGCTCCATAACTTCAACAAATTCTACTTCTAACCAACACCAGCTATTGATCACATCCATCATCATAAGGACCTCTTGGTATGGGCTTGGAGCATTGGGCCCTGGCATTGCTCCCCGACCAACCTAGTAAGGGAACTGGAGGGGATGATATTGGTGCTAGATTTGGTGCATTCTGGTCCGGTTGGATAAGCCAGACTTTTACTAGACACGAGATCTAGCCTTAAGGGCTAGAGGAGGCCGGACATAGATGTTTTTGGGCCCAAGAAACAGAAGGTAGTTTTGATTTTGTTTGGACCCATTGAATCTAGCTAGACAAATTTACAGGTAATCTTTTGTTCATAATATATACACACACACAATATTTGTTACTTATACACTTCTGATACACTAACTTTTGTGGACAAGAAATTGTGTTGCGACACCTGAAAATCAAATCTCTCGTAGGGATTTGAGAAAAGTCAACTCTTGGTGGCTATTAAATTTGCTGCCAAAGTCAAGTCCTCATCAACAGATTTTAGTTTATTTTCATGCGTACGAAATGAATCTAGTTGATGAAAGAAATGAATGAATCCTTGTAAGAATTAGGACAAAGGTGTTGATCTATTTGACCGTAGTTGCAATGTAACCTTGACGATGCAACGATGACAAAGTTAGCAACCGGAGAGTGGCTGTTACTACATCCCCCTCCATTCCCCTAGTGAGTATCTGTAACCAAAGGATTGTACCAATTCAACAAATTGTGGGCTTGATGCCTTGTCATTTGATGGAAACCGTCGGGACATACTTTTCATTCGAGTCGCAAACACTTTTGTTTCCATTAAGAGTCAGTCTTGGATGATTGTGGTGCATGTGAGCCCAAATCAAATACATCATTGGACAATATCGGTCTCATATGGGGGCAATCTCACACAAAGTTGAAGGAGGGAGGGCAAGTCATAAACTTATTAAAATTTCAAAACTAAGACAAATCACAATGGAGTTTTTGGTTCTTTGCATATAATCTATTGCAAGCACTTAATTCATCTTGATAAACCCCTAGGGTTAGCGCATTAGCTGGGGTATTGGAGGATTTTTAGCTCCAGAATTAGAGTCATCTATTCAAATCCCATCAATTATGTGCAAATTACTTTTAGTTAAGGTCACTTGCATAGGCCAAGAGTTTGGATTTAATCTATTCATAAGACTAATAGGGTCTTTCATGGACTTCCAGGTAGTAGGATTTCCATGCTCATTTCTCTGGATTATAAAATAAATCAAATAGAGAATAGTCATCAGATGGTAAATCTCACAATCAAGTACTTGCCAGGGGGAAATAGAAATTTTCTAAGTGGACGATGTTTTTGTTCTTTAAGAGCTAGCTAATCTTTGCACATAATGGAAACCATAAAATCCATAGTTGCCTCCCACCTGTCTCTCACTTTTTTGCCCTAGATTGCACCTCCGCTATCTTCTGTTCTCAATCCAAGTAAAAACCCTTCTGACTCTATTTCCGCCCACTTTACGTCGGTATAAACAGAAGGCCTTTTGATTCGACCCCTTCGAGTCCCTTTCAAGTTATTATGGTGAAAGGAACATGTTTTTCTATCAAAATCTTTATTAGCTCCTCCACTATCTTTTTGACAAATTTTGGCATCTTCACCACAAAAAAAGTTAAGAAAAAGAAATCGTACTTAGCTATTTTCCCCCTTAGTGACATTCAAAAAGCACAATAAAGACAGGCTTGAAATTTATAAAAAGTGTGTCTATCCTATTATACCTTTATGACATGTGTCATGGAATAGCAACATCCACTACGAGCTGGGGGCCTTGTCAAAAGGTTTTCCCGTCAATTTTCTTAACCATCCGTCTTGTCCCAAGTGCGGTGTTAGCAATTCATTGGACACTGTTTGGGAGTATAATTGAAAAAGCAATACATTAATCAATGCTCATTTTTAAATTGACTCTTCAATGTTAAAGAAATGAAATTTAAGGAGAGCAAGGATTCTGTCCGTCTCACCTGGGCCAAGCCAACTCTAAACAACCATATAAAGTGGTAAATAATTGAGGATGCATCTGCTTAGGTATAGCATCACAAGTCGTCATCAACCATATGATGGAAGATTTGAGATGTAACAAACTTTCCAACTTAAACCAATGACACCCTTATCGGGGTTGGCCATATCGTCTAACAACACTCCCCATATTTGATGTGTGGTTGATCCATACTTACTCCCTCCACCATGCTAATAGCCCACGAGCAGCCACACTTTGTCTAAGCTCTATGTGATAGCTCTCTTGTGATGATCACTCTCCTCTCTTGTTAGATCGGGCATTTTGACATAATAAGTCCACAAACTACACATCTATTGGAGGGGATTTTGCTACGATATATTATGAACAACCTAATTCATTTTACATGGGTTAAGCCCCCCAAAAAAAGTGCTTTGAGAGAAATTATAAATGAATTGAGAGAGAAATGCACTTATATCAACTCAAAATGAGGGGTTAGAGCCCCTATCTACAGCCAAATTTGTGTATCAAATGGGATTGTTTGAAAGCATATCCCCAATGTTGCAAAGCAAAGGAAAATTATGTGAAGGATAAGAATAATGATGGAAATTGAGAATAGAACACCGAGAATCGCAATATGGACCTAGAACTACACAAACTAGGCTTGTGCTTGGCCCGATGCTACGTAGGCCCACGTTGAACAAGGCGACCCAGTGCCTATGGCTTAATCACGCAGTGGGCACACGCAGCCTAGTCCATAGCCATGCCTTAGCTGGATGACCGTTGTGACTACCACGTGGCAGTCGCCCATTAGTAGTGTCGCCACTATCAACAATCAATAATTTGTCTTTAGTAGAACTAAATAATATATATATTTTTAAAAATCGAACCCAACTTTGATCTCTCATAATTGTTTTGTTTGATTTCTAATTGACCTCATTTTTCGCATCCATTCGTGGCATGAACTTTGTGAAAATGAAGTTTGATCTTTGAAAAGTTATATCAAGAATGTGAATTTTCAAAAATCTAGCCAAATGGATGGTCGAGCTAATGTGATGCTTAATTATGAAAACTTAGATAATCACACCTGGGAGACACTTACATTATGCTAATCATTATACTTTGAATGATTTTTAAAGTGATAAATAATTATGTATATGTATCATTCCATCAATCATTTACTTATAATTCAATATTCTATTTATTAAGCGTATAATATGTGGTTGTTTCCAAGTAATTACGAACGGGGTATCATTACATAATTAATATAAGCAAATTAAGTTACATTTGATATAAATTTGAAGTATATTCAATGTAATATAATATTTTTAGAGTGAGTGCGAACAAAGAGACGTGAGACTTATCTAATCTATTATAGCAGCAACAGGGATGACATTGTAATAATTGTTACTGGAAGCAAACATTCGAATATATAGTAAAGGAAAGGATCATATCCTCGAGCTTAGATGATTTGACATATAGTAGTCCCTAACATTTTTCAGAATAAATAAAAATCGATCCTATTGTAGTCTCATCAAACCTTTTCCAATGGACACCTGTCCAACGTCTCCCATCACCAAGCTATCCTCGCCAGCGATGACGTGGACACGACCAAAGTGCCAAGTCGATGTGGGCCCCACAGCATCGAATGATTAGGATGTCAGCCATGCTATATCATTCATTCATTCATTGGGTGGGTGTGTGGATCTGGATTCACCGCCATCAAAATGATCTATTAGGCCCCCATACATTGCTCAACAGGGATGATGACGTGGACACAAGCAAGTGCCAGGTCAATGTGGGGCCCCGCTGCGGGCCCCACGGCGGGATTGAATGATTAACATGCCATCGGGTCAATTACATGGATGGATTTGATTCACCACCATACTCCCTATTAATGAAGTGCCAACATGGAGACCCCACCACCTATAAGCCAAAAAGGAGAAAAATCGGGGCCGTTTTGTCAATTTTCGTAGTAGGTTTGCCCTCAACATGAGCTATATAGGGTGTATCGCAGGCTGTCTTTGTCCTAATAATGCGTGCTTACGTCAAGACAAAACCCTAAGCTAGAGATCACACCCTACTCTAAGGTAGGTTTTTAGCCGCAAATTATTCTTATTATCGAAACGTTTTACTTTACTTCAAGTCACTTCACTCCATTTACATATATCATAAGTACGATCTGACTGAAAATGTACTATTAGGTTGAAAATTTTAGGTAAAAAGCCAAGTTCTAGTTGAGTGGTGTGCGGCCAAAGTTAAATGATAGACGGAAAAGGTCATCGAAGCATTGGCTTGTAGAATGGAAAGAAATCGATCAAATTGATAGCACAATCACAATTTGTGACTATAGTCATAGTTATTTACATGAAATTATAAAGAACTAACTGGATGACTATGGATATAGCTTTCCTAGGCCATAGAGATCAGCTGATAGGAACTTCATAAAACATCAAGACAGATAAATTTATAGAAACTTGGGTCATTATAATATAAGGCATGGTTTAAAGACCTGCGTCATCGCCCTCTTTTTTAGCTAGAATCCAATAACACTGCAGGTAACCTCAAGGTTAGCACAATTGATTGTGGCATTGGGAAATTTCAATTTCGTAATCGAAGGCCATATGACAAATCCAACCAACTGCGTGTGGATTGCTCTATGTCATAGCCACTTGCAAAAGATAAAGGCATAGACTGAATCGGCTTATAGGATTGGTATGGTAGCTCTTGGGGTTTTCGGTTAGCCAAGCCTCTTCGAACGAGTCTTTGGATTATAAAAGAAGAACATTAATACAGCAACAATTTCTAGACATTTTCGTTGGGAGTTAGCCTTCTCCTAACCTGAAAACCCGACTTATCCTGGAAGCCATGGATCTTATATTGCATCACCATCAAATGAGTCAAAAAGGCTAACTAGTATAATCGCTTGAATTATCATAGGAGCCTTCATCTACATATAATTATCTTTTAGATGAATTGCATTTTCTGCAAATAATAGAGCATGACAAAAGTTATAAAAATAAAACCCCTCTAAGTGCGCGCGCGCATGTCTCTCTCTCTCTCTCTCTCTCTCTCTCTATATATATATATGTTTCCTTTTAACTTTGTTTTATTGTAACTATTATTGTTAGACGTAATGAATTAATATCTTCACTGTTTAGTAATATGTTACAAGACATTGTTAATCGTTTCTTTAAATGATTATATTTTTGAGAAAAATAGTTTGTCTAACATGATAGCAGGGAAGAAGCAAGTACGAAAAAAGTATGAAGAAAAGTGCTCCCCCTATACTCCATGAAAACGAAATACTGAAAGTATCCCTATGGAGCTCCCAGTCTTCTGAGATGACCACTCCTCCAAAAAGTTTGAAAATGGTGGAAGATAAAACTGCAATGGAGGGAACAGTTTTGCAACCTAACCTAAGGCACTGTTTATTTCGTGAAAAATGAATTATTTAGAAATCATTTTCTTAAAAATGATCACTTATATGAATTACAATAATGATTCAACGAAAGATTTGTGGCATGTCAAGTCATGATAAGGTTCTTCACTTTGCATCGAATTAAACCACATGTTTCGCCGTTTGTGCCGGCTCCCGTCAATTCCTTTGAGCTTTATCCTTGCAAATGTACTCCCGAATCGGGATACTTAACGCAATAACTTTAAAATAAGTTTAATCTCACTTTTTAGACTTTTCATAATTATACCTTCGATAAAATAATAAAAGATAAAAAAAATAGCATATTAGCACATCTCACTGAACTTCGGTTTGATCCACTTTCCTTGTGTTACCCTGAAATCATCCATTTCTTCTATTAATAACCACCTCACTTCGTGCGCACACAGCTATAAAAATTTACTCAGTTGCCCTTCAAATTTTTACAATGTCTAACACTTGATCATTTAGAAGTGGGGGCAATAATGGAAGCAAAATAGCAAGAGACCAACTTCCACACTCCTCTCTTAATATTATAAGGTATAGATAAGAGATACAAGGAGGAACAAATGGAGCCACGAAAGAGTACAGAGGCCCTTCCCATACTAATTACCTAGTTTTCATAAAATTGAGGGGGAAAAAGGGCAAATTGGATGTGATAGGTTAGGCTACTCAACATTAGTAAGCCAATTTTTGAAAACTAGTCTCACGATTTATTTTATGTAAAGCATAAAATTACATACTGATTTGAGCATTGAGTTTCAGTTTTAAATGTTTTTTATTATCTTCATTGACATTTGATTGAGTTTGGCCTAAAAAAATTTTGTTTGAATTATCTGACGACACCTGCATCGATCAAAATCACTCAAAGGACGTGTTTTGGATGGGACTAGCCACCTAGCCTGAGGCAATGTAGGGGGAATGGGGAAGGCCCGAGACCATATGAGGGGGAAGCTGTCTGCAGAGCTTTTCAATCAAAGTGCTGTATTTTGACAAAAAAAAAACTTAAATGCACCAACTCTAGAAATCAGATAATTTTTTTATGCGGCCAATTTCTGAAGACACTAAAAATAAACTTAAGTAATTTGCGCATCATCGATGACGATTTCATCACCGAGCACACTGATCGAGGCTCATCCACGAAATTGGCTTTTGAACAATACCTACTACCGGCTTAGGGGCAGTTGCTACTCAAATGGGTGTGCCCGGAATGGACTTTCGATCTCTGAAAGAATATGCTATAACTATTTGATCTCAACCAAATTACTTTGGATCCCTCTCTACATCTTGGGTATCCTCAATAGGATATATAACTAAATATCGATCCATCTTAAACTTGAACTTGTTGTTCCATAGCTTCGACTAGTTTTGCTTCTGGCCAACATCGGCTATGGATCACGCCCATCATTATAAAGGCTTCTTAGTAAGGGCTTGGAGCATCAGCTCTGGCGATGGCTACTTAACTAATCTAGTAAAGGGCATTGAAAGCGATATTACACGTGCCAGATTTGGTCCCTTCTGGTCTAGTTGGATAAGCCGGACTTTGCTAAGACACGAATCTGGCCTTACGGGCCAGACAAGACCCCATTGAATCTAAACACAAATAACTAGACAAATTTATAAGTACTTTTTTCTTCATAATATATACGTAGATATACACACACATTTATCATATATACACTTCTGATACACTGATTAACATCAGTAGACAAGAAAATCGTATTGCACACCTAGAAATTTCTTCAGTGATTGGGTGGCCATGAATGACGTCCAATCTCTTGTAGATGTTTGAAAAAAGTCCAGTCTTGGTGGCTATTAGATTTGCCGCCTAAGCTTTTAATAATCCATGCTAAGGCCAAGTCCTCGTCAAATGATTTAGTTTTTTTTTCCTGCGCGCGAAATGAATCTAGTTGACGAAGAAAGAAGTAAAATTCTTACATAAACTAGGACAAAGGGGTTGATCTATCTTACAGGAGTTGCAATCTGTGACCTTGACGATGCAAGAATGATAAAGTGACTGGGGAGTGACCGTCAATCCGTCCCCTTCCGTTCGCTCATTGAATATCCGTAACCAAAGGATTGTACCGATTCAACAAATTGCGGGCTTAATGCCTTGTCATTTGATGGAAACCGTCGGACGTAATTTTCATTCTAAGTCACAACCTTGTTTAGCAAGTCTCGAGTGATCATGCTGCATTTGAGCCCAACTCACATGCATCTTTAGATCGTATCCGTGCCATATGGGAGCAATATCACACAATAGTATAGATTTTGTAAGTACGTACAAGTATGTGCTTATCAAAACGGTGGAGGAGAGAATGCAGAGTCATAAACCATCTTATTAAAACTTCGAGGTCAAGACAAATCCCAATGGAGTTTATAGTTCTTTGCATATATTCTATTGCAGGCACTTAATTCATCATGATAAACCCTTTAGGTTACGTTTGATCGTCTGAATTTTTTATTGGATAGAATAAGCTTTGATAGGATATAGATTGAATAGGATAAATATAAAAATTATAATATGTTATACAGTGTTCAGTAGATACCAAATATAATGGACATAAATGCACTGGAATTAAATCTTAATCTATTTGCTCCTCCTTCATCCATTTCAAATCTGAAACACAATCTCTTCCCTTCTCGCGACTCCTCCCGAAGAAATTGGCTCTGTCTCTTTATTACTTTCTCGGACTTTGTCGCTTTGCTTAACTGTCACTACAAGCTAACCGGGGCAACATTTCTAAGTGTTTCTTAGTCAAGCAGTCACCGTTAAGGCCACTGGCTGTGACACAGGCATGATTGATGCAAGGACGAGGCCTAGCCTTAGGCAATCTCCAATCGTTGATTATGGGCCTGTTTGGTTCAGTTTTGGGAAGGGGCTTTGGGCCTCGAAAGCCCCTTCCCAAAATGTTGATGTGTTTGATTCAGCATTTGGCCTAGCATTGGCCAAATGCTGAAAGCCTAAGGCTGGTCCGGACCAGCCTTGGGCTTTCAGCATTCCACGAATGCTACTGTTCATTCTCTTTTTTTTTTTTTAAGGGCTCATCTGCTTCACAGAAGGGCGGGTGACGGCGGCCGGCGACGATGGCCGGCGAGGGGGAAGGGCCGGCGAGGTCGCCTGGCCTCGGGCGACCCCCGGCGAGCCAGATCCGCCGCCGTCGGCGGTCGCCCGCGGCCAGGCGACCCTCGCCGAGGGTCGCACGACCCAGGCGATGGCCGCCTGGGTTGCGCGACCTCAGGCGCCGACCGCCGACGGCGGCGGATCTGGCTCGCCGGGGGTCGCCCGAGGCCAGGCGACCCTCGGCGGGGGTCGCACGACCCAGGCGATGGCCGCCTGGGTCGCGCGACCTCAGGCGGCCGCCACGGGGGTCGCGCGAGCCCAGGCGACCGCCTGGCGGGTCGCGTGACTCGCGCGGCGTCGCCCGAGGTCGCGCAACGGCCGTGCGGTCGCGCGACCCCCGCGGCGGCCGCCTGAGGTCGCGCGACCCAGGCGGCCATCGCCTGGGTCGTGCGACCCCCGCCGAGGGTCGCCTGGCCTCGGGCGACCCCCGGCGGCGGCGGATCTGGGTCGCCCGACCTCGGGCGACGGCCGCCGGTGGCGGGCTTCGGCGGCCGGCTCCGGCGGCCGGCGATCGGCTCCGGCATTAGGTAGGTTTTGTTTTTTTTTTAATAAATAAAATAATTCTCAAAGTTCATTTGTGAAAAAAATTTACCAAACACCATATTTTGGCCAAAATAGCTTTACAAAATATTTTTACCAAACACCATTTGCCTTTTCCCAATGAGCTTTCACCCAAAGGTATTTGCATTCCCCCAAGTAGCATTTTCAAAGTTGAACCAAACAGGCCCTATGAACTCTAGTTTCGACAAACGCGTGCTCGCAGTTGCGACCTCTACCTTTGGTCGTGGCTGACATTGAGTACAAGCCCATCCTTAGGGGACTCCAGCTCTCTAGGGTCCGAGATGCCGGCAACCTTGGATCCGAGGTCGTGAGTCTCATATCTAAGGTCTAGAGTGTTGGACCATATCAATCCAATTGGTCTAGAGAGAGAGAGAGAGACGGGGACGATGGTTAGATGGCGCTCCTACGTCGAATGTCGGTGGAGCTCATGGGCTGGTCTTCGACTGTGGAGCTTGACGGCATGATAATACTGCCATGGACGGGATGGTTGTTTGACGCACTCTTGCTCTTTTTCTCTTCCATGGACAAATCTCTTGCAATTTCAGTAAAAAGTGCCTTCTCCCACTCCATCTCTCTGTTTTCTTTTGTTTTCATTTCATTTTTATAATATTTATCCTATCCACGTATATGCCACCTTCTAGGTGGGATATTTTTATTTGGATTATACCTGGGTTATATCCGGAGAAATCCGGAATTCAAGTCACACAAATGTTGGATGGGATAATTTTATATTATAATCGGAGTTTTATTCAGTCTATCAAATGTAATCATAGTGTTGGCATAGTTGGTTGGGATATTGAGTGATTTCCAGCTCAAGAACCGGAGTCATCCATTCGAATCCCATCAATTGCATGCAAACTACTCCAAGTTAAGGTCACTTGCACAAGCTAATGGTTTGGACTTAGCCCATTTATAAAACTAACAAAGTATTTCATCAACCTTCACGTAACTAGATTTCCACACTCATACTTAAATTATAATATAAATCAAATAGAGAATAGCCGTCGGATAGTAAAACTCACATTCAAGTACTTGATAGGGGGGAAAAAGAAACTTTCTAAGAATGCGTTTGTTTCGTAGAAAAAGAATGATTTGAAAAACGTATTCCTAAAATAATCATTTGTATTGCCTACTAAAACGAACAAACGAAAAAAATATTTCATTGTCCACAAAAATAATCAAACAAAATACAAATGATCATTTTTAGAAAAAAAGCTTTTTATAGCGAAACAAGCGGAGCATTAGTGGACAATGATTTATGTTCTTCGAGGCTAATCTTTGCACATATTGAAAGACCATAAAATCAATATTTGCCTCCACCTATCTCTCACTTTTTGCCCTAGATTGTACCCCCACTATCTTTTGTTCCCAATGCAATTAAAAACCCTGCTCACTGTATTTCCACCCACTTTACGTCGGTACAAACAGGAGGCCTTTTGATTCGACCACTTCGAGTCCCTTTCAAGTAATTATCATGAAAGGAACGTACCCATGTTTTTCCATTAAGATCTTGATTAACTCCTCCACTATCTTTTTGACAAAATTGGGCATCTTCACCACAAAAATTGTTAAGAAAAAAGAAATTGCACTTTCCTACTTTTCCTCCTTAGTGACGTTCAAAAAGCACGATAAAGAAGGGCTTGAAATTTTTCCAAAAGTGTCTATCCTATAATGCCTTTATAACATGTGTCATAGAACAGCAACATCCACTACGAGCTGAAGGCATTATCAAAAGGTTTTCCCGTCAATTTTCGAAACCATCCGTCTTGCTCAAAGTGCGACGCTTGCAATTCACTGGTCAATAGTTGGGAGTATACTTGAAAAGGCAATACATTAACCAATGCTACTTTGAATCAACTCTTCATTGTTAATAAATGAAAATTAAGGAGTCCAAGGATCCTGTATGTTTCACTTGAGCCAAGCCGAATTTGAATTCTAATATAAGATGATAAACAATTGAGGGTAGATCTTACTTAAGCATAAAATCACAAGTCCTCAACAATATGATGTGAGACTTAAGATATTACAAACTCTCCCACTTAAAACCAATAACGTCCTTATTAGTGTTGACTGCACCACCCAAGGATACCCTCCGCAATCGATGTGTGGTCCGAGATGTATTCTTATCTCCTCCACCATCCTAAAAGTCCGAAGGAGCTATACTTGTCTAAGCTCTCTTGCTGCGCCGATCACTCTCCTCACTCGTTAGATCAGCCACGGGTCTAGTAAGTCTACAAACCACATGACTACTGGAGGGGCTCTTACTTAGATACATTATGAACAATCCGGCCCCTTTCACATGCTTTGAAAGAGATTATAAACGAAACAAGAGAAAAATTCCCTTATGTTGGGTCAAATTGGAGCCCCTATCTATAGCCAAATTTGTGTATCAAAGGGGAATGTTTGAAACCACATCCCCTAATGATGTAAAGCAAAGGGAAAACGATGAAAATGACAAGAAGAATGATAGAATTAATAATAAAACATTGGGAATCGCCATATGGGCCTTGAACTGCACTCCTGTGCTTGGCTTGCTGGTGCATAGGCCCACACCAGCCGGTACGACCCAGTGCATGTAGCTTGATCACGCGATGGGCACGTGCAGCCCAACTTGCGGCCATGCCTCGGCTGGATGGGCATTGTGAGCACCATGCGTTAGTCCCCTGTTGGCTGGCGTCGCCACTATCGACGGTCAAGAATTTACTTTTGAAAAATATAAAACCTTATGTAATTTCTAAAAAATCGACCCCAACTTTGATCTGTCGTAACCTTTTTGTTCGATCTGTGATTGACCCAATTTTTTACATCCATAGAAAGCTTGGGGCTTAATCTTTGTGAAAGTGAAGTTCGATCTATGAAAAATTATTGAGATTGTGAATTTTCCGGAATCGGGCCAAAAGGATGGTTGCGATAACGTCGTGATTAATTCTGAAAATTTAGATAATCATACCTGTGAGGCACTAATATTATGCTAATCATCATACTTTTGACTGATTTTTAAAGTAATAAACAATTATGTAAAACGTATTTGTTATCACAGCAAACATATGTATTATTGCATCAATCATTCACATAAATCTAATATTTTATTTATTGAACACATAATACGTTGTTATGTCAAAATAATTATAATCGGGGTATCATAATATAATTGATCTAAGTAAATTAAGTTACAATTGAAATGAATTTGAATTATATTCGATGTGATATATATTTGTAGAATGAGTGGAAGGAAAGAGACAGGAGACTTGTGGGATCATTACCACAGTTAGGTTGTAATAGGGACGACACCGTAATATCTTTTACTGCAAGCAATCATTAGAACATACGATCAATCGGTAGTGGACCTAAAATATAATTACCGTTACTATAATCAAACATGCCGCTCAATCGATAAGAAAAGGGAAAGATCATTTCCTCGAGCTTAGATGCTTAACCAATAGGAGTCCCTAAAATTTCTTGGAAGGAAATAAAATCCTCCTACTATAGGCTCATCAAACCTTTTCCGATGGACTCTAATTTTGTCAAACGCCTCCCATCACTAGATCTGTCAAATAGGTGGGTCGGATTTGGATTGGATTTGGGTCGAGTCATAAATTAACCTACTAACTCGTTTATGACCCATTTATGCGCAATACAATTTTATTGACCCATACCTGACCTGATCCATATTGCTAAAATATTTTCCTATTTAATTAAATCCAAGAAAATTTATACCTAAATTGAGATGAGAGTGCGGAATGAATGAGGGCGAGATTAAGTGAGGGCGAGATTAAGTGAGGGCGAGAGAGATGAGTTGAGTTTAAATCAATTATAAACTCATTTATGATTCATTTAACATCTATATTAGGCTTATACCCATTTATGACCCATTTACTAATATATGGATAAAGAAATGGATTTATAATCTGTTTTGACATAACTACCCATTACCAAGCTATCCTCGACAGGGATGACATGGACACAAGCAATTGTCAAAGTCAATGTGTGGGCCCCACATATTCGAATGACGAGGATGCCAGTGGGATCATTCAATTCATTGGGTGTGGATTTCACCACCACCATGATCCATTGTATCCCATACATTGCTGCTCAACAGGGATGATGACGCGGACACAAGCAAGTGCCAAGTCAATGTGGGGCCCAGCTGCGGGCCCCACGGGGGGCGGGATTGAATGATTAATATGCCATTGGGTCATTCCTTGGATGGATTTGATTCGCCACCGTACTCTCTTTTCTTCTTCTCCATCAATCATCCATGTTTTCTCAGGTCCTTCCAAGAGGACACCTAGGATAAGCTAAGCTCGCACGATCAAGACAATAGTAGTGAGCCAGAACAACATTATCAGATCATCAATGAAGTGCCAAACATGGGGACCCCACCACCTATAAGCAAGAACGAAAAAAATCGTAGCTGTTTTGTCAATTTCGTAGTAGGTTTGACATAACATGAAATATAGGGTCTACACATGGCTGTCTTTGTCCTAACAGTGCGTGCTTACGTCAAGACAAAACTCTAACCTATAGATCACACCCCATTCTAGGCTAGGAATTGAGGAGCGAATTATTCCTGATATCGAAATTTTGGCTTTACTTTGAATTACATCTCTCCATGTACATTTCAATAAATGACTTATCGAAGTTACGACCCGACTGAAAATGTATTATTGGATTGAATAATTTAAGCTAAAAAGTCAAGTTATAGTTGAGTGGTGTGCGGCTGAAGTTAAATGACAGACGGTTCATGGAAAAAAAGCTGTTGACGCATTGGCTTGTAGAGTGGAAAGAAACTGATCAAATTGATATAGCACAATCAAAATTGGTGACTATAGTCACAGTTATTTACATGAAACTGTAAAGAGCCAAGTGGATGACTATGGACATAGCTTTCGAAGGCCATAGAGATCAGCTGATAGGAACTCCATAAAACAGTAAGGAAGGTCAATTTATGGAAACTTGTGTCATTGAAATATAAGGCGTGGTTTTAAGACCTACGTCATCGCCCTCTTTTTAGCTTAGATTTCAATGACATGGCAGGTAACCTCAAAGTGGGGACAGTTGATTGTGGCGTTGGGAATTTTTAATTTCGTAATCGAAGTTCACATGTCAAATCTAACCAATTGTGTACGAATTGCTATGTGTGATAGCCACTTGCAAAAGATAAAGGCCTAGACTTAACTCATTTATTGGGCTTGTCGAGTGTCTCATGGATTTTTAGGTAGGCAAGTCTATCTGACTATATCTTTTGATTATAAAAGAGAAACATTGATACACTCCTAACCTGGAAACCGGTCTCGTCTCGGAAGCCACAGATCTTATATTGCATCACTTTCGAATGAGTTAAAAAGCCTAATTAGGATAATCGCTTGAATTATCATACGAGCCTTCATCTAGAAAACAATTTTTCAGATGCATTGAATTTTTTACAAAACAATAGAGCATGAGAAAAGTTATAAATAAAAACCCCTCTAAGTGTACATATATATCATATATGTTTCCTTTTAACTTTGTTTTATTGTTAGTATTATTGTTAGACTTTGTAATGAATTAACATCCTCATTGCTTAATAATATGTTATAAACCATTCTTAATGGTTTTTTTTAATTGATTATATTTTTTAGAAAAATTGTTTATCCAACATGATAATAGGGATGAAGCAAGTATGAAGAAAGCAAGAAGAAATGTGCTTCCCCTAAACACCATGAAAACGAAATACCCGAAAGTTGCCCCAGTGGAGTTCCTAGCTTTATGAGATGACTACTCCTCCAAAAAGTTTTCTGGAAGATAAAACTGCAATGGCGGGAACAGTTTCGCAATCTAATTCGAGGCTCAATTTAGTTTATGAAAAATGAATGATTTGAAAAATATTTTCTTAAAAGTGATTGCTTATATCAATTACAAAAATGAATGAACGAAAAAAATATTTTATTAGGATGCCCTATGCTCATTCCTTAATTGGGAGTTAATCTTTGATTCACCACCACCATGATCTACTATTACCCTATACATTACTAAACAGAGATGACGACGTGGACACAAGCAGTGCCAAGTCAATGTGAGGCCCAAGATTCATTGGGTGGATCTCGATTCACCACCATACTCTATTCTTCTCCATCAAATTTCCATGTTTTCTCAGGTCATTGTGAGAGGACACCGAAGATAAGCTTAAGCTCGCACAATCAAAGACATTGATAATGAGCCAAAGAAACATTATCAGATGATCAATGAAGTGCCAAACATGGAGATCCCACCACCTATCAGCAAGAACGAGAAAAATCGCGGTTGTTTTCTCAATTTCGTAGTAGGTTTGCCCTCAATATGGAGTTTATAGGGTCTATCACAAGGCTGTCTCTGTCCCAATATTGTGTGCTTACGTCAAGACAAAACCCTAAACCAGAGATGCATCCTATTCTAAGTTACGAATTTATCGTGATTCTGACTTTACTTTGAATTACGTATTTCCACATATATTTCGATGTACGGCTTATAGAAACTACGACTTGACTGATGATGCACTATTAAGTTGAAAATTTCAGTTAAAAAGTAAGCTAAAGTTAAGTGGTGTGAGGCCGAATTTAATTGATACACGGACCATGGTGAAAAAGGTTATCAAAGCACTGCCTTGTAGAATTCAAAGAAATTGATTGAATCGATAGCACAATCAAAATTGGCGACTATAATCACAGGTCTTTACATGATTTTATAAAGAGTCAAGTGGATGACTGTGGATATAGCTTTCATAGGCTATAGAGATTAGTTGATAGATGTTGGTAGTTTGTTTTACAAACAAACTAAGAGAAGGGCGATTTCCTTCTGGTTTGATTGGTGGCACACCTCAGGGCTCCTTTATCTTCGGTTCAATAATATCGACATCTACCAGTGCCGGATTCCTCGGGAAACATTGGTTTGGGATTTTTTTCATTCCACGTGGCATCCTTCAACCACCTTGCATACTATTATGGAAGGTCTTCAAGCCCCTCCAAGCTTTGACGACGACGTCCCGGACAGCTTCATATGGGGTCCCAACCCGACCGAACCCTTCTCGGTGGCTAGTGCTTGGAACCACATCAGGAAGAAAGGCCACCCTGCCCCGTGGCACTCTTTTGTCTGGAATTCTCATTTGGCGCCTAGACACTCCTTCCTTTTATGGATTGTGTCTTTAAATAGGCTTCCAACTCAGGTATTTCTCCTTCAAAACCGACGTATAGAATCTGGATTATGTGCTTTTTGTCGCAGTACTCCGGACTCCATCAACCACCTTTTCTTTGAATGCTCTACAACTAGTAGGCTTGCATCCTTTTGGGCAACCAAATGCAATCTCCCATGGCGTAATCGTCCGTGGCCAGAGCTTATATTGTGGGCTAACAAAGTTTGTGGAGGCCCCTCCTTCACTCATCAACTTGCTCGGTTCTCGTTCGGAGCACTATGCCACGTCATATGGATGGAGCGGAATAACTTTCTTTTCAGGAACAAAAATATATATATATATATTCCGGGGATTTGCAAGCACATGTTCAAACTAGTGAAGGACAAAGCGCTATCACTGGGTAAAGTTGCGGCACACCTGCAAATAGACGACTTCAAAGGAACTGGGAGATATCATCTTCCATTTTTTCTTAGATGGTTGTTTTTCTCTGCTTCTTTTTGGTTTGTCTGTTGTAGGCTATTGTTTAGCCTTTTGTATTCTCCTCTTCCCCCTCCCCCCCCTTTTTCAGGCTCTTGTCCCTTAGGGGTTCCGTTGTTGTAGGCTTCTGTTTAGCCTTTTGTGTATTCTCCCCCTCCCCCTCTTCGGGTTCTTGTCCCTTAGAGGGTTGTTTTTCCTTTGCGCTATCTTGTAATTGGTGATTCAGAAAAGTAATACAACTTACCTTTACAAAAAAAAAAAACAAACTAAGAGATGCCTTGTCTTGTATCGAAAAAATATTAGTGCTGGTTACAAACTAAGAGGTGCCTTGTCATGTATCGAAAATATATCAGTGGTGATTACGAACTAAGAGGTGCCTTGTCTCACATGGAAAAGATATATGTGATAGTTATTTTTTATTTGTTCAATTGATAAAAAGATATGAGTGTGTATCTGTTCAAATGATGGCTATTCGTTTAGCAGTTATTTTAAAAATTCAAAAATTCGAATTCAAAAACGGTTATTTTTTTATTTGAATTTGTAGTTTGCTTTTAAAAGGTTGCATCTATTCAAAAAACATTATTATAAATTCATCGTTGCCGCATTAATATTTTTTAACTTCTTGATTTTTCTTTCTAAAAAAATATAGACATTATTTTCAATATTTCTTTTTTGAGAGTTCTTGGAGAAATATCGAAATTGCTATTTGGTATTCTCATTCAAGACTTTGTTATATTCTGGAGAATTTTTGCTAATAACCATTAAGAACGTTGTGGGCAAATAATTCACTAAAGACAGTGTATTCATACCTCAAAGTCTGACTCCATTCTTCTTCCCATTTGATTTTTCCCAACAATTTTAATGAATTATTTCTACAACAATGGAATCAAAGCTAATTAAAGTCATGAATCAAGACATGGTGAAACTGGACCATTTTGATGGCAATAGTTTTGCTCGTTGGCGAGACAATATGATGTTTTTCCTCACTGCCTTAAAGATATCTTACATTCGGGATCCTAATCTGATGCCCATAGAGGATTCAAAGCCTACCATTGAAGGAGGACAGCCAAGTGCAGAAGCCATTGAAAGGGTCAACAAAGAGAAGAAAAAATGTGAAGAGGATGAATTGCTTTATCTTGGGCATATTCATAACACAATGTCTGATCGCTTATATGATTCATTCACTGAGCTGAAATCTACTAGGGACATATGGAATGCACTAGAATTCAATTACAAGGCGGAGGAACAAGGTATGAATAAATATTTGATTGCAAAATATTTTGATTTTAAATTTGTTGATACTAAACTCTTGTTGGAGCAAGTCCATGAATTGCAAGTTCTTGTCAACAAAATTTGTGCCCTCAAGATTAACATTCCAGAATCTTTACAAGTTGGAGCAATTATAGCAAAATTGCCTCCAAGTTGAAAAGATTATGAAAAAAGGCTGTTGCACAAGTCAGAGGACATCACTTTGAACCAAATTCAGAAACATCTTCGAATTGAGGAAACGTCATGTTTACGTGATAATTTTTGTTTATATGAGATCAAGGTGACCGATGTGGAGGGTAATGGATTTCAATCCAAAAACCCTTAGAAGTTGAAATGCAAGAGAGGGCAGAAATTTAGGAAGACACATAAGAAGAAAAAGGGTGGCTATTTTGTTTGCGGCAAAGAGGGACACTATGCAAAAAGAGTGCAAGCACCGCAAGAACACATCCAAGGACAAGAGCATATCAATGGTAGAGGCAGATGCTAATATGGTTGAAGAGAATTTCATGGCCATGATTTCAACCATATTTTCAAAATGAATATTAATTGGAAATTTGATAATTTTGTGGCCAAGATTTCTGAAATCAATATTACTTCTATCAAATATGATTGGTGGTTAGATTTTGGTACAAAAGTCCATGTGTGCAAGGACCAATCAATGTTCAAGTATTTTGAAGAGGCTGTAGACGTGAATGTTCAAGAGGTCCACATGGGAAATAACACTCTTGCAAAGGTTGCTAGCAGATTCGCAGTGGAGATAGATTTTACTTTTGGAAAGAAAATTACCCTTTTTAATGTGTTGTTTGTACCTGAAATTAGAAAACACTGTGGATTTGTTTTGTAAACTGGATTTTGGGTTTTGTTTGAATCTGATAAGGTTATCTTGTCAAAGAGTGGATTGTTTGTTGGAAAGGCTTATGCCAGTGACGGCATGTATCAACTGAGTATTAATGGTAAAACCTCATCTTCTGCTTATATTGTTGAGTCTTCTTTTTTATGGCATAGTCGATTAACACATTTAATTTTCACTATTTAAAGGATATGAAAATGTTAGACTTGATAAACTTTAATGGTGAATTTGATAAATGTGAAATATGCGCAAAGTCTAAATTAATAAAGAAACCTTTTCCTAGTGCTAAAAGAGATTCGAATCTATTCGATTTGGTGCATAGTGACATATGTTAATTTAATGGCACGTAAACTCATGGTGGTAAAAGGTATTTAATTATTTTTGTGGATAATTGTAGTAGGTATTTATATGTTTATCTCCTAAGATCAAAAGATGGAGCATTTACCTTGTTTAAGATATATAAGGTTGAAGTAGAAAATCAATTAGAAAGAAAAATTAAAATTCTACACTCAAATGGAGGTGGAAAGTATTTCTCAAATGATTTTTCATCTTTTTGTGAAGAACATGGTATCATTTATCAAGTTTCAACACCATACACTTCACAATAAAACAGAATGGCCAAAAGAAAAATGGATCTGTAGGAGAAATGGTTAATTGTAAGCCTTTAAATTCAAAGTTACCAATTAATCTTTGGGGAGAGGTATTACTTACTGCATGTTCATTCATAATAGTATACCATCCAAAAGAAATAACATCGGCTTTTATGAATTGTGGAAAGGTAGAAAACCAAACTTGTCATACCTTAAAGTGTGCGGGCGTTAGGTATATTACAAAGTACCAAACCCTTAGAGAACAAAATTTAATCCTAAAGCTATCAAAAGTGTTTTCCTTGGATATGTTGAAAACAGTATAGCTTATAGGCTTCTGAATTTAGAGTGCAATGTCATTGTAAAATCAAGAGATGTTGAATTATTTGAGTATAATGTTCAATAGGTTTTGAAATAATTGAAAATAATGCTCAAATACAAGATACAAATAATTCAAAACCTATAGATACCCAATTAGATTCTCATGAGAAAAAAAAAACAAATGATTCTAAAGACATGATTGAACCTAGATAAGTACTAGACTAAGAAAATTGAAAGATTTAGGTCTAGACTTCATTACTCATATTTTCCTCGTTAAAGGAGATAGAGATAATAACGCGGTAAATAAATATCCTTTAGTATTAATAATAGAAGATGATCCTAAAAATTTTAGTTATGCGGGTCTTCTAGAGATGTTCTTTATGGAAAGAAGTTATAAATGATGAAATGGGCTCAATTATGTTTAGTAATTGGGTATTAACTGATTTACCAAAAGGATCTAAGCCTATTGGGTGCAAATGGGATTTTAGGAGAAAATATAATTATGATGGTTCTATCCAAACTATTAAGGTTAGATTTGTGGCCAAGGGCTATAGACAAAAAGAAGGGATATATTATTTTGATACACATGCTCCTGTAGCACGCATAACATTTATTCGAATTCTTTTTGCATTAGCATCCATTTATCATCTTTGTGCTCATCAAATGGACATCAAAATTGTATTCTTAATTGGAGATTTAAATAATGAAATTTACATGGAAAAATCGGAGGGTTTGTTCTTCTTGGAAATGAAAGGAAAATACGTAAATTGATTAAATCTCTTTATGGGCTTAAGCAAGCACCTAAGTAGTAACACAAAAAATTTGATTCAGTCATATTGTCTAATGATTTCAAACGCAATAGTGCTAATAAGTGTATTTATTCTAAATTCACTAAAGAATATGTTGTTCTAGTTTGCTTATACATTGATGGTATGCTTATTTTTTGAACCAATATGACTGGAGTCATTGAGACTAAGTATCTAACTTCCAATTCTAAAATGAAAGATTTAGATGAAGTAGATACTATCTCGGGTATTAAAGTTAAAGAACATAGTGGGGGTTATTATTTGCACCAAAGTGTTTACGTTGAAAAAATGTTAAATAAATTTAAATTCTTGTTTTAAAGAAGTGAGTACTCCATTTGATTCCAGTATTAAATTAAATTATAATACTGGTATAGCTATAAAACAACTTGAATATACGAGTGCTATAGGGTCTTTAATGATGCAATGCACTGTACTAGACCTGATATTGCCTTTTTTTTTTAGAGTAAATTGAGTATATATACTAGTAATCCAAGTATAGCACATCAGAATTCTGTTGCCAAACTTTTGGTTATCTTAAGACAACTAAAAATTGGGATTCTTCTAGTATAGCCAGTTGCATGATAAGTGTGGGTGATAAACATTTCACTTCTAGATGAATTTCACATTAGGTGGATGTGTTGCATCTTGGGCGAGCATGAAACAAACATGTATAACTCACTCAATGATGAAATATGACCTCATTACTCTAGCAGAAACTGGAAAAGATGCCGAATGGATTATAAATTTGTTGAATGATATCAAATTGTGGTCTAGTCTTACGCCTCCTATTTCTATCCATTGTGATATTAAGGCTACTTGGGCAAGAGCTTATGGTAGCTCTTCTAATGGCAAGTTTAGACATACTAGTCTAAGACACGAGTATGTGAGATAACAATTTAGGATGGTACCATTTATGAAAGCTCTACCAAGAGATGTAATAAAGATGGCCTCAAAAGAAGTGGAGCTAAAACCCTTTGAGTAAAATCATCAGTAATAGTAACCTAATCAAATACCAGTACATTACTAGTTATAAGATTAATCGGTAAAAACAAGTTACCGAAAGTGATTGTTTGATACTGACATTAGCCCAAACATGAGAAATCGGTATCGTCTGTTATGTTTTTGTAGGCTGAGCTAAATTTTTAATGAAGTATAATACAAATAAGTAATGGAAACAAATAGTACATACTTCACCTATATGAGCTATATTCTTACGAAAGTTTGGGCTACTTTCGAGAGAGCTCATGAATCAAGAATAAGCACAAAGCTATAATAGTGCCAAGAAATTATAGAACTTCTTGTTGAAACAAGAGGTTAGCATATATGTGGTATGTCCGATTCTATTATTAAAGTAGCAAGTTTAAAGTTACGGCTACTTGTAACTTTTACAGAATTTTAATATATTTGTACTAAATAAAGGTTTAAATCGAAAGAGATCTTTATGTATGTATATTAATCTTATGGAAATTTTGGCCGTATATTTTTTTACATTTTTTTTGTAATTTTTTGTTTTACAAATAAAGTGGGGGATTGTTGTTAGTTTGTTAAACAAACTAAGAGGTACCTTGTCTCATATCCAAGAAATATAAGTTGCGATTACAAACCAGGAGGTGTCTTGTCTCATGTCAAAAAGATATGAGCTATGGTTACAAACTACGAGGTGATGTGATGGATATTTTTTATTTATCCAATTGATGAAAAGATATGAGTGTGTATCTGTTTATCTCACGGTTATTTTTTAGCTATTATTTGTTTAAATTCAGAAATTCGAAAAAGAAATAGTTTTTTTTATTCGAATTTGCAGTTTGTCTTTTGAAAGGTTGTAGCTATTCCAAAAACATTGTTATAAATTAGTCCTTTCCGTTTCAATATTTTTTAACTTCTTGGTTTTCCTTTCTCAAAGAATACATCTATATTTTTCAATCGTTTCTCTTTTGAAAGTTACTGGAGAAATACCAGAATTGTTATATGGTATTCTCATTCAAAACTTTCTTGTATCTTGGAGGATTCATGCTGGTAACAATTAGGAACGTTGAGGGGCAAATACTTTCTTAAAGATAATGCATTCACCCCTCAAAGTCTGACTCCATTCTTCTTCCCATTTGATTTTTCCCAACAATAGGAACTTTATGAAATATCAACATAGATAAAGTAATGGAACCTATGTCATTGTAGCATTAGCCATGGTTTTAAGAGATGTGTCATCACCGTCTTTTAGCTAGAGTTCAATAATACGGTGGTTAACCTCAAAGTTGGTGCACTTGATCATGGTGTTGGAGATTTTCAGTTTGAAAATCAAAGGTCGCATGTCAAATCCAACTAATTGCATGCAAATTGTTTTGAGTTATGGTCACTTGCAAAAGATAAAAGTCTACACTTCGCCAGCTTATAGGGCTTACAGGATGTTTTATGGCCTTCACATAGCTGGATCTCTTCAACCATGTCCTTCTTCTTCTTCTTTTTGGGGTCTTGTGGAGCTCCTCTTCAACCGTGTCTTTGATTATAAAGAAAAATAAATTAATGGAGCAGCAATTTCCAAACATTTTCATTAGTATAGCTTTCTCCTAACCTTAAAACCCGCCTTGTCTCAGAAGCCACGGATCTTTATGTTGCATCACTATCAAGTAAATCAAAAAGGCTAATTAGGAAAATCACTTCAATTATCATAGGAGCCTTCATCTAGAGAACTACTTTTCAAAAGAATTGAATTTTTAGCGAACGATAGAGCATGAGAAATGTTATACCTCAAAACCCCTCTATATGACATATATTTCATATATGTTTCCCTTTAACTTTGTTTATTCATAGTTTGGAAAATGAAACAAATAGTCCCTGAATTTTGGCCTAATGTGCAATTTGGTCGCCAGTACATTGAACATTTTCATATAATTCAAGCATTAAATTGAACATGTACCAAAAGTCCAGAGACCAAATTGAACATATTAAAAGTTTAGGGACCACATTACACATTAGGCCAAAGTTCGAAAATCAAATTGAACATATTAAGAGTTCATGGACCAAATTGCACATTGGGTCAAAGTTCAAGGATTGTTTGTGTCATTATCTCTTAATAGTATTGTTGTCAGACGTTGTATTGAACTAACATCCTTGTTGTCTAATAATATGTTATAAGACATTGTTAATCAATTTTTGATTGATTATATCTTTGAGAAAGAGGGTTTGTCTAACATGATATCAGGGTACATGTCAAGAGTTCGGATCATGGCAATCCCTCTCATTAGGGATGCAATCAAGTCAAGTCAAATCGGTATAGTATCAAACTCAAGCTCGACTCGATTTGTAAACTTGAAGTTCGAACTTTTTTTTTTGGATCGAAACTTGAAGCTCGAACTTGATCAAGTACTTTTTCTCTGATCATAAAATAAAAAATTTCCTTCAAGTTTCTTTAAATAATTTCCATAATCAATATTGCAAGATTAATTTTTGTGCCATCTAGCGCCAAACAAGCTCCTTGATCCACCATTTCTTGAGATAAAGGAATTATTCATGAACAATTTTTCTTTTGGGTTTGTATCTAACAAGAATTGAATGTGAGACCTCCTATAATTAAGGTGAGTACAACATCTTCTTGATGTATCTAGTATGGTTTCCAACAAGGATCCGTTCTCTCTATATTTGAATAATTAAATATTAAATTGCGCATTTGTCACGCCCCGAACCCTATAGCGTGCCACATCCCTACCGTGGTCGATTCGAGTGCGACGTCCCAGGACGCGTCACCGACCCAAAACCCAAAATAGAGACAATGCACAAGCGGAAGCAAACAAACACCCGTACAATCAAACACAAGACCAAGGGTAGAACAAATAATGGGGTTGCAAAATATACATTTGCATTACTAGGGAGAACAAATACAATATTCATATACAGCACACGCTCAAAAATCAAAAGCGGGTTAATAGCCACTATTGACAAAAAGGGGTAAGTGGCCCGGATGGTCAGGGATACTAAAAACTAGAATGGGCTCCGATAAAAGATGTACTGGTCCGGTCTATCTAAGGTTGAGGCTAAACCTACGGAACTCATCCTCGGAGTCCATGGAATCCGGCTCAGACTCGGCCTCTACCGGCTCCTCCTCTGGATCCGCCTCCTTGGGCACGGGGTCCTGGTCCATCGGCTGCAGCTCCTCATCCAACTCCATCGGCTCCAGATCTAGATCCCAGTCCGCTGGCTCCATATCCATCGGGGTCAAACTCGTCAACCTCCTAGATAATAGGCCGACGACCAGAACTGGAACTCCACTCGGAAACACAGTTAGGGCTCGCCAAATCCCCATCGGGACACTGGGAGTCAACATCCTCTGCCTCGGTAAACGGAACCTCAAAGGATCGCAGCGGACCGTAAGTCCCTGTCTGGTCCCTGATACACCAACCTATGTATCTATGGGCCTGGTCAAGCTGCTCATTTGTATCAACCCAAACTATAGACAGATACCTAACATAGAAGTCCCCGTTCCCTACGGGGTACACCGTCTCCTCCCGATCTATTCGGTAAGGGAGTCCAAAACGAATATGAACTGCAGGCATCTCAAGGCGGGGGATCTGAAAAATTGGGTTTACGCAACAGTGATAATAAATCTTAGTGAGTTGACCCCTTAAACCTAAACTAGGCTAACATGTACCTCCTGATGAGTACTAAACAGCACACGATTCAAAACATAAATGACTTATGCCCTCGGGCCCAAATCCAATACTCACTTTGCCCTGTAGGTTAGATATTATATAAATCACAATAATAACGCAGAACCCAATTGCGGCACTTACATAACATTACTTGGTTACGACACATGTCATGCATATGCTCACACTCATGCTCATGCCTCATCAATGCACTTTCACACACTTGCACTCTTGCATACATGCCATTTCTCAATTTTCCTCCGACCCGCGTAAAACTCATCAGGTCCGACTCGCATAAAACACATCAGGTCCATCACTTCGAGATCGATCTTTGGCCCGCGTAAAACGCATCAGGCTCATGACACATAACCCACGTAAAACGCATCAGGTTGGTCATCTTCCGATAGTCCGGGCATCGTCCCGTGTAACACGCCTCAGGACGGGTTCAATATCCCGCGTAAAACGCATCAGGGTTTTATGTGATCACACATTCACAACTACCAATTATTATCTGAACCCCGCGTAAAACGCATCAGGGTATTTTAGGTGATCACATGCTCATGTCAATCGTGCACACTTGTATATGCACATGTTATGCCACTGTTCGAGATGCACACTCATGACCACAATATCACACTCAACATTTGTAAATTCCACATGGGGCGCTCAACATGATTTGGCTACATACTCAATTAAAACCACAACATACTCATTTCGCATCTCAATATGCCCAATGAACCAATCAATCCAAATTAGTCACAACATATCATTTGGCACCCAACTTCACGCAATTAGAATACCAAAACTACACATGCCAAAAGTCTACCAAGCATCTCATGAATTGGCCACGCCAAGCACATCATAGGGCATTTCAGAATCGCACTCAAGCCATGCTTAATTTAGCATCCTCACGGGCCGATCACTATTCCCTTAGCGATTCACACTAAAACCTCAATTACCCAAAAATAGCTCGAATCAACCCAACACCGAATTAGCCATAAACAGTCCATCCTAGACCATTAAATCACCTCCAAATCATCACATTAGACTACAATAATCACCATGAAAACAGCCAACATTCGGTCTACCAATTTCATCCGACAAATCCACGTTTTCGCCCAAATCAAGGCGCCTATGCTCAGCCACCATACAGCCCACTATAAGCCACTAAACCTCAATTAAATTATCGCCCTAAGCCACTAAATTAACCACAAAGTCAGCCCCTAACATCCTCCACAAGCTAACCCCTAAATTACCCTAATTAACCCCTAAAACTCATCTAGAAATGTACACTGGCCTAATTAGGGTTTAAGGTTGTACTCACTTGGATTCCTAAGCTCCTAATGAAGGCTGGACTGGTGGCAAAGGTGGCTGAAAAGCGGTGGTTCCGCGCTGGAATAGTGGCGGCGAGCGGCAGCTCCCTTGGCAGCGCTCGACCGTGGCAACGGCGATGGTGGTTCTACGCGGGGCTGATCTCATGATTGAGAGAGAGAGAGAGAGAGAGAGAGAGAGAGAGAGAGAGAGAGAGAGAACTGGTTGGGTTGGTGATGGTGCAAGGCGAGGTGAGCGGCGGATAGAGGCAGTGTCGGCGGTGGTGCTCCGGCGAAAGGCGGTGGGGTAAGGCCGAAAGGGGGAGAGCTCATGGAAGAGAGAGAGAGGAGGGGATGGCCGGCTGACTTGGGGGAGGAGGAAAATGAGAGGAGAGAGAGAATGGGAGAGATATAGGTTTGAGGGAGATAGTGGGGTAGTTGACCAACTTTGAAAGAATGACTATCTTACCCCTAATTCAAGGACTAGGGTGAATTCTAGACAAAATATCTAGGGGCACTAAGGTCCAAGGATTCTAATAAAAATAATAATAAACAAGACCTCAATATCCACTAATAAACCTCTAAAATTCGAAATCCACATTGAGGGGCTCAGAGGCAAAATCGTCTTTTTTTGGTCCCGGGTTAAATTTCCAATTTTTGACTCCATTGATCCCAAATATGAATGGCCACACTTATATGACATTATCCTTGCAAAAATAGTTGCGTACACCCATGAAACTCGACACCAAAGTCCGGACTCAAATCCACGATCGATTTCGCTCAATTTACGATTTTAGCGTCTCTTACTCACGGGCGGCTGTTTAGGGGTTACGTATATCGACCTAGGGTTACTTGAGTCGTGACGATGTCGATTTTCCAGAGAACACGAGTATTTATTGCTAGTCCCAAGGGTCGCGGTCGTTTGGAATAAGTTCGAGATTGTTTGCTGCGCGTATTCTCGGTCATGCAGAATCACCCGCTATCCAATCGTACGTAGTCGGTCAAACCAAATTCGTCACTCTCCTTGGACTGGCCCATATTGGCACAAAATATTCTCTCATCGTATCTCGAAATCGGACTCAATTCACGGTCGAATTCTTGAGTCCAAGTACCGTTTTCCTAGTTAGTCTTTCCCTTTTGGTTAGTATCATGAGAATGATCAGTTCCGGGCGAGACTTACTAAAATGTAATGAGAAATAATATCAATTTCATTGATCACGAAAGTGGGTTGAATTTCAGGACGTTACATCATTCATTTAATAGTTTTAAACATTTATAAAAGTTGGGAGTGGTCCCACAAATTCTCACATGATATCATAGTAGGAGTCATGAGTTCAAATCTTTCCAAGCTCCTATTTTGCCTCCTCAACTATATATTTCCACGCTCAGTACTAGGTAAAAAGACCAAACTAAGCTTGAAGGAGAGTATTATAATAATTAAATATTAAACCATGCCTTCATCTATCAGTTTAAACTTTTAGAATAGCCGATAGTGGTATCATGAAATTTTACACTCTTTCTCTTTCCATTTTTTGTAAGTGTACGCAAATTTTGCACTAACGAAGCACAACATCAGAATCATAGTCAAAATTGATCAAATCTGCAATTTGAGACAAGATAACTGTTGAGAAAAATCTCTAATTAGTTTTGAAGAATGACAAAACAATCTATTACTGACCGGAATTATACTTAAGTTATTTGATGCAGATAAATGCTAAGTCATCAGACTTAGTCGATGAAAAGATTTTGTCATCAGATTCAAAATTACTCGTTAGATTCAATAAGTGTTATTTTTAGCAAGTTTATGCAGGACAATCAAATTGGTAATTCAAGATATCCTAAGTGACAATCACAAGATCGTTCCTTAACACGAAGAACTACACTTATGGAAACCTTGATTTGATTATATGGGTGATTAAATCACCTGGAGATAATGGTTCTTCTTCTAATGGTTATGCATTTTCTTTTGGGAAGTTTTCTTTAACGGGTTGATTTGGACATCAATCCTTTGAATGTTGTCCAATGGATAGATTGGAAGTAAAGAAGTATAAAAGGAGTGCAAACGTCGTACAATATGAACAGCCAGAATCAAGAATTCCAAAGTTTGAATAGAGTTTCGATCTTACACACTTGTAATTATTATATTCCACATTGTGACTTTAAAAAGAAAATTACTTGAGTGAAGAGTGTACGTAATAGTGTTGTCGCGACCCTAAAAAATTTTCATCTTTTTCTCGGGCTAATGGATTATTAAGATTGAACTTAACTCGGGCCCTTCCAAGCCCTACCAATTCGCAACTTAGGGTTTAAGTTCTTAACATGCAAATATTTTCATGCTTGAAGTCGCCACTAATCATTTTACGGTAGGCTGATTAGAAACCTAAATAAAACATAGGGAGATATGTTTTATTCCTACGAACCAGAGATTCTAAGTCCGAGGACTTGATTACGCTAGATCTAGTCTAACGTTCTTTCGGTACCTTTTTTTTTCAAAAATATTTTGGCAAGCAGTTTGGATCCATTTTAACTCATGTCACTAACATGTGAGGTGCTCATGCGGGTGCGCAAACCACCAATTTAACACCCAGAAATCAAAGCATTAAATAAATTGCAAGCTTAGGAGAATAACTTACCTCGAATCCAGCAAGCATCTGCGTTGTTAGTGAAAAATCATACAGACAATCCTAATATGATTTTTAATTAACAAGGCAATTCATTCAATTTCTTCTTTTTGGATTTTCACTTTATTTAAATGAAACCTAGTCTATATGCAATGACGTGCACACAATGACATGCGAATTAATGCAACTTAGCATGCAAACTATATGTCATGCGACGACGTGTCCTAATTCTAATGACGGATGCAATGATATATTTTTGGATATTTTCTGATGAAATTCGGAATGAAAATATACCTAAATTAGCATGCAACCTAATGACTTCTATTTTTGGTATTTTTGATTAAAAATTCGAAATTATAAATTACTTAAATTAAAATGCAATCTATCCTAGTAAAACATGAAACAATTCACCATTTTTTTGGAATTTTTATGAAAATTCGGAATAATAAAATAACGTGAATAATCCGTTAGGATTAAAACAATACCTAATTTAAATTAGGAAACATGCCACGTTAAGTCCTAATTTAAATTAAATACTTATCTCATCCTTCGGGATATATTCAAAAATCCTAGACATGCAAAAATCTAATTTATCTAGCTAATATTTTTGAATTTTTCTGTTTTATTTGAAAAAAGAAAGATAATCAAACAAATACAGATAACAACCGATTCAAATCAACCACACGATCCGCCAAATTTGTTTCAAACTCGGATTAGGCACAAAAATCAAATTATCGGTTACATCTATGGGGTTATAGACATTAACGGATAACCGATTATTCAAATTTGGAAAGCTAATGAAATTTATCATCGTATCCAAATAGTTATGGATAGGATAATAATTTCCCGTATCACCGCGTATCGGACTTTAGGGTTAAAGTCGGATAGACGTCCCGATACGTTACTAAATTAGGAAATGATTCCTAATTTGAATATTTCAAATATCGCGGACATCAAACATTATCCTAAAGATACCTAATATTCCAACATGATATTCATGCAATATTCCAAACGGTTTAAACTAGGAAATTAAATATTCAGAAAATTTACTGGATACATTCAATTATCTAATTTGGATAACTTCTAAATTTGAATCGAGGACGGGATTGAGCTTAGGTTTTGCGGATCGGGACCGAATAACGGCGACGGCGACGTCGGCACCGGTGCTTGTGACGATCGGCGAGACGACGACGAGAGTGACAACACCGGTGGGCTCACGGCGACGACGTCGGGACTCACGGCAAGGGAGCTTCGGTAGGATCACGGCAACACTAGTTTGCAGCGAACGAGGTGCTCGACAACGGCGTGCATGGTGATGTTGCGGCTCCGGGCTTCGTCACAGCAAGCAAGGCACGTTGAAGGAGGCCCCTCTAGGTGGCGGTGCAAGCAAAAGGGTGTAGGTTCGGCGGATGTCAACGGTGTGATGAGGCGGGCGAGGAAGAATAGAATGTGTTCTTCGGCAACAAGGGCTGCTTCTTTGGCAATAGGGGGCTGCTTCTTCGGCAACAGGGATCGTCGGGACGTAAAGGGCTGATCTACAGCTGCTTGATGTTGCTGTTGATTGGCCGGAGGAACAAATATTCATGCACGGTCTTTCTCCCCTTGGCGTTTTCTGCATGGGAATCTTCAAAGCTGCAGCTGGGCTTCAACGTGGAAGGCTGAGGAAGTCAGCAATGTGGACATGCATGGATTTCTCTGGAAGACAGTGGCGTGGGCAGCGAATCAATGCAAAAACAACGATCGTTGTTGACGTTGAGGAAGGAAGCAGTAGCAGCAGCAACGGATCAGAGAGGCGGCAGTAGCATCGTTGATGTCGCTCCCGTCTTGGTTGATCGAAGGGAGTCAAAGTGGACTAGCTGAAGACTCTGACTTCACCGCATGGGGATCTTCACGTCCTCGGTGGAGCACGAAGAAACAGCCGCAGCAGCAACGTCTACTCCTCTGGAAGCGTGATGGTGCAGTGGAAACAGAAGCATGGAAAAACAGAACGTGCATGGGCAGAGATCTTCAAGGCTGTGGCTTGAAGTTGCCAGAATACCGAACCGAGGAAGAACCAAATCTGATTTGCAGCCACAGGGGTTACGTGGACTGTTGCATCAGCTTTCGTGATGCTCACGGTGCGGTGACGTGCGGCGGCGGAAGGGCTCGTGGTGTGACGCGGCAAACGGCCGCTTGTCCTCTCTCTCTCGCTCTTGATTCACTCCAAAAATTTTCTGATCTCTGAAATTGTGTCGCGTGTCCCTAATTTCTGACCTAAAACATGCTTATATAGTCCTAAACTAGGTTAATTAGGTGGGCTCTCTAATCCTAGTGGGTTTAGGCTTGGGCTTAATTTTAATTAACATAAATGGACTGAACTAACTTGGGCTTTAATTAATTAAATTCAACAGACTAAATCAAGCCCAAATTAAAAACACCCGAGCCCGTTCGTCTTGAAATTCCGGGCCCTTGCATTCCCGAGCGTCCCGTTTTTTGTTCGATAAATTTTAAGCTCGCTCACCGTCGCCAATTTGATGCATGATATAATTAAATTAAAATGAGCCTAAACTATATGCTATGCAATTTAAATGTTTTTGTTTAGGGGTTAAAATCTAATCCCTAATTTTCTATGCAAATTACACTAAATGTCGTGCCAAAATTTAGGTGTCAACAAGTGTAGTCTATTATCTAAGAAGCACTGCTTTTGTAATCTTTTGGTGATTCAATAGTGAAACACAATCAATTGGCTGCCAGCGTGGAGAGTGGACGTAGGCTTGATAAAGCCGAACCACTTTAAAGATATGTGTGCAGTATTTTCCATCCCTAAACTTTCATTTATTATTGTTGACATTATACTGCATACATATCTGTCAAATGTGTTCAAGAAATCATCATCTTAGTTATCAGACGTAATTATTTGACGACAACTTATACACAAGTTTGTCATGTGCATCCATTTGATATTGTTCATACGAGTTGTTGACCTTGACTATATTCATTTCGCCCGTTTGAATCATACAATTTGATAAAATCACCTATTCACCCCCTCTAGGTGAAAGCACTATCCATAACAATTGGTATCAAAGCCTAGTACTAATTTTTCTTCAAAGTGTTATTTTACTTCCGAGCTAACGATTCTTGATGGCTAGTAATGCTAAATCAGGTCACAACAACAATATGCCTTATTTCAATAGAACTGAGTATTGTGTCTTGGAAAACAAGATGAAGACATTCATTTTGGGAATAAATTAGGATATATGGGACATCGTTGAACATGGAATCATTCCAAATGTTTCAACCAAAACAAATCCCCAGAAACTTTCAAAGGGCAAAATGAGACACCTTCTACTGAAGGAATTAGAGAGCAAATAAGACCTCAAGCTCTTCTTCTCTCGGCCAAGGAAATTTCCAAAAGGATCCATATGGATGTAAAGATTAGAATGGCCATATACAATGGTCTAGCAAGTGTTGAATATAAACGAATTGCAAATCTCAAAATTGCAAAAGAAATTTGGGATTGTCTCAAGCTTGTTTATCAAGAAACAGAGAGTCAAGGAGACAAATCTCAAAATTCTCCTTAAGAAGTACGAGTACTTCACTCAAAAACCAAATGAAACAATTTCCGAGATGCAGAGCAGATTCACTAAAATTGTAAATGGGCTTGAATTCCAAAACAATCCCATCTCAGAACCTATGAAAGTGAACAAGTTGCTGAGAGCTCTTTCAAAAGAGTGGAACAACATCAAAGTTTCTATTCGAGAAACTCATGAAATTAGACCACTCACGGTGAATGAACTTATCAGAACTCTTCAATCCTATGAAACTAAAAAGTTCTTAGAAACTGAAGAACCCAAAGATAAAAAATCCATAACTTTAAAAATTAATATTGATTCTGATGACACATATTCAGATGAAGATGAGGATGAAGATAAAGAGTTGACGCTAATGGTCAAGAAACTGAGGAAGATGGCAAAGAAGGTGAAGATGAATAAGTCAAAGAAGCAATTCAGGAATTCTGAGCCATCAAAAGCCAAGAAGCTAAACTTTCAGAAGAAATCAAGTGGCGAAGATGAGGAAAACATTGACGTGATATGTTTCCACCGTGACATCCTGAAAAATAATCCATTTGAGATTTATTGTCGCGATCTAAAATTTCTCTCAGGCTAATGGATTATTAAGACTAAGCTTAACTCGAGTCCTCCCAAGCCCTATTAATTCGCAACTTAGGATTTAAGTTCTTAACGTGCTAATGTTTTCATGCTTGGAGTCGCCACTGATCTATTTGTGGTAGGTCGATTAGAAACCTAAATCAAATACAGGGAAATATGTTTTATTCTTACGAATCAAATAATTTAAGCTCGGGGACTTGATTACGCTAGATCTAGTCTAACGCCCTTTCGATACCTTTTCTTTTCAAAAAATATTTTGGTAGACAGTTTGGATCCATTTTAACTTAGTCATTAGCACGTGAGGTATTTATGCGGGTGCGCAAACCACCAAAGTAACACCCAATAATTAAAACATTAAATAAATTACAAGATTGGGAGAATTACTTACCTTGAAGCAACGTAAGCATCTGCATTGTTAGTTAGAAAATCACATCAACAATCCTAATATGATTTCTAATTAACAAGCAGTTCACTCAATATTTTTTGGATTTTCACTTATTTAAATGAAAGCTAATATATATGCAATGACGTGCAAAAATTGACATGCGATTAATGCAGCCTAACATGCAAACTATATGTCATGCGACGACGTGACATAATTCTAATGACGGACAAATGATTTATTTTTGGTATTTTTCTCAATGAAATTTGGAATTAAAAAAATGCCTAAAATAACATGCAATCTAACGACTTCTTTTTTTGGTATTTTTTATTAAAATTCGAAATAAAAAATTACTCAAATTAAGAATGCAATATATCATAATTTATCCTAAAACAACTCATTCTTTTTGGGATTTTCATGGAAATTCAGAATTTAAAAATAACCTAAATAATCTATTAGGATTAGAATAACACCTAATTTAAACTAGGAAATAAATTATCTCAAGTTCTAATTTAAATTAAATAATTATCCTATCTTCTAGATATATTTATGGTTCCCTAACCATGCAAAACTTCTAATTTAAATCTAACTAACAGATTTTTTTGGGTTTTTATCTACTTAAAGGGAAAACAATTAAACAAAGATAATAACCACATTCAAACATTCCATGCAATCCGCAAGATTCTTCTTATCAAATTCAAATTAGGCAAAGAAATCAAACTAACGGTCATATCTATAGGGTTATAGATATCGATGGAAAGTTGATTGTTCAAATTTGGAAAGCGAATAAAATCCATTATCATATCCAAGTGATTATGGATAAGATAGTAATTTTCCGTATCGCTACGTATCGTATCTTAGGGATAAGGTTGGATAGTCGTTCATATATGTTGCCAAATTAAGGAAAATTCCTAATTTCGAGTGTTTTCAAATATTGCAGACATCAAAAAATTATCTTAAGATATCTAATTATCCACAAAATATTCACAGAATATTCTAACATTCAAAAATTAAGAAACTAAATATTCTGAAAATATTGGATAATATCCTTACCTAATTTGAAATATTTCCAAATTTAGACTCGTAGATCAAGATTGCGGATCAGGATAAGCGACGGTAGCAGCAGCACGGCGTTGGGATTAGTGGCATCGGGACAGTGGGTCCAACACGGTGGGACAACGGGCAGCAACCAATAGGTGGGGACGGGCGGCTCTCCAGCGGTGACGGTGGCAGGAATAGCGACACGACAGTGCTGTAGGCGACAGTGGCGCGGCGGTGATTGTTGGTGTGGCGGTGACTGTCGGCATAGCAGAGGGCAGCTCCGACATGGCGGGAGCAGTAGGCGTCTCTGAACAGTGGTCAACAACTTCACTGGCAGGAATGAGTGGAGCAAGGACACCTGGGCGACGGCGTAGCTCCGAGGTGGTCTGGACAGTGGCGTGCAGCATCCGGCGTGGCAGCAGTGTAAGCGAGCGTCGAGGGCGGCAGGAGTCTTCGGTGAGGGGGAAGCAGCGTCAAAGGTGGAGCATAGCGGTAGAGATGCTCCGAGGCAGCGGCAATGTCGTCTAGGTGGCGGTGCTGTGGCGATGCGCGGCGACACGACAGTGACGATGTAGGCGAGCGGTGGGAGACGCGGTGGTGGTGCGGCTCCAGTGCAGCTCCGGGCAGTAGCGGCTGAGGCACACGGCGGGCGGGGCTGAGATGCGGACGGAACAGCGGCGGCGATGTGGTCCTCTGGACGGCAGCACAGCGATGTCGACGCGGCGGATGAATCGCGACGGCGTTGGGCGGCGCAGTGAGGTCCAGCGAGAGGGGGTACGGCTCCGATGGTGGTGTGCGACGGCATGCCTCTCTCTCTCTCTCACGTGTTTTACTCAGGTTTCTCTAAAAAATCTGATCTGAATAATATGAGAGAGCCCCCTTGATTATGAGACCTAATGACATATTTATAATGCTAATCTAGGTCAATTAGTCGGGCTTTCTAGCCCTAATGGGCTTAGGCTTTAACTATTATTTAATTTCAAATTGGCTGAATTAATGTGGGCTTTTATTTAATCAAGCATAATGGGCTAATTTTAAGCTCAATTTAAAACAACCAAGCCCGTTTTAAACTCAGGAATTTCGGCCCCTAATCTCTTGAGCCAATTTTCATTCGATGCCTAAG